>JAUYWH010000002.1:16311962-16351238 GCA_034779795.1 Ctenopoma multispine
GTGTGTGTGTGTGTGTGTGTGTGTGTGTGTGTGTGTGTGTGTGTGTGTGTGTGTGTGTGTGTGTGTGTGTGTGACATCACAGCTGTGATTCAAAGTACATACGTAAATTCAGCAGAATTCACAATCTAATGACTAATAACAAGAACCTGGCAGGAACAAAGTCCTGGTAGATATATTACCTGCACGTCGTATAAGCATATATTTATACTTCAAGGCCATTATGGGGGGGTCAGAAAGCACCAAACCTAAGTCTGTTTTATCAAACAGATAAAAACAGAAAGCTGGTATACCCACTGTTAACACTATTGCTGTTTTGTCAGTTTTGAACAGTCATTTTCTCTTATCGTACACGATGCTTCCGGTGTAGACACAGTGTTAAAGTGGTCTCTGTTTCTACAACAGAAAACTCAGTTTCCCTTAACTCAGGGTTAATAAACACCACTTTTGGAAGAGGTCCCTGAAGTGCTGTGTAGGTTTTGTACAGAAGACAGACAGAGCATAGATATATTGGATCCATTAGACAGCCTGACAGCTGTGCAGAGATATTCACTTCTAGGGTTCACCATTGTAACCAGTCAAAGAGCTTCAACAATTTCTACTAGGTTTTGTTATGTATTGGAAAGTGAAAAAGATTGATTTCGAGTTTGATGTCAGTGCTAGCTTTAGTTGCATATTGTACCTTAACCTTCTCGATAGTGTTTCCATTTACAAATGCAGATTACCTTTGGAAATCAGTGTGTAAATGTAATTATTGTATGTTGGCCTGTGCATTGCTTGCTCACTGACTTTTAACTGGGGTTGTGTTGTAGGGTTTTAAAGCTGTCTAAACCAGCAGTTTGGCAAAACTCCCCACTGTCCATTTTCTTTGAAGGTCTGGTGGATTTCCCTCTGGTCTCAAGACTCTTAAACCAGCCACACAAACAGACCGACAGCTTTGGGACGGAGGTTTTTGTTTTTGTGCTCTTCCTCTACAATGGTTGTGCTGTCCCATTACAATTGAACAAACATTTTGCATTTAGCAGTTTTGCTAAATCTGTGATACAATTCTTGCTGTTAGTAGATGATGGACCATCATCTGAAATGTTGAGTGAGGCTAATTTCATTCAAGGCAGTATAATAGCAAAAAAGTGTTTTCACAAATCCCAGAAGCAATTAAGTTTGAGCAGAAATTACTCATACAGCATGGACCTCAAACCCATTTCAGAGTGCATAGTAGAGTTATTCTTCCAAAGACAGAAAGTGGTCCCTCTTTTACTAAATATGTGAAAATATTTCATTTTGAGAGCACCCTGCTTGAGGATACAATGACCCATAACTCCAAAGTATGTATCCCAAGTCACCACTTCTTAACTTGTAGATTGTCGAAGAGCGAAGAAAAGTAGAAGAGAGAGAGCAGTTTATTTGCTCTCTGAAACAGAGAAGCAGTTTTCCATATCAACATGCAAAGCAGAGAAAAGGAAAGACTGGCTCAGCCCAGGATTTCAAACACCCCAAAGCAACCTGAGCACCTTTCACTCAACCCCATAAAGTATCCTACCCCTCCGAAAAAAAAAAAAGACTTCCCACCGTATTAAAGAGAAACATCTGCCACTTCAGGGGCCTTCATTCCATGTCACACTAAACAGGTTTATGTTAACAAAATACTAAATGTCTCCTGAGGAACCACAGCAGAATTACAGTGTTGGGTCTGGGATTTCTTGGGTTGATTCCCCTACCACAGAGGTTCAGACCTTAATCACATTTCCAGCTTGTGCTTGGATCCAACTTCCTGTCCTGGTGGATTTTGCGCCTCTAAGCTCAATCATGAAACTTTAGAACAGTTCAGTTTCACACAACAAGGGCTTTCAGAGGCGCTTCCATGTGGAGAACAAGACGTTGTGTGCGTCACAGTGTAGACAGAAGCACCTGATGCAGCTACTCATCGGGGCTGCACTGGTCTGCAGAGGATTGTGTATGTAACTGTAATACTGAGTCATCTGGGAAATTATGGATAGTTTGGGCACACTGGTGCTCATGTTGTATGCTTTGAAAACGATCTCATTTAAATGTTTTATCTATTTATTTTGTGAACAGACGTTAGATGTAATAGAAAGCCAGTGCTAGATAATATGCTTTTTGTTTGTTCCAGCCACGACATTGCTTAGTAATTAGATGATGTCCTGAGGTGATATTGATGACTAACAATATTTTCTCCAATAAAAGAAGCCCTGCCTGTAGCACAAGGCTTATGATGTGCAATAAAGTCAGATAATTATTTATTTATGCATAATATTTAATGACTAACTACACTGATGAACTAAACAAAAGGCCAACCTTTGCATACCAAACAGGTTTACTAATTAATATCTTATCTCACATATTACAAACAAATATTGTCAATATGCAATCATTGTTACCGCCAATGAGAAAATTCCTTTTTTTAAAATAAGTAAATACAACCAGTGCAGCAAACACAAAAATAGCCTTTCTGCAAAATATTAACACACTATTGTTTTTGTTTTTTTGTTAAAAGAAGTAGAAGAGTAAATATTAAAGAGTAATTGGGTCATGTGCAAAGCTTTGCATCTGATTTAGGAATTTCCATACACTTCAAGTCTGAGATATGTTTATGCTCTATCTTTCAGACTTTCAGTGATGTTTGAGTGTGTGAGGACTTTGAGGACCACTCCACAAGTAGTTCATGGTGTATTATGAGGTCTGCTTTGGATCATTGTTCTGTTGTAGGAGACAGCCTGTTTCCAGTTTCAGTTTTCTGGCAGACTACATGACATTTACATTCAGAATTTGCTGATATTTAGTTAAATACAATATTCCAAGTATCTTTGCAGTGTTTTTCTTGTGCCACTAGTATTCCCTGTTATAAAACTAAGTAATTCCAAAAACCTTTACATACAACTATAACACTACATATGAGGCATGTGTCTTTACTAGATTGTCTCACCCTGAGAGCATAATGAAGGAGCCAAGTGAAACCACGACTCCTATTTGGTCTTTTTATGTGTAATCAATGGGAGTTATGAGGACCTCAAATAAGTGCACAAAGCATTAGGCCTGGGCTTCCTCCCCCTGCCTCATGTTGGTCAAAGCATGTCCTGAGGGTATATGGTGATGAGTGAGGAGGGAGGGGGTGGCTCCCTTTCACACGCAGGCCTTTTCATTTGGGAAGGAGCAGTGAAATTTACAGATGAGGCATCCTCCTCTTTTTGACTTGAATGTGGAGTCCATACATCTTGAAACGGTCTCTTCATAGCAGTTCCTGCAGGCACTTTAATATGAGATGGATGGAAAGACTAAATCCTCACGGGGCCTACAAAATGAGGGTTCAGTGATCAATATGTAAAAGCTAAAGTGATTAAATTTCTCAACCTTCTCTCCCAATTGTAGTTAAAACAAGTTGATTAATCAATTAGTTTATTACAATCAATTAATAATGTTATAAAATTTCAAAATTTCCAAACATTTATTGTTTTCTCTCCAATTTGATAATTTGATTATTTTTCTTTAACATGATACTAAAATGAATATATTTTGATTTGAATATTTTTGATTTGGGATATTCTGTAAATAGTAGAGTTAATGTTATGGAGCTCTTTAGAAAATGAAATGGTAGAGGAATCAACGAAAACATGATTAGTTGTTAGCCACAGCTCTAATATTAACTGACAACATTTTTAGGTTAAATACATCATCAAGTTTGTTCATCCCTTAATTATAATGTATAATAACTCATCAATAAAGGCAGGAATAATTTTTTGCCACCATGTAAAAAAATCGTATCCGCCGTAACTTCAGAGTGTTTTTTCCTCCTCTGCTCTTACTGTTCTCAGCTCCATTCTCTCCACACTAAGACATGCTAATTAAAGACTGTGATTTCTTATGAAAAAGTAGTCGCTACTGTGGGGCTTATAATTGTACAAATGCAGGTACTTGGCGTCAAGTTGCAAGATCTATTATAAGGCTTCAAATAGACGTCACTGATTTGCAGTTTGAAAAGATACTTTAATCACGCGGATAGAATTTGGTCATTGAATCTTCCCTTTATATTTCAGCTGAATGATGCATACTAATGTTAAAAACCGGCTTTAAAATATGTTTTTTCACTGTTTTCATATGTTCACTTGTGAATGCAGTCGTGTTCATTTAAGTCCAGTTTTATAAAACTAAATGAAAAAAAAAACTGTCTGAGTAACAAAATTGTCTCATCTCATTTATGTTTTTTTGTACGAAAAGATTCCTGTTGCTTCATGAATGTGACCTTTTGCATGGTGAACAGTCCATCAAACAGCTGCCCACAAGATGTGAGAGAAGCTCTTGATATTGAAAAGTGTCTTATCTAGCCAAGCTATCTTGCTAGCACGCTTATGGTTCTGACTAGCAAGAATAAGCTGCATAGAATTGTACACTATTTCGCCTTTTGCATCTCAGATTTTGAAATGCCAGAGCCAAAAGAAAGCATTAGCCTGATCCAGCAAGGATGTGTTGAATGTCCTGCAAAAAGATGTGACAATGAGATGGCGAGAGATAAAGCTGAATGGCCAAAGTGTTTCAAATGCCTCATTTGCACGACATGAGTCAGACCATGTTTGGTCACATTGGGAATGTCTGGCTTGACCTTAGAGAAAGAATTCATCCAGGCATTCACAGTTGATCACAGTTGACCTCTTTCACATATGGCACAATGGTTGTATTTTAATTGTCCATGCCTCACACTCAGAGGTTTGAGAAAATAAAATGCACACATGTCCTGGGAGGGGGGGAGGGGGGAAGGGGGGGGGGCACAGCCATCGCTGAGGGAGGGATAAAACAAAAATCAACTCCCCATGCAAGAATGAAATGTTTCTTAGCTGTGCTCAGGGGAAAAAGTGGAAAACTATTTAAATACAAAATCCTTTGATCAGCTCAAAATTTAGCTTGTTTTGTTTAGTTTGTTTGTTTACCTATTGGAAAAAAATTAATCTGATGATTTAGTGAGAGGGAAAAGTCGGGGCATCCATCCAATTGCTGCTGGATGACAGACCTTTATTACCATTCCTAGAGCAGCCAGCTAAAAATCTATAAATCCCTGGTTGACTTGACACACAGACTACTCCGACTAATTAGCTCAGTATTTCTAGAGTCAACAATGTTGGTTCAGCTTTCCATCAATCTTTCCAAAAATGACTAACGTTCCTGCTTCTGTGCTGCCAGTCTCAAAAATGAAGCATCTAATCATGTCTGTGTAGGAACTTTTTGTCTTCTAATCTTTTACCTTGCTTTAAGGCAGAATCTGTTCAGGTACTGAAAAGAGCATTTTTTTCAAGTTCTTGTCAGACAGCTCTAAACACAGTGTGTTTTACTGTATGTCCTTTTGTAACATTTGTAATGCAAAAGCCTTCATTTGGATGATTCACAAGTCAATTCATGTTCTGTTCCACTGGCCTTAAACCGCACTGCCAGATTTATATGACTCCACTGAAGCCTTTCACGTTTCTCCCTGAAGATGAATGTGAGGTTACTGGGCAGCCCACAGTGTTTCAGAACTATCCCCCGAGACTAAATGGCAGACGTACTGACAATTTGTACTGTTTTGACTTTTAAAAAAGAAACTTTTAAGAAAGAAAATGATTTGAGCAAAGGTGAACCACAGAAACACAAACACACACAGACACAGACACACATCAAAACCAGCAGGTCACTCAGCAGCCATGTTTGTGCTCTTATACTGTATTTCTCTCACTTGTTTATTTTAATGCAGGGTGAGTTAAAGTGCTATAACCTTACTTCAGGTTGGCTGATTTCACATGAAGCAGTCATTCATCACTTTAGTTCTGCAGTCGGCCTCCAAGGCAGCAATGGTATCTGTTGTGGTAACCAATCTGGACAGCACTAATGTAGGTTGGAGATTGTTTCCATATGGGGCCTGTTTCAAACAGACGCGTTGCTTGGGTCTAAAAACCCAGCTTCCATTTCATAGTTTGCCCACCTGAAGCATGCAAAGTGAAATAGTTAAGACAACTTTAGCACAAGCAGCCATAAACAACACAGACCGCCTTTAACCTTGGCAGATAAATCAACATCAGGTTGCAGGAAATTCTCAAGAGAGACAACGTTCAGGATGTTAGGGTTAAACTACCTATTTTTACCACAGCTTAGGTTCTGATTTTGAATAAGTGACATAAAAATACAAAGCCTATTAATCAGCTTTTCTGTGATCTTTAAATTAAAGAAGCAATTAGGTAGGCATTTGAGAGAGAATTCATTTGCAATAAACTCTGTTAATCAACTAAGCATTAATTATAAACTAACAAACCACACAAACCAATTATAAACCTTAAACTGTAACAGCAATGTTTCACTATTTTCAGACATCTTCTAAACTGAACTAAGTTGACAGATTATTCTTCTTAATTTGATGTTAGGTGCGGCCTTAAAAAGTTATATCTTTAGCTATGATGTAAGCAGTAACAAGTCATATTGTGCTATCCTGATATTGAGTTATTTGACTTAACAATATTTTATTCAGCTTTAAAGATTTTGGATCAAAACTGCATGAGAACCTCATGCTGACTTTATAAACCTTTGATATAGTAGTGTGTAGCTCAGCCTTATAAGTAAAACTTTATATTTCCTGCACATATAACATTAACATATTTTATCTCTTTACACAGTCAAGGATTTGTCGTCCTCCATCTGCATAGTAAGGTAATGAGAATAATGTACTTTTAGATCATTGTAGTCTTTGAAACGTACAGTATATAATGCTTTGCACTTTGTCAGAAAAAAACTTCCTCTGCATAGTAATAACTGCCCTTCATAACCTCCTCCCTTTTGCCTTTTCCTTTCCTTAAACACTTACCTCATTTCCTGCCCCCTCAGTCTACAAATGGGGCTCTATCTGGCCCACTTCTTCCTGGCAGACTCTTTGACCTCTGCTTTCCCTGCTTGGAACAGTTGTGCTATGTGATGCGGAGGCCTATACAGTACTAAACGTATGCCTGCCGAGCTCAACCGCCGCAGTGGGCCGCCACACAAGTCCACATTCCAAAGTAACAGAGCTCTTGCAGTGATTCTGGCACCACTTCAGAGGGTGATAGCTGATGATAGAGGAGCTTCAACCGGAGGAGGTATCCAGAGATCCAGCCTCCTGCCGTGTTTGGTCCCAGGTGTGCATCCTTTCATGGACATGATGTCTCCCATTTTCTCTTTTGTGAATCCTGGGTGCATTAGCATTTTATGTAATTGCAGCAACATCCAGGGACTGAGGTAGAGTAAACTGAGAAGAGTAATGGTTGAAATGTTAACCACTGATGACTAGAGGCACAAAGGTAAAGTATAGAATTATGCTTAACTTTCCAAAGATACTGCTACTGTAGACTCATTCTTATCCACTGTCTTCTAGCACCAATTAGACTGAACTTAATGTCAGTATGAACAGTGATTGACTGGCAGGCATTGGCTGTAGAATACCTGATTTAATCCACTTACTAATTAATGATAGCGAATATAGATTCTGTAATGTGCTTTGTTAAAAGTGCCCACAGCAGAGAAAGCTCTCTGGAGAGTAAGGGTCATAAAAAAAGCAATGATAAGTGAAAAACCCAACCCCCTCGAGGAAGACAGTTTGACTAAGGATTTGTGGTTAATATGCAATGACTGAACAAATATTTCACCAGGATAATTTCCTGTAGCAAAGGCGGGAGTTCTGTAAACCAGATAAATTACTCGACAGACATCCAATTTGAATAGTTTATACCAGAGTAGTAAAAATTACAACTGCTAGACTCCTGTTTGCTGCTGTTATATTTAAATTATACTTGTGCGACTTAGAAAAGCCATGTTCTCCTGTGCCGCTGCACTGAATGCCAACTGAGAAAACTAGGATTACTTATTCAATATTTCCAATCTTTGTTGAGTAACTGAAGATATTTGGATTTGTGATTACAGTCCTTGTTGTAATATTGATTCATGTGTGGGTAGCAGCAGTTTCACTCATGTGGAACTGCAGTTTAAAATACAGTTCTCAACAAAGGGCAAACAGTTACTGACAAAGCAATTTTCCACACAAGGTCTCAATAATGGATTAAGTAAGGTTTACCTTAACCCCGTAGATCATGGTGTGAAATCCAAACTATATGTCACAAGCTGCATGCCTCCCATGTGACAGGAGTGTAATTACAATGGAATATAAATAAGAGCCTCTTCAGTACAGTATGTAAAGTCTTGTAAGAAACTTAGAGCAGAGAAAAAAACCTGAGAACCAAATGACCTTCTCTTAATCACCTTGCTTTAAAGTTCTCAGTGACAAAAAACATTGTTTGAGTGGACCTGGAGGTAACAGACAGTGCAGTCAGTAGGTAATACGAGTTTTGTTTTGGTTTTACTCATAATCATAGGATTTCAAACAGCATGTCAAATATGCAGTTAGAGTGCTGACTTTCTGGTTTTATCCTGCAGTAAGACACTTTTTGGCCACTCTTGGGCAGTGTAAATAAACCACGAATACCACAAATGACATGAAATCCCTTTGTCTTGATACAGCGAACAGTCGTTTATTTACATATCCAGCAGTTTGGAGGATGTTATCATTAATTTGGAATCATCCATTTCTTCTCTCCTAATAAATCCAAGTACAACATTTGCTCTTTTTTTCGGCTGTTTTTGGTTTCCACCAACTCCCAAGGGAAATCTTGATATCTTTGTTGGCTAAAATGGTCCACTATGTTCACCAGTTGCTAACTGATTCAGTCTGCTGTTTGGTGCTGAGCAAGTAGAATACTGCAGGTTTTATTAACAATTTGACTTAACATCTGCCTCTTGTAGCCAAAGAGAGAGCAGCATGAGTGAAGACTGAATGTCTCATTTAGCTACTTGTCCAACCACCTTTTTAACACATGTAAAAGCTTTTTTTTAAATCACAAGTGAGGCATTTACACGATAAAATAAAAAATGAAAATCTCTTGACCTCATGTTAATGACATCAGAAATCTTACAAAAAAAAATGCTACCTTTTCCTGGGTTCATAGAACACAGACTAAAACAAAGCCAAAATGAGAGGGAACATTGGACTTTCATTCACCAGGTGGCGACAAACACAACTCCAAATTTGTGATTAAGTTGCTCCATACCTGCTTCATCTTTAAATAGAAAACTGTTTGCTAACATATTTGCCACTTTGCAGTGATGAGGTGCCAACATGTCCATATTGTTTTATAGTTTGTCGTGCTGCCCCCCCCCCCCCCCTCGGCCACGGCCACGGCCACAAATCATTGCAGCTTTAAAGGTGTTCACTTTAATGAGCTGTGTCGCAACTTTCAGCATTTCAGGATTAAAAATGGCTATGAGTCCTTAACTGTTCAGCCACCATAGATGTACACCCCCCCCAACACACACACACTCTGAAATAACTTGGCTGAATTTAAAATTTCAGTAGAGCCACAACATCAAAAATGATGATCACTGTCTAAATACTAACACGTTCCTCATTCTGTGGCTGATCTCTCTACAACGGGATGGAAATATGAGTGAAATATGTTGATAATGAGATATTTTCCACACATTTGGACAGTTCTGATGAAATGCTGATCACTTTATGCTGATCTTTATTCTCCTGGGCTTCATGGTTGCTTAGCTTGGTGGGAGGAATGGGAACGGCTGAGAACAATACGAGCAAGTCTTTCATCAGACATCTGTCATCTCATCTTCTGTTTCACCTTCTGCCTCGCCTTCTTCTTCCTCTTCTTCCTCTGATGTCACATCCAGCTCATCCGTCTGGGAGACGCACTTTGGACACGAGCAGACAAACAGGTAGTTTGTCCTGAAAATAAAACGTTCCATCAGTCACAGTGTTGCACCTGGAACAATTCTAACTGAATTAATCAAACATTTTACTTTCTGCTGTTCGGAAAATCTGGTACTGCGCAGCAGCCGCTGCACACAAGAGCAGATAGTGTTTAACACGCTAATTAATACTTGTGGTGCAATTAATACTTTCAGTGAGCTGGTGTGATTATGGGTGCCCATGAAGTTTCACACCACCAACCTGGAGTGCACCTGCTCCAGAGAATTTTATCACAGGATGCAGTTTAAAAAAAATAAACTTTATGCATCTATTAGACGTGCAAAACAAGCTTGCCCTCCCCCTCAAGGGTGAAATTCAAAGATGGACTGACATCACATTGATCAATAAGCACCATGAGCAGCACAGGGGCAGCCATCAGACCCCTAACATCTCTGCCTCAAGACTGCCCATTATTGCCTGGAAGGCTTTTTATTGATCTAGATGGAATTTGTAACAGTATGACCTCCGTTCAAGTGATTCATCCTAGGGATTAGAGATGTTTACCTCAGAATTTTGTGTCTGCTATGACGGCTTCTGTCCCTCTGGCAGCAGTCCAAATAACTGATGCAGATCTCCTAAATATCGAAGAAAACAAAACTTGAATTGACTGAGGAACCCGACATCAGTAAGGTGACACTACTGAGCCTGACAATCAACACGTCTCAACAGTCTAGTCATAAACATTATTTATGTTATAGCTATTTTTCTAATGGCAGAAATGCAGTTCTGTTCTTCCAGCTCTCTGCTGGTAAACATTATACAAAGCTCCTCTGTCTTAGCAAGATTTCAAAGGAGAGCTTTGCTGTGAAAGTAGCATAGCTGTTGTGACATTACTGTGCCGCTCAGATGCAAGGCTTCTCAATCTTTCTGACAGCTTGACAAACCCACTCCAATCCTTAAAGTCTCAGCCTTCAAGGGAGCACACAAGGCTAGAGAGGGATATTCTGTCCCATCTATCCCAGGCCAGAATTTATCACTCTAAACCCCAGACGTGTCAGCTGACCTCTCCTGGGTTGATATCACTGAGGGCACTGAGGTGAAGCAGGAAATTGTTGTTGGGGAAGGATGCCTCTGCGTTGGGTATGCAGCTGTGGTTACCTGCAGGTGTCAAAGAGGCAAAGCAAGATAAAGGGGTCATCAGACTGTCTTTGGACCAGAGGAAGTGTGCGTTTGAACTGAAGTGACAGCCTTCAGAATGTGGGCATCATCTGCACTTACATGAGCTTTGAAGCAGAAAAAGTCCAGATCCCTCACAGTTTAGAAAGTCTCCCGTTTCTGCAGAGAGAGAGAAAAAGATTAATTATGCAAATTTCTGACCTCTTGTTGAGATCTGCGTACACGTTACATAAACACACCACAGCAAGGTCACAAGGTCACAATGCAAACACCCGCTCATACAGTATGACAAGTGAGAATCTGCTCAGTTGAGACAAACACCATTTACTCCGAAATATTACTGCAAAACTAAGATAAAACTGTGACCTTTCTCAATGTCCTTGTACAGTTGGTCGATAAAGGAGTCCAACTGCTCCCTCTGCTGGGCAGGAAGCTCAAGTGCATCACAGGCATGAACCCACTGACTCAAGGAGCTAGATGACAGGTGAATGGAGCACAAAGACAGACATCAGCCTGTTTCCAACAGAGGTCCAAAGTTAGACCTGTTAAAAGCTGAAGTGAAGGATAATAGAGGAAGGTGTTTACCTGGTCCCGACGCCTTGTCCATTAGTTCCCACCAGAGCAAAAAGGGAGCGGAAACCCTCAGGAACGAACCACTGCAATGCAATCAATATTGATCCATGTGGGGACGTTTATTGTTTTTAGCCACTTGTCCTCAGGACAGAGGTTGGAATCAGCTACAGCTTCACATGCAATAGTAAGAATTCACTACGTTCATGTCAACATTTAAACATTCATAATACAGCTGAGCAGAAAGTTAACCGGCCACTGTTATCAGCAGTGGATAATATGATCAGCTGATCAGGTCTGTACCAGCACTATGAATAAGCCAATAATCAATTATCAATCAACTGAGCTGCTTTACAAGCAAAACATTTTCTGTAGAAACATTTTAAATTTTAAACAAATGTACCTTTAAATTGAATATTTGAATTATTGATTGAACAAAACGACTAAAGACTAAAGAAATCACATTTACTGTTTATCATTTACTGTAATGATTTTTCTCAATCAATCAATCAATGATCACTTGAAAGACAAAAAAAGTTAATGTATTAATAATGTGGCAGACATAATTCCGGAGATGATTGTGATTAGTCAATGAAAAGTAATTATTTTTTATTATTACATTACTTTATCTATTTATTCCTGTTGTAACTGTAAATTAAATTTGGGTTGAAACTAGACAGTATTTTTATTGTTAATTAATCAATGAATACGATATCAGAAAATAATGAGAAATTTCCCAGCGTGTCTTCAGACGTCTTATTTTGACCAACCAAAACCAAGTCTTACAATCAACGTCACATCAACTTGGATTCCTGGAATATATTACTTCTCACTATTTTGACATGTTTTAACAGAAAACATTTACTAAATCAACTAATTGCTAAATTACAATAATTGCTGGTTATTAAAATATTTATGATAATTAACTCCTGAAATACTTGAATTGTTTTTTGAGGTTACACAGGGAATATTTCATATATTCATATTATACTAAGGGTGATTTAGCATAGCACTACTTAGATCAGATAAAATGAGAACTGGATGGTTTTGCAGAATTTGGTAAAATTAAAATGAATACATGAGAGTTACTGGACTGACAACATGAAAAACACAGTGGTTACATTTGAGACACACTTACCCGACTGAGATGGTCATCATAAAGTGCTTCTGTAAAGTGGCTGTGTAACAAAGCCAACTGCCCCTTTAGAAACAATGTGAAATAAATTAGATTTCTTCAGCGAATTACATGAGCACAGGAATTCTCAGCGGGAAGTGAAAATGTGTTTGGGGAGCGTAATACTGATCTGCTTTGCTTACCGACTTGTGAAGAACTTACTGTAAGAGGAGGATACTGTCTTTGAACTATTTCATATTTTCAGCTGATAACACGATGGTAACTTACTTTGAACTGCTCTCCCAGGAGCTTGTGGGCAATTTCCTCTTCCTCGTTAGCTGTTCGGCTGCAGAAGTGAGAAAACAGCTTCTGCCAGTGGGCTTTGTCTTTAGCCTGGACAACATAACCAATGTTAATACTGTTGTCATTGTATTTTATCATTAGCATACAGCATTTCTTTCTTTTAGTGCCAAGCGAACACTGCAAACTAAATTACTGCAGCTTCCCCACACTTGAATTGAATTACCTTAATTTATCACAGTATAAGAAACCCTCACTCACCGACAATAACAGTCGGTTAAAATGTGTTAAAAAATTCCTCCAATAAATTTTCACAACCAAGCTTCTCATTTCTGAATTTCAAACATAGTTTAACACCTTAAAATATTATTTAAAAAAATAACTATAAACGATGGGGAGTGAGCAATAAAAATATAATTATATGCAGCAATGAGCTGTTTCTAACATTTGTACAAATCAGACACTCACCTGTTTCACCATAGCTACCATTCTGGCCATGAGCATGATGCTGGAGGTCTCTGGAGGATAATGCATATTCCTGACGAGAAGACACAATATGTACTTTGAAACACACCTTTTATTGGGTACATCTGTGCAATCCTTTGTGTACCATCATTGTCATTGAAATTATTGTTAATGGTAAGCCGTTGTGCCTGTACATTTGAAATGCTCCCTCACCTCCATGCATCTTGGAGCTTGTTGATGGGATGGTCCGGATCTTCCTGCGAGGGACCCAGACACAGAGCTCGATGGTACTGATCTGCTGCAGCTTGTCGACACTCGTTGCTACAGTACATCACCTGCAGAAGGGGAGAAAATACTTAAAATAAAAATAATAATAATAAAAAGAAACAGGTACGACAATACTCAAAATATTCCACCACTGCTCTCTCCATGGCTACTTCATACAGATGCTTCAGTTTCCTGAAGCACCAGTAGAAACCACAGAAATCTATTCCGAAAATTATTTGTAAGGCTTATTATTCTTTCAAAGAGTTAATCTTATTTGTAGCCAGGGGTGACGGTTTCGCTCCTGCTCAACTGAAAAAGGAAACAAACCTATTGTTGTGAACAGATTTTAGTATAACTTGACATTTAAATGATAAAATCAGTGCTTTCCCAGCTTGTGAGTGACGTCGGGTGTCTGGGTGACGACTTTATTTTAAAATCTCTTGTTGTAATTATATCTCTGTGATAAAAAAAACAAACAGTTTACAGCCTTAAAGACACTTTCGACACACACTCAGTTGGTGACTAGACTGACCTGGCAATGGGGGCAGGCTTGGTGCAGCTCTGGTCGAACACGGCAGAGCTCAGGGTGAGGAAGGCTGAGTCCGGGGTTGCCGCTCAGTCTCCTTGCATTCTCCTCTGCAGTCTCCAGAGCTCGCAGGCAGTAGTCACAGGCTGTTAAAGATATTAATGTCAGATTTTTTTGTATAAACCCTAAAACCCTGATTCATGCAGTATCTGTCTAGTTATGTTGTGACAAAATGGCTTTTGTGAACCATATGTTATGGCATTCACGAGGCAACTGAACACCTATGGGGGATTTTTAAGTGGTAGATTACGCAGGTGGCTCTCTGTATGTGTATAAAATGTGCACACTTGAGTAGCACTTTGTTGCTTTGCTCAGACGTTTGTATTTAAATACAGACAACATGCAGAAGCTTGGAGACATCGCACCTTTATATTTGTACAAAGCATTCCACAGAAACTGGGCAGAGACCAGAGGCCGCTCGATGAAGATGGTGTCTCCCTTCTTGATGCTTCTTTTGGCAAAGAGACCTTTTCCCTACAACGTGAAAGAAATGCAGCAGCTTCTGATTCATTTTCTTAACTTGCATCTTTACACCACTTCTTAACTCTTCAAATAGCCTCACGTGTTCCTTAATATCTGCAATATGTGTTAATCTCAGGTTACGATTCAGGACCTTGTCTTCATAGTTAACATGAATTCTGTAGTGCATCTCATCTGTCTTCCAGAGTACTATCCCCCAACACATGTCTAATAGATACATGAACAGATAAAGTGGAAGCAGCTTGATTTTTTTTTTCTTACATTGTGAGCTCACAAAAAAAAAGCTTCTTGCTGCAAAACCTCAAGTTTACACAGGATTTTAATCTGTGAAATTAATTAGTTTTGATTTAGTTGGTGTTGTTTTAACCACCTCAGTGGGTTTAAATGTTCACTAAAGGCTGTTGTTCGCTGCTCTTTCTCACTAAAACAGTCAGTTTTCCAACAACAGCAGATACGTTGCTGTGTGCTCGTGTCCGAAAATGTACTAAGGTTTGTCCAGTACTTTATGAGCTCAGCAGTGTGTGGTCTGCAGGCAGAGACCCTGACATGCACCTGAACACCGCTGCTTCCACATCAAACCACATCTTTATTTAAATCCGTTTACTCTGGTTAAACTGAACCCGTCTTACCTTGATGTTGTCTATAAATCTGACTTCCACGCAGCTGGAAACTTTGCCGGGGTCCACGCAGAAGGAAAACATGTCATCCACGGGAGCAGCCATGTTTCCGACGACCTCTCCCCTTTGAACTCCGACACCGACGCTTCATCGCCGGAGAGAAACAGCAGCGACCCCCGGTGGTGGAGTAAAATATTGCAGAATGACAAATATTAACTTATATTAATAGGTTTTAATTGATGGTCATCACTGTTTGCACCATCAAGTTGGTTTAATCTATAATAAAACACATTTTTTATTATAATTTGTATTAAGAATCTGCGTCTGAACATGTATACAGGTCTGAAAATGAATACTTCACAAAATTAAGTAGTTTAAGAAAGTTTTTATTATACATTTTTAAATAATATAGATAAATGATTCACATTGTTTCCAAACATTCCATAAACCTAGTATCAGTAGAAGTATTATACAAAGTATTAATAATACTAATTAATAATCAGCAAGTATAATATGTAGGTTATTTTTCAAATATTGTACAAAATAATTCATTAGGAATACAACAGTACTTTAACAGTCAGCAGTGGAGTAAAATATCCTTCTTACATGTCAGGAAGGAAAGTTAAAAACAGTATTTGGCTATTGTAGTAGATTGCTCAGTGTTGTTTCACATTATTTAGGTTAGAATACCTGGTACGTCATCTAATGCTATTTAAGAGTTCAAAAACTGTAACTGTGTTCCCATAGAGAGTGACATCACATTGGCAGTAGTACTGTCCCATCAGTCCCTGTATCACAGCATTGCAGCCTGGTTAACCGAGAGTTTCATGAAGATACATAAGGATAAAAACACTTACATGAGTATTTTCTGCAGTATTGCCCACAGGCAAAAAATAAAATAAAATAAAATGGGATAGAGGTTTTTGCACAAAGACCCATTTCCCCCCACCTATATCACAACAGAGTAACATCTGATCAATAAATTATAAGTTTAATGCAGATATGTTGGTATGAATGTGATGTACTACAACAAATTGCACTGCAGAAACGCCAAAGGTCATTTCAGGACAGGTTCTCCGTTACAGGCAGGTAACGGCGGGTAAAAGCATTTCAGCTACACAACATCGTTTTTTTCAGTCTTTATTCAAACTTGCATTTTTGTTTTGTTTTTTTCTTGTGAACTACTGTATTTTTCTTTTTGTATACTGTTTTTTAAAACCTTAAAATACTGGGAAAGTTATGGATGTTTAGGAATAATGGACCAAAATAAGCATATTATCAAAGACAAATGAAGTTTTAGCTGATTAAATGGCCGGCCCACTGAATTCACATACACTGAATTATTTGAATGTATTATATATTGAATTACTTGAATTGACTGGAGAAGATGTTTGATCCATGCTCTGGGCGTATCAAACATTAACAATGGACCCATGTTTACTTTTACTTTACTTGAAATGAGTCGCTCGTAGTGATGAAGCCAGATTTATTACCCAACTCTGCAGCTCTCCTGAGCTTTATAGCTTCTTTCATCTTCTTCCATCCTGCAGTGCTTTCGGTTCAGTCTCACCTCTCTCATTAGTTTTATTTTTGGCTGCAGCTGGCAGCTATTTTCAGTGAAAAAGCTGTGGAAGACCACTGCACTCGACCCGCCAGCACTAAATAACGACGTTAGCAACTAGCTGGTGAACACAGAGCTAAACAGTCAGGTACTTCTGTCAGAAACTGGTGGATAACAAAAACAACACTTTGGGTTTTTAATTTGTCAGGTGGCCAAAAACTAATATTTTTTCATTTCTGCTGGTTGTGTAAATACTGTAGGCCACTGTTTGTTTATCATAAGGTTAGCCAGCATAACTACATAAACACTGTATTGTGTATATTACATAATTTTAACAACGCTAAAAACTGATTTTCCAGTCAACATACCGTACTTCTCTACTTCCTTGTTCTTGAAAACAGTAAGAACAGGAGAATCAGTCTTAATGTCAAGCTCAAAAAGACATAGAACTCCTAGAACTATAAAAAAGAGGATTTAAGGTTAATTAGTAAACCATAATTTACTGCAGCAGACAGTTCCCAAAGCTGTCAGCAGGAGGATCCTTACAGTCGGTTCTGCTTGACCTCCATCCTCACTCCCTCCCCTCTCCTCTTCCACACCATAACATCCATCATAAACCTTTGTTGTAGGTCACAACCTTGCAATCTGTTGCCAGGGCAATCTCCGGCTCAAGACAAGACACCTCAATCTGCAGATAAATAAATAAAAAAAATGTGAAACTGAAGGTAGAAATATCAGCTCCACATATTTGTCTTTAGGTCTTTTGACTTTTAATTAGAACAGAAATCTGAACATAAGTTTAAAGTTTGTGGTCTGTAGCTGGCTGAGCGTGTGACGAATGCAGTGATGTATGTGTAATCTGCTTTTTTTTTTTACCAGATGCTCTCTGAGCCGTCTGGCCAGCAGCAAAGGCATTTTATTTGTACCTGAGACATCTGTGGGAACAGGCTGATAGCCACAGGCAGGGAGAGGCCAAAGGTAACGAGGCACCAAAAGCTGTGGATGGGCAGCAACAATCTGCGGTTGCTCTGCAGGAAGCGCATCCTACAGAAGTCAAGATAGGGATAAAAGAAAACATGAGCCTGCTGTGTGGATCGATCCCAAATGACTACTGCAAAGCCAGGAGTTAATTTTAGATCTGGAGATAAACACTGTGCAGATTTGAGGAAGCTATTTTGAACAATTGGTGGGTGGGAGCTTTGTCTGTCTGGGTGAAAGTTCTAGTTCTGAATTTAATGAGTCACAGTGAAGATATTTCCTTCTAAAAAGATCATTTCTGTTTCTTTTTTTCTTTTTAATAGAAATGGGGTTTTTTTTCAAAACACTACAATATAATATTGCATTTTATTTATTTTCTTCTGGCTATAGTGACCTAAATGTGGAAAGCACTCTGGGGCACAACACATGTTTCTTACCTCTCTAGGTAGGACATGATGATGGGGGGCAGGACAAAGATCGGCATCGGTAGGACTACACGTGTGAAGGCGGTTTCCATGATAGCCTTGGGGGGAAAAGATGAGAACATTGTGCACACGCTTCATTTCAAATATTCCAATGAGTTGGATTAAATTTTCTCTTTCATGAGATCAGAGGGTTGGTGAGTGACAGGAGCAGGAAATGATGCATTTCACCCATTATCAGCTACCGCTGCAATTTTAATTCACTGAAACACAGCAAGTGTATAAAAACATTCACATTCAAGCAACAGTCTGCAAAAAGGCACTTACATGTCTTGCTGCGATTTTAGAGGATCCCACCACATTCCCGTTGTCGTCGAGCACATCGATACCTTCAGACAACTCGTTGTGTCTCATCAGAGCCACGTTACAGATGTTTGCACTTGCTGAGGACGGAGAGAGAGGAAGAAGGCAGCTCGTACGTGACTTTAAACACATTTCTACAAAATGAGAACAAATGCTAAAGACAAGTAATGTAGTCACAGGCCGAAAGCAAAACTAGTCACAAAGCTTAAATGCAGTAATGTTTAAGTAGTTTAGTAAAATTAAGTACTGCAGTAAAACACTATGAAGTCATTATAAAGGTGTCCCCCCACTATAACTGGTACACAGGGTCCTTCGACAACATACCTACAGCTGGGAAGGGGACAAATCTCTGGATTATCATTCTGGTGGCAGGGCTCAACTTGTTGGCCTTCTGAATCACCACATTCAATCCCACCTATTACATACAAAAACACTTTAAAACATATGAAATAAATGAATCATCCTGGAAAAACTACATAAAAACTACAAACTACAAAAAAAGAATTCCAATACATTTTTGCTTTTATAAAAATTGCTGTGACATGGTTAAAATACTGTTAATACAGTACAATGTGTTGTATTTGCAGTAGTAATAGTAGTAATGTAGTAGTGTAGAAATACTGAAACTCCTGCATTCAAAATGCTACTTAAGCAAAAGTACAGGTGTATTAGGTCAGAAAATACCAAATGTAAAAGTGCATTTATGCACAATGTCTCATTTCAAATGAATGAATATTATATTACTGTATTATAATTAATAATACATCACTGTGTTTATTACTTTAATGCTGCAGCTGGTGGCAATGAAACACATTTTAACTAATGTGTACGACCTTGTTTTTTTTAATCTTATATGGTGAAACTACGAATCATTTGAATTACTGTACATATTGCCTTGTAGCTTGGGAATTTCACAATGAAGATGAATAGTCTTACTATACCGCATTTTCTTAATAATTAGATTCTTTAGTAATGACAGGCATTAAATAAATGTAGTGGAGTACAAATATGATCCAGCTATCCTTTATCTAAACTGCTTATACCGTTGTCATGCCAGGTGTCATTGAACAAAGAGTGAATACATCCTGGATAGGCTGTGTAAAGAGACATGTAGAGACAGTAATTCACACCTACGGGTAATTTAAATAAAAATGATGTACAGACAAAAAGCCCCCAGGCCAAAGCTCTGAGCCGAGCCGGTAAATAAAGATTAATCTAAGAAACATTATTTTTCTCTGAACACTGTCAGATGCATTACTACGTCTGCACAGTGCAGATGCAAAGCTGCTTATGACTACATTTATACTGTAGCTCTATCCTGAATACTGACGTCACTAAATGAGAAACACGCTCACTGCAATGGAGACAGCACTGGTCACAGCTCCTACATAGCCTTGGAGAAACTTGGATGTTGGTGTGGGCTGGAGAGGGAGAAAAACAAATTTTCACAGATGCCAATGTCTTAAATTTACATTGATAAAAATCAAAAGACTTACACTGAGTGATTTTTACCTTTGTGGCATTGCGGTTGGCATAGTTCACACAGGCATTGTGACTCTGGTTCAGCCACTAGAGGAAAGAAAGAAGGAAATAAGAGGAATGGGGGTTAAAGGGAAGGACATAAAGTAGAGCATGGAGAAGACTCAGGAAAGAAGAAAGAGAAGAAAGCGAGGATAGATATTATACTTACCCCATGTACAATAAATGCAATGGTTTTACAATGTGTATGATATTTACAGTACCTGCCAAATAATGGTAGACACCACAGTCTGATTTGGGAGAAGAAGGCCAATGACCTAGATGAAACCAGGGAATAAGATCTTATTTCTAGACAAAATAAGTTCAAAGTCTCATTTCATCTATCCCCGAACATGACCGTGTTAATGGATTTCTGCACAGCCAGGTTAAGTTCTATGAAACGCATGATTGAAATCCATGATTTTCATATGAGACTTACGATTGGTGTTCCAAATGGTACATAACCTGCGCAGTGAAAACATGATTTTCAGTGTAAAAACCATGACTAAATGGGCCGACTTGAATTTTAGCGAAGATCTTCATCTGAGGTCATACCTGACATTCGAAATGGCATGAAGATCTTCTCTCCTGTGTCGGGATGAATGATAGCCTGCGTGCAGAGAGCATGGCGTCATCCTCATGCTGCCTGGAGCACAGAGGCTTGAATGTATGGAGGTGCAGTCAGCCTGGGATGATGTATGACTGATGAAGCACTTACCTGCTTTATCTTCTGAGCTTCCCACAGCTGCACGGGAAAGTAAAGCAGGTAAAAAGTAAAATGAATCATCACATTTACATTGTCATTTTTTTACATCTGGTAGTTACCACTTCAAGGTTTCATCTAGTGACGTCTACTAAAGCTTGTTCTTTTTTTATATTTAATATAAAATGTCTTCAGGAACAGATGCCACTGTGTTAAACTACAGCCTAATATTATCAACATAAAGAAAGACTCACCTGATGATCAGAGACTCCAGGTGGAAGTGTGCCATGTTTGTAGTCATCAAGGAGTTTGATGCATTCCTTCAACTTCAACTACAAGCAAAGGAATAAAAGTATGAATTTACATTATGAATGCATACATGTTTTGACCTGTTTAACTTTTTCTAGTTCTAATACAGAAATATAAATGATTTTTTATCTATACACAGGTTATAACATTAAATATAAATCTGCTAAATGCTTCAGTTGATTGTTTTTAGAAGTTACCAGATACTCTGTCAGAACAACAGACCTAAAGTGAAAATATTTATTTCACTAACATGAACAAACTAAAGCAGGAAACGGTAACATCTGAGAGTTTGAAACCACAAAACTATCACGCAGGTGTTTTTACTTAAAAAATAGCTTAAAAGATTAAATTCGTTTTCATGATTGATTTTCTATTGATAAGAATAAATCATTTAAATCAGAAACATATTTAATCATTTGTTACTAACAGTTCTTTCTATATAAATGTAAACCCAATACCCTGTACTATACTATATAAAGCCAATACGTTCATGCAGTATCTGTGGTTTTATTTCTAATTAAATGAGCCTAAAAAAAATAAAAATGTGTAAGTGTCCAAAATACTTTCAGTTCAGACTGCGCATACAATATGTGTAGGTTTTACCTCGGACACAAACAGGGTGCTGGGGTCAATGATGTCTATGAAGTGTCTCAGACGACCGAGGAATGTTCCCTAGAAAAGACGATCACCAAGTTAATTTGTAATGAAAGCAGACACACACAGCACAGGTTATGTCATACATGGGTAATATAAATAGAGTAAATTCAACTGATCACAGCAGTATTACTACAGTCCCAGCTACGTCCTGTTAGTGATTTTTTTTTGTATATATAAATATGTACCATAGCACTAACAAGGTTGTAGCTGGAACTGTAGCCGTCAGGTGGCATCTATGTCGATGCCATCATGTGCACAGATTACACTATGTAACTCTCACACCCCGGAGACCTCTTGCAAGAACTTTTCAATGCTTTATGGCTACCATACCATCTCACTCTATAATTTTATACGTTTATTTGCTTTCTTGAGAGTTGGGTGAGGAGATTGTTTTCACTCATTTTGCTCTAAGTTAACTATGAGGCCAGGAGATAGTTCACTTAACTTAACGTTAAGTGCAGCAGGATCTGCAGCTTATCCTGCTTATCATCAGCACTTTAGTGTATTTCCCCATGCAGGACAATGAATCTATGCTTCTTCTATTCTCTAAATCTGAGAAACGGTCATGACCAATGAAACACAATGGAATGAAAACCATTAGTTTCTTAAGAAGCTCTTAATATAGACTCGATAATGTGCTTATTAAAAACCACAAAGCTATTTCAACTCCAGTTTCTCATGTAATTAACGTGTCACTGTACTTTCTCTGATGACTGGAAACAAGTCATAGTCACCCCTATTTTTAAATGTGGAGACTGAACTATAGATCCATAAGCATACTGCCAGTACTGTACATAATTTGTAGTTTGGCTTTAGAAAAACATTTCATAATTTAATACTTATTACTGTTAATCGTAATGTTCTTATTCATAAACTATCCTAATAAATGTTTCCATCTAGAGTGCTGGTGCAGATGTGTGTGTTTAAGGTGATGATGCACTGTCAGGATGGACTGATGGACGTATGTGTCTGTGTCCATATGGGTAGTATGATTAGAAGCATGTATGGAGGACAAATTAAATGCACGGACTGGTCTTTAGTACATACAACAAAGCTCTTCCACAGCAGTGTCACAGGACGGAATTAGAAATGTATGCTGGTGACACTGATGTACACATCAGGTAGCAGCTGCAAAGCTAACAACTGCTGTGAAATAAAACATACAATACAACTTAACATACGTCCAACAAATGGTGAACAATCAAAACTAACCGGTGCAACCGAGACATGATAACAAAATGACTCTTAATTAAATGCACTGCTTTCCATTTAACGAGCACATTCTTCCATCTGAGGCGTGGAGCTGCTGATCAAGCCCGTTTTTCTGTCCCCTTCACTGTCTGCACCAGCATGCCAATTGTTAAGCGTGCGTGCCAGCAGTCTGAAAAGGCCCAATAGCACTTCATGCCAAGAGCCTCTCTGGCAAACCAGAAGGGTGAAAACATGGCAGCTTCCATCAGATTCCCTCTGAGAAATTCATCAGTTATGAAAAACAGGGAACACAGCGTAACCGACAAGTCTATTTTCATTAGCTCTGGAGCGAGTCTTAATTGAAATGACTGGAAACAACTTTCAGTTCTCCTTCAGACTACAGATAAACCTTCCTGCTCTGTATCTTTAGGTTTTCTGCCCCATACAATCCCTCCATCATACGCCTCCTCTACTGACAGGCTGTTTTTTTAACAGTGGGGTAGAGAGAGAGAGAGAGAGGATCCATGTGAGGAGCCTGCGTTAATTATGCATGAGCCTCAGCTCCCATGAGAGTACACAACAAGGCTTGCAGAGATGGAGCACGGCGGAAAAGCACAGACAAACCAGGCAAGATGTATGCTGATTCAAGGACTGGCCTCATTTCAACCGCTTTGACGCAAGGAAGTGAAAATGTTACAGCACCTCTACTCACCCGACTCTATTGAACCGGTGACTGCTGATGGAAAAATAAAGAGGTTTTGATGGTAACCACTAACAAAATAACCACATGATCCACAGGAGACACAGAGTGTTGATAAAGTGTCATATAGAGTTTCTGTGAGCCATCCAGTATCATGTGCTAACTAGTGTTTATGAATGGACTGTTTAATGGATCTGTGGGCACAGACGTGTAAAAAGTCTCCCACTGATCATATGTACACTAACAGTTTGTCTCTTTGTGGTTGTTCTGTGTCTATTTATGGTGATTTTGCATCTCACTGAGTCCGTTGGTGTCTCTTTACCTCTCAGGGTGTAGTTTTGCGTCTGTTTGTTGTCATTTTGCCCTCTCTCTTTCTTTCTCTTGGTCACTTTGCATGTTTTCACGGTTGTTGCATCTCCGGGGTCATTCTGTGTTTCTTAGTAGTTTTTTGGTCACGTTTAATAATAATTATAATAATTACTTACACGATAGGCTGCTTTCAACCTTTCAACGATAACTCATATCAGTAGCGGATGCAAAAATGCAGTATCTTATTTACACTATATGAATATGGACTTTGCTCTGCGTGCAGCACTGTGAGGTAAATCATTTCCTCTAAGTTGCTGTTTTTTTCATTGCTCAAAGACTCGAAAGACTAGAAATTTTGAATGCAACTAAAATGCACCTTCACCATGAAGGTCACATTATCTGCAGGTAAAGCAGGACAGGCCATCAATCTCCATGACAAGGGGAAAACAATCAGCCTGCAGAAAGCTGCAAAACAGCCGAGAGTGAATTCATGTACTAAAGTGTATGTGGTGATAATGTATCACAAGTCTGCAACAGCCGAGATTTCAAATCACAAAATAAAAACAAAAGGAGAAAACAAATACAGTTACCCGTGAATCGCGATAAACCGAGGAGAAAAACATTTCGGCTGCCATTAAAGGTTGCAGATCTCAACACTGATAAAAAAAAATCCTTCACGGAGCAGCACAAAAGCAGAGCAGGTGAAATGTGTCAGAGCAGATCTGACACCACGATTTCCACTACTGAAACTATATTCAACTCAAAACCGGTCCAATCACACACAGAAGTCCTTCAGTCCATCAGCTGAAAGTTGAACTTGAAACAAAAGATCGGAGCGTAAATCAAAGGCAACTTTGAGCTGGAGCAGGGCGGAGGACGATTTCAAACAAACTGCCATTAAAGCGAGATGAGCGGAGCAGAGAGGAGACGTACCTGGTCGTAGCGGGCTCTTCCGAGCTGGAAAGCAGGACACGCTGCAGACTCCGCCATGACACCGAACTTCTTATTTATTAACCAAGTGAATCATGAGCGGATTTTCAAGTAGACCGAACTACATTCAGTGTTTTAACTAGTGAAGCAACGAGCCGCTACGCCTGTCGGGAGGTGTAGTCTTCTCGTTTGGGTTAACGCCGGCAAAGTTGAACCGCACGACTACACATCCCAAATAATCGATAAGGTGAAAGCTGTTGCATAACTGTCCAGATTGATCGTGGTGGTGGGGGGAGGGGGGGGGATAGCGGCAGATGCACCCATAGGTGTCAGATTGACACGACGTGAAGAGGTGTGGCCTGAAGTAGGAAACGACGTCTGTCTGCATCCATGAGGTAGCAGATGATCAGACTTATACATGTGTCATTTAAATAAATAACCCAGAGATATGAAACCTGACACTGCTGTTATTAGACTGACGAAAATCTAAATTACTGAGAAAACACAACAATAAGTGTGACAAAAGAAAGGTGCATACATGTTTCATTATAAAGCTATTTACACACTCAAGTGTAAATGTCTGTAGACTGGTTGGAGGGATGTACCTCCACTTCACTACATTTCACAGGAAATACTTTTTTCTCCAGCACACTATTATTGGACATATTCAGCAGATTTTTGAACAAATCATACAAGGAATAAAACAGTATGATATATAGACTAACCACCAAATTATACACACATTTGCTTTCCCCAGTTAATCAGTATTAAAATGTTGCTTTCATGTTCCTGCTTCAATAATAATACTTAAATAATATAACACTGACTGTGCTGCATACTCTAATGTTTAATTAGGATCATTTTTACTGTGCCGTGATCCCACAGAAAAGGATCTAAATATCTTTTTTTTATCTCTGAAAGGATGGAAAAATCTTCTGATACTATCCAGACAGATCAGCGTAAACAAAAAGTCCAGGTATAAACCAAACACAGTCTCTTATATTCAACTTTAGAGCAGGAATGAACGAGAAATCAATGCTGTCAGAGACACACGAGGTTGAGTAGAGCAGCCAGCAGTGCAAGCGAAGCTCGTCAATATTTGCTGGAAATGCAATGAGCACCAGTATCAGTATCATCTTTAATGATGGAAATTCTGTGTGAGGGCGTATATATTGAAATATCTGCAGTTATCTGAGTTTGCAAAATCAAAAGGTGCAAAGCAGAGGAGGAGGAGGTGCATGCTAAACCAGCTGGTTTCCACCCAAACTGGAGTAAGGAGCGCGCTCTAGTGGAGAGAAACGAGCATTACTCTGACATGCAGTACCATGCAGGATGTCGTTGATTAACCTGTGCAGTCTCACTGAGGTCTGATCAATGACAAGTCAGAAGCTTTGGTTCATGTGCACTTTACTTTTATTACAGTTCTGCGGTCATGTAAAGCATAAGTAAGTAGCTACAGTGGTACTAGAGTGGTATTAGAGAGTATATTGTCATGACAAAAGTATCGATAGAAAGAACTTATTATACTCTTATTTACTGCATTTATGCAAAAGCAAAATGTTGCTTTTTCAACAAAACAGAAATGTTTAGTATAGCAAGAACCGTGACTGTAAAGAACAGCAGTATTTTGTGAAAATTAGCAATAAAACAAAAACAAAATACAAACAAGTCTTGATCCGCTTTAGTTTTTAATATTGATTTGTGTTCAGCTTATAGCGATGTTAATGCAGAAACATCTCCTTTTGTACAGCATTTTATTATGTGATTCTATTATTTTAGGCTTTTCTTCAGTTCTATTTAAAAATATGTTAATTAACTCAATTAACCTTTGTGCCCTTTGCATTTATTAAAATGATTAAAAGCGTTTGAGAAGGAAATGTTGTCTGTGCAGTCTGACAACTTACTTTTTAAGGTTACTTGAGCTAACATGATATTTTACCAGAGGAGCTACTTTCATCCCTGAAGAGCACAATAACTGCACTTCCACAAAGCGTGTTCTCTTATCTGTGTTTAACTTTATGCACATGTGGAAGCAGTGGGTTTAAACTGACAGCAGACAACTACCTTAAATTATTCTAGTAAGCATGAGTAAAACAATCATTTGAATCCACTTTGTTTGCGCCAAATTGAGGTAACCAGCATGCACGTTGGGTAATATTGCGTCTACATCAACAAGGCAGTATTAGCAGTGAGAAGACCTGGATGTTTGTGGGATCAGATTTTGTGGACCATTTGTTTGACTGTAACTTACTCTACTGAGGTTCCTGATCTTATCTGTTCTTTGAGCCCACTCTTGAGGGAACACTGGGCTACTGCAGCATCACAGCTCATATGCACCAAACACACTCCAGCACGGCCGTCACTTGTGTCTAGATCGCACTTGAAGCAGCGTGGGGGTCTGCTCCATGATCCGCAGTAAAAGATTATCAATGTAGTCCTCCAGATCTCGAACTTGTAACTTAACCTTCTTCAGCTCCGCCTCACATTTCTCCAGCTTCGCCCCCTGCTGCTGGGAGGCCGCCTGCTGCTTCTGCATGTCCATCTCCTGCTGCAGCAGCAGGGAGATCAGCTCCATGTTGGTCAGGTGCTGGTACTGATCCGAGTTGTCCACTGTCACTTCCTGTGAGAGACGAGACAGCAACAGTACACACGTTGTGACAACACTCTATTTCAAATACAAGTCCTGCATTAATCCAAGATTTACCAGTACATGTTCCAGATTAGAAGTATTCAGTGCAGATACAGTTATACTTTAAATATTATACGAGATACACTGTGAGTGGCATATAATGTGTAAGCATCCTTTTACTGTTGTAGATGGTTGAGTTGGAGTCATTGTCTATTTATTGTCTAAAATTAATTTGTTGAATATGCTCTCGATTACTTTTTTGATTTGCAGTCTGTGAAAACAATCAGTAAACAGTGGCACCTCGACAATGCTTATTCTGTTATTGCTTGACAAGAATAATGATGCAGCGAAATGCGTTTCTTTATCTCCTTATTAATAACCAGTTTGACGGCTCCTTCGTGTTGCTTTGGATTAAACGTTTGACTGTCAGCTGAAAAAATGAAACCTGTGATTAAAATAGAGTGATTGAAAGGAGAAGCAGCAAAACCTTCACGTGAAGCGAGTTGGACCCATAAAATACTTGACATGTCTGTATAAAGACTTATTCAAATGATGCAAATGATTCTTAAATAGTTTTCCATTAATTTCCGTTGTGTATTTATCTACTAATAAGTTCTACGTGGGGGATCTGGTTATTTTCAGATGAAGCCCCTGTTTTCAGTCTTTGTGCTAAGCTAAGCTAACTGACTGGTATAGCTGAAGCTTCACACACGTAACATGCAGACATGAGAACGGGCAACAGTGTGTAACTGTCAAACTAACCCTTTAAGTGAGAAATCACTGCTTACTAGCTGACTGTTAAAAAATTAATCAGCTGCATTTGGTAAAAAATGAAGTTAGTCACAGGAAACAATAGATAGATACTTCATGTGCCATCACTGCAGCTCTCGGCCTGCACTGTATTTATTAAGTCCGTGTGCGCTGCTGGTGTTAATAAAAGTCCACTGAAGCATTAAATATCTAGACTGAATGGTTTTCTGTGATTTAGTGCGACATGTTAATGACCTAATTCTTCCAGTGTTTGCACACAGTGAGACTCAAACATCCTTAAAGGTACCTTCTGAAAATGTAGTGTGATTTTACATATCCAGATTATCTCATTCATTTCTGTTAAATTGGTTAAAAATAAAAATCCATAAAACTACAGCACTGGTTATTTTTCAAATTACCTTTTACTCCAGGAATACAAGTTTCGTTGTTTGAGCTTTATTGGGTCAAAGAAGGTATAATATAACCAGAATGACGCATGGTAGTTATTAAAATATTAAGTTACTAAGGTACACTAATAATGTGATCTCTGTTAACAGCACCAGTACAGACACATCACCTTAGTCCTTGACATACGGCTACAGAAAGTAAAATGTTACAGAAGAAGAACAGAAAAATCATCATAGGACCTAGAAACTGGTGTCTAGGCCAAAGAATTATGTCACATGGAGATGAGTAATGAGATCAGCATTTCTCTCCCCAGTGTGGAAACCTCAGTCTAACGGGGAGCTGCCGGGGAGCTGCCGGGGAGCTGCCCGGGAGCAGCGACTCACTTCACTGTGTTTTATGGTGGACAGTGCAGTGAGCGTATCTGTTTAGATGTGGGACATTTTTCTCTTATTAAGTGGCAAAGAATTTACATCAATATCATAATTTTAGACACCAAAATAACCAGTGTTCACCTACAGTGGGTTATAGAAGGTTTATAATAGAAGAGTGTCGTGTTTTGTGTTTCGCAGTACCAGACTCTTCTCAGGTTCAGCTGCAACCTGGGGGGCGGCGCGTCCAGGGTTGATGGTAGACTTGAGTTTCTCCAGAACTGAACGACCCTCTTTCTTCTCTGATTGGATGGAGACTAATGGCTTCACTGGATGAGTTCTGCAAAGTGAAGAGGTCAGCACCGGCGTTTCAGCACAGTTTTACTGTGTGTTTATAAGTTACTGCATTTAAGCTCAGTATAAAGTCACATATCACTGCAGGACTGACTGAAGGAAAGGTTAACAACACAGGATAAATCTAAATAGTCTCTACTGTCAAATTTTAGAATTCTACGAAAATACAAGTGGAGCACTTGCTACTGGACGATTATATTAAGGAATCTGGGGAAGGAAGATAGATTTACTTTACAACAAAAGCAAAAGAGTGTTTCTAGAAAGAAAAACTGAATATAAACTACAGTTGTTATATTTAATTAGAGTTAATTAGAGCTACTCTTGTTCTACTTGTGATCACAGCCAGTCACAACCAAAAGAACAGCTGGGTTCCGAGATACTTTACCATTTTTGTTGTTGTTGTTTTTATTATTAATACTACTAATATTAATTAACTGAGCTAGCAACCGTTATCTTATGAGACTTTATGAAAACAGTTCTTTTATGAATAAAGAAATTGCAACACACCTGCAACACAGTAAATATACACAATTCCTGACATGTCCAGTCTGAAATCCACTGGATCCCAACTCCCAAACCTCAATGATGTCTAATTGTCCTCTACTCATTCTCCTGTGTATATTATATGTACAAGTTGCAACTTTACTGCCTTTGTTTCTTAGAAAGTTGTGAATCTAAATCTAGTGCACCTCACTATATAAATATATATAGATAGAGAGATATATAAGCTATTTGTGTGATATAATGTATGGTAGCAAAACTACATTTACGCAGAACAAAGTGTCAGCAAAACAATAAAATGACAACAGCCAACAAGAACTGAAGCATGAGATGGAAAACATAAATGTGAAGCAAAGCCAAGAAGAGAGCAGCAGTTATCATCCAACCGCTTTGGATGAAAAGACAAGACTCATAATTTCATTTCACATCAAACAAGCTGGGCAAACCAGAGCAACAAAATAAAAAAAAACACCTTTGTATACATCTACAGTCATATATCCTAGAGTGAGGATTCTCACCTGCTCTCCTGATGGGGCAGGTTGCTAGCTGGCTGTGTCTCCTCAGGCATGAGTGAGTGCCGTGCATCGACCAGGGGCTGGTCAGAGGTGGAGGTGGTAGAATAGGAGGAGGTGTAGGGGGCCACAGCCAGAGTAATGCTGGCTCCAGCACTGGGCCCAATGCTTGAGGGATGCATGGAGGTGCAACAGAGAGGGGTAGGGTGGAGGTTAGCCTGCGCATCTGCTGACAGGGAGCGCGCAGAAGGGATGGAGGGAGAGGAGGATTCTTGCAAAGATTGTCCGATCTTTGACTTGGGTGGGGGTTTTGAGTTTGGCGCTACTTTTGCATGGAGGTCTTCAAAACTGATCTCAGCATGTTTTTCTGTTACACAGTTTTCTGAAAGTAGAGGTGTGTTGTCCTTTCGACATGCTATCTGTAATTCTGCATTAGACTCACTATGATGTCGATGGTCGATTTTGGTGCCATCTATTTGCAAAACAAAATCAGTCTGTTTATCTAATGCCACTAAAGAAGAGAGAGCTGAATTAGTGTACTGATATGACAATGGTCCCTCACTGACTTTTGAAATATTCTGAACAAGCGACAACAGCTGTTCAAACTCGGTGTCTCCACTCATATTGCTCTGGCTGTTTGGACTGCCTCTGCTGTTCTGTCGGGACACTCCTTTTGGTCTAAAACGAGCACTAACCACACCAGAAAACAACTCTGTCTTGCTAAGTTTGCTTAATTCAGCTAGGTTGCCATTATCATCAAAGTCTATATGTGTATTTTTCAAGGCACTGTCACCTCCTGTTTTATCGCAACTGGATTCAGTTTGGAAATTGGGTGAATTAGATGCTTGATTTGGCGACGACAGAGCAGCGACGTCTCTGCCATTTACGCTGGTGTGACCATGAGGTGCCACATTATTCAGCTCGCATCGACAATCTTGGCAAACTGGAGAGACTTTACACAGTTTATTTGAAGATGCAGTTATTTCAAATGAAGAGTTCATCTCAGGTATGTAGGTGTCCTTTAAAGTCAACAAATCCTCAGGTGCCGTCTCTTTGTGATAAACAGCTATCTGTGAATCTTCTGGCGGTTGCAGAAAGGTTCCACCAAAACTGCTGACGCTTCTGAGAGTATCAGGTACCTCTGATTGAGAGGAGCCATCGGAATCAATAAAACTAAAGTCTGAATTATTCACATTCATGTTAAGATCTCCTAAAGTTAGTGAGCAAGACACATTGTTGTTGCACGTGGTTTCAGTTGAGTTAGACTCGTCCACTGCATCTTCTGTTGGAGTGGTTGTAATATCTGGTACCTTTATGTCTGGCTTAGGGGAAGAAATAGACGACATGTTCAGAAGATCTGTAACAGACATCTCACTATCAAGAAGCATTTTAGGTCCTGAGTACTTAGATGTGATGTTATTTTCAGCAGTTTCCTCAGTGTTCAATGATAAAGATGGATTTTTGACTTTGGGTTTTCCATAGTTTCCTCTATACATGTGCCCATACAAGTCCTGTTCAAACAACATTCCTCCCCAGCAGTCACTGTCATTCTCCAAAGGTTCATATTTAAATTTTCTCAGCTTTTCTTCGCACATGACTCCTGGTGACGTCATGTTTGTGTAAGGTTGGGAGTGGGCACTGAGGGAGTCAGAGGTCTCGCTGTTTGTGTGAGGGTCTGGGGAAATGTTGTTTCTTTTGCATTCCCCTTCTCTTCCACGTTGTAATGAGGCCACGCCGGTCTGTGAGAGGAGGTAGGCTTCTTTGTGGACAGCCAGCTCTTGACCTCTGTGCAGCCAGCCATCTGAGTAAATCTCATTCACTGGAGTTCTTAAAAGTCTCCTTGGAGGCAACGGTGGAGGCTCCTCTTCAAATGTTCGCAGCTCTTGTGCATGATTGTTGGTATTAACTGGACCACAATTATGTCTATGGAATGAAGTCGCACTAGTTGTCAGTTGTTTCTGAGGGAGACTCCCTTTAGGTGAGTTGAGCCTGCTGGAGGCAAAGGCATCAAACGAGTCGTCCCATTCTCCTGCATTATCTGACATGGAGCGAGTGGCTGAGTGGTGAGGGGAGTTTTGTGCGGCTGCTGCAAATGCAGGGAGAGATATCTGTCTAGCTACAGGCCTGGGGCGTTCCCGCTTTATGGAAGTCATATTTTTAGCATCTGTGGGGCTGGGTGTGCAAGGCTGGGAGGGGATTGTGGTATAATGAAAGGCAGGTGAGCCAGAAGAGGAGCAAGAAGCTAAAGGAGGGGACCTCTGTGACTCTTCAGCTATGAGCTCTTCAAAGAAGGGGTTGCGTTGCATTCGTGAAAGGAAGGGGTTGGATGGGGAGATGGGGGTTGAAGCGGGAGAGGAAGAAGGGGTAAAGGATTTGGTGTGTTCATCAGGTGAGGTATGACCAGAGGGGGAGGCAGAGGAGCACTGAGGAGGTACAGGGGAGTGAGGAGGGAGGGGAGGGGGTACAGCTGAGCTGCTTTCTACCTTAGGAGAAACTTCCAGCCTGTGGAGGAAAATAGGGCACAATAGTCCTCTTAGTTAATCATGTGCCAGGTAACCAAATGGGGAACATCTTTCTTACACAAACAGAAAAGACAACTAAAGTACTCTGATATTCTACATCAATGTGGGGCATTTCTGCTCAGCTAATGTCACTGTCTAAACATCAGTAGATAAAAAAAACTGGCCAAACAAAGGAATTATGAAAACAGTAACACAAATTAACATTTTAAAAAAAGCAAAGCACATTTGCAAAACAATTAAGCAAAATAATAAATAATGCATTGAAGCCATTCAAGATCATCCACACTGGTGGCTGTTCTGTTGGGTGAGCTTAGGTCAACATGGAATGATTTTTGTTGCGTCTTTTTCTAGGAGCGTATTTCTAAACAACAATGATGTTGCATCTTTGATTGAGAGACAGACATACACTGCCAGAGAAAATGGAAACGCTGCAGCGCTATCTGTGGAAAATATAGTATGAGATGATGAAACAGCATGGTTGTAAAATGGAGAAAACCATTAACTAAATCACCTCCATTTTCAAATGAGCAGGAAGCAGAGCAAACACTTATCTCAGGCCACCCAACTGAATGCAGGCCTCACATGGACCTGTTGTTGTGCTTGGATAGAAAGTACATTCATAAAACACAGGGAGCCCAGGAACTAGCCTTTAAATGACCTTCACTCACCTTGGCTTGTTCTGCGAGTCACCGGAGCCAAACCAGCCTCTGAGCCTCCCCTCAGATGTCGAAGCAGCCTGGTTCAGGTCTGATTTAGCTGGGAGAGAATCACTCCTCCCTCCAGAGAATAACGTCTTTCTCAGCTTCCTCCCTTTTTCAGGTGAACTTGCAGCAGAAGAGACGACTGGCATCGACGCCTGCGCGGGGCGATCCCCTAACTGAGCTTGCTGAACTGGAGAGGTGGATGCCTGAGCTTCCTTTTCTTCCTCCTTTTTCTCTGTCTTCGTCTTGTCAAAGGAACAGAACCGGCCCTCTGTAAAGGAACCTCTGTCCTCACTCTTCTTGGTGAGGTTCTGCAGGGAACGAGAGAGCGGCGAGCACTTCTCGAGCAGGACCAACTTGGATGGGAGGGCTCCTGAACTCTTCAGAGTTGATGGCTCAGAGTCGTAAACATGGCTTCCATTTATACACAAGGAAGACTTGGACTGAGTCATCGTCTGACCCTTGAGAAACTCCACCGTGAGGTTTGTTCGAGGGAAGGCTGTTGTGATCTTGCTAGCTTCGTCGCTGAACGCTCGCTTGTGAGTGAGAACATTTGTGGTGTGCTGGCTGGTGAGCACTGTTGGAAAGAAGGAAGATCTGGGTCACTAAAGTTGAAAACAGGAAGATTATGTGTTTTTGATTTGAACAAAGAGAAAGCTATCGACCATGATACCGTCGTTTGTTTTATGTTAAAACTGTAACAATATTAACAAGACCACCGAGAGGCAGTGCAGCAAGCTGACATTATCATGGTGATATGTGAGTCCTACTGTAACCAAAAGATTAGAAAACATTCAATTTTGATGTATTTGTACTTTACTGGAGTAATTCCATATTATATTTTTTTAAACTTTTACTCCACCATAAGAGATGGAAAATTATCACATCATAAGTAGCCTAAACTTCTGTGAATCCAGTTTTGCTCTGATATATTAAAGCTGTTTTTGAAGTGCTCTAGAAATGCCAACATTTACAACTTGTGCACACATGCATAGGACTCCAAAGTCAAATTATTTGTTTGCCGTTACATGCTTAAGGTAAGTTTTTTTTTTGTTTTTTAAATTCCCAGTTTAATTAATTCTTATAAACAAGTTTGTGAGATTATGTTTTTATGGTGAAAGTAAACTGCCACATACATCCCACATAAAACTGTTCCAGTCTCCATGTGCAAAAAGGTGACAAACCTCTGCTATAACACAGAGGCAAACTCTGATTTATTATTTACTGTATTTATTTTATACAGTCATTATTATTATTTCATGCACATTAACATACTTTCAGAGCCTACCTTTTTTAGCTAAATCTGCCTCTCCATAGTGGGTATCCACTCTCACTTTGCTAGTGTAGATGGGGGAGCTGGGAGGGTCTGACAACAGATCCAGACTGGGTGGAGGGACAGGGTTATCACTGGCCATGGAGGACAAACTACTGTCGGAAGCCAGAGATGAGCAAGATCTGGTGTCAGACGACTTGCGCAATTTTCCTTTGAAGAAATCCTTCATCTTGCTCCTCTTGTCCTCTGCTATCTCCACATCTCGTGACTCCACCACGCCTGTGCCCTCTTCTCCAAATGGCTGCCCCAGTGATCCAGACAGGGCAGCGTAGCGGCCTGGCACAATAGCCGAGGAAGACTCCATGTCCCCCCTCTTCCTTCCAGTGACACGATCCTTGAGCTTGCCAAAAGCAGAGCGTTTTTCCTTCATGGTGAGGTCGAACATACTGGCTGTCATGTTGTTGCGGGTGAACTGAACTGTCACCTGAAGTTCACCACGTTCCTTTTCCTTTCTTCCAGCCTTCGAGTTGAGCTTAAACCATCTGGAGAAACCAGAGGATAGAGACAAGCTTAAATCACTGCTTTAACAATATACATTACTTCAGGAAGTCAAGTGTACTGCGGTTTAAAGCTAAGAGCATAGGTCACATGCCAAGTCATGCTAGTTTTATTTTATGTAACAGTTCTTATACACAATGACAAAGTGCTTCACATCTGGATAAAAAGAATTTGTGTCAAACGTGAACTTTGTCTCAGGGGGTTTTACAAATAACTTCACAACAGCACCCTCTGTTCTTAGACCCTTGAATCAGATAAGGACCCCACCACCACAAAACAGCACGTCACACGGCCATTCACTGGGACTAGATGAGATGGATTTCCTTTTAGGATGTCGTCCATATATTACATAATCTGCACATACAGCTGGGACATTGTATTCAAAATCTTTGAAAACAAAGCGTTTCACAAGCCACAGGCATCGTAATCCAAATTCCTCAAGGCGTGCCCACCTACACCTGGTGTGTGTCACTGAATAAGACATGGACAATATGAAGAGAAATGAAATGAAATCCTGCCTCTGTCCCTGCCTCCTAAGTCCTTTGACTGAACCAGAGAATGTGTTTTAGGGCCAAAGCTAACAACAGGAATTCAGTGAGTTTCACTGAGCGCACAGCGAGAGGAAAGAGGGCGGAGAAGACACAATTAAAGCCAGATGTGTCGTACTGCTTTAGTCTGTTCTGCTCTGGAGTGTTGATGGTGGAAATGTTTCACATACTACTGGTGAGTCCTGTTACATCACCTGTGTTACATCACAGCCGCGTTCGTCGACGACTCAAAACACAGCAAATTAGATAAGAGTCAGAGTCTCTTAAAAACAGGGAAACATTCATCAAAACAACTTTAGTTAGTCTCTTTTAACTCTTTCATAAGTTATAAGACACTTCCACAGTTCTCAGTGAGCCAAACAAGACACAGATTAACTTGTGATAACTCTTAATTTGAGTTTGTTGTCCAGCTGTCAGGTTTATAACTTATCTGTGAAGTCACTGCCGTGATAGCTAAATTATAAATAATCTGTGGAGCAATCATTTACTAATACCTAAGTTTATTAATTTTCCATAAAAGTGTAAACACTACAGTAGTCAGTGAGAATTTGAGCTGGTCCATGACACACAGTCAGTTTTAATTCATCTGAAATTACAGAAAATGATTCCAAATAAAACAATTTCACATCTATAAATAAAGTGGATATTTAGTATATGTGGTTTTTTTCCTTAAACCACAAAAGCAGAGTGAATGTCTTGTGTTTGGCGAGAAAAACACCAGCAGAGGTGTTTTGATTTAATGATATTCACTCTCTTTATCTCAAAGCAACTGAAGTTAGTTCAGCCAGAGTTAATCCTCTGCAAAAAGCATTAGAACACAATAATAATGGGTCTTTTCAACACTAACCTGCTGCAGAACACCACTAAATAGTTACTGACACTATCTAACGCCTCTTTTAGCTTCTTTCTTGGCTTCGGCCTTTCACTACTTCTCCAGAAACACTGCGGTTCTTTAGCTCAGCCAGCTGAGGTTCAACTGAGCCAGTGGCTTTTTGTTTTGTCCAAAAAGCAGCTCTGAGCATCTGAGAAAGGTCTTACTGTGTGACTTAATCTCAGCCCTGTGGTAAAGGTAGTGAACTCTGAGTATCTTGTAAATATCTGTTGCAGGACTCGTTTCATTTGATAAACTGATTTGTGTTTTGAAATGCATTTACCAGAATTGTTTGGAGGAATTCTGACCTTGCATGACCAACATTTTTTGCCATGTTTTCCACCTCCCTGTAGTTTTCAAAGCTAAATATAATGGGCCACTGGTGGCACAGATCACATTCCTGTGTTGTTTATACCTAAGGAAAGATACTAAGTATGAGTTTCTGTCTCACTTTGACATATTTCAAAAGCTACAGCATGAGACGTGAGCGTAGTGTGAGATCATATCCAGAGGTTAAAAATGTAGGAAGGACACAGTAGATATTTAAAATACATACTGTTCAGTGCCAGGAATGTTTACTATCATCACAAGTTAGTAATTATAATAAGAAACATTGGCCATGTTTACATGTATAGCAGGAAATGGTGCATAAAGAGAGAGGCCTCTGGACAAAATCATTAGTTGTCCCACAGTGGAAACTACGTCTCATCTGCTTTTTGCACTGCATTGTGGGAATCTCTGCTGTACTAGACTAAGGCAATCAATCCAGACTTTAACGAGCCTTTAATGCATTTAGGGTTCAGGCACTGGCAGTTTTCTCAACCATGTGTCATCCTGAGAAACACTACCTCCTGTGTGCAGCCTCTCTTGTGGAAGGTGATCAGTGAGTCAGCTCAGCTGTTGTGTTGTGGGTTGTACATGATGCGACCTGCTTCATAATCATAGTGCACTTTTAAGCAGTGACAGCTGCATGTGGAGGGAAGGGTTAAAGGGTGACACTATCGTCACTACGTCTTTATACTGAAGGGTGAACTACATGAAAAGCTGCACGTCGTTCTGCTGTAAAGTGAACTCAGTAAACGCTGGTGACAACATCACCTCTCTCTTATGTGTGAGCAGGAAACTGTCAAACTAAGTTTGTTAAAATTCAAATAGAACCTACTCATCTCTCGGACACATTCCTTGCTGAAATATCTTATCAAGAGGAATGATGGTTTGACCGAGAAACACGTCCAGTCCGATAAGCACCCGGTGCATGACCGTCAGGACCAGGTCCCCTCTCCCTGGGGGGTATGCGCTCCGACCACCATCCTCCAGGATCCCGGGGAGCAGCTCGAAGCAGCACTCCTCGTTCCACTGGGGCATCTCCGCCTTCTCCACCAGCCCGGTGGTGTACTTCTCCTTCCCCACCTGGATGGTGGTGTAGAGGTAGCGGCTGCCGTGCTTGCCCTTGGTTCGCAGCCCTTTGGCGCGAAGGACGGTGACATTCACATGTGTGGGTACCCATCGCTGATCATCATCCAGATCTATTAGTGACATCATTTTTGCACCGCTTCACGGGGACGCAGTCGTCGCTTCTGTGTCCTTAAATAATCTTAGTTTCACTTATCTTGTCTTGTCAGTTGCTCGGGAGAACATCTCCCTTCACGTTGCGCCAGAGTTTCCGTGCTGCGCAAAAATCACCTCTGCAGAATATCTGAAGTCCGCGGAGCCACTGAAGGTTTACCCGAGGTCAGCTTTCAGACAGCAGACCGAACCGGGCCTATGTTTAACCTGAAGCACTGCACGTCATCCCCAACCCAATCAATGCGGACTCAGTGAGGCGAACTGCGAGCTGAAATCACCGCAAGTCCACGCTCCGTACATGTCGCATCAGTTGTTTACTGTCCGAAATCTGCTCATTGTGCTCACGGCCCGCCCTCCTCCACAACAGCAGGCCCGCATAGAGTGAGAGAGATGCCGCAGATTTAAAGAGAAACACCCACCGAACCTGTTTCAGCTCCACCGACACATGCACACGCTGCGCTGCTGCTGCTGCGCGGCTGCGCCGTCACACTGGACATGAGCGCAATAAGACGCGCATCCAGCTGCAGGTCTTTTTTTAAACAGCACAAAATGCTCACCGAAGCTTTTTGGGCGGAACCTTGCGTGAAAAATATTTATTACTGGGCACATTTCACTGTTTTATCACCCAGCCACAGGTCTGTGAAATAAATGAACGTTTCAGTAAATATGGAAAGCCACAAGGCTCTTAATTCGCCTGCTTCCCCTGCCGTTTGTTGTTTAAAATGAATTTTATATCACCGGA
>JAUYWH010000002.1:16351554-16377360 GCA_034779795.1 Ctenopoma multispine
CCGGTGATATAAAATTCATTTTAAACAACAAACGGCAGGGGAAGCAGGCGAATTAAGAGCTCTCTGGCTTTCCATACAGTAAATCCCTGATTGATATTGGATGGGAAACATCGTCTTAGTGTCATTCCTGCATTTGTAATGCCATCTAGTGGATTTCAGTGACGATTCGGAGCTGAGCTACAGCTACATACTACTCCCAGGTGGAGGTTCTGTTATTTTATCTGCTGTGTTGCTCTAAAACACAAGCAGCCACAATCTGCTGAGAGGACAGCTGAGGATGGAGATGATTTATTATGAAGCCCCCTAGTGGCCATGTGGTAGAAAACACTTTGGTGAAAATCTGTGGGAGTCTGTGAAGCTAATGACGAATTCTTATTGCTCAATACCTGTTTTTTTATTGTTAAGGGATAAATTTATTATCAAGCTACCAACAATGCATTCAGTATTATTTTTTAGCTACAGCTAGCTCAGACAGACACATGAGCTCAGTCCATCAGTGTAAGTGCTTATTTATTTATTATAAATAAAAAAAACAACAGAAACTATTAAAAATCTTTTGTTTCACAGTGTTGATAACAGCCACTTTGAGGGAGTAAATACAAATCAACGCTCACATTCAGAACAGCAACACAACGACAGAATCCAACTGTTTTAAGGTTTCTGTGGCACTTTTCTACTTGGCTTTTTAAAGAGAGAGACGTGGTATTTCAAGAACACCTCACACAATAACTGTACTTTATAATACACATTTACACAGCACTGTCGACGTGGCAAACTGACCTAATGAATCTGATACATTCAAATGTAGAAAACTGTCGTGATGACGTGAAGTTATCAAGTGACAAATAAAATAAAAAGTCCAAAGAGTAAAAGAATAAGAACGGTTAAATTCTGCTCTAGGACTTAGCTCAGGGCTAAAAGTGCAAATACGAGGTTCAGAAATAACGAAGTGCAGATTTTTCTCCACTTGGATCAACAGATAATTGTTCAGCAGTGGGTATGTATGATTTCTGACTCACAGCTTTAACCCTACACAGTACACATCCTAACTGGTTTAAGGCTTTATTAAATGGCAGCTGCCTTACACCAAAAAAAAAAAAAAAACTCAATGTTCGTCCATCCCGGCACAAAATGTCTTATTGGAGCAGTGCACCAGCATAATCAGAGAGTGTCTTTAAAATTTGATAAATCCAACATATTGCAGCTGTGTCCATACAAGACTTTTTGTGTCGGGAAAATTATTTATGACAGATATAAATATATATAAAGAAAATGCAGCAGCTAGAATAAAAAAGGAAGTGTCTTCTTCAATGTGTATTTTCAAATATGTATTTTTTAAATTAGGAAACATTAATTATATGGAACAGAAATAATTTAAATCACTGCCTCGTGCTGTCTTCTAAGACACATTGTCAGAGCCAGTTATTGTACTTTTTGTGTTTGCTAGAAAGAAAATGAAGTAACTAGTCAGTCTGAAAAGCTGTGGATGTACTGTAACACTGAGTGTGTTTGCCTAGTTTATTATATTTTATTTCTGTTCTGTGTTACTGTTGATGCATAAATCTACTGCAGGAAGTTCAAAACAGATCAGTCAACTTTTCTTTCAGCCCATGGGAAGCTGCGTTTGAACACAGTGGAAAGACTCTTAAATGCACTGTTTCTTTTTAGGACAGAAGTGGCTCAAATGAAGACGAGAACGTGGAAGCAACGTGCAGGACTAAACAAATGCAACGGAACATGACGTATTCAGAGGCACTCCTGTAGAGGGGCTACATTGACGCAGAATTTTTCTGAAAAATATTAAACGCTACTTTTGCACAATGCAAATGATGAAGGGTGTCGTGACCGGTATGGGTATGAGTCTCTAACAACACGAGCAACACAAAAACGTTCCTGATGTGTGTTAAGTGTGGAAAAAAAATGTGCACAAAACAACCTCCATCTCAAAAAAATAGAACAGAACAAACATAAAGTCATTGTTAGTGCTCAAAACGTTAATCCATAGATGGAAGACTCAAACTGTGTTCAATTTAAAGCGCACCTTAAGAGTCAGAGTTTGACTGAACAAAATTTTAGGTATAAAAATGGCAAAAAGCTACAAAGCTACTGGAAAAGAGGATTGTAGTTGTGTGTTTTTTTTACGATAAACTTCATCTGGAATGTTTTCTTCACTGTGTAAAGTGACAGGATAAGGTCAGTGTTTTGGGATATGTTGTTGTACAGCTACATTTCAGGCATTTGTATTGTCCTTCATGTCTCCTCTAACTTCAATCTGACTGGCCGTTCTGGCAGCCTTTCAAATACAGTTCGTCCTGCGACAGGTGTCCGTCAAAGCCGTCCATGTAGAGGCTGCTGGTGCTGCTGCCGCTGCTTCCCAGGAATGTACCGACGGCCCGGCCCTGACGAGCGTGACCCACGGCGTCGCTGAACACTTTGTTAATCTGCTCCTCTGATGGCATCCACCAGTCTGGGTTTGAGGCACAGTGCATCCGGATGAACTCTGGCAAGATTTGGTAAAAAAAATAAATAAATTTTTTTCATATATTTATACTTACTGAAATCAAAGCCTCGGTTTGGACCGAGGTTCCACACAAATGTATTTGTATTTGTCAAATGTCACTGTGGCTACTCTCAATTTAAAGTCACATTACAGAGACTGAGGCTCAGTCTTGCACCTGATCTTTCTGTCTCAGATTGTCACATCAACCATATGTGAGATCAGTGTGAACACACCTCCGGCCTTAAAGCAGCTACAGTCAGTGATTTAACACTAACAATACATCATGATGGTGTGAAAGTGGATGCTCTCATTGATTATTAAGAGAATTAGCACCTAGAAATGCTGATAGAAGGGAAAACAGATCAATCGGACTCCTACAAGGCAGCCACAGAAAACAAGCAAAGAAAAAATGCGTTGTTTACAGTGAGAAGACTACAATCATTTTGGAGTCGTGGTTTTGTCATTGAACAGTAACGAGGAAGAAGCAAATCAAACGTCTTCGTCTTGCTTTTCAGAGTAAAATGCAGATATATACCACCAACTACTGTTTGCATAATAACAACACAGTTTTTTATACGTCTCCAAGCCAGCAGCCTCAGATTTACACACTCCAGAGGCAGCTGCGGAAAACCTCCCTTTCAGTCTGGATGCACTAAAACAGAGAGAGGAAGGTATGGTATGGTAATATTGGACTAACATTCACCAGGTGCAGAGAAGCACAACTGCAGATTAATGGTGATATTTAACAGATGGATGTGGTCACAGTGTGGATGATGGTTGGTGAGGTGATGAGGATGAGAAGACTGAAAAAAGCTATACCAATAAACCTGGTGTTTTCTTTCCATAGATCTCAACTGGAAAAAGAAATGAAACAAAAATTCTGTGTCCACAGTGCAGATAATAATATAAACCACTACAATAAGAATATAAATATTTTTTGGCATATTTTGCAAAGATTTGTTGCAGACTGCAGCATCATCGTGTCTCAGGCGTTTATAGGGTCGTACCTCTGAGGCAGCTGACTTTGACGGGGTTGAGCGGTCGTCTCTCCAGACCCGGCTCTCCTGAGTGGACCGAACGCTTCCTTTTACCTAAACCACAAGAGAACTTGAGCTCGTCCGTGGTGAAGACGTAGCGGATCAAGTAGCGCAGCAGTCGTCTGCCGTCTTTCTTCGAGGAGTTGACAGCTTCGTCCCACTGCTTGTTAGAGATGAAGAGGGGGTAGTTCTCCAGGAGCTGTTTGCTGCCCTGCAGGGACGAAGACAGAGGATGTCACGACCTGAGGGGCTGCAGGGACGTTCGCTGCCTCACTGCACCGTGGTTAATTTACTGAATTATACTGCATCACATAACACTGTCTAATATTTGTCAGCTTTTAAATGCATTTAACCCTTTAGGTGTTGTAATGAATCACTGTTGGTTCATAACCACAAACCACCGTAAATTACATAACCATACATTAAAATCCTTAATGTTCTTTCATAAACAACTTAAATTATAATAACCTGAAATAAAAACACAAACCTCAAAGACTGTTTGCCGTTCTTCTTCCTGTAGAGACAGAGTTCTCTTTCATTTCAGATTTTCACAACACTTAATTGTACAATTGACACCATGGCGGATTTTAATGTTCATTTACACTTCAACGTGCTTTAAATAGTTGTGAACGTACAGGAGTCTGTTCCCTCACCTCGGTGAGCTGCTCCTCCGGCATCGGCTGAACCAGCTGGTTGTGAAACTCAAGAACAGTCTTGAAGTAGTCGAGAACATTTTGACAGGGAGCTGTATAAAAACACAAGCTAACGTGAGAAGTAATACAAACAACACTGACAACACTGACTGTGTTTTATAGAAATCCATTGTTCATACATTAAATTAGACACTTTCACTATTTCTTCAGATTCTTAAAGGACACTTTGAATAAATGAAGCGGGTATAGTTTAAATCACTAACCAATTAATTGATTCACTGACTAAAGTAAAATGTAAAAGTAAAATTCTTTCTCACATGCTAGTACAATAAATAACTTGGTTTCAGCCTGTTGCTTGAACAAAACTAACTGTGAATAGTTTTCCATGTTTTCTGACATTTTAGCCTGAAAACAATAGGTTGACAGAGAAAATAGTGTGCAGATTAATCTGTAATGAAAACAATCATAATTTGCAGCCTGGCTTATGACGAGGAGCTGCCGAAATGACACTTAACTCAAACTATTTTACATTTACATACAGGAGAAAAGGGCCGAGTTTATTATCATGTATGATAATAAATAATAAATCTTTATCTCTAATAGCCCTGGGAAATTATGACAGGCATTCTGCATAATGTCTGTACATTTTCTAGACAAAATAATTAACCAGTTGATTAAAAAAATGGATGTGTAGTGATTATGGTAATAATCATTTGTTGCAGAAACAAAATGAATTTAGATTATGAGACGTCTCTAAATGCTGTGATGGGTAAGAAAATGATGGGTATTACATGTAATGGCCTTCGCAGTTGAGAGATCTCCACCCAGTGGAGCACTTGTTGATGCCGAACATCATCATCAAAGCAACAGATGAGGGTCATATCTTTTGGAAGAATGATGCTGCACCAAGGAGACGCTCACCACTGAACACCTCTCTAAGACATTCTGGATTATTTTTCCTGTTTGTATCGGTATAAACTGTCTAAACTCATCACTGCACTGTTTCTAATGAAAACCCTGTAAAGTCCTGTCATTACTGCACCTGGGATGTTCTCCAGCTTGTTACGGAGCTCCTCGTTCTCCTGCTGCAGAGACAGCACCTCCTGCTCCAGCTCCAGGCAGCGCGGACAGCAGCTCTCTTCCTCCTCCTCCTCCTCAGGCAGCGTGGACGAGGGGTGGCCGTACGACTCTGACGGGGTAGGCGAGCCCCAGCCTCCCAGATTGTGTCTTGGAGGAGACACCCCTGATCCAGGCTCCCCTGTCGGACTCTGGTCGTTCTCCAGACCTTCAGCCAGATGCTGCTGCTGCTGCTGAGGTCCTGAGAGAAGATAGTTCTGTAGGGAGTCTGTGAAGATGCGGAGAACGGCAGAGGTCTGTTGTTGGTTCAAATGGCTTTGTTGGGCCTCCTCCTCTGGATCAGTGGTGGAAGAGCTCTCTTCATGTTTGGACTTCCCCAGTGAGGAGCAGTGAATCCTTTGAGCGTCCCCCTTCCCATCTTCCAGCTTAATGTTGGAGGTGAAGGAGGAGGAGGGAGGCTCCAGGAGACGGCCATTGTTGAGCAGGCTGAGAACTCGGCTGCACTGCTGAGCAAAGGCATCCAAGATGAGACGATTCTCTACAGCAGAGCGAGAGGAAAAATCAAGAGGTCACAGATGACAGTGATGAACTTTGCCAGTGGCTTTTCATCTACAAGTGTAATCACAGGAGTTTGCCGTGTTCCTAGACTGAGGTTCAAATTCGACCTGAGAAATCATTTAATAACTGTTCTGCAGCCTTTGATTGTATGACAAGGCATAAACACACGGATCAGCTACAACAGCAAATACATACATTAGTCAGCAAGTGAGAAGTTAGTTCCTGAAGTTGAGAAAAAATGAACAAACCTAAGAATCTGAGTGACTCCGACCAAATGGTGATGGCTACACGACTTGTGGTGTGTTCTCAGAAAGCCCTGTAAAGTTCAGTGTGCAGTGGTCTCAAGGTCCACTGACGGGGGACATGCACATGGGAAACGAAGGATAGACGGCAAGACCCCAGAGAGGAGCTACTGTAGCACAAATTGATGAAAATTTGAATGTGGGCCACGATCGACAGGTGTCAGGACACACAGAGCATCATAGCTCTCTGCATACGGAGCCGTGTAGCTGCAGGCTGCAGTTCACAACGTAGGGCTTGTGGCCCTTCCAGAAAGTCACAAACTAAATCTGAGGACCCTGAGAAGTCGCTACTAACTCAAGCTGACAAATTAATGTAGGGGATTACAGAACATTGGCACCTGAAATGGAGAGAGGCAGAAGTAGAAAATGGTAGAAAGTACATCCGTACTTAAGTACTGACTTGAGTAAATGTACCTCATACCCCTCGATTGTAATGAGGTCTCCTCATATCGATGCACAGTAATGGAAAGTTGTTTTATGCTTCACTGGTTTTGGTTCTTTCTGCCTCCTCTTGTCTTGTTGCTGTGAAGCTTCCCACTACAGCAGCACACAGGAGGCTCCTGGGTTTATATAAATGTCAGCTTGATTATGCGGATTTATTCATATGTCAATAAACGCAGTTTCTACTGTGACCATCATTAGCGCAGAGCCACTGTCCAGAAGCACACCTCACAGTGCACAGTCTTCCTGACCGTCTGGACGCGTCTCAGTGAGATGATCTCACACATATCTCCATGTAATGATTACAATGAGTCCACTGGCCTCACGCAAACACACGCAAACACACGCAAACACACAACAAAATGAGTTCTAGGCGGCCACTGCTGCGTTGCCACTCGCTCAAACGTGTCTATCAGCCTGGCGCAGATGTGTCGCATTTATTAATATTTGTGCTGTCGCTGTTTACCCGTCGAGATGTATCTGATATCATTCGCCTTCACCCTGCACACACCCCCCCCCCATCCTCTCTTCTCTCACCAGTTCTGTAGCAGTGTGAGCTGAGAGCCTCATAAAATTTCATTAAAAACAACACGCTCGGCAGAGGCAAATTTATGAGCCCCATTTATTTTAATCACAACTCTTTGGGAAAGGCTTTTCAATGCAATTTGTGTTATTGTGTGCTGAACTGATTGCTGAGTCCCTGTGTCTCTGGTGCTTCATGAGAAGGACATCAATTCTTTTTTTTTTTTCCCCTTCTGTCAGCCATGAGAGGGACATTAAGTTTCTCTCATCCTGCAGATAAAAGCACTTTGATGTGTCATTATCAGTGGGAATGCATGGCGTGTTTAGCAGGGATTGGATGGTACATCTTGTGTAATGTCTGCAGATTCACCAGAGCAGGGAAAATATAGTTTTGTGTGATTATTTCATAAGTGAAATGAAGCCACAGTGCATGCAAGGATGGACACAAACAATGGGTCATCACCACTGAAACCCAAGATTACTACAAGGAATCAAGCTGTCTTACACAGTCTTAAGTGGGTTAAACACATGATGCACACACATTGCTAATTCACATCTAGGTGAGTTCAGCCTGAGCTCAGACTTCATGGTTTATCTGTAAAAGCAACAATAACCAGCAGCAAATTGAGCTGCAGCGATGAAGAGATTCATATCTGATTAGAAGATAAGGTGTCTCAACGTTTAATTTCATAACTGCCAGATTAGGTTCACTGCTTTCATGTTAATGCTGGTTCCCACGGACCCACCCTCCACACGGGAAACACATTTCTTTCTGAGCCTGTGCAGCCCTCTAATGAACAGCAGCTGAGGAGAGGAAAAAAATTTAGCAGGGAACAATGTGTTTCAACAGGAGACTGAGGGCCCTTCTTACACTTACACACACACACACACACACAGGGTCAGACAATCACCAAATGTAATTTTTAGCACATGCACACTGGAGATTCAATCAAGAAGACTAATCAATCATATGCTGACAGGAAGGAAGAAAGTGGAACAAAAACATGAAGCTCAGGTGATGTGCAAAACAAAAGAGATGTAGGATATTACTGAGATGTTGTTGTGTCCTCTGTTCGAGTTCACGCTACAAGGAAACATGTGGGAAACACAAATCTTAAATACAGTCCAGAGTCTCAGAAATGTTCAGTATAAAAAAACACTATAACAGATGGAGCAGACGTCCAAGCACGGCCAGGACTCAGCCTCCCCACTTACTGGATAAGTTTGAAACCCACCTGAGCTGATACCGTAGGTGCAGTCTGGAGAGAACCTGGTCTCCGCTGCGCCGCCGCCGCTGCTGCTGCTGCGGCGCTGCTGGGTACCCAGACAAGCTGCCGCCGCCGCTGAGGTGGATGTCGGGACCCTGCTGCTGGGCCTGCTCTCACATGGGAAACGATGCTGCTGCTGCTGCTGCTGCTGCTGCTGAGGCGTCGGGTGATGCTGCTGGCTGCTGCTGATAGCGACGCTGGTTTGGTGGAGCTGCTGCAGACGCTGCTGGTGCTGCTGGTGGTTGTGCGGCTGGAAATGATGAGGCTGCTCGGGATGAAAAGTGAAGTGATGTCCGTCGCCAAACAGAGGCACCTCGACCGCAGCGGACCTGTCAAAGCGCGACTTGCCCGCCGAGCGCTTGCTCTGGAAGGTTTTCAGGGTGCTGTACGGACCCCGTTGTTGTCGGCACATCTTCGGGGCGCACGGCCCTTCATCTGCGGGCTGCATCTCTCCCTCCATCCCGGCCAGGTGTCACAGCGCGGCGGACGGCTGCGGGTCGGTATTTGTGTTGTGCTGGTGTGACAGGCAGCTGATGAGCGCGAAGATCAGATCCGTCACTGTCTGCTTTAGTTTCCCTCATACACACTGTGAAGGGTGGGCTAATTTACTGACACGCCGCCGCTCCAATCCCCAGTCGGGAGCACCGACACTGAGACTCCTCCAGAGGGAAATACAGGCGGGACTTGTGCGCCGCTGCCTGCCTCTTTTGTAGCCCACATCCACATAGAGAACAACGGGGCGCTGTAACAAGAACAATCTGAAAATGAAAAAAAAAAAAAAAACGCACAACGAAATGGTACAAATGAAGAGACAGAAAGAGGCAGAGGCCATTTTGCTGCTGCGCTCAAAGCATCGACAGAGCGACAAATGAAAGAAAACACCAGGGAGCAGAAGAAATATGTGTGCTTATGAATCATTTCGATATCTTTAAAGGTTATTACATAGAATATATATATGAAGTAATTACTCTTAACCAACGAATAAGAAATAAAAACCTTCACAGATTTTTTATTGTCAAACTGTCTCATTATTATTTAACCTGAACGTAAAGAGGTAAATAACACTGAAGTTTCATCAAACCAACCTTAAAGTCGACTGTTTTTAATTTAAGTCATATAACTCACTTGATTTCGTGTGTGAAAGGCCTAAAAGTTTGCAGCGCCGCATGGGGGCGCTACAGCAACAGGACACGAACAGGTGAATGGAAAATACCTGCGTTTCACCAGGTGCTCGTTTTTCCTCCCGAGTGTGAAAACATACATTATTTCAAGACACCAACCTGAACATGGCGGCAAGTCAGTAATGAAAGTAACTAAGTACATTTACTCAAGTACACGTTTTTCCACTCGAAATGTCTCACATTGTTTCTTTAAATTACCACTTCAGAAAAAAAATAACTCGTGCAGAAGAAGTCTTATTTGTTTCCTCTCCCGTGAATCGTCTCTAAACCTTTCAAAGTTTTTTAAATACTTCTGTACTGATGTTAATGCAGGACGTTTACTTGTAATGGAGTATTGTAATGTATTACTTCGTAATGGTTCTGAGGACTTCTTCCACCACCGAAAAGAGGAATGTTTAGTTTGCTTCACAAGTAAAAGTGCAAGTATTAGCCTAAAGAAATACTCCACTAAAAGTAGAAGTACTTCGAATTACTCTAGTTTTACTTAAAGTACAAAAGCACAAATACAGAAGTAAGAAATACTTGCAGCAGAAATTTTGGGCTTCAGTGCAGCGGTGCGACCAAAGTGTGACGTGAGCGCGCACGTCTGGTTAATGGGCGGTTACGTGTGCGCGCACGTTACAAAGCCAGACTCACAAAAGCAGCAGCTCGGCGGCGCGGCGGCCGCACAACTTCTGCACGGACATCAACAAGCAGCCACAGGAGGACAAACAGAGGGAAACACGGAGCGAGCGGTTTGGCTTCGCTCTGCTTGTTGTTTTTTCCTGTTTGGACAAGAAGAAGTTTCAGTAATGATGTCTTAAAACGTGACTTAAGAGTCGTCAACCGGAGAGGATTCAACCGAGGATTTTTTTTTTTTCTCAAATTACAGTTTGGTAACTTTTGTCTGAAAACGGTTTGGATGCTGCAAAAATGACGGTGACATGACTCTGCCTCGCGTTGAGTTTCCCTTTCAGTGAAAAGTCTTTAACCCGCACTGGTTCGCTCGGCGGTGGGGAGCTGAAGCCCACAGGACGCAGGGAACCGTGAAGCCCAGCAGCTCGCAGGGATGGTGCGCCTGCTCAGCTGCCTGCTGCTGGGATATCTGACCTGGAATCTGCGGATATCGGACGCGCAGGGGGAGTACTGCCACGGCTGGCTGGACGTTAAAGGGAATTACCATGAGGGCTTCCAGTGTCCGGAGGACTTTGACACCACGGACGCCACCGTGTGCTGCGGCTCCTGCTCGCTGCGGTACTGCTGCGCGGCCGCGGACGCACGGCTGGATCAGGGCAGCTGCACCAACGACAGGGAGGTGGACAACACCGAGTTTGCACCGCGTAAGTTTGGAGTTTTAAAACTTTTCTCCAGCGCAGCATTCGTGCAGAAACGTCACATTAGTTTAATGAGGTTGACTGAAAAGCGACACGTACATAATTTAATCCCAAAGACGCGCTACAATGTGCAGATTTAGTCTTCTACACAGAGGTCAGAGATCAGCTGTAACTCGTTGCTCATGTTCTCACTTCAGCAGTTTCTTCATATATTATTATTATAAACCCGTTGAAACTTCTGAGTTTCCTTTTACACCATTAATAAACTGAAGTGTCCAGTTTCCAGCAGCCACTTTTATCTCGCCTCACGTTGCGTCGTTTGACCTGGACTCACTTCAGATTGTTATCAGCGTGAGCAGGAAAGCTGGAGGAGTTTCTGGTGACGAAGCCCGTCAGTCAGTCAACTAATGAAAATAACTATCTGAGCAGAGACGAGGACAAAATCTAAATCGAGCTGCATCAGAGTGTGCGGACACTTTGTCACACATCCAGACTCACTGTGCTTCCAGAGCAGCTTCACTTTAAGAGCCAACCACAGTAATCACAGCAGATCATTGTCTACGGCTCCTTTAAACATTTACCAGACTCGACGTGTTGCTTTAACCCACTGTTGGTTGTTACCTTTTTAACACTTGACTTGAACGCACAGGTTTTATCCGGTCTCTGTAAATTCCCTGAACGTATGAGCTTTGAGTCTTTGTGGACTGTGCGCGCACAATTTCCCAATTTGTTCCTGTGAAAATAAATAAACATTTGTTAATTTCCTCCCAGAGTGCAGGAGGGATTCAGGACGTGTAACTGGAGATGTTTGTGTTTTCAGCTGGAATGTGTCGCTGTTCGGTTATGTTCGTCTTACTTTGAAGGATTTTAAGGACTTTACATGATTAATTAATGTTTGGTGTCACAGTTTTGGCCACAATAAATAACAGAAGAATCCTTTAACTTTAAGCATCATGTTAACATTCAGGGTTTTGTTTAACACACTAATGCAGCTGTGCACAGAACTACATCATAATGTTATAAAACATTTATTGAATGTTTATAAAATGCTTATAAATGTTAAATAGGTTTAATGTGAGAAATAATTGAATTGTATCTTTAATTTTACTCTCTTAACTTTCAGTTTCAGCCTTTCAGTGTAATTTTTGTGACTCCAGAGCAACAAAAATAACGAAAGGCCTCACACACTGTAATAACCTGGATCTTTGTGTCCCATGAAGCTGCTTCCTCACTGTTTACGCCTGTGTCTCTTCTGCTTCCAGAGCCCGTCTACGTGCCCTTCCTTATGGTGGGAAGCATCTTCATCGCCTTCATTGTGGTCGGCTCTCTCGTCGCAGTCTACTGCTGCACCTGCCTGAGGCCCAAGCAGCCGACGCAGCAGCCCATCCGTCTCTCCCTGCGCAGCTGCCAAGGCGAGACCATCCCCATGATCCTCACCACCGCTCCGCCGAGCCTCCGCGCTCCGTCGCGACAGTCCAGCACAGCCACCACCAGCTCCAGCTCGGCCGGAGGCAGCAGCTCCATGCGGAGGTTTTCTCTCGGAGGTCAGGGGCCGCACGGCTGCCTGGTGTCTGCCACCGTATCCTCGTCAGCCTCCACCCCCACCCAGACCCTTCAAACTCTACCCCCACCCCCACCTCCCCCCTATACATCCCCACCCATATCAGGAGGCATACAGCACCCGCTGCCCCCCACCCACACCCAGCTGCAGCTCCACCAGCCCTCCATGCCCTCTCACCCCTCACAGAGTGCCGGGTTCCTCCTGCCCCAGCAGTACTTCTTCCCCCTGCAGCCGGACGCCTTCACAGCAGCAAAGAGCTTCGCTGACTTCGGACAGAGCTGACAGGTCTCAGCAGGAGAAGCAGAGGGGGTTCAAGATTTTTAGATGGTGCCAAGTACGAACACGCTGCTGCGGATGTTTGGGTGGGGGCAGGCTGAAGGGGCACAGAGACGAACATGATGGACATGACGAAGCTGCCGTGGTTGAGAAATGTGTCCTGACACACACATCAGTTCAGCAGACTGCAGAGTTTTGAATCTTGTGCACTTTTATATCATGTAAACAGAACATCTCTGCATCCATTTAATTTTTTATACCTGCTGTTTTTGGCAGTGACTGATGAGCATTGTTATATTATTAGAAACATAGATATTTAAAAGCAGGAAAATAATGTTTTTTGACAATCACAAGGACCCTGAAAGAGGGAAAGACCTGATACACAAAGGACAATTTATTTGGAAAGACTGTGCAGACTTCTAGAGGATTGTAAAGGGTTGTAATGATGATTCCATAATTTACATTGAATAAAATGTTGTCTCACAGCTGCTCCACCTGTTTAATGACGTTTAAAACATGAAACGTGTGTCGTGAAAGAAGCCTCATCCTCGCTCAGACAGAAAGGAAACCGGAGCAGCGGTGCCTGCGCAGCAGCTCCCGTACCTGTCGCTCACTCGTGCACCAGACTTCACAGCAGGAATGCAGCGCTGAGATCAGTCATTGTCGGTGTTCAACGAGCATGGCGTGGTCACAGTGTTAAAAACAACTCGCCCCAGAAAAAGAGGTTTAGGTTGCACCAACAGGTACGGCACAATCTTGACAAAGACTGTTCTGTTCTCTGGTCATCTGAGTGTGAAATAGACCTGGCAGCTGGTGTCTCGTGAAACCTGCAAGTTGTTCAGTCTGAGGATGTTTGCTGCTTCATTCAGGGTTTGTTTAAGTCTGGACTATTATCCTCCAACTGTCCTATCCGACGATCCAGCTTCAGTGATTAGTATTTATCAGCTTCAGTTTCAGGGTTGTCACGTTCTCAGGTCTTGTTTATACTTGCTGCATACGATTCAGACATCTGTATCACATTCCAATCTGTGCTTATAAAAGGAGAACACAAGCTGTTAACACGTTTTCTTGACATTTCCTAAATCTTTTGGATAGGTCTAATCTTTCAAGTCTTTGCCAGGTCTCGGAAAAGTTTCCAGTTTCTTTTCCAATTTGTCCACGAAGACAGAAATTCCTGACACTGAAGCCTGTTCTGTCTCGTGGGTTTAATCAAAATTCACTAGTTTTTGTGTGCTTAAACTAATAAAAATGATTTTTTCTCATAGCAAAATCAGTCGCATATCACTGAGTCACTGTGGTGACAACACATTAAAGTGACATGACATTCAACCCGTCTTTGTTGCATTTTTCCAGTACTAGCCTTTCAGTGTATTTACTACTAGTTTTCATTGTTAGCTGTCACCCCTGACGGATTCAGTCCGGCCTTTCTGACAAATTAATTATATTTGTAAAATAATAATTATCAATACACTTTCAACATTATGTGAAAGAAAAAGAGCCATTTTCACTGACAAAACATTATAGATATGAAATTAAAAGTCTAATTGGGCCATTTTTAATTACATAATCTGGATGCTCATCTGTTAGAGGAACAGACTAGTGTCTGTTTGGGATCAGACTAGACACCGTCCTGTTTGCCTGTAAGCAGTCTGATGTTTCTCTTTGCCTTTTCCTGTTTAGATTCTCCGTCCGGTTTGTCGCCACACACAGTCACAACATGACACAGTAATTCCACATCTGCAAATGCACAGAATAATTAGAATTCACGTGATTTCCTCCATGATTGTAAAGTTTATTTCAGTAGTCCTTCATGGCAGTAAAAGACAACACTTATAAGTTTGCAGTCCCAACATGCAGAACAATCATTGAACAAAATGACGGAAATAAATTAATATTCAAAAGAAAAGTTAAAGGTGCTTTTTTTCTCGTTTCTAAAGTGATCAACACTTGAAGGAAAATTAAAATAGTACGGTTAACACTTCAGAGAACAGTTTGTTATCCTTTCATGCAGCCCACGACTTTCACGGACAACATGTGTTTTTAAGTTTTCCGAAAAAAGAAAGCAACAGCCCAAGCCTTCCACGACGACGACATCCACATTCAGCAGCTTCGAAATTTTTGACAAGATGACAACCAATTAAATTTTAACACTAAAGACTAGCAGAGAAAAAGAATTATTAACTCTACACTAAACTGACAAACAGAAGAGCTTTCCTGTAAAGCAGAGGTACACTGCATGAAGAAAACAAGTTACAAACATGTACACTCGAGAGAAACCAGATAAAACCAGAAATCCACTACTGGAAAGGTACAGTGAGTGCAGTGGGCAACATCTCCTGTCAAAGCGAGCTGAGCATCAGAAACTCCCACATCTGAGGCTGAGAGTTTGTCCACTCTCACACACACACAAACGCACACAGTCATACCACACACTAACACACACTTTCCCATACGGGCCATGCATCAGCACATAGTAGTACATCATAGCTATACCTGGAGTCGTGCAGATGGACAACTGGAGCGAGAGTCATCACGCGCGCACACACAAACACACACACTCACAATCAAAGAAACACACCAGGAGGACTGAAGTCCCAGTTTTACACAGAGGACACAGACATGCAATGCATACACTGAAGTTATCCACAGTAAAGGAGACACACACACACACACACACACACACACACACACTCGCACAGCACATGCACATGCAGGCAATGAACTGACACACACACTCACATATCAGGAATCTGATCTCCCATAGGGAGAAGAAAGCAATCACACAGACATTAAGTAGTCAACTGTAAATAAATGAAGTAACAATATTAATATTATTAAGAACATGACATTTAAGTGTCCTCATTTGATCTATTCTAACCTGCCAGTTTATCAGAGGATCAAAACTCAAAGTTACACAGAGACAGATTCATTACAAAGCCAGTCGATGCAAAATTCATACATTTCCAATATAAAAATACAAATCCACAAAATAACTATAGAGACAAAGTAGTTTTGATACTGTTGTGGAGTTTTCCTGCTAATAATCCTCTCTCCTTTAAGCTAATGGCACTTAATGTTTGACGGATAAAATCTCCATTTTAAGGGAAATTCTATCACCACGTTAAACTTCAACAACACCATCAGAGAGCCTCCTGTTCACCTCTACAGGAACAAATCTTCATTCGTACATGTGCCACAAGGCACTCTGCAGTTTTAACATTATATGAGTGCAATACTGTGGTGGGGGAGACAGTGGTTGTGTCTGCAGTAGGTGTGTGTGGAGCACTGGTGTATTCTAGCTGGATAAACTATTCTTGGCTATCGTTTTCTTCTAAGAGGGAAAGGTTCTACGTAGGCACCGTTGTGATTGTTGAGACAGGAGTGATGCGTGGAATGCAATTATTAGTTGAGAGCAATGCTTCTGCTGTAAAAACGGTGGAAACGGGACTAGTTTATGTACTCGTATGTAACAAGATGAAAATAAATAAAAACAGGCACGATTATCTACATACTTTAAACATGAAACTACAAGAGAAAAGAACTGTATTTTAAAATAAAACTAAGATGAAGGCATGAGCAAATGTAAGGCTTCCCACAGTAGATGCTTCCTTAAGTGCAAAAAGAAAATTTAAATAGTGAAATGTCTGCTCTGAAGTGGTCCATGTAGTGCTGGAATACACTCAGGAGTGTGATTACATTTGGTTTTAAAGTTTTCCGAATTCACTAGTACTTAGAAGATTGTATATTCAGCTGCTCTTTGGCAATTTATCGCAACTATTTCACATTCTCAAAAATCAATCATCTTCCAGTGTTTTAACTTTTATTACAGTGTTTGATTTTGATTTAATTGAGATTACTGTCTTTTCTTAAATCAATAAATTGGAGACGTTCACTCGTCGGACAAACTGAGTGAGAACAGTGAAGAACTTCAGACCACAGACGGTTAAGAAAGCACAGTGCTCATCATGTCTGCTGGACACATAACTACAGCTGATAGTGAACACATTTCCTTCATTGTTTTTTTTTCTCTTCTCCTCTTTCAAAGACTAAAATGTCACTTTCCTCTGCTCCATTAAGCTTCAAACGTCGCCTTCACAAACGGCTGTCGCAGCTCCGGCTCACCACTCGTTTGTCCTCTGCTTAGTGGTGTCGTACGCTCTGATGACCTCAGACTGAGATACCACTCCGTTTTCATCTTGAGAGAAGGCGTAGCCGTCTGAAAGAATGTTGGAAACAGTTAAAGATAAGGTGATGTTGATTACTGATTAATGTAATAAAAAGTGAACACACTTAATATAACTGAATAAACAAAACACTTTAATCAATAGTTCAACATTTTGGGGAATATGTTTATTTCTTGCCAAGAGATGGCACTCTCATTTCTGTAAGTTAAATCTGAGTCTACAGCCACTTCCTGGTTAGCTTAGCTCGGTAGAAGACTCATTAAATAAGCAGCATCCAGAGATCAGTGCTAACACATGACAGCCACTGGTTCAGGCTGAAGTTCAATCTTCAGTACATGTGAGTGATATCACTCTTCTACTGTAACACATGATGAGAATAAATAAACATCTTTCCCAAAATGTCAATATATTCCTTTAAAATAAATAATCATAAAATAATACACATTAACAAGTTAAATAAAACTTTTACTTCTGTAGTATCAAAGCTGCTCTATGCTCTCTACCACCTAAACTCTCCTATAGGGTTCCTTTCTGACCTTTGACCCCTGACTCACCTTCAGGTGTCAAAGGACTTTGTCAGTACCTGGAGGCCAGCGGGCAAGTTCAAAGGACCCCGCTGGAGACGAGTGCATTGTAGGGGAATAACAGCGCAACATTTCATCATTTCATCGTTATCTCGCTCTACTGAACTCTACACACGAGGCACAAGAGAGGAAGGACGGGGAGTCAGACAGAGAGGGAGGCGCCTAACAGGGAGCTACGGGGGGCCAGAGCTTTAAATGGGGTGAGGTTTGAGTAATGAAATTAAAAAGGTATCACACAACAACGGTCTCATCCCCACCTATGAGACAAACAAAAAGCAAACTGATCAGACAAAACACAAAACAGTGAGAAAAAAAAAAACCCAACACAACACAGAGAAACAAACCCATGCTACAGTAAAGTCAGTGTCAGTGCTGAGTTTTTAAACACACTGCAGAGCCGTGCTCACTGTTTCTGAGTTTCATCATGTCAGCACAGTGTGACAGGAAAATTATTTCACTCGATACATCTCTTATTAACAGCTGAAACTCACGAGCAAGATGATTTTATGTGTAATGTATAAATTGATGCCTTCAGTGCCGATGTGGACACTTGTCTCTTTTTCACTAAGACAAGTAGTTTGCAGCTGCCTGCACTAAATCTTTTATTTGAACTGACTACAGGTATGAAGTTATTGTTTGTTTTATGACCCACGTACTGTCTGAACTCTAAACCAGCATCCAAACTAACATAAAAAAGCAGAAAGGAGCAGAAATAAAAAATAAAACAATCAAAATACTGCCCGCATTAGATATCTTACTGAACTTTATACTTTGACATTTTATCAAGCTGTACATATCTAACAGTTCACTAGTAGTTTGTTGGGTAAATATAGTTGGTTACGTTAGGACACAGGGATCTCTGGGGCTGTTTTTAGAGTATTTATGACGAGAAGCGAAACGTTACTGCCTCCCCAGGACGAAGGATGAGTGACTCTGAAGATACAGTGTCAGTGGAGGAATAACGACGTGCAGTGTGTTCCCCTGACGAGGGGGAACATTTTGAAGCAGATAAATCTAACGTGGAGAAACTAACGTGCCTCCATCATGAGGCATGTTTAGAAAGAAAGGGAGGAGAGAAATTAGAAAACAACAGAAAGAAAGAAAAATAAATATTGTGTAACTTACGGAGCAGATTCTGCTGCATGGAGTCAGAACGGTACAAACTGACTGTGCTCTTCTTAAAAACGTTCTTCAAGAGCTGGGCCCTCTCCGTCAAACTGTACACACACACAGACACACACACAGGAACTGTTAGCATCACGCTGAGCACCACAGGCAGACCCATACATCAAGGCTCTGACCAAGCACCTCCGGAGCTGATGGACCTGCGGATGCAAAACAAAACTCTGGAGACACAATAAGAAGAACAAAGAGTGTGTGTGTGTATGTTTGTGTCAAATGTAAGTACAAGAGCCTCTGTGCATGTACTGTACATGTTCTGTGTGCATACTCATTGTCTCTCTGATGACGATGACGTGATTGTATCTCCACTTATTTGTTTCTGTGTGTGTGTGTGTGTGTGTGTGTGTGTGTGTGTGTGTGTGTGTGTGTGTGTGTGTGTGTGTGTGTGTGTGTGTTTGCAGACTGCTGGGTCCGGGACAGCTGCCAGGCAGAGGGATCACTTTCAGCCAGCAGAGACCTGACACTGCCGGCTGCAGGCCTAAGACCCCAGAGAGCAGCACAGACCTGCTTCAGCTAATATGTGTTTATAATATATGGCTTTAATATAGGAAGACTGTTTCTCTAAAATGAGACATCCAGTATTAAAGAGGGAAAAAAAGAGGGATATCGACTCTTATGACATGATTACTAACATTACAGTCAAACTCCAGCAATTTAGCAGCAATTTTAAGATTTCTCCTTTCCTCATAGGAATAGTGTTGGCAGAAGAACTGTGAGCGTTTCTGAAATGTTAAAGTATTTTGGGGGTGAGAGATGATTCTTCCTCCAAGTCGATCTTAAGAATATGGATAAAATGCTTCATATTTTCTGTGCCAAAAAAATAAGAGCCAAGGCAGTGACTGAGTTTATTTTCTGTGAGACATGGGCACAGTGTTTTGGAAGGTACTGTGACGTAAAGGATGTATCGGCAACTAACCAGCAACAGTAAAAACAAGGGAATAAAAAGTGGGGAAAAAAGTTGTGAATTGTAAAGTGGGAATAAAACCTCACACTATACTTTGACTGTGTGTATCATGGTACTTAACATGATATAATCATGTTACAAACAGAAACATAACACCCATTTTAAAATATCATCATTACACTTTGTATTTTATCTTATTATTCATCTACTGTTTTCACAAGAATATGTTCTTTAAGGTAATGCTAATAAAATCACAGAGTAAATACAGCAGGGATGAGGGTGTGTGTAACTGTACCTCTTTCCATGCACTACTGCTCCAGGGTCTTTGGATAAAGCCTCAAGCTCCTGCACCTCATCCACCAGAGTCTTGAAGAACACTTTCTTCAACCTGTGAATTAAAAACATTTTAAGAAAGTAATAACCATGTGACAGATGCTTTACAGTGAAACATTAAAATAACAGTATGAATACAGTACACAATCAAACTTCCAGCCTTGCAAATTGGCCCTGACACTGTGAACTGGCTATTGACTGATGTCAACCAGACACAAACGTTTCCCATGGATTATTCACAGAATGGAAATGCTAGACTTCCTCGGGTGTCTTAGCAACTCAGGCAGGAATTTCGTAAGGAGATAGGAGCGATTCTGTAGGAATTTCCTGTATCGGATGTGAATTGGAGTGATGATGAGCGAAGAGAGGAGAGAAGACTTACACTTTGTAGGTCACGTCAAAGACCAGCGAGGTGATTGGGATGAAGAACAGGCCCATCCAGAAGACTCCCGAACTGAACATCATGCTTGCCTGTCACACACACACATTTATACACTTACTCCTAGGTCACTGTGGACCAAGCAGAGTACAACTAAGCAGATAAAAAGAAGAGCCCTTTAGAGGAGAAACACCTGATAAAGAACAACCATTATCATCCTCTGTAGTGCCACATAATAAAAAACACACATGACAAAAGAAGCCTGAATAACATTCTCAGTGTGAGTTAATCCTCCGTGACTAAATGATGCCATGTTTTTGTTTGGATCCCTTCCACCTTTCTCCTCTTCAGGCTGGAGGCAGTACCTGAGGAGTCTTTGGACAGTGGTATCTCTTTCACAGGGAAAAACACAACTGTGGGCGGCGTTGAGAACTCCTGTCAATACGTCACAGGAGACAAAGAAGTGTGATCGAGATGCAGCAGCCACTCAGGTTTAAGAGGACTTCTAGCTACTTCTGTAGCTATTTCTTAATGTGCAAATTATTCAACTAAAACAAACCTGGAACTTCTCCGCTCTATGCTGCACTCTGCTTCAAGCTGATAAAAATAAATTAATAAATTAAAAAAATTTCTTAATAAATCTGTTCATAAAACTCTTGTTTTTGTGAGTAAAAGTTGACTAAGTGTTCACATATGGAGATGATTTTCTTTGTCGGTACACAACTCCTCTGAATTAAACAATGAACTAATGTGTTATTTTTAACACAGTAAATACTAAATGCTTATTTTGAGGTTATGCGCAAAATAAATCTATAAATGCGACAGTCGTGATCCTCTGTGAGGCTCATTTATCATTCTGGAAGAAAAACATGTTTGGATATGGCCCAATTCAGATTTAAATCACAGCTGGCATCTTAAGAAACAGCTTTTGCTTGGTTGGAAAAATACGATTCATTAGTAGCAGACAGTTGTCTGTGATGATTTCAATTACAAATCACAAAGCAGTGGTCACGTCAGGAGGCTGTTTTGGGTCCAGGGAGGTGAGGAGGCAGTCAGTCGTCCTGGTAGGGGTGAAACCTTTGAGTTTTCTTAGTGAGGATGATGTTTGTATTGGCCTGTTGCACTGTCACTGTCATTACATGTCAATGAGCAAAACTCATGCTCTCTGCATTGTAACGTGCTGCTTGTTTAAACTGCTGGGGCCCTTCGACAACGTCTTTCCTGTAATGTGACCCAGGCCGGAGCTACAGGATGCACACACAGGTATGCACACATACACTCGTGTCGAAACTATGCAAGTGCCCAGGTTAGCTCAAATAAGTTAATCTGTTTGCCATTACCTACTAACTGACTTTGATGTCAGGCAAAACACTGGGGGCCAAGGAAATCCCAAATGAAAGGAAATCAAAAATGTCTTTTTCCTACAGTTTAAGATGTGACGTGAATGAATAGAGCTTTTCTGTGTTGCCGAGAGGCTGAAATTGTATGCAATAAAGGAAAATTGCACTGAAGCATGTACTATTTTGATGACAATTTCGAAACTAAGCAGCTCTGGTGGAAACATTTACATTTTTTTTTACAGTTTCTCTGTCGTAACTCAGTTTAGTTATTTTCATTTTGATCCAGTGTATCGTGCATTATAATGAGAGCATTTAAGCAGACTTGAGAATCTTCTGAAAATAAATAGCACATTATATCCAACTCGAAAGAATAAAACATCTTAGTCTTTCACAAGTTCAATCTATGGACAATATTTATATATCTTCAGTCCCTCAAAAAAATTTAGTTAAAGGACTGATACTGTAAATCTGAAATTTATTTAATAAAATCCAACAATACTGGTGATAATAACTTGAGTAATTACTTAAAATAACATTAGGTACAATTATGAAATCTCTCCAAACCTGTGAGACAGTCAAATGAACTGCGTTCATTCACTGTTGGTTCTCAATTTTGATGTCAAAGTTTTAAAATCCAAACAAGTCTGACCAGTTACAATCAACAAATGTTTGTCTTCAGGCATCTGGCCAGGGTCCCTGACTAGTGGGGGTCAGTGTTGGTGGATGCTAGTGATGTCTCATTCCAGGGGGCCCCTGAGAGCTGAATGGGGTGAGAGAGGTCCGGGGAAGCAGGGCTATACAAACTAATAAACTTGTCTGGCTGGACAGACAGTAGTGTCCACTGGCATAGAGAGGTGTTTTCACAGGACACTGACCCCCCTCATGGCCACACAAATAGACATAGAGACTAAACGCAAGACTTGACAGACAGAATCTATCACACATGCAAGTGTGCATACACACAAAATGCCAGCTAGCAGAAACACGACTGTAGGATGTATGTTTGTATGAGAAGTGAGTTTCTCAGGTGTCCTGATTTTCTAATAGTAAACACACACATATATTATATGATGTAACATTCTCCAGTTTGATTCCAGACTTATAATGCCTCCCTCAGTTTGCAGTATTCCTGTCCACTCACCTCATCACATAAGAGACAGAAACACAAAACATGCATCTTTAAAAACGAGGGAGAGCGAGGTGAGTTTCTGACTGGACCATTGATTCAGTTCCTTGATAAAGTTGTGTGGAGAACAACTGCTGAGCAATATTTAAAAAGAAAGAGCATCAAGAAAACAGGTTTATTGAAAAAAATATAAAGAAATTAACTCTAAAGTCTGGCACCTGGTTAAAAGCCTGTAGTGGTAATCCACTACTTCACTATTCACCAACATACCTACATTATACTCCAGATTTAGCAAACAGATTAAAAAAGCAACTTTATAAAACTCTCCCAGTTGTGCAACATCCCAGAGATGCTAATATTCAGAGGTCCACTTCCTGAATGCACAAACCTCCTTTAAACTTGAATCTAACCATATTGAATCCACTACTGACTGGATTCAGCCAGCTTAACCAAACAACAATATACATGCACGTTTTAAGGAAAGAAGATAAATTAACAATGACACTTTTGGAGCCAAAACGCAGCTCCAATACTCAAAAGCCTTTTCTTCTGAATACAAAGTTAAAGTTTGTTATGGAGAAATAGGTAACAAACACATCACATGATGGAAAAATCAGATAAATGAAGGTGGCAGAGGAGACCATGCTAAGCCAAAGAAAAAGCATAAAAACAACCACATAAAAAGAGCAAAAAACAGACTTGTTTGGACAAAGCCAATTCGAAAAATTCCCAAAATGTCACCAGTAAAGACGAATCAACCAATAGCCACTTGAAAAGAGGCTGAAAACAAACAATGACCCCCTCAGTTGGATCATTCTAGCACTCCATGCTGTCTGTGTGTCACCCAACAAAGACAGTAAGAAAAGAAAGACTGTTTGACAGCTACGGCAACATACATCTGACTTATAATCTATATACAGCAGATTAAAACTGTTCCTATTTCTAATGCTATACACCAAGGTCAGTTATTACCATGTGTTGTGGCATCCAGGGGGTGTTAGCCTAGAGAAGACTAACACATCTGGGTAGAATAGTTTATAAAAACATCTTACATAAGAAACACAATCCTGACAAACGACCATAAGGATCCCAACATACCACAGAGGGACAAAGTCAGCAACAGTGATAGACAGAGGTAATTAATTCACATATATAAATTTAAGAGTAATAATCATGACAATTTCGTATCATTATGATGCACACATGGCTGGAAGGTTGTTTCAGTCTTAAGAATTAGAGCTCCTTATATGTCCTGAATAAGGGAAAACATTCTCCCAGTCTTTCTTTAAACAACAACAATCAAACTTGAAGATGTCTTCATGGTGCCTTTTATGTCCTAAGTAACTTTAAATTTAAATGTGTTCTTTCTGGAGGAAAAAACGCATAAAGCCACACAAAAAAGAACTACAGTCAACAGTGATTGATTAAAACATACAAAGCTCTTTATAAAGAGCAACCTAAAAAAAATACTATTTTTGGTTAAATAGTAGCTGTGTTTCACGTAGATTTACTGACTTAACCGTCCAAATAACTCCACTGAACACCAACATCTCTCCATCCTGAGTTACACCTAAATTTATCTGAAAAACAGAAGTGAAGCTTACTGCACTAAACAGTAAAAAAAAAAGAGGCTTCAATCAAATTGCCAAATGAAAGGAGACAATCTTTGCTTTCTTTTCTTACAAAATATACTCTACTAAAGCTAAATAAACAAATCTAAACCATAACATATAAACCATTCTTTATAAAATATATAAATAAAGACTAATAACTAATTTGATCTGTTTCTTCTAAAATAATGTTTTCATTCCTGCACTGAATCTCGTCAATGTCTTGCAGACTGGCATAAATAGCCTCGAGTGTGTTCCTGGCACACAAGACATCAACTAACGTCTTGGTTAAATGATTCCTTCCTGGGAAAGGTTTCCTATCACTGAGAAGAAGCTGTGAAAGAATCTGATGGACACTTTCCAAGATTAAAATCAATGTACTAGAATGAGGGTGAGAGAGAGAGACATAGGATTGCTCCACTGCAGCTTGAAACAAAAATAGAAAAATAGCAAGCATCAGCGTGTGTGTGTGTGTGTGTGTGTGTGTGTGTGTGTGTGTGTGTGTGTAAAAGGTGGGGACGGAGAAGAGATAACTGTCCTGGAGACAGCTGTGTTGTCAGCAGACAGCAGGTCAGTGTGACAGAATCTACCTGAGACACCTCCTAAGGTGAAGCTAAGCTGCTTAGTGTGGCGGATTACAGTGCTTGAACAGATTAATCTGAAATTTTCTTTTGATATCTATATAGCATGTCAGACATTTGTGAAGTGGAGATGGGATGAGCTATTTGATTTGGGACTGAGCCAGTTTGGTAGGACCTGAGAAACGCATCGTAACTGTTTCAGAGTCCTTGGATGGATCCTGCACCTGTCTTGTTAATCGTCCAAAGAATATTTTGCCTGACATTGATGAATGCGTTCACATAAAGCGGAGCGCTGCTTAATGCCTCCTGTTAAAGGCGGTGAGCTGGGTAGTGAGTGAGAGCAGAAACAGGAGGAGAAGGGAGTTCTGGTGTCTGTTATGTTGTTGGCCCTCGGGCGGTTTTTCAACTGGCAAGGGGGATGAACCAAAACGAGAACAAAGAGGAGAGAACTGAGGCAACAAGTAAAAAGAAGGAGTAAAATAAAATATAGGGAAGGACAGAAAGGACAAACATATTTGAAGATTTGTGTACATTAACTGTAGTGAAATACTGCATGTGGGGCTGAATCAGGGTTAACAATAATCCTGCACTTCAGAAGCTACAAGGTCTTGGAAGTAGAGACTGTCTCTGATGCCTTCTCGTGTTTCAGAGAGATGTGTCCGTATTTGATGATCTACTGGCATCACTGAGTTGGGACAGGGGCATAGGGTTACCAGCTACCCACAGGACACCATTACTTTCCTCAGTCTAGCGCTGCAGGGGGCGGATAAAAGCACTAGGCTTCAGAGAGAGATGATAGAGTGAAGCTAGTACACCCATCACCTGTGTGTGTGTGTGTGTGTGTGTGTGTGTGTGTGTGTGTGTGTGTGTGTGTGTGTGTGTGTGTGTGTGTGT
>JAUYWH010000002.1:16377412-16571915 GCA_034779795.1 Ctenopoma multispine
GTGTGTGTGTGTGTGTGTGTGTGTGTGTGTGTGTGTGTGTGTGTGTGTGTGTGTGTGTGTGTGTGTGTGTGTTTCAAGTAAGATCATAAAAGTTGTGTGCTTATGTGGTTAGTCATGTTATTTACTGTGCCATGCACAAACAATGTAAGGTGTTAAATAGCATTTAGCACTGGAATATTTGTCAGACAAAAACACTTAGAGCTTACACTTACTGTAAGTAATACTGCAATACTGTACATAATACTAGTGTTGTCCTAAGCTCTACAAATGTAGATTCTTTTCCTAAAAACATTGAGATTGTTTTTATAGCATAGTTATAAAAATAAAACCGAATTGAAACAGCCCTTAGAGGAATAGTTTGGGTAAACTAAACTATCTGGCTGTGACTGTGCAGGACAACCTTCACTAATTTTGTGCTGTGAAGTAATGTAAACTGTAAAGTTCTGTGTTTGCCAAGAATCACAGCAAACAAACATAGAGTACTAAATGTAGAGAGAAGATCTTTTCTTCTCCTGCTGGCTGCGTGGTCCCAGCCTTTTTCATTTAATAGCATCCTGCTGGGTTATTGTTTTCTAATGAAAAGATGCCCCATTTTCATTCCTAGAATGCACTGGGAAATGTCACCTGTGGCTAATAGGCTCACAATGACCACCTGTGGTGACCCATAGAGGCAGCAGTCCCATTTACATGTAAATACCAGCTCAAGAAACCGTAACATCAGGGGCCAATTTGTTATCTTTTTACCATTTAATGAGCTTTAACTGAAATTCGGTTTCTGATGATTGGTGTAGTTGATCAGTGTGTACACTAGATATACTTTTACCATCCCCTGCTTAACTTCTGACTGCTTCACTATTTCAATGTCACCTGTAGATACTCAGAGCTGAGGGAGGGCAATGTAACACAAACACTGGGCTAATTGGCCCAATTAAATCATTATGCAACACAAGCCAGAGGTCTGACAGTTTGCACTCTTCTGGCTCTCATTACAAAGGTCTGTGTCAAGCTTAACTCTGAACTTTCCCACCAGCATCTCTCTGCAGAAAATAAATGATGAGGCACTGCAGGTCTGTCAGTGATAGACCAGAATATCAGCAGGTTCTTTTAGTACCAGAGGAGGTTGTTCCGGTGACACAGAGAGAGTGTGTGTGCATGAGTACATGATTATGTGTGTGTTTACCTCGCCTGACATGTCAGGAGCCAGAGGGATAAGGGGCCACAGGGAGGAGTAGATAATGAAAAACACCACCCACAGGCCGATGCTTCCCCAGATGGCGATGTGACTGAACTGTTAGTGGAGAATCAAACGAAATGAAGGAACAAAGTGTCTAGGTTTTTCAGTTAATGCAACCTTGTTAAAGCAATTGAATTGTATTTGGGCAAACATATTCATACACTCTACTGACTAATAAGTACCCACAACTTCTCCATTTACACTGAGAGGCTTCTAGTAACTTGGAGGAGTTTCCATCAGGTCATTTCACTGGGTTTATAGTTACATGCCCAGTGGGACCAAACCATAAAGAGATTTGGAGATAAGAAGAGGATGTAAAGTACTTTACACGTTTCAATGGTCAAATAAAATGAAGGAATTGGAAAGAGATAACAGAACTTTAGCAAGAGAGGAGAGAGCCATCAACTTACCATAGTCCAGGATGAGGTCTCAAGGCCAGCTTTAAGACAAACTGTGATGACCACAAACTGTGGAGACACAAATCACACTAACGTTAAACTAAAACTTTCTTTCCAACACTGAAATCGGTCATGTGAAGGGCATCACGCATATCTGTATTTTCAATTCACGTACATACAGTATATCTGTTTTACATGCAGTATAAATTTGGAATGGATCGGCAGACAAAGCAAAAGGTACAAGTAGAAAAAGTATAACTGATGTTGATTCACAGAAATTGGATAACCCTTGGCTCAAACACCTGAACCTTTACCACAGCAGGAACCCTGTCTGTCAAGAAGATTGGTGCACTTACTGTGTACACCATGTTGCCTAGGAGAAGATAGTCTGGAGTACTTCCGTTGCCAAAAACTGTATCTGTGAAGGGAATCAACAACAGGAGCTTTTAAGGCCAAAGCTGTCTCATTTCAGCTCTTGGGTTTCATCCATTAGGTGATCCAAAGAATAAACAACCAGACAGCAGGACATAACTTTGATTTCAGCTCTGTGTGAACTTTGGTGTAAAATGCTCTGTTAGAGATTCAGATGAAAAAGTGGACATGGGAACATAAAGTGAAAACCGCAGTCAAATGTTGTTTCCATTGCTTTCCTTTGAGGGAGACTGGAATGTTAATTCTGTCTTTCGCAACCATTAGGAAAGAGTGTTTCTATGAGAATCCATCAGTAGCCCTCGTCAGCACGATTGGTGTGCATTAATCATGGTCAGAAATTTAGGCATCTGCCCGATTCAATGCTGAAATAGAAACAACACGATTGTTTTTCTGCAATTAAATTGGAATCCAACTTTGCCTTTCCTAAAACAGAATTTAGTAGAAATTGCTAACTTAATAAAACACAAATTAACTGTTTACACACATATTGGTCAAAACTGTGCAAGTGTGCAATTCCCAGTAAAGAAAAAGAAAGAGAGGCTCCCTTTCCATTTACTTCCGGCTGGTCACATGTCTTGTGTGCACTGAGGCTTTGCTGACAGCCTGTCAGTCAGAATGAAGGGGCTTGGCGCCTTTGTTTGGAGAGCAGGCCCAAGCTTGTGTGGTCCTCAGCCCTGGCCAGCTAAGGCTTGCCGGCTGAAAGATCCCTATTCTCTCTTCATGCATACATGGATACCTTGCATATCAGTGTGCACAAACATTCACAACTGACATTATATGGATAAAGTTATAGCAAGTTAAATTTCTATTTGATTGCACAAAAAGACTGTCACCATCTGGACTGGATAGTCACCTAGAAAGTTTGTAGTTCGAGCAGATCATTGTCTGCACACATGAACTGATGCAAACATGTGTACGCGTGCTATTGCGGTCACTCTTCTTGGAGCAAACACCTGTTTGCAATTCATGACTGCATGGTTGAAGAGAGAACTAATTAAGATTAAGAATGTGTGTTTGACCATCCTCCCTCTTCCTCCACCAAGTCTACCAAGAGCCGTGTATGAGTCTCTGGGAGCTACTTACCATGCTGGAAGGCTTTAAGGGGGAACCAGAAGAGGATGACGGAGTGGAAGAGGCCATTCAGACAATGGGCCCAGAAGACCTGCAAAAAAGAGGGGCAAAGAATGGAGGGGAGCAGGAGAGGGGTGGGATTCCAAGGAGAGAGAGAGAGAGTGGGAGAAAGGGAAAAAAAGCATGAGAAAAGGGTGTGGGGAGCTCCAGCCTTCCAACTGACCCCTGACCTGGGCTCTTTGTGCCAACCCAGCACTAGGCTAAGTGGTGGTTTTGTCAGGGCCTCCTCGCTGAATGGCCACCCCGCTGACAGACACGCTGTATACCCTCTGTGTGTGTTATCGGGTAGAGTGAGGCTGCTGAGTGTGTGTACGAGCAGTGAAAGGCAAGTGGGCAATGTCAGTGTGCATGTTTTCACTTCTAGTTTTTCAGATCACACAGTACTTAGCAGAATATCATTTTAAAAAGTAGTGAGTACACAGAACTGCAAAACACACATTCTCGCCTCAACTATAGGCGAGAAGAACATTATACAACACCAATATACATGCTACCAGCGTGAGGGTTTCCTCTCATTACATTTAATTAGTCCTCGGCCCTTTCAAGTGAGAATTTTAACTTGTCTAGAAATAAATGACAGGAGAGATTAAACAAGCAGAAATCAGTCCAGGAAGAAAAAACAGGGAGACTGACAAGCCTGACAGAGATTCAACTGTTTTCACGGTAATTATTAAGGACCTGGAAAATCGCAGTGTTGACCACAGTCTGTGTGTCTGTGTATGCAAGCATGCAGACTTTGGATGAGTTGTTTAAATCAATACTCCCACTCCAAAACCCACCTTGTTTCAAATTTACATTATGCAATACCAGAGCCAAACAAAACATTAATGGGCGATGTAGCATGAAACAGCCGTGAAATCTATTCTGCCAAAAACCACTCCACATTTGCGCCCCCTCTTCCTCCTCTGTGCTGACCCAGACATTGGTGCTAACTCTAAGAATTGAAAATTCATCAAAGTATAAATGGCTGATGGATGAAAAATAAAACAGAAAAGACTTTACATTTAAACTTTAGCATCTTTTTTAATTATTTGTTATGGGCACACAATTAGAGGCTCACTTTGTTAAAAAGATTATTTTCAGCAACAAGCCTGGGACATCCTGATACATAAACACTTCTTGTGATTTCCGCAGGTTTGACTGATTTTAGAATAACCATTAATACTGCTCTACAACATGGTTCAACATGGTCTACATGGTTATTTGAAACGCAACGAGAAAGAGAAGATTGAAGCAAGACACAGCTCTAGACTATGACTCTTTATAGTACACCTTGGCCTCAGTGGCTCAACCTCCTCACCTTTTCTTTAGACCAAACAAAGTCCCACAGCAGCCACCCCCACCCAGGATTACCTCACCCTCCCACTGTGTACACAAAACCCAATACACAGAGTGAGGGGTGGCCGAAAGCAACCCCCACTCATCTGTCTCTATGGTCAAATGTGTCCTAAATTATCACTAACATATTTATGCCAATTAGCCTCCCACTGGCAGGCTCAGCTCTCCGTCAGACTCCTCCCTAACTATCCCATCCAAAACACAGTTGGGGAGCAAACAAGCCTCGGTTTCCCCTCCGCAATAATGAATGCTAATGAAATCAATAAATGTTCATAATCATTTGTCACAGTAGGATCCTCCCTTTCACCCTTATAGCCACCATGCTCTCTTTCTTTCCCTTGTATCCTGGCAAGTTGCTAAGGATGCCCTCTGAATGAATGCATCATTTGTCTTGTAAAGATTCAGCCCTTTGTGTGATTACTAATTGCCAAAAAAGAGAAATACATGAAAGCCAGTAATTAATATCAGGCCAAATATTTCCACAGCTGACCTTCCTATTTAATTTTGAACGAGAGAAAGTGTGTGAAAGACTACTTTAAAGACTCTACGTGAAGGAAAGTGTGTAGTAGACTACAACCACAAAAAAGAGAACAGAGTTTATTAAGGTGTCAGTAATATGTAATTAAAAGTATAGGCAATGTGGTTGAAGACACGACTTAAGTTTCAAACACCCTTGGCCACTCACTTCTCTCACTTCAACACAAACAGCTTTAATTCACAAAGACAGTATCTGTTGTGTACAAAAGAGCCGGGCGTGCAGAAAGACGGGCTTCGAGGGGCCAAATTCCTGCTGGATTTTTTCACCTCGCCTCAGGCCAGCTGCAAGGAAAATATCTCGGGAAAAGAGTGGACAAGCCAGCAAAAACAACCTGCTGACCTGGCCGACTCATCATTTATGGGTCTTGGAAAATGTGGCCAAAACAAAATTGAGGTTCATTTGCTTCTAACCATCAGACGAATATTTTTGTGACCCTTTTTTTGGCATGAAAAACATAATGAAGTCTTCAAAAAACTTAATGAAGGGAAATTCTCATTGCACTGTCTAATCTACAGTGTAATGAATGGAATAAAGACAATGTCAACACAATGTCAACGATCCATGCCAGTTTGTTTTGTCAAAAAAAAAGCACCTGTTTTAATTCTTACATTCAAATAACTTAATTTATTATTAAAATGCAGAAACACAAAGTTACTAAGTTTCCTTTCATCTTAGAAAAGCAGCAAATTGTCACATTTTAAAAACTGGAACAGAGTGTGGTCGATTTTTATGTTTAAGAAATTGATAAAACAAGAACAAATATTTGATTATTAACTAATTTTTGGTCAATCCACCAATCATTGCATCATTCTGGACATCACAGTCAAAAAACGTTATTCCAATGAATTTTGTTTTGAAAGAATTTAGAGTTTCACTCTAATATTTTAGGTACATTAATTGGGCTAGCTGTCTTTTGGTGACTAAGAAACTTAACACTTGAGTTTTAACAGACACGAGCAGTTGTAGCTCAGTAAACTGAAGATGGAAACTCTGCTGACAGTTGGTTTGTTCATTCATGTGTGGGTTAGGAGTGATCTGACTCCCTCACTTAAACAAATTGCATAATTTTCTGCAACAAATGCTGTCAGACAATGACAGCACACTCTTTCTGTTCCCTCCTTTCTGAGATATTCCCAAATCATCTGACCTTCCCTGCCCCTGATCACCACAGCCAATCCATCTTTAGTCCACCTCCATGTGGTGTTTACCAGGTCACCACGCCTGTGAGGAGGGTCCAGGAGTCTCTGTCTCAGCATGGAGAAAGGAGGAGTCGTCTGTATTACCAGCAGGGGAAAGCTAACAGACAACCCCCGCAACCAGACAGAATAGGTCAAATCAGGCTAAAATGGGCTACATTGGAGACCTCCTGGCTACAGCTGCCAGGTCACTGAGACGGGAGGTACATCTGTCCCTCGCGACAACATGACAGGCACATCCTGTGTCATTAGTGTGATGTTAATTGGTTGTAAGGGCTAGAGAATTTGACCTTATCATCTCTGTACTGGAGCATAAAATAATTTTTAGCAGATAAAATTTAGTTGAGCGTTTATTGCTATTTAATACCAATTGAGCTAAATTAAATTACCAATAAAGCATCAAAGATACTCCTACTCCTACAAACACTTGACCACAAAGAAAGCCACAACAAACAAAAACAGATGTAAAAAGGAAAGTAATTAAGAAAACAACAATAACAGTAAAATATGCTAATAAAAAGCATGACAGATATTAGGATTACCTTGGTATTAAAACCCATGGCATTCTGCGAGGTTTTGTAGAGTTCGGGGTATTTCAACATGTTCTCTTTTCTGCAAGAGCGCTCAAAAATTCCCAAAGTGAGAGGGGGCAAAGCAGTGAAGATCTGATGGAGAAAAATACATTCATTAGTTAATGTTATAATAGCAGATCTGTTAAGACTGATTAACGTTACATCCCCAGTTTTAACAGATGAGGCTAACATAAACAATCAATTGATGCAAAAAGATAAACTTCCAAAGTAAAAAGATTCATATCACTAGCTTCTAGGAGTTGTCACTGTTGATTATTCCAGCTGCCAAACAGTGGATATGGACTGTTGTGTTTACAGCCATCAAATATATTTTAAAAAAATGTACAAAATGTACAATGTGGTTTTCAAACTGATGAAAGCAATACTGAAAATGCATGGTCTTTTGTGACCAGAAATTCTCCACTTTTCATTTCAACTTATTTAAACTAATAATAATGTATATGCAGTGTAAATCTAGTGGCTAACTGTTTCAGACTTGTGTTAGATGTGTGTCTTTATGATTGCCACAATCTCCAAATGTTACACACAAAAAAAACACCTTAATTGTTTCTTTAACATGATTGCAGACCACTGACCTTTCTTACTTTGATTGGTTGTGCTTTAAGTCTGTAAAGTGGCTACGTACAGTACAGGCCAAAAGTTTGGACACACCTTCTCATTCAATGTGTTTTGGGGTGAGCTGGACCGCAGAGTGAAGCAAAGGGGCCAACAAGTGCTAAACACCTCTGGGAACTCCTTCAAGACTGTTGGAAAACCATTTCAGGTGACTACCTCTTGAAGCTAATCGAGAGAATGCCAAGAGTGTGCAAAGCAGTAATCAGAGAAAAGGGTAGCTAGTTAAGTGAATAACTCCACATGTGTTCATTCATAGTTTGGATGCCTTCAGTGAGAATCTACCAATGTAAATGGTCATGAAAATAAATAAAACAACATTGAATGAATTGAATGTGTCCAAACTTTTGGCCTGTACTGTACATCTTTAATGTACATCTGCAGTGCTCTTGACTAAGAAGCAGGTATTTAAATCTGACTATAGTCTACTTTGTTCATGTTGTAATATTGTTCTGTAGAGCAACTGTTGATGGCATTGTGTAGCAGGGGGGCTCAGCGGGTCAACTGCTATGAGTTCCCTACAGACCCATCTGGAGTGGGTGTCTCCAGTCCTCAGTCTAGAGGACCAGTGGGTCATAGGACATGCTCCACTAGGCTCCTTTCTTATGCAGAGTTAGGCCCAGGAAGAGCTCCATTGAGGCGCAGATTCAGTCCAATGCCTCCGACAGACTCCCACCAAGCTGGTGGAATTCCCTCTACTTTTAAGGGAAAACCAACCCTATTCCCACCCCCAAATCAGTACTGGTTTTGCTGGGGTGGTGGTTTATTATGAAATGAAAGCAAGAGGCAAGGCTTTAGGAATGTCCATCTCACTTGACAGTTTGTCCATCCCATAAATTACTTCCATTTGAAGCAGATTGAGAATGTGGGGAAATTTTACCTCACACTTGTCTCATTCATTCTTGTTTATAGATTTGAGTAGACTTTAATAAACAGTTTAAAGTTACATATCAACTCCTTGTGAGCTTTACAACATGGCATTAAAGATCAGACTAGTAGACGCACATTTTTCTCCTCTAGTTAATTCATGACAGATATGAAATATGAGTTCATTAGGAGTGGTCCCATCATAAAACCCTGTGGGACTCCTTATATCAGCAACCAGCTCAGTTACTCCTCCAATCTTCCTATTCTTTTTATCATTCAAACGTAGCTGTGCTTGCTAATTACACTCTTTAGGGTAAGCAAAGCTGTTGTTCTTTCACATTCAGTGCATAGTTGAGGGCACAGAGGGAATGCAGACTTGACAACAGGTCATAAATAAGGGAGACCTTTTTCAGGATGTTGATGACATAGTCACGCAGTAAGGGAATCAGTTTTGGTGCACCACGAAAAATCCGTTCTGTGTCAGAGACTGATGAGCTGAAGGAGTAAAGTGGCCTCTTTAGAGAGTAAATTTTATCAACACTCACCACGTTGTACAAGCCGATGCACCAGCGTTCAAACAGAATCTGACCTGAGAAGCCATTGACGAAGGCAAACCAGATCTAAGGGAGACAAAATTACAGAAAGAAACATTAAGATTAGTAAAATCAAAGACAGATGATATTTTTAAAATTAATCAAAATATGTAATATGGTTTATAATTTAAAATACTAAATGAAATGAAACTAAATGTACAACATAAATGTATCCTGTCAGTGTGAAAACTTCATGCTCACAAATATGGGTTTGTCTGTTGTGCCAATCTAGAATCAAATATGTCACTCATATACTGTAAGTTAATCTGGTTTCAAACTCAGTAAAGGAAGAAGGGCCAGACAAATTCAAATTAGAAAAGTGAATGAAACGTGGAGCGTCAGGAACTCTAAAAGCCACCTCTGTGATTCAGGCTGTCCCCTAGATTCACCACAGGATTACCTACAAACATATATCAAGCCCACTGTTTCCCTTCATGATCTACCTGAAGACATGTGGGTGACAGACAAGATTAGTTACAGGGGCAGCGTCAGGGCTATGATGGAAACTGTGATATATTGTGTCAGGAAATGGAGACAGAGGTAATGTAAACCATGTGTCAGGTGGGGATGAGGCTTATCACCTTATATTGATTAGTCATACTCATCTGAAAAAACAACGTCTCTGACATCAGGACAGAATACCTCTGGTCTGAATGAATTACTTCAGGCACGTAGAGCAACAGATACATATCTAGTTCATATCTAGATAAATCTGCTTTACAAAAACTCACTTGTAACTAGATACATATCTAGTTACAAGTGAGTTTTTGTAAAGCAGATTTATCTGACAAATCCAGGAGAAATTCTCTTGAAAGGCTTGTATACTAATAGTCAACCAGAAGTTGCTTCTTTGAGTGTTTCAGTTTGACATTTTGTGATCCAGAACTGGCTCTTGCGCATGCCATATCTGTCAAGGGAACATTAGGGATGCTGTGTTTTGGCCAAGCCCAACCAAGCATTTCCTTGCTTCATTTAACTTCATTATGAAGGCATGAACTGCTACAAATTCTCAGATTGGGACAAAGCCTGTTTCAGGGCCCCACCCGCCTCTCCCACTGTCTAACCCCCAGTCCCCCACCCCCGCCTCTCTGCCACACCCACCCAGCACAGAACTCCCCTTCCAATCTATCAGAGGCACTCTACCATGATGTTGTTTCTTTTACATTAGGGGACGTGTTTTCAGATTCACATGGGATGGACACTGGGGCTTTTAGCATTGGTACTGACACCAAACAGTAAAGAAGTTGGGCAGTGGGGCAGACGGGGTATTAGTATGCAAGATGCATTGTGAAAAGTTAAGGCAAAGTTGATTCATAGATTAAAGATTAAAGTCTATTCCCAAACAGCATGAACTAATAAGGAAGCATAAGGAAATGATTCTCATACTTCTTTTATAAAGTCTCCAATATTTTGGACTGTGTATGACAGCTCGTAGTTTAATGGTTCAGATGTTTGAGTTTTTTTGTTTGTTTTTTTACATATTTAATTACACTTACGTACCTGTTTATGTATGATTAGGCAAGTTCTTCTGCAGTTTGCATTTTTATTTAATTTCACTGGTTTGGTTTGTTCTTTGAGTCTTTGTCACGAGATGAGATAGTACTATTCTGTTTTATAAGTATCCTTGTGCCCTGGTCACACCGGGTAAATCTAATATGGTTTATTCATAATGAAGAAGACGTTTAGGCGAAAATGTCTTTTGTGCGCTGAGTAAGTTAATAAAAAAACGAGGGAATTCTGAGACATCATTCACAGTTAAAAGAAACCCTTTTTATTTCTCCCCATTTCTAAATAAGGCAACTGACTAGTACCTGGAGCACAGTGGTTTTGAACATTTGACCATGGGCTGTGTAACCATGATAATCAAGTTGTACAGTACATCCGTTTAGCAGTGCAAGATTAGCTTTTGGTGGTTTGGGTCTTGGCATGCTAAAAAATACATTCATGCTGTTGCTATGGGTTATGTGTAGAAGAAGCCCAAGCCATGAGGCAGGTTCACCCATTAGCGTGGCTCAAGCAATGGTAACGAGAGGCGAGCGGGTAGGTCAAACTGCTGAATTAATTACAGCTCTGCTCAATGAGAGGCTCTGGGCTGATATATTGTTGTGCTAAGTTAAAAAAGGCTTCTATTCAAAGCATGTGGTAACTGCCTCTATGTGAGTGTTTTGGCCTCGTCCTTTAGGTCCCAATGGCTTCTCTCTTTTTCCCTCTCCTGTCTCTTGAGGGACAGATGCATTGATTTGCTCATTAGGGGAAGTACCAGGCAGGATTTTTCTTCCCCCTTTCTTCTGCCCATTGAGTGGCACTCAGCAGAGGGGCGTGGCTGGCCTCTCTCCCCGACTGCACATCATGAAAAACAGGGATGGATGGAAATGGGAGCTGAGAAAAGGGGGATTGGGCAGCAACTACTCTATAAGAAGACTTCTTGCATATTCATCAGCAAATCAAAAATCACCAATTCCAGAGCTGCTTTACAACACTGCAAACCATGTTTAAAAGTGGGTATGAGTTGGATGAGGTGGGGGTGGGGGATATGGCATTTGTCCCCAACAATGTGAGTCCTGATACTCTTAAGCTTTGCATTGCAAAACTGCTAATGAAATTGTCTCGATGCATGCTCAATTATCCAGGTAAGGAAGTTTTTAAAAAACTTTGTCCAGATGAACAGAATCAACACTCTAAGACTGCTAATGAAATTCATACACAATGCAAGCAAATAATAAAGAGGAACCATAAAGAATGAGCTGATAAATATGCTAGAAATATGTGGAGCTACAAACATATGCTGTCTTACAATGCTAGACACAGCCTTTGTGGTTTCATTCAGAGTGCTACTAGTCAGCAGGCTTTGCTCTGCAACTCTGAAGCTTCTTTAACTATGTTAAGCTGCGGTGAATGAGCGTTCATGTAATTGCCTCATAAATGCCACTTGTCTATCAGCCCCCTCTGTAGCACCCTGGCAATGTGTCAATCAAACATGAGTGGCCAGCTGGATCGTTCATTTGAATTGAGCTGCTAAGGCAGCATGCTTTTGCAAAAGGTCTTTTAGCTTGAAGGCTGAATTCAATCCTTTTCATTGTTGTTTAATGACTAGCAGCAGAAATTGTAACAAAGTCAAAATTATGAATTCTGCTTAAATTTAAGCACTGGGTCGCATTGTTAAATTGTTTCAGTAGTTAGAACTTCTTTGTTAAAATCAGATAGAAAGTCATGCCTCAAGTGTGATCAAGCTTGAACTGTTCTCTGATAGTTGGCAGCCATAATCAACTACGTCAAAAAAGCCAAAAGAAACACTGTGAAGCAGTTCCAGCTGTCTGTCAATCATCTATCAGAATTTCTTACTCACATTTAACCCTCAGAAAATCATGAATGATCATACAACTGTTCCAAGACTAACTTATCAGACTAACTTGCCTAAGTCACATTCACACCTTTCACAATAGCTGCAGAAAACGAACCAAAGATCCACTGGAGAGAGATAGACATGAAAAAGAGGCTTTCAAATACACAGGCCCGGAATCCTGGCATTTAAATTGTAACACACACTGTACAGGACAATGACACTGTGCACAAAAAGTTAAAATTCCCGTCAACATGCTTGATTCTCTCCATGCAAGGTAGCCAAGAAAAACATGCGAGCACAAAAGTAAACCTATTAGTGCAACAAATGCTGCTTTTAGACATACCCTGGGGTTGCTGCTGTGTAAGATGTCAGGGTCTTACAAAACAGGGACATTTGAAATATTGAAGCAGCCAAACACTGAAGAAATGCCCTATTATCTACTTCAATCCCTTGGGGGAGTGTAGCACGGGGGAGGGGGGGGTTATGTTTTCAGAGATCAACAAAAGCTGTGCTAGAAAGAAGCGCGCCCTGCAGCCTGAACTATAGATGTTATGTTCCACTTGTAGGAAAAGACATGCTTTGAAAAAGAACCTGGTATGTTTTAAAGAGGAGCTGTAGCAAGACACAGAAAGAACAAATAAACAACGCTGAGAGGATTTTTGAATTTGATTTTGCTATAGCTGTAGAATGTAGAACCATTTAGGTTTCACATAAGGGTGAAGCGTAAAATCAGGGACCAGAAGTTTGCACAGTATTGAATATATGTAATATATATGTTACAAGTTGTGCCAACTATTTTTTTCTTATACAGTGAATTATCAGTAAAAACCCCACATGGTCAAAAACAGCATATAAAAGAAACAGAAGATACAGTAGAGTTGCAAGTGCTCTGTCTTACGTAATGTTTCAGCCAACAGAAAATTAAATTAGTTTCATTTGATTTTATTTTGAACTTCGATGTGAAACTGGTGTTTTACCCAATTTTGAAAAGGGCAGCATGATCAAACAGCTACAATGCCTACAACAGTCATGGCCTGAGACCGACTGACTTCTTTCACTTCAGGTCACAATAAGCCAGATGCAGACATGCTGGAATCTAAAAGGTAGTCTACGAATTTTTCATGGCACATAAAGTAGAACAAGTATGAAAGAGGGACCAGAGGTCAAGTGGCACAGAAAGAGGATGAACAAAATACATTTTTAAAGTGATCATATTTCTATGGCGCGCTATGTGGCGATGCTATTTTGAAAACACGTGGCTGGTTGCAGAACTTGGTCAGGGATGGCTCTCCAAATCGTCCCCTTTTCACAGAGAAAGGAGAGGAAGAGTGTAAATCATTTACTCCCTATGGGGTTTGAACCCCCCAAAAACAGCACAAGTGTAGAGAGTAGGGGGACAGTTTAATTTCCCCTTTTCTTCATGTTTGCTCTTACTTATCTTGTTTTTGATTGATTTGTTATTTATTCTACAAAAGACAGTTTGAGGAAATACACTGGCATTTAACTTGCAATTTACACATTGTTTATTCTGTCTACATTGAAATAAGTATATTACATACAGCACCGCACTGTCTCTCAATCAAAACGTCCTGATACGTTGTGTGGGAAAGTGTGATCAAACACTGGCAAGTTTTTGCAAAGACATAAAGCCAAAGTTGCTACTCCTGTCAGTCAAGTGGCTGGCCTGTAGATCAAACCATATGAGCACTCTCAGTGATAAAGCTGCTGCTGATAGGAAGCACTTAACCTGTCTGCTCATTCCTGGTTATAGCTCTGAACCTACAATCAGTACTGGTTCTGGTATCTGTCAAATGCCATCAAACCCACCACACATCAAGAGACCAGTGTAGGGAGCAACATGTGTGAACCTTCCTAGTCATCATCCACTGAATACTAAGAGAGTTGGTGCTGGCAAGCTGAGAGGTATCTGCTGTCAACAGAATATAAAATGATAAATATCTAGTAATCCTAGAGGGATAAAACAAAACTGGGAGCATCACTAGAGAGCTGACTGTAGTTTACAATTTTTCAGATGAGCTGTGTGGATTATTATTCTAGGAATCCAACAGCTGGTGAGTTTTCTTCTGGAGTTTCTAGGTCTAGGCTTCAGGTTAAAAAGGTATAGTTTTCCCTTAATCACTTACTGTGTGTGTGTGTGCGCATGTGTATATCCTGTCTAGGTATGTCAAAACACAAACCATTGATGCAGGAGCTGCATAAACTGGCAGCTTCTGTGAAGGGCCAGTCAACAGAAATACAAACATGGAAACTCTAACAAGTCTTTGCCTTTACATAATCATGTCATGTGGAAATAGATTCAATGCATGAGTCTTGAGTCTTGGGAGCTACTGTGTGAACGTTACCTCGATGATGTAGAGGACAATGTTCTTGTAGAAGCAGTAAAGGATGCACTTGGCTACACGGTTGTAATTCCAGGCTCCATGGACGAGCAGCAGATTCTTCAAGTATTTGAACTGTGTGGGAGGGAAGTAAATGGAGGAAAACGACAAGATGAATGAACAGCAGAGGTCTGTGTACAGTAAGTCTCTAATGGTTCCTCATAATCAGAGATCAGTGCTGGAAGACTAACGCAGTTACAGGAACCTCAAGATTAAAGCAAGCAGCAGTCTTTTGTCATCCCACAGCAGAGTTAAAGGACTGATGAGGCACTGTGGCTCTCACTAACACATTCCAGAAATTTCTGGTCAAAGACTGTAAGCTTTCTGAAAATGAAGGAGTTAATATGTGGGTCTCAAATGGCTCAGCATAATAGTTAAATAGCTTTATAATTACATTGCCATTTGGAGCCTGTGGTGAATTTACAATTTCAGCGCAATTTCTGGCTAATAAGTGTGATTACATTGGAGCAACATTTTGAGGCAAGTGTTTCATCTTCGCTGCTAGTACTAAAACAAAGCACAGACTTTACACCACATCCTCTTGTCATCTGACAAAGCTTTAAATGTCTAAAATCAGAGCAGGAGACAGGAGGAGTAGAATTAAACATACACGAATGTAACTGTTTATTTGAATGTCTGCTCATCTTTCAGTAGCACGTTAGTATTCCTTAGTGAAATAAAAGCACTGTGGCAGCCCCTAGTTTGTCTGACCCCCTCGAATGGGGAGATCACACATCAGTTAACACAGACCTGAGCTGATGACAGACGGACAGCAGAGGTGCCTCGGCCCAAAGCCTCTTCAATCTCCACTTGCTTCAGCTGATAACTTTGAGCTTTCAAGAATTAGATCTTAGAAACTAGCCACCTACAACTACAACAGCTTGTCTGAAGCTTCAGAACATGAATATAAAGAAATGTAAAGGAACACAAAAAAACAGTTCAACTTCCCAGGATTGATTTCAGTTTGCAGTCTGTAAATTACGGTTAATGTACCTTTACGCCAACATAGGGAAAACACCACTGGAAGTCTGGAAGTGTAATTTAATTTGATGCTGGGACAACACCTAAATGGATTAGAAGAGGCCACCTGTCTTTGAAACACATACACTTTCTACATGTCATTTAGATTTAAAGGGGGCACTTAAGACAAACCCAGTCTCTTGAATGGTAATTGCACACTGTGGTACAGAGGGTGCACTGTCTTCTAATCAACTGTTGGTTTCCTTTACTCTCAAGCCCAGTGGTTATAATAGAAACATGATGTCCCGAACAGCATGCTGTGTGAAAACAGAGCCATATTACAGGAGCTCCATAACTTTTGTTGCTTACCAGTATCACATATCGATGCAGAGTTTCATAAAAGCTGGTTACTAGGAGATAAACATGTATTTAAGGGGCATTTTGTCAGGATCTGTGTCTTTATTGTTACGTTTGGAGTTATGTATCAGCAGATGCCTGTTTAACAGGTGTTACTACTTCAGAGTATAAGCCAATTCCCTGGCAGACATAAGGTCCTTTGTTACCCAGAATAATTTGCCAAGCTATCAGTAACACAAATTACACTTGAGAGGATAATGAGAGGACAGACAGTTTGTGGAATCAGACTTATAAAAGGCAGAAATGGGCACCGGTATCAGCAGGTAAAGCGAAAGTCATGAACCTGCAACTTCAAAGCAAATATTCTGATCAAGTTGAAATCACATTTTACATTGCAGAAGTCTAGAAAAGTTGTGTTTTTTAGTATTACAGCTTCAGCATTGTGCCATGTACATATCTAAGCCTAGATAGTCTTGTGTGAAACTTTCACACTTGGCAATTTTACATTATTTAGCTCATTATTTAAGTCTTTTGTTAGTCTAGTCTAAGTATCATTAACAGTTAAGCAGCAAATTAATCAAATTGAGACTTAAGTGTATTGGGATCAGATGGAATGGGATTAGGTGGCCAAAGTTACACATCACTGTCAAAATGAATTTGAAAGCGTTAATTTATACATTTTAATGTAAATAACTGTCTTGCTCACCTGGGCAATAGAGTAGTCAGAGGAGTTCGCTGCCTGCAATCCCTCATTGCCAGAGATTCCCACACCAACATGGGCTGTCTGGATCATTCCCACATCATTAGCGCCGTCACCAATGGCCAGAGTGATCACCTTGACCTGTTTCTTTACCATCTCCACCACCTCTGACTTCTGAAGAGGAGATACTCTAAAAGGCAGCAGCAGCAAAGGGAATATTGAACAATGAGTATTTTACAAAGCTTGAAATAAATGTTATAATTGTCAAGTCTAATTAATATGGTAAACTGTATCCAAAACAAAGGCAAGGCAAGATATAAGTTATTATGGAGAGCAGATGTGAGACACATATTACTCAAGAATAAACTGTCCACAACATTTTCCCAGTATGAGACAGAATATTTGGGTTTGCATAAAATAATAATCCTTCTATAAAAGTCTTGATATCAACATTTTACAAGAACTAAAGTTCTTCCTTAACTTTGGAGAATATTAGCATGAGGCATGCAGGCACTCGTGGCAAGCTGTGTGAACACCCTAAAAATAAACATTTTGAGCACAGTATTTCTTTAAGAATTACACAAATGGTCGGACATGAAAGAAAGCACTTTCAAAGTTTTTAAATTCCCAGTAGCAATGCTTCTGATTTGACTGGGGACTGATCACATAATGGCATTGTTCAAGGGTGGGAAGACAGTGTGGGATCATATATCTGTTACTGCCCTAGTAAATCCTTCTGGTTGGACGAGGCAAATCTGGGGAGTATAGTGGTTCAGTGAGTCAAGTCAGGTGGTCAGGTGACACCGTGTGTATAGGAGGAATAATGCAGTGTATATTGCTGCAATAAAAGTGACCTACGCTTCCTATGAGTTTTTTCACAAAGTGGTTTCTTTGTGTATCTGCTTTGTCTCAAACACTGTCGTCTGACTGAGTTATAGTCATGTTTTGGTCAGTGTTTTAGTCACAGGTTACCTTTCAAGATGCTTTGTGAAGAATATTCCTAGATTTTAATTATTTGTAATGGGTAAAAATAAAATATCAAATAAAGATCAGATTTAAACAGAGACACCATTTTTTTTCCTAAACTAGTAAAATTTTATCACACCTAATTACTTAAACAAAAAACGCAGCTGACTGGAAGTGAAGTGCCTTGTGAAGGAACCTTAAATGTCAGAGTGAAAACCGATAAAGCTGGTGAAGCACCCAGCAGTTGAACGTCTCCAATCTCACCTCATGAAGCTCGCAGCACCTTTATAGCAGCTAGTCTTCTTTTTGCATGGTTACTCAGTTTTTGAGAACAGCGTGCTTTAGGCAGAATGATAACATTAACATACTACTTATTTGTTGATGACTTAACTGTAATAATTTAACTGTACTCTAAGGATTGTTCAGTGAATAGGAACAGTTTCTCATATTCTGCTTTTCAATCATCATTTGGCAGAATTCCTTTGCCTTTAAAAGACTGACTCACGAAAAACTTGAGCTGCCAGATGCAGCTGCACCAGTGAATAGTTAGGTGTGTTCTGTTAAAGGGTTTGGATATATGTGTATTTTGTATTTTATATTGGGATTAGATCATTTTGTATGATCTTTTTTCATTTAGAAAATAGATTTTTCTACATTTACCTGTGTCAAAAAATCTACTTTGTAATGTTATAAATTAAAACTTGAAAATGTCAAAGTAGTGAAAATGTTTTATTGGCAATGTACCACCAGAACAGTTGGCAGTAACAAAGACTGCACTGTATTAGGAACTCAGAGCTACTACCACAAAGACTACTACTAATATTGTGGGAGATTTGTCCTTCTTGTAAGACCTTACTTACTAGTTCCATTAAGTAAAGGCAATCATTAGGTGATTGTTTTGGAACGTCTTCCTTTACAAGACTTCAAATGTGACTTTATGCCCTCAGTGACAGCAAAGCCTGCAGTCTCCCACACACGCCCGTCCTCTTTGTGCACTAAAAAGGAGTTAGTGTACAGTACAGACAGTCTTCAGAGCTGACACTGTAAACTCCATGTCTGTCTATAGCTGTGAAACTGTTAATGTTTATGTTCTCCGTGGTTTAAGAGGCCTCATTCATCTCCTGGTGTCTCTTAGTGCCCACAGTTACTGCACGAGGCGTAGGCAGGTAGAGTTGGAGGAAAAATAAATAAAAATTTTGACGTAATGCACTGAGTCATCTAGTGGCACCTGAAGGTTTGCTGTTGTACTGAAAACATGGTGCTGATTTTTGGTCCCAGACCTCGTCACGGTTGCTTAAGTGCTTAAGTACTTCCTATTATTTATGTGGCCCGGGCAGGTCAACAGTGAACCTTCATAATGTTGAAAGCTGCCCTTTAAATTTATAACGATTACACTTACAAAACTGCTGCCATAAAAATCCTCAAAGACGTTTGTGGCATTATACATTATACTTTGTAGTTCAACCATATAACTTTTAATTTAACTTAAGTAATTTATTTTAAGCAAAAACATACGGAAGCATTGAGACATCTGATTAGCAAGCAACAAATGTCTTATGATGATATCAGCACAAAATACTTTTTTAACTGTACAGAATATACTGTACATATTTGGGTCATTTTTCATCTTCTGCATTTAAGTGGATAATAAATATGTATGCAATTATTTAACCAGTTTACTTTGACTTCTTATTTTGTGTTGAGTTTTACAAATACACAAATAAAGTTCAGAAGCCAAAGAAAAATTCCTTCATTATTTCATTCTGGTCAATGGAATAATTGTCTTGAGTTTGTTTTATTGTTTCAGGAGTAAATCTTACCTGCAGCATATGACAGCTTTACAGGACAGGGCAAGGTCCAGGAAGTACTGTCGCACTCCAAACGTAAGGGCATATTTGAGCGTCTTCCCATCAATAATGAGCGCAAAGTCGTTTTCCTTATAGATGGCATCTCCCAGCATTCCACAGTGGTGGCTGAGTGTTTCCCTTGTTCCCTGTATGATGGAAACCATTTCATAAATGTTATTTTAATTAGTGTAATTAGTCATTATAATTTAAAGTATATACTGCGGTGTTAAAGTTTCTAGAGGAGATTTGGACTGTTATTAGAAAATCTTGGCTATTTTTGCCACAGCAGATTGATTTTCAAGCATCTATTGTGCAAGTTAATTATGATTAATTCATGCATAACTCAGTAAAGTTATATAAGATGGTTTGTTTTTTTATGCACTGTATTTTAAAGTCATTTGTCAACTTCTTAACAGCTCCAAAAATAATATACAATTAATTATAAAACAAGCATTTAAGTTACTGGAAACACTAAATATGTGTATAATAACATCTCTAAATAACAGATTAATAATGTGTATAAAAGAAAAAGATTTTTTAAGATTAATTTTCAGGTAAGAGAAATGGCCCTTGGATGCACTACTTGTGATTTTTTTTTAATTAGTCCATCTAAGGAATGCAACAGACAAAAGGGATGATAAAAATCCCCCGGCACCTCATAGTACCTTACTGTAAGATTTATAGTGTTTTGCTGTTGCAGAATATACAACAAAAGTTTCCTTTCTGTATGTATTAATATATGTTAAACATCTGAACAACTGTTCCAAATATTTACTTCACTGTTTTACTACACTGTGCAGAGCAAAATGAAAGAACTACATATATTAATACAGTATTCCCTCATAATACTACACTTCATTAATCTCTACTTAGACTCTTTATATTGATCTAGTTTCTAATTCATTAGTGTGAAATAGTGAAAACGGTGAGATATGTTTCATTCCTAATACCAATATCAAACTGCAGCAGTACAGCTGCTATTTATCTTTTGAATAGTTATTATGTTTACTATGCTTATTACACTAAGAACCTGAATATGTGGTGATAACAAAGATACAATCCTGCACAGTATATACAGCCATGATGAGTGACAATGAAAATCTATAAATATGAGCCTGACAAAAGAATTATGTAGACTGCATGGATGCCGTAGTGAGGTCACCATTGTATTCATCATTCCATCTTCTCCACAGATGGTGAAGCTATTAGGAAATATACCCAATTTCTGTATGTAATAATTTTCTGAGGGACAGGGAACAAGTAAAATAAAAAAGTTGAATGTTCAATTCAGTTTCCTTCACATCAGTGTTTATGACCAAATTGTATTATCTATTGCTTCTAAAAGTAGAAATTGTGGTTTCCCAAACTTTGAGCTATCTAAGTGAAAATAAAATAGGTTAAAATGGATGGTAAGTGACTTTAAATGAGCAGATACAATGCTGCGTGTAAAACCTAATGTTCCAAACAGATGCTCAGACAGCTGTAATCATTAAAAAAGTGGTCATTAACAGGACTGTGGAATGGAGGGTCTGGTCTGGTGTCAAGGTCAGATATGTCAAAGCAGTCAGATTGTACCAGGGGGACCAGGCAATGTCCGCTTGGCATAACAAAACTCTGAAACCCCAGCTTAAAGGAAATATTTGGAGAAAGGGGCTTTACGTTTCACACAGTGAGAGAAGGAGAATGAGAGACACGCACAGAAAGAGATGATGGATTAACAGAGAAGAGAAACTGAGCAAGAGGATACAAGCAGAAAGCAGCTGCAAGGACTTAGCCATCCCCTGATGGGGTCTGTAAAACAGCATGAGATGGTGAGCAGTGGACAGACGTGTGTGTGTGTGTGAGTGTGTGTTTGTTCAGGTCAGAGTAGGCATAGGTCGGGATATCCACATTCAACTACAGAGCCAAAACTGAAATCCTCTGCATCTCAGTTAACAGAGTAGTTTCGAATGACGTGTCAGTTTGCATGTGTTTGTGTGCTATGCATAAGCTGCTATACCATATGTACAGTATGAGAAAGAATGCAGTGTGTTTAGGAGACAATCTATTAATCACATACTGTGATAAGCACAGTTTACAATTTCCTCAAGTCGGGTGGTCATTTCACCCCTAATTTCCACTGAGGAATTTTAGCACTAATGCTACATGTCTCTTCCTAAAGCCTCTTTGTTATTGCTATAATAACCAGTTTAGCCTATGTGACTAGCTAGTGTTTGGTTTTAGAATAGGTATGTGGTGTGCATTCAGAAAGAAACAACATCTTCCCATAAAGACTGAGCTCAATTGTTGATATAGGCCTTGAGTGATATACGCAACAGGGCGTGACACTCATCATGGGGAAACTGGACATTTGTATGGGTGTAATGTCATCATCTGTCTTAGACTTGGAGGCACCCAAAAAGGGGATGTTCCACCTTAGTTAGAAGTGTATGGACACATACATTTCGTAAATCTCACCAAGAATCACCTCAGCATCAGTGGTTAAACTACAGAGGGTTAGATAACCTAGTTTCCCTGAATTTGTGTATTGTGTTTTCAGCCTTTTTTAATAATCAAAATAAAGACAAATAATCTTACAGAAAAAGAAAATAATGAGCTCCGGCTAACTATAGCTGGTCTCTCCAAATGATTACACACACTGATTGGAAGACAAAGCTGTTCAAAATGACCTAACCCTACCTTGGAGACCAAGTTTCACTTGGGGAATTTCAGTTCAAGTAAGATTTAGTACAGGAGATGTATAAAACTTTGTCCTCCCTTTGATAACTTTCTAAACACACCAAAGAGGAAAGACATGCTCCAATTACTCTCTTTCGCAGCAGGAGAGCACTCAGCATTACCAGCCCTACTGCCTGGGCCTGTGTTCACTGTGCCTCTTCAGTCTCAGTGGAGAGGTTTCTCCCTTTGCGTTTTAACAAACAGCCTTATGTAAGCATCTGCTCAACAACAGGAGAATGGGAGCTGACATTTCAAAGCACTGGCCGGTGTGCATTATGAATGCACCGACTCCAAATATCTACCTCAACTCCATTTATCACGCTTAACGACCAGTTGACAGAGTGAAGGCCGTCCGTCATCACCCCCACACACCCCCTGCTGCTTTCCCCTCCTTTATCCATTTCTTATGCTTACTATTTCCCCACTTCTTGTCTGACAAACTAAACCTAGTCACGTTTCTCCTCTGCAGTTCCTTTGCTCTTAGCTCTGTCCTGTTGGAGGTGCAGGGTCTTGCCCTTTTCAAACTCAGAAACAACAGACAAGGCTCCTGCCAGGGGGTCAACAGACTTCTCTGCTGGGTGTCTTAAAGATGTTGAACACAGATTTGGGATGAGTGGTGTCTGTGAGGAAGGTTCACTGTGCCCTCAACCCTTAATTTTCAGGACATGGATCGGGTAAGGAGATCAGAGGACGGTTCACAACATATTTTTACACTCAAGATCAATAACAAGAATATTGTAGAGTAATTATTAAAACCTTGTTTTGTTTGTTTTAACTTTTAGGTGAGTAAAAATCACCATACAAGCCCACTGAACTATACTGTATAATGACACTTTGTACGTCTTCTATGCAAGGAAGAGCTAGATACTCACATCAAGTGTGTCTTCATTGATCACAAGCATGCCCATGTTCTTGGTCAGTAGTTTGCAGGAATGTCCTTTAGCAAAACAGAAAAACAGCAGATGAAATTTTACATTTTAAAGAGCAAATGTACCATCTTTGACAATACTTGTACTTATGCATGAAGGCAGGTAAAAAAGGTTTATTTAAATGAATTAAATTACTACTCAGTTACTCTATCAACATGTTGTTTAATTCAGTTTCAATAACCCCCTTTATCTCACTGACAACATGTCTGCTCCAGGCACAAACAGACGCAGACACACACTAAATAGATTGAAAACAACAAAATCAAAAAATACAGGATACTACAGGATGCAAAAATACATTTTAAGGGATACTTATTAAAATGTTACAGCTCAGAGCAAGTGTCTCGGGACATGACTAATGAGTTTTGGTTTACAAGGGTTTGTCAGTTTCCTGTTTTAATAGGCTGTTACAACTCTGAGTTACCCAACATGGGTCTCTGGGGAGCATTCCCCTCAGCTCTTGGCTGGGGCAGATGCTGAGGGTCACTAACAAGGTGGTAGATGGAGCCTCCCTTTGGGGAAAACAGAAATATTTCTCAAACCAGGACTGAAGCCTTCAGTTTTTCAGGCTGTATGAAAAGGCTGCCATCTGTGGCATAACCACATGAATATTTGTGGGCTTCAACACTTTGCTTCTGTCTGGAAAGAGATTTTAGTTTCTTTAAGGTGGTTACCACAAAGTCCATGTTTTGTGAATACATGGGTGGTATTTTCTATGAGTGAAATTGAGATAAGATTATGTACAAAACATACAAAAACACACAGTCAAACACAATTGTGCACACACAGTACACACATGGAGGGGGCCCTGCATGAGGAAATGAGTCGGCTTCACCTCCTGAGTCAAAACCAAACAGGGTCGGGGTCTGGCAGATTGTTTTCTTAAGTACAAAGGTGCAAATGTCTAAAAATTTGCCAATGTTTGGAAAATGTCTCCTCATCTCAACACTGTCTCTAACTCCCTTCCCCCTTGTCAATTCCTGCCACAGCCCTTCCGCCTAATGTGTTTACCTTAAACTAATCTGACTAAAACTGCCCTTTTTTATTTCATCAGAGAAAGTTAAATTCCTGGCCTTTCACCATATAAGGCGGAACTAAACACTGCTCCCACAGGACTAGAGGAATGTGTAACAGCCACATTTGTGTCACAGTATTCTGGGATGTTGTCTCTGGAGCAACAACTGAAGATGTAAATTTTACCCAGAAGGCACTTGATCAGGATGTTGGGAGACAGGAAGAGTGGGAGACCTGAAAATAGTGGCAAAGGTAGGTTATATGGGGGCTCATATCTGAGTAGACAGACAAGAAATTGTGATTATCCTTTCATTTGTCTCTGCCTAAAGAGATGATTCTAACCTATGATAAATGCTTATTAGGGTGAGCAGTGTCTCCCACCAAGCTGACCAGCTGGCTCCTTACGTTCACCGACTTCTGGCTCTGACCTGTCTCAAGCATTAGATTCATACAACTCCCCTTTCCAAACAGCTCACAGGACTAAGAGCGTGTTTCAGAAAAAACACTGCTCTTTACTGAGCCAGCCAGACAAACTGTAGGTACTGCACATTATGTCATGTTAGCTTAGAGTCACACCTAAACAATGACAGATTCAGATAAAACTGACTTGCCATACTTCATAAATATGTGAAAATAAGTAAACTCAACTATACATACGTCCAATATTCTGTGCCAAGAGTATTTTCTGTGCCAAGATTGATGTTTGGGTGGTTCAGACCACCTTGAAATGTAGAAAAATCTAAATGTGATGTGTTGAATTCACCAGTCCAGTGTGGCACAAAGTGCACCATTAACACTGGCAATGGAGATCATCTTTCAGTGAGGAAAATAGTAAAAAAACAAAGTCAATATTCAGCAAAGATTTTACAGAGCAACTCAGTCAAACAGCAGACCTGTAAAATTCTTTCAGTGAGCCTGGGCTTCTGCAGAGCCTCCTCACATCTGGGCAAAGTGGGCACAAAGGGCTGATTCAGACAGGCCACAGTGGTAGGTATAGCCACAGACGGAGGTAGTGTTCATATCTATTTTTCTGAAGTCAGTGTTACCAAGTTGGCGGTGCTCAAAGTTGAATCTATTTGTGATAATTAGCCTTTTATATATATATATATAAAAAGTAAGAACTGAAGAAATTCATAGAAGAGGAATATAACATTCAGTGAGGTGCCTCTTCGATTTATACATATTTTTTTCATGTCACTGCAGTGTGCTCATACAGGATCTTCCATTTTGCAACAGATGATGCGTGTGATGGGAAAACATTCAGCTTGTCAGTAGTTTGTCTTGCTGGTTGAAGAATAACCACAGGACTCACTGGAGTATCTAAGAGGCTGCAGTAACCTTTATCACTGCGCAGATCAGGTTCACCAGTTCTACTGACCACATGCGTGTGTGCGTCTCTCTCTCTCTCTCTCTCCCCCACTCTCTCTCCTTGCTCCCTCTCTCTCTCCCATGACTGTTGATACCTCATTTCCAGATGTTTTGGATGTGGATCATTGTCCATGAGCCCCAGCCTCTCCCTTCTCTCTCTCCCTCTGTGTGTTTGTTTCCTTCACACGACTGAATTTTCTCTCGAGTTCTGTGCCGTCTCTCCTCTTTTCAGATTATCATAATGGAGAAGATTACAATCTATAATTTTGTCATCCTGGTTGTCTATACTGTAAACAGACTATGCTGTTCTGTTCTGGTCTGACATCTATTACACACACACATCTGTCTGTCCTGGAAGAGGGATCCCTCTTTTGCTTTTCTTAAGGTTTCTTCCATTTTTCCCTGTTAAATGTTTTTTTTGTTAGTTTGCTCTTTTTTAGTTAGTTTATTCTAAGGACAGAGGGTGTTGCTGTTTTATAGATTGTAAAGCCCACTGAGGCAAAATTGTGTTTGACTGAATTTTTCTATTTGTCTGTGCACAAACAGGACTACTATGTGTCATAATGAAGAAACATTAATTAGGAATTGTAGGTGCATATATTGATTAATGCTTTAACATTAAAAACGAATAAATGCAAAAATAAACTTAATAACTACTGGTCATAAGGAGTACCTTTCTCGAACAAGGTCTTTAAGTTGCTCTAGCTCGCTACATTTGTATAGAATAATCTTGATGATGCCTTCAGGGTTAAAAAAAATCCCAAACAAACAAAGTAAAACAAGTGTGTTTACTAGTATTAGGGAGCACTACTGCAAGTGAGATGTAGCTCCAGGCTGATCTATCTAAAACCAGCAAAATCTCCCTAAAATGGTGTCACTTAAGTTTGTGCCAGTTGGGTCTAATAACTAGTTTGAAAACAAAAATGAACTACTTTAGCAACTACTAGCATAACACATCTGAATCTCTGACTAAACTAGTCAGTGGTCAAGTTGTGTTGTAGGTCATGTAGTAGGTTCCATGTTTTTACAGGGAATAAAAATGCTCAAATAAAAAAAAAACATAATTGACTAGTTCTGCTGCAAAAATCAAAAACATTTTAAAACATACATACATACAAAGTTTACTTTGACTTTGCCTAAATTGTCTGGCAATGTTCTACAAGTGCAATTCTATATTTTAAACAAAATTAACAGTCTATATTACAAGATGGAGGTTTACAGTTTGAAGAAGTGTTTATTAGGCAGGAGAGCTCTTTGATTAAGTTCCACATAGTCACTGAATCTTACCAATATTTATAGCTGTTTCCTGTTTGTCCCCAGTCAGGATCCAGATCTTGATCTCAGCCTTCATCAGTGTCTCTATGGTTTCAGGAACCTTATCCTGGAGCTTGTCCTCTATTGCTGTGGCTCCCAGGAGCTGCAAGTTCTACACCAGGAAAAAAGCAAAAACAAAAGCCAATAGTGGTGATAATAACAGAGGAAGGTCTTTAAAACATCATGTGTCAGAGAAACATGTGACCCGGATTGCATCCCTCACTCAGTTGTATTTTCCCCTCATCAGCTGCTCTTGTTTATCACCCAGAAAAAACACCGCAGGCTTACGGGTAATGGATCAACTACTCAGTGTGTGTATCTGTGGATGTGGTTGCTCCCCCACAAGCTTACACCCGCACATCAACAGTGTACTGTTGGTGTTTTTCCCAGGAAACTTAGTGGTTCACTTCTGCTGGTTGTGGGCTCATATGGGCCCAACATGGGTCCCAAGATTTGACAGGACCCAGAGGTAGAGGGGAGACAGGATTCAGCAGCAGAAGAAAGGCTGGGGAAACCCTTAAGGTTTTGACCTGGGTCCTGCTTCCTGCGTGTCCGTAGTTCTGTCCTCTCTAATCACTGGGAACCACACAGCACAGAAAACTATGCCCGGGGAAGAATATGACGATACCTAATGAGTCCTCATTTACCTTTTTGATGTGAATTGTTCTGTTATTCCTGTGGTTGTTGAAATGAGCCACTTGGATCAGGATTTCAACCCTCAAGCCAAACATTAACAACTAACCAAATGCTGGTAGAGTCGGTCTGGTGTTTGTGAGTTAACCAAAATTGAAGTAGAGGTATTTGTGGCTCTGAGTCGGTGTAGCACTAAGAGAGCTGCAACTTTGAATTAGATTCAGTGTGTAGAAGAAAAATCACTTTGCAAACTAGGGGGGCAATGTAGGGGGCCACAGAACTGGCAGTTTTTTATCTGTTGAACTGGACCATGGCCTCCTAATGGTCCAGGAAAATTCTGTTCTGTAAACATGTAATTGGCTATAGTATAGTATACCAGAAATAATCAATTTAAACTTCAACCAATCAGTAAAGTAGATGAGAAATGTTTCCCTCAAAGACTGAAGCAGTTTACAAAACATTTAGGTCCTCTATAACATAAGAGTGCAGGAAACAAGTAGTCACTTTGATGAAGAACATTAAGCTACACAACTACACCAATTAACTATTTTATTTAAACACAAAAAAATATTTAATAATAATTAAAATTAAGAATTAGGTGTGAAAGAAGTACAACAGTTTGTCAATACAGAATGAAATTTAAAAATTAGGTTATAGTTAAGAATTTTTATCATTTTGTAATTTTTTGCTTGAGTAATTTTCTTTAGCAATTTTCTCACCAAACAGTACACCCGAGGATTTCGTTAGAGAAATGGTGTAAAAATAACTTGACTGATATCACTGTGTTGACTGTAACTCCACTGTGCCCTCATGTGGCATAGTGTGCATTTTATGCACGAGTGGCCCCAAGGAGCAATAAACCCCCAAAACCTGGCAGCAGTGCCACACTCTGCCCATTAAGTGATCACATAATATTTTCCTCTCTGAAAGCTTTTATGTTTATTTCATGATTTATTGCTTCCATTTGTTTTGAGCAGCCAGGAGCATTTACCACTGTGGTTTCCTATTTGAATGACCCACCTCCCAGTAAAACAATCTGACCTGGTTAGTCAAACTTAAAATCTCCCTAACACAAACACACACATTATCAAGAACCTTTTACTGCAGATTACCGGAAGGTTATCAAATGTACATTGTTCATTTGTCACAGTGTTTCACTTAACCAACCTTCTCTATCAGTTCATAGCTTTCCTCCAGTTTTAGGGCTCTGTTCTGCAGGGAGGTGCAGGCTCTGTGATAGATCTCCTGCCACTGCTGATAGTTTGACTCACTGATGTCTGCCACTGCAAAGCACAGAGTACGAAGCCCTGGAAGAGGAAATGGTATCACCTGGGTCAAATGTTATGAAAAGATTTCCATTTCAAAACCTTGATTTGTTGACTAGGGTAAGTTTTGTGTTAGATTTGAAGGGTGTCAGTCGTATGGATCAATGGTATATCATCCGTTGTTGTTCTCCTTGTTGATCTCTTCTCATTGTGTATTTGATACGCTACGAGAAAAGATTATTTAAACGATTCAGTTGTCTATTAAGCTTTTCTGAGGGTGAGTACGTACTCTTGTAGTATGTTGTGCATATTATTATGCTGCAAAAATAGATTTTAAATTATATTTTTAGCCTTTTTAACATTTTCAGCAGGAGGTAGCTATTAGTAGTGTTTGCATGCATATGGGTCTGCATTATCTGACTAATTTATGGTTGTTTGTGTTGTTCCATAAGGCATTTTACCAACCACCACTACAAGAAAACCATAACAAGAGATCACTTCTTTCTCCTTTTATCAAAAAGCAGCATAGTAATTTGCATGACACTACAAACTCAGTCCATATAGGCACTTACTGTAGGTTAGATTACAAAGTTTGGCTGTCTGACCAGTATTTAAATAACTTGCACATAATACCTGTGCACTGTACAATTTAATTACAGTGTTTTTTATGTTATAATCTGTTATAAGTCCTAATATCTAGAAATAAAACAATACTGTACATTCTCAATGCAAATCACATTTCAAAGATAACACAAACAGTTATTTTTACTCATATTGTCTGTAAGCTAAAGGAAGTTATTTTATTCAGGCCTCTCCAAAGTACTATGACTGAAGATCTTCCCATTCTGTCCTGGATGCTATATTTAGCCCACATCATGTATTCTCAATGACATCATTTTTCTGGTGTCTCACAAGGGGGCAGTCTGTCATGCAGTTTCTTTCAAACTCCTGCAGTCTTAGTGCAGGAGGATTAAAATGTATCTGGATCAACTGTACAATAAATAATGATACATGAGGATATATTCTATATATTCTAAGCAAAATAATAATATTTCTTATGCTGCAATTTACAAGTGGTGGTAGTAACCATAAAAAACTAGGTGCAGGTGCGTCCTAAAAATATTTCACTTTTCACAGACAGGGGGCAATATTTACCCACTTACCCTCAGTGGCAAACTGTTCCAGGTGTTTCAGTGTGATCTCTTTGTACTTAGAGCTATCTGCCAGACGGTCATAGATCACTGTGTCCTGAAGGGAAACAAAGACTCGTTGTTTACTGACAACCAGAGAGGAAAGAAAGGAACAATGAACAAAGGCTACAAGGCAAATGGGTGCTCTCAGGTTGGAACCAGCTCTTATGAGCTGCACTTTCTGTTTCTAATCAGACTTCACAGTTGGCCCTCAAGTGATTCAAACACATCGAAAGCAGTTTTAGATAGAGATATTAATTAATATGTGACAAATGTAACTTGATCCTGCAATTAATCAACTATTCTGTGAAACCTAACATAATAAAAATCAATCATAAAATATACATTTCATAAACAAAAGGAAAATAAAACAAACACTAAACCTTTTAATTACTATTCAAGCTTATAATATTTTCAGAAAATAAATACTGTGTCAAAAACTATTTGAACATAAACAGGTAAAACAAAACATAAGCCTCAACCTGCTAAATGAAAGTAATCAGGTCGGTTTAGGTAGCTTTATGAATTACTTACTCTGCACAACATGTAGTTATTAGATGCACAAAGCAAAAAGTAAAACATTCATGAATGCACAGTGCTGCATCCACCCAGCACAGTTGTAGTCTGGTAGTTTTTAGTAGTCAAGTGCCTTCCTGTGAAATATTATGTTTGTGTTTTCCATTATTTTGCAGATACCCATGTGTGAAATGTGGTGATTTTGTTTCATGCTGCTGCCCATTGAAAAAAAATCCCTAACTAGAGCAAGATGCAGTAAGGGGAGTTGGAGGGAGATCTCAACACTTGTGTGTGTGAGGCAATGATGGAGATGAGCTGCCATGTGTTGCCATGGAGAGAGACAGAGACTCACAGCTCCTTTGCAGTAGAGGCGGATCTTCCCAGATGGGGTGCGCATGATGACCGACATCCTCTTCCGCGCACTGTGAGAGAAAAAGCAAAGAGAGAGAATGAGAGAAGATGGTGGGATATGGAAAAAACCCAAATGAGAAACATCACATTAGAAGGTGTTGCAGCTGCTACAGCAAATTATCAAGTACTATGTCAGGTAGCATATGTCTGCTGAAATTAGTAATCAAAGATATCACACCTAGGCCACATAGTTAATTAGCACAAATCATAGGGGCAAAATAAAGATTTTATTTTTGAATTATAGAGCAAATAATTAAATAAAACATGTGACTTGTATGGACAAGAAATTAGAATATACCAGAGTTGTACACATAATAACTATTATAAATAATAATGCAATAATCAGAGTTGTACCTTGTAAACTCCAGAACATGAAGTAGTTCGTACTTCTCCTCTGTTCCAAGCTAAATTGAAGGAGACAGACAAGTTAAGAAGCTACAAATGGAGGCACCTTAACTTGAGTCTTCTTCTGAGAAATCTTATGTAGCACAAGACACCCTTGACACCCTACTCCAATCAGCCTTAATTGCACTTTAAATGTGTTTATCGGTTGCCTGCACTGACCTGACTGAAAGAGAATAACAAGGTAAAATGCAATTAACTTCCTTAATTGTAGAGACTGATAGGTACAAGACAGAGTGACTAAACAGATGCTGAGAGCTTTAGAAGGCCTAATAAAGGTTAAGAAATTGGACAGACGTCTTGAAGACAAGATGTTCTCAGCAAAAGGGAAAAAAAAATAGAAAATGGCTCTGGCCTTCCTCTCTGTGCCTCTTAGAGTGCAATCATCAGCTTAGCCAATTAAGGGAGCAACAGAATGAATGACCTGAGCTTTGGAGAGGACACACACTGCATCAGCTTAGGATATAATCACAGAGGATGTGGCGTTTGCCATTTTCCATTACTGGAAATCACGAATAAAAAGCCAGAGTTCTCTTAATATGCTTATTAGTGAAATTGTGGCGACACTATAAATTCATACACTTAAAAAAATTAAAGGAATAATTCTAAACTTTGGAAAATACACTTATTGGCATTTCTGATGTTGATGGAGTCAGTAGTTGATAAGTTTGGTAAACAGGGGGAAAGAGCTAACCTGACTCTGTCTAAAGATAACTGACTCTTCTTCTCAGTAATCAAAACGATGTATCTATGATTACCTGAAAGTTTAACCCGATCCAATTATTTATATTTTATTCAGAATTTGTAACTTTTGGACACCTCTGTAAGCCCATTCAACCCCATCAGGTATTTATGCTAAGCTAAGCTAACCCGCTGCTCGTTGTAGCTTTTACAATTTAGACAGCCTTTTCTTCACGGTTATTTCTTTAATAAAAAATTGTAAAAATTTTAAATATCAAGAGTCTTCCACAGTAGGGCAAAAGTAATCCCCAAACATGGAATATCACAGCAATTGCTTTCTTCAGTAATGATTGATAATAAAGAAGTATACTACAATACTAACACTAATAGTTGCATTTACCCTTTACTCTTGTCATCAAGACATCATGATGCCAGTATTAAAGATTAAATGGATCAATCCTTCAGTACAGCTGCATGTCTCTCATTAAACTTGTCGCTTCCAACTTACTGTTTCCACAATGACACTGTCGGGGGTTCTTCCAGAAAACACAAAGCCAATGTTTCGTGCTGCTCTCACAAGAGCTCCTTCATCTTAAAAGCAAAGAGAAAAACAGAAACCTAAACTGTTACAGATAAATACACAAACAGAAGGTATGGTTGGCTGGTAGTTTACAGATTACCTGGAATTTGAACCTTTTATGATAAGAACCACATTCATATTTGGTGCATAAAACTAGTTAATGTGGACGGATTTTCACAATGTGAAAGCTGTAGACCAGGTAATGTATGGATGCTGCAGGGCGGGAAAATGCTCTTTGCTTGTTTTTTTACAGTTCACTTAACTCTCTTTCTTTTTACAGACATTGTCTGCTCTGCTTCAAACCCCTAAGCTCCATAAGACTCTCATTGTTCTAAGCAATCAGGGAAAAAAATTCATCTCTCTTATCAAAAGCAAAATGTAACATGAAAAGCAGCAACACTGTTTTGTGAAGTTCAATATATGGTCATTAAAGCAGAGGTGTATAAAGTACACAAACTCATTACTCAAGTAAAAGTGCAATTACTTGGCCAGTAGAATACTACACTATTGGTAGAAGTACCCTTTAATTTTTCTACTCAAAAAAGTAAAAAAGTACAACCTCTAAATGATACTTAAAGTAAAAAGCTAAAAGTACTGCGCAAAGAAAACTGAGGTTAATTCTTATATATAATCCTTATCCAATACGTAATGATTTTCATAAGAAACTAATCCTGCAAAAAGTAACTAGTAACTAATGATGTTAAAATGAATGTAGTGAAATAAAAGTATAATATTTCCCTCTGGTTTGTAGTGGAGTAAAATTCAAAGTAACAAAATGGAAAAACTCCCATGAAGTGAAGCACAGCACTTGAGTAAATGTACTTAGTTACTTAACACCTCTGCACTTCATTACATAAATAAATGGTAAATAACCATTTGTTTCCATATTGTACCAAATCTAAACTGAATCTACAGAGTCCTGTTCGTTCTTGCTGACATTACTGATATGAAACATCAACACCTCTCATTTAGTTGCAGTCTGTTGTTTGTTTAAAGACGGAAAGAAATGGCCACTAATTTAGCAGTAACCAAAGCTTAAAATATGTGTTCAAATCTTTTTAATGAAAGCTACTCCATTGTCTATATGTGAATAACAGACATGTGCCTTTAAGCATTTAGAAATTATAGACTTCATTTGGATGGTCCTTTGTTTTCAGGAAATTTACATACTGCTGCTAAGGGCAACTGAAGTGCATGATGAAGCCAGTGTAGAAATGCCTTAAAAAAACTAAACACTTTTTGGGTCTCTGTAGTTAATTTCACCTCCTCTAATATTTGTCATGATTTCAGGGAGTTGGGAACATAACTCCTGGTTTTGTCCTGCACTGATGATTACATAAATGTCTTTATAAAATACTGCTGCCTGGAGGTTGTGGAGAGGTGCTCCAATTGCTAAGACACAAAGGTCACTTGATGAAAAATTCCAAATATAAACAAAAGAATTTCACACATAACTTAACTAACTTATAGGTCCAGATCAGCAGGTTTTGGACCAACTGGTGCCACCTATCAACAAGTACCATCAGCAGAAGTGTGGAGCTGCAGATACTTTTTAGGTCAAACTCAGTCTGTGTATCAGTGTGGTGTGGGTGGGTCCCAACTAGATTACTGTACTTAAAATCAATTCTTGAGTATTACTGAAATCAATATTTATCTCCACCAATGACATTTCAGCTCTAACGATCACTGTTAGGATCAAAACCTGATGACTGTAGGAGATTATGTCAATATTTCTACTTCTTCAGATCCAGACTGCTGCTATTAATTTTCATTTCCTTTACTTCAGTGTGGATCTGTTCTGGCAGAAGCAAAAAAAAAAAAAAATCAGCAAATGTGAAGAATCTGGAGCATGATGAACTTGAATGAGCACAATAGTGAGTCACGAGTCCATTCAATGATGTGCTCCAAGCCTAAAAATGTAAATCTGATTAGTCGCCTCATTTTACAACATCTAAACTTCTTTAGATTGTGTAGAATACACCTTGTAGAAACACCTTGAGAAGGAAAGATGACCTGCTTGCAACCCTAATTATCTTTTGTCTTGTGAGCCCAAAGGACACCAAACAAATTCGCTAACAGTGATTTTAAAATTATTCACTATGCACGCATCATATATTTGGACAATACCAGGTTAGCACGTATTGAGTAATGTGTGATCTACCTGGAGATGCAGCCTGGTAGGTGATTTTTCCCTCCTTGTGCTCAGGGACAGCAGTGTGACAGATGGCCATCATGGTCATGAACTCCAGGATGACTGCAGCTGTAGGCTGTAGGAAGTGGAAAGGGCATGTTGACTTTTACGTGTTCTTCAGTAAAACATGTCACAACAGAACACAAACAAACGACAAAGATCTTGATGATGGTGTCGAAAGAGTCTCTGAAGAATCTGTAGGAGTCGCTATGTACTTCTGATACACAGCACATGTGAGACGGTATATAACCTTAAATTCAACTAATCAAATAAAGCAAACCACACATTACAAAGGATCTAAACGACCAATTTCATGTAGTGTTAAAAAAACTGAAACAACTTTTTTCTTTGCTGCATGCATTTTCTAATACATAAATAACATCTCTTCACTAATTGCTCAGGCCAAAAATTAAAACAGCAGCTTAGAACCTCCCCTCTGTGGTGCAAATATGTTCCGATGAAATTCAGGGGTAAAAAATCACTGTGAAACGAGCTACACGATGTGAGTAATAATTAGAATCCTAAAAAAAGCCTAACCTATATATTCAAGGTCATTTGATTAAACAAGAGAAAATGTATGACTAACTAGCCACTAGGTAGACTACGACAGGCATCTGCTGAGGTTCCTGTCTGAGGCTACAGGACCACCAGTGTCTACTCAGTGGCAGCTCAGCTTAGTTACAGCTGAGGCAGAGATATAAGCAGCCTGCAGGGCTTCGCCAGGGCTGAATCATCTACTACAGTACAGACTCAGTCAGAATGCTAATAGTTGCTACTGATTGGTAACAATGAGGTCAACAGCACACTAAGCTCATATTCCTTCATTCCCAATATTACAAACAGGTAATGATAAATATTGCTGTGTAAAAGACTTTGGTAAGATAGAGAATATACAGCAGATGTAACAAAGGTAATTAACCATGTTATATGAGGACTACTGTGCTCAAAACACCTGCTTTTGACTGTCTTTCAACAAAGGCTGTGTGCACACAGACAGTAATTAAATTAGCTTTTTCTGTTTGCCATGGAAACTCTGATGAATGATCTCTAACGGGGAACAAAGGAGCAAATGAAAGGAAGAGGTGAGGGCAAATCAAACGGCCTCTTGTAAATTAGAGTCACAGTCCAGGTGGCTGTGAGAGCCCCCTCTGCCTCTTAGGAGCATGCTAATCTGGCTTGGTTTGACAAGTAACCTCTGAGGAACATGTCAGGGTGTAGATGTGGAGTCTATGTGTTCTTATCTATGTGAAGAGCCAGTTGAGTTTTGAATCCTGGAATTGATGACATTTAAAAACAAAAAGTTTCTCCTCACTTTTTCATAAAGCTGTAAAAGATGGTGTTAGGAATATTTAGAGAATGTCAGACAACAGTGAGGAGTTGACAATGAAGTCATAGCAGTGAGCCAAAAAAGAGTCAAGCCCATAACACACTTTAAAACCACAACTTTTTTACAGATTAAACACACAGGACATTATGTGTTTATTAATTAGCTTTGGAGGTGCTGGTAGGCAGATTTTTGTACCCTGGGCTACTGCACAGGCACCATTTACTGCTGATTCCTACATACTAAGCAAACCAGCTTAGACAAGCTCTCCTGACTCTATCTTCATATTAAACAGACATATATGTGCATGTTATCAATGTCTCATCTAATTCTGATGTCAGCAAGAAGACAAAATGTTCCCATTAATTTAAGTTAGGGTTAGGTGCTAAGTAATACATTATTTGAAGAGAGTCCTTGCAGTTACAGGAGGACAAACATATAGAATGTGATGGTAACCTTGCAGAAAGTGCAGGCCATATTGTGCGCTTTACTCTGCTGGCACAATTAAATGTGACAGCTAATACTGTGCTGCTAGTTATCACCCTCACTGACTCCTGGATAATCAGAGTCATGGCAACAGTGACGGACACTCATCACTTCAGACATTGCCAATGTGGAAAAAGTTGAGGGGTCAAGAGAAAATAAATCAGAAAGCCTGGGCAAGTGAGCAAACCAACAAACACCCACAAATGCTGCTGAAACTCTGCAGGCGGAGAAAATATCCAGCAACTCAAGAGAACATGAAAAACACCAGATGGGATGTTTATTTTTGTCAGCATTGAATTCCCCTCTCCTCTAGTCTGACAGCCCCCTCTACACTGTATTAACACTACCTCTAGAAACACCCTGCAGCCATGCAAAACTGTTGTTAATGATAGGGGTTAATAATGTTTAAATAAAAAGCAACCTGACGCCCATAAGGACAGTGTTTCAACTGTGAGAACATATGGCGTTAAATAAAACTGCCTTAAAATTTCGCCTCATTTAGCATCTGACATCTAACAACTACATCTAAAGTCACGTGAGAGTGAAGCAGTGCTGGTTTATGGATAGTGTCTGAAGTCTTGAGGACTGGAGTCATAAGAAGCTTAATGTTTGTCTTGTAGGTTAAAAGAAATAGACAAACATTTTGTAAAATATGGTTATTTGCTTTAGTGCTAAGAGTCTGATAGGAAGATCGATACCTCGTGTTTGTGCGGCAAATATGCAGTTATAGCCAGCAGCAAGTTAGCTTAGTATAACACAAACAATGGAAACAGCTAACTGGCTCCAACAAAATCTGTCTACCATACCCTCCAGAACTTATCTTCATGTTATACCATTTATTCTATCCATGAGAAAAAAATGTAAAAACAATATATATGGTTTTCCATTAGCTAATGTGCCAGACCATTTGTATACCTGGTGGAGGCAACTTCCTGGAGACTCCACTGATGCAACTTCCTAGCCTTCACAAACATTTTGGTAAGATACTTTAAGGAAAGTCAAATATAGTCCTGCACACAAATCCCTCATAAAACCTCATGAAACCATCTCAGCAAAAAAAAAAAAGTGATGAAGATGTCAAGCTACTTGGTTAAAACTCACTCACACAAGTTGTAGAGTATTAAGACATCTACAATGAAGAAAACACTAATAGGATTACAACCAAATAGATTAATAAAGCAGGATCATTATCATCAGAGATGCAGCGAGACTGTGGTTTCTACAGTCTAATTAGCAGTGGGCACAGGGCTATCAATATTAAAACTAAACTCAATTCTAGACAAACTCTGCTGTCATAACAAAGCAAACATCACAGTGGGATTACTACTTTCTCTGGGCGGTGCTAAGGCACATAATTAGACGTGACATTCTGCCTCCCCCAGCTGTTCTGCAGCTGAGTGACTCAATCAGCCAATCAGTCACAGTTTTCACTCACTTCCTGACTACAGGTGGTTTTAACTGTTCCCCTAAAGATCTATGACAGACAACAATCATGTGTCCATAGCCATAGTTTGAGACAATTCCCAAATATTTGGTTTCCTGATGTAATTTTTCAGATTCTTTAGATTAATGGTTTCCACATTGAATAAACAAATAAGCAGGTCTTCGTTGTCAAAATAAACTTAATCAGATTGCTTTCCTGTCTATGTTTACAGTGTCTTTTAATCCACCCCTCAGTGATATCTATTGAGCCGAGTCAATAAATGTTACCTTAACCCAGACATAATGACCTCAGACCTACATGATGGTCTAGGTTCATTTTGTCTGGGGAAATGAAACACAGCCATGAAACACAATCTTTTCACCATTTTAAGCGTATTTAAAATGGCAAGAAGACATTATTCAAACACACACACAATTTCAGATACAAAACCTTAATTCTGCCCTGAACACCAGCCGTGACTGCAGGCAGACAGCAGAAAACCCTGACATTACTTACATGATTACTTTGGAGGTTTTCCAGTAAGCTCGGGTCATTAAATCCAGCCTCATCTGATGAGTGTGTGCTGTGCCTGGAAAGACAAGACGGAGAAGTCAAAACAACAAAACACACTAGAATACTAGATATCACCTCGGCCTAGCAGGGACACTGGGCTAGAACACAGTGTCTGGACTAGTAAACAACAAACACAATAAACTGCATAATGATCAGAGCACATTCTGACAAGAATGCGTATGAAAACAACCACACAACAACAGGAGGAGTTTAAATGAAAACACAACATACTAGTAGCATCTGACAGTTTTCCAGGTATGACATTAAAGACAACTAAAGAGAAATTCTTTCTAATGAATGTCTACCACTGTGCAGCTTGGCAGGTTAGTTTATTTATCACTGCCGTTTAATCTGCAAGCTATTTATGAGCCATTTGTGGCACATTCAATTGTTTTATCTGACCAAAACCACACCAAAGTTTATTTTAATATATGAAAAAAGCTTCAAATCCTCACATTTGAGAAGCTGGAAGTGGGGAATGTTAGTTATATTTGCATTTACTCACAATTGCAATTGGTTGACAATCAAATAATTTAACTCACAAATCCCTTCATCTCCAGATAAGACTGACTTGCACTAGGCCTGACACCACAAAACTGGTTTTAACAGAGCCATGCTATGTGCCAACAATATTGATACTTGCTGAAAAAAGTATCAAATGCAATGCAGACAGAATGCAAATGCAGGCCTCCTGAGTTCAAGTAATTCGATGTAAAGTGTTTGGGATGCTGCCCGTGCTGGCAGAAGGGCAGAGAAATGTCCTGAAATGAAACTGTGTCATTTCACAATGCACAGAAGAATCCATACTCATTCACTTATTTATTTAAACTTTATACTGTATATGTATTCACTTCAGCAATCTTGTTCCCTTTAGCTTTAGAAATAAAACAATGCAAGAGGAACAGCTACGGTGTTTTTTGGCAGCTAGATTGACATATTAATGATACACTGATCAAAGTCAAACACTAACAAATTAAAGGAAATACAGTCTCACATACTTGCTCCAAAAGGTAATTGTAAAGATAGCTAAATAAAAATATTGGACAACTTTTATCAAGGAAATGTTTTTTCTAACAGTGGTTTGTGGTAGTGATGTTGTATGTAGCCACTAGCTGCTCGCTGGCTGTCCAGCAGGGATCGACTCATGATTCTGTGAAAAATAGAGTCGTATAGATCAAGCAGACAGCAACTTTATTAGTGGCACTAGGGTTTGACAGAAATGTTACTAAGGCTGCCATTAGCAACTATAAGTCTTTCTAATCCCAGAGGATGCATTGTTCAAATCCTCAAGATCCGACCACCCGACCGAGTGTTTCTAACTATTGCAGGACAGGCAGAGGTTATGCAGGAAAGAAATACATGAAAAAGACTGCAATGCATTTAAACAGCATTGCCAGAATCAATCCTGTGTTACACCTACATAGATGCACTGCAGGATAGGGACATTTATCACACAAAAAGTACCAACTTTCCTTAAAATGTGGTTTGTATTTAGAGAAAATAAAAACATGCTAATTCTTCACCTAGAGACTGAAAATGCTATTTTCTGACAGGGGTCTATGAAAACATAATTCTAACATTTGTAGAGGGTAGGAAGCCCAAAGCTTTTCTCTGCAGCAGTAGTGTAGCTCACTATGTCACTTGTGTTGATGAAATTTGTGAGGTATGAGGCTGCATGTGGAGGACGGTCAGTTATTGATTATCTGCCAGCAATGAGAGTTCCTGTCACTATGGGAACAAGGGTGTTGGCTGTTGTCAACTGCCAGGCTTCAGATCAAACCCACAACGTATCATGCTTGACATTTAGGACGAGGAAAGAAAACATTTATCACTGACCTCTGTCAAGATTTCAGTTTTACAGATTTTGACCCTGAACTGAGACGTTTTGATTTATATTAACTTCAATTTAAATGAGAACTTTAAGATTAAGACTGTTTGATTCGGTACTGGTTTTGTTGTTTGTAATAAACATACTGACAGGTGTTTCACTTGATCCAGTAACTCTAACCTATTAGTGTGTAAATAAAGCCTCAGTAAAGGAAAAAACAACATGCTTTCATGGGAGCTGGCAACTTCCTTTAAAACAGCACAATTCAACATTTTGGCATACTAGGCATTAACAAACAGGTCCAACCATGCAAAATGTATGAGACACACCCATGCTGTTACTGCAGATCTCAAGACTGTAGCAGATGGATCTCAGAAATAGGTCTGTGTTTGTGTGTGCGCAAGTGTGTGTGCGTGCGCGTGTGCGCATGTGTGTGAAAGAAAGTGAGAGAGCAAGTGAGAATGTAGCTAGATGGTTTGATGTTAACTGGGGGAAAGGAGAAACTGCTGCACAGCTCTAGCCTGAACACAACATAAAATGACAATCTTGATCTATCAAATCTAATATAAGTACCTTTTATACAGAAGTCTCAGAATTCAATAAAAATTATTATACAACACTGGCAAAACAACAGATATATACACAGTGTATTCGGAGCCACAGTTACATACAACACTTTCCAAGTGAACTGAATGCACAGTGGAAAAAAACTGCAAAGATACATGATGTACTGTGTTCAAAGTCACAATTTCCACGAGGCAATGCAACACTAATACATCACAGAAGCAGAGAGCGAATAAAAAAACAACTACCATTTCACACCCACTCTTCTTACCAGTCGTCCTCTGCAAAACTACCCTCCTCAGCCTCAGGGACGTGACTGTTGGAGCGAAGGTGGAGAACAGAAATCATCTTGTTGACAGAGTCTGCTATTAACATGTTGTGAAAATGTGCAGTTGCCAGGATTTTTGTAAAGATGGGATTGTTTATGAGGCGTTAGAGCATGATTTGTCAAATGTCAGGAAGCACTGTAGCTGAGGTGTTGGGTTTAAGTTGACAGCAGTGTGGCAGTGGGGCCTCAAATTGTCTTTCACAGAATACCTCAACATTTTTAATAGGTGAGTTTTAAGACAGGACTAATAACTAAATCTCATGTCTATGCAATAAATATCAATACAACTTCAGCAACCAGTTAGGTTAGCTTAGCATAAGGACTGGAAACAGCTAGCCTGGTTCTGCCCAAATGTAAGAAAGGTAACTATACCAGCTCCTTCTACAGAACAGGTCTTTCTGACTATAGCTGCAGTGTTGATCTGATTATTCTGTTTATATTTTTCACCAAGTAATGCTGCAAAGAAAACAATAACAGAATCTCTAAATGTGGTCAGAGAGCATGCTGCTCAAAAATCAGGCACCAAATTATTTTGACATCTCTGCTCTGGCAGACTAACTGCAGTGCAGGGTTTTGTTAACTGTAAGGAGGGAAGCCGACCACACGACATGCTCCACTGAACATTACAGCTCTCCATTTGATTCAGAGTCTGATTCACAACGTGACTCTGTTCAAGCCTGTATCTTCAGTAAAACCACACAAATCAATCTGTCTGATTTTAACCATTGGATGTAGGTGACAAATCACCTACGCAAATGTGGGTTAATAAAAATACCACAAGACATTCGGTGAGTGTTGTCACTTGTGAAGATCTATAAAAAAAGCTTCCACTTTAGTCTTAACAAATAACACCCAGGAGGAGTCTGGGAAACCAGTAACTCTCCTTGAGATTTGGACTCCACTCCAGTGGAATTAATTAATGCCTGCACCCTTGGGGTTAGCTTTATTAATTACAGCAGAACTTAATTTGTGGTGAGGAACACATGCAGGCAGTAGTGTCATAGAGGCTTTGTTCGTGTGTCCTGGCACCAAATTATAAATCACGCCACAGAGTAAGTGCTACGTACATAAAATTATCTCAAAGTATGGAATGTTTTAACTTTGTTTTTACTCAAATTAAAAAAAAATTTCTACTGCTTCCAGAAGACATGAGAAGTGTCTGCCCTTTTATAAAAACTAAATGAAAAACTAAACATAAAAAGTTTGAACATGAGCAAATCACGTTACTGACAATTTCCTCTAGCCCTCTTATGGCACCAATGTTTGGAGGTTAAGAGTCTTGTCCAGAAAATCTCAGAATAATCTGGGAACTGGGAGTCGAACCACCAACCCTGGGGTTCGTAGACAACTGCCCTACCAACTGAGCAACTGTAGCCCCTAAATATTATAAATTGTATGGAAGAAAAATTAAGTGGGTTACATAACATATAGTACTCTAGACGATCACATTACTGTTACACTTGTAAATGTGAAACAACAACAATCCTGTAATGTAATCCTAAATGTAAATGTAGAACCTGTCTTTTTTCACCCTCCATGCTATGAAACACTCATCCATATTTATCAGTTGCATATGAGGGAGTTCTCATTTCAGAGAATCAAAGGAAAACATCTCTGCTTGGGATGAAGGACACAGAGACTGCTGTCTAACTTGAGTTTTTGCAGGGAGGAGTGTCTGTCCCTGATAACCAGCAGGGTTGACCCATTTAAATGAAAAGAAAAACAAAAAAACCAAAGTGAAAAACATTCTGCAACGCAAAACATCTAACTAATAAAAATATTCTGCTTTTAATCATCAGCAAAAAAAGAGAAGCATCAGGAATTATTTTAGAGGAATCACATGAACATATGTATTATCACTAATTGAAGATATTTTATTATCTTAATTCAGAAACAGACAACGCAGATTCGTATATATTTATTGGGTTCGCGATCATAACATAAAGAGAGCTTTGATACAGAGCACTCCAGACAAAATACTCTTTTGTCCTTCAGGCTGCACTTCATCAATCATGGTTCTAATTAAATCCTAATGGGATTAATCACACCTGCACTTCCTTTCGTTTGGACACTCTGCTCTCCCACTTATTTTGCACCCACTATGGCTTATTATCTACACTTTAAAATGAGATGAGAATATATTTAGAGGAAATAAAACAAAATTACAAAATGCAACATAATATGCTGGTGGACCCGAGGGGAAAAGTAAAATCACGTGGACAATCTATCTAGAGGATATTAAACATAACTCATATTCTTGAATCAAGAAATTGTTAAAATGAAAATATATTGCAGACAGTTTTCAGTCACCTCCAACATGACAAGCAATGGAAAAGGCCTGCGAAAGAGAGAGTAAAGTGCCTTTCCTTCCAAATGCCTTTAATTTATAGTTTGTGTTGAGAGAAGCACTGATGCAGTTGCTAATGAGAAGAGGATTAAGGAGAGAGAAACGCCAGATGTACTGTGATGCACACTCTGCATTTAATGAAGGTGATAGGGGAGGCAACTGTAGAGGATGCAAAGGGGGGAGGTAGGGTATATGGGAAAAAAAAACAAAAAAACACAGAACATACCCATAGGCAACACCAGCAACGGTGCACTTCTTGAACTGCATGACATTGCAGGTCAGAGTCCCTGTCTTGTCAGAGAAAATGTATTTAACCTGTATGGGTAAAGAAAGACATAATAACTAGGGATGTTCGATATTGGCTTTTTTACCGATATTGTCTAACTCTTAATTTCCCACACTGATATAAACCGATACCAATATATGTGGGGGTCCCCCCTCATAAAAAAAAGAAAAACTAAATTATTTTAGGTAACTAACATCACATATCTCCTATCATGCATACTTAAACCTTAAACATTGTTGCAAGGTGTGCAGATTTGTCATATTCATATTTGAGAGTAGAAGAGAGAGGAGAAGTAGCTGAAGAGTTTGATGTATAATATGTGTATGGTATATGGTAAAAGTTGTGTCATTAAAAAAGTAAAAACTGATACAGATATTTTCCAATATTACATTTTAATGCCTATATCAGCAGATAATATCGGTAGGCAGATAATATCGGACATCCCTAATAATAACACTTCATGGGTATGAATTTTGTTCTAAAAGAGAAATAGATTTTTCAACTGAGGGTTAGCATAAGTATAACTAGAACTGTATTATTTACCTGGCCTAATTCTTCATTCAGATTGGAGGTACGAGCCATGGCAGGTGTGTTTGTGGGCTCATAGAGCATATCAGTGTCCTGAAACAAACCATAAAGAACACAAACAAGACCTCATCAATGTAACCTTTGCATTAATGGAGAAAAAAGTAATAATTTAAAAATTAAAAGAAAAACCATTGCTCCACCTCAGTCTCTTCTCAATCCTACCTGTCAATTTTCCCCTAAGAAAACACAAACCAAGTGGGGTTGTGGTAAGATGGGCTGACTGAGAACTGCCCTAAATGTTGCTAAAAATTCCCAGCTAGGATTTGTATTTAAAATTTAATGAATAACGAGGCTCAAAATAACTTGGGGCAAAAAAACAGTGTAATGGTGGGCTTGACCTAGTTGCTAAGGATGTAAGAGCACAATATTATAGTTGCTCACTGAAATGTCACTTTGATAAGCATTTTATCTTTGCACTGGTCTTCACAGATTTACCTACTTTCTTTCTATAGTGGATGAATGTGTATAGTGAATGTAACACTGACTTTTGTAAGATACAAAACTTAAACAGTGCATGTGTTAGGAAGCAGTGGCTTCTTTCCACATCAAGCAGACAGAGCAAAATCCGCATTTACAGTTTTTGCATTTATTTGGAGTTGTGTTTGTCAAGGTCATATTCAACATCATATTCAACATTTACTCTTTTAGCTCTCTTCCAGGGAGAAAGGGTTTTTCAGCTGCTATAAACCCCCATGTTCTTAAGTTAGGTGTTAGAGTCCATATATAATTCATATTAATTTAAAAGTCTGATAAGGTAACTGTAAGGCACTGGATCTCAATTTAGACTTCAGTTTAGAGAAATTATAGGCTGTCATTTCAACTCACCCAGTTGATGAAAAAGGCTTGGATGAACTTGATAACCTCCAGAGTGACCAGGAGACTGATGGGGATCAGGTTGTTGAACAAAATGATGAAGGTGAGAAAGTTGAGGCCAAAGTTAGCCGCCCCGCCATCTATCCGGGAATGAGTTTTAGACAGAGGGGAGCGATACACAGGAGACTCATCAATGCTGGTTCATAAATATTTGTTTGTTAAATGAAAATGCCCAAAGCTACTTCCAGCCAATGATCAACATTAACCCAATCCAAATAATGTTTTTGACTAGTGTTGTGCATTAGCTGGAATTTACCATTTCTTCCACCCAACCTCATCCTCTTACAGCTCAACCGATTAGCACTCCAATTTAAAGTCCCAAAGTTCAAAGTAGTGAACAGGGACTGAAGTATCTCAAATGTCATTAGTGTCACAGCAGCAGCCTTGGCATCCAGCATGATCCAGGCAATGAATTCCACAAAGCACTATGCAAAATGACGCTGGTCCCCTGAAAGCTCCAGACAATTGGTAATGATTAACTTGTAACCCCACTGACACCAAACATAAAAACAGGAGGGATGTGATTTACCTTTACTCAGCTTGCAGGAGCTTGCTTGCAAATGTTACCTTCCTCAACCCAAGCCTTGATCTTAGCATTGAAGTTGAGAGGGACAGCCCTTCCCCATGACAGAACAATTGCAAAATAAAAAACTGGATGGCACAAAAAAAGTGGCAGAATGGAAGCTACTGCTACAACAACACATACAGGAGGGAATACTTTTTTTCCAGAAGTGGGGAGGAAGACAAATGTTTCGGATGTTCTCAAGACAAAGGAGGGAGATTCAGTCCATAGCACATTCTCAACCAACAAGGAGTGGAAAAGAGGGGGTGGATTATGCCAGAGGAGTAGTTTGGGTGTTAATGATGAGCACCTCATTTCACTTATTTCTAGTAGCCTGGTTGTTATTTGATGTTAGGTAAGAATTCTGCTGAGATGTTGAGATGAGAGCACAATAATAATTTGGATCACTAGAATGTCTTTAAAAAAATAGAAATCAAACCTTAGAAAAGTAGGACATGCACAAGTCACACATGTAGAATTATAATTTCATCACTATTCTTACATAGTCACTTTAATGTAACAGCATTATAAATATAAGATGTTCTCTTTGTTTTTTTGTGGCATGTATACAGTACATTAGTGAGAGAAACCCATACCTCCTCAAAATACTGTAATTCTCTCCGTAGTATCTAACTATACAAACATACTGCATTAAGTGAATAAATTGTTATAATGCATGGGAAATTATCTTGATTTTATTTAGATTATTTATGTCACAATGTAAAGGCTTATGCAAGCAAAGTGTGTTAACGCTTTGCAAAAGGTAAAGTCAAATGAATTATGCACCAGGCATGTATAATCACTGGCATTTGTGACATATGAGGTTGTATGATGTGTGTTTGGCAGACATCGACTGCCCTGTTCTTTTCTGCATTTACAAACGGAGATGAGTGAATAAAGTTATAGTAATTTCCAAAAATAAATTGGTGTCAGTAAATGGGATGTATAATAATAAAAGTATCTGCCCCCTTCCTGATTTTTTATGCATATTTGTCACACTTGAATCAGATCATCACACAAATTTTAAATATTACACAAATGTAGTAAAATACAGTTTTCAAAATGATGAAAAAAAAGCTGTTCAAACAGAAAATAAAAGAAAAAAAAATCAGAAAGAGGGCAAATACTTTTTCACTGCACTGTATAAGATTTGACAATCTCCCAACCCCTGTTTTGTCACGGGTTGGACAATATGCACTGGACAGAGCCTCAACAAATCCTTATGGAAGTACAATCAGAATTAAGATGGATGTCTGCTTTATGACTTACACTCAGTGTGACATTGCAACTTTTAGATGTGGGTTTTAATGCTACTGTGAAATATATTAAAACCCTTAAAATCAATGGAAGCCAATGTATCAATTCAATTATCCAATATTGAAGGAACAGTGTAAGTCGTAAAGCAAACTTAAATTGACCAGGGTACAACCTCTCCTACAGAGGCCTATCAGGGTACAGAGTAATGGCCAGAGTGTCATGATAATCACTTTGCACACCAGGTTCAGAGCTTCATCATAACAAACTGTCAAAGAAACTGAGCAGCCCATATTTTCTGTATTGTATTAACATAATAATAATAATTATAACAGTAGCTTAAAATTCAGCGTTGGACTTCTAGCACCTCTCTCCCTCCCTCCTTTCACTGTATGTCCTTTGAAAAATCCACACAAGAAAAGAAGGCGACAGAGGCATTTAGAAAATGTCAGCTCTTGCCCCTTGGGTTGAACCACATGTTGCCTTTGAGCAATAAACATGTATAAGCCTCCTACTATGTAAAACTTCCTGAGGGCAACCTGATCTCCACTGCAGTCAAAGTAAATGCTGCTATTCAACTCGCGTAAAGAAAGAGAGAGAGAAAAAAAAAAAAAGATGAGGGTCTGAAACCTGGGAACTGCAAAGCATTTAACATGGCACAAAAAACAAAGTAGAAGAGAGAGACACTGTTTGCATCAGGCACTGAAAATAACTAGACGGAAGGTATAAGAGAGCTGGAGGGGAAAAACCTATTGTTGGATCCCTGGTATGTGCTTGTCCATGGCATGGGCCCATACAAAGTAGGGTAACCATATAGGGGACGAGGGTAGGGGGGCTTCATTTGCTTAGCAAAGGCAGAGCTTCAGTAAGGGGTTAGTAAGGGAGGGTCATTCACGGATGGCCAAGGCTTTTAAATGGTTACCTGGAGCTGTTAAAAAAAACGACAACAAAGAAAACAACAAAATCAAACAGAACATTAGAAAGGAACAAAAAAAGTACAGCAGCGCAATGATATTCAACCATTTCTTTTTCACTCATACACAACACATCTATGCATGTCATAGCTGTCTTTTGTCACTAAACAGGGAATTCACTTATTCCCACATATTTCACTTGTAATGCGAAACATTGTTTAACTGAGGCAAAATAAAAAATAGCACAACACATACCAGCATTTATAAACTAAAAGTGACAAAGAAATAAGCCGATATGGACAAGTGAGACAAAATATGTGGAATAAGAGGTGCAGCATAAGCTGTTAGGACTCTTACAGTTGAGATCCATGTACCAGGCATCATTGCCGTACTGGTACTTCCAGATGGTTTGGCCGATGGAGCAGACCAGTGAAATGGCCAGCAGGCAGCCAAACAGCACGAGGATCTGAAAGTTGGTGATCCGCTCCACGTTGGACAGCTTCAGAGGTGGCCGAGTGGAATTCTGGGTAAACACAATATGACACAAGAGTTGTGGTAAAATGTGAGTTAGTATGAGCAATGATGTGTTCTCTTTCTGTGGTCTCACAGCAGTGACAACACATTCAGGGTGTCAGTGAAAACTTCTTCATTCACTGTTCTAAACCCTTTTAGAAACGTGTCTGAGTACGAAACCTTAGTGAGAAACTACAATACGGTTTGGTGACTCACTTCCAGGTACATTCATCCAATTACTATACAAATATGCTTTACCTGCATGAGCTTTGTGTCATGTCCTGTGTAGACCACCACACCGTGGACCCACTGGGTGTTCCTCAGCTGGGCTCCTCTCAGTAAGATCTGGTCTGGACCCAGAGGTACTGTACTGTAGTAAGAAACATCACTCCCATGAGTACATTTACACGTTTCACAACAGAATGAAAACTGATGTGATCTCATCTTAAGTATGAAGGTTCCATATTTTTTATGATACTGCCCATTTAACAACAAACCCACCAAAACTGAAATATAGTTCCTGGTAAAAACTGCTTATTCAGGGAAGCTTTATTGTCTCAAACTCCAATAATCGAACCATTAAACCCTAAAGGCTGCATACAGTAAATAATGTATTTTCTTCCAAACAAAATTCATGATTAAACAGCACTGAAGCAGTGACTTTCATTTATTGAGCAGAAACATTAAATAATATCTAGAACCTCATGATGCATTGATATTGGCTCCGCTCCTGGCTAATGGGCTGCTGAACTACTGATTTACTAAGCGAGGCAGAGATCCAGGTATGGAGCTCTGCAACTGAGCCCACCTGTGTCCATCCATGCGGATGTTTCCAACAAACTCGTACAGATGGCGGTTTGGGCTTTCACACTCCATCCGCCCAGAAATACGCATCAGGCTTTCAATGTCCTTTATGTGTGCAGTCACTTGGAGGCCCTGTTGGTGTAAGTTACAACAGCTTTCCAGCAGCAGTTTTTCATTTTATCAAACTCTGTTGCAAACATGCTTAATTTTGTTGCAATTGTGTTAGGTTCTCATTGTATGAATGGTAAAAAATAGAAATGTCACCTGTCTGATTTTAAGGTTTGTTTCTCCATCCAAGTTAGATGTTTCAATGTAGCACATAGCCTGTGGTTCACTGTTGTGAAGGGAGAGGACAGACATTATAAATATATATAGATATATATATATATAGATATATATATATATATAGATATAGATATATAGATATAGATATAGATAATATAGACACAGAGTAGTATTCTAAACAAAGAACGTACTACAGTATATCTAACCTCAACTGTTATTTTCTAAGGCTAAAATATATATAATCTTGTTTAGCATAAATTAATTAAGTTAATTTTCCAATATTAAAAACACCTTCTAATTATATTTCAAGCTGTTCTTAATTATTTATAAACAAAATCTGACAGATCACAGTACATTTGACCCTAGAGGCCCCTCAGGAGCATAAAACTAATACAAATTTTGCTAAACGGAAGTAAGTCATTTAATGTACAGTATATATATGACAGATATATCATCTTCGTCTGCTGCTAACCTGCTGTTTTAACTAAACTTTAGCTTAAATATACTACAAATACTACAGAGAGTTGAGAGAGACAACACCAGAGTGTGGTATTATGAGCAAGCAGGCATAGCAAGCACAACAAACGGAGCAGATAAATGGGCCTCTTTAAGACTCTGGGCACAGAGACAAAGAGTTAGAGCATGCCGGTGCTTAAGGTGAGCAGGTCACGGGTAGGCTGCTTTTATTAATGGGTGATTAATTCATAACAAAGGCTGGTCCACACACACACACCCACAGAGGAAAAGGAAAAATGCTAAGGAAATCTGGGCACTGCAAACAAACCACAGTCAATGAGAGGTTTGGAATCTGCTTCTATTAGCCAGGAAACAGCAAAATAGAGCTTCAGTACCAATTGTAAATTACTGAGTTAGGCTTTAGCTTGCTCAAATGCCAGTTACAATGTGGTGGAAAGTAAGATAAACTACAAATCCAAGATAGTTTCCACCTCTTCATCTTGGAATATGACTGCATGCAAACTGTCACATCAAATGAACCTGTTGCATTCAGGGTGCCATAGACTACAAGCCATGAAAGGGAAGAATATTAAATATATATTCACACCCAAATTTAAGGAGCATGTGCACCTCTGCTGTAATACTAAATGTCTTTATTCGCAGTTAGTTTTGTCCAAACATTGAAAATGACATAAATACAACATACTAAAATGACTATACTAAAGGCCAATACTACAGCTGCCAAACCACAATGGACAGGAAAAACAGAGAAAAGAACAGGAGTGTGGTGTACATTGACTGAGGCACTCTAATATCTAGTTGTTGCTAAAATAATCACAGACACCTTCCTTCTATTAATGTGGAAAATAGTCTCGTTATGTCAGGAGTGACAGGAGAGATACCATGTCTCGTCCCAGTTGTTACAAACTGCGCCTATCTCTCCCACCGCTGTTTTGTTGGTAATGTAGGTTGTTTTCTGACCTGGATGACAGAATGACGAGGTCAGCCGGGAGGTGATCCCCATTTGCAGCTCTGACTACTTCCCCAACAGTCACCTGATATTACCAACCACACACCAACAGGGGGCGAGACAGAGAGTGTGTGGCAGTTGTTGGTAAAGGGGGCAGGATAGGAAAAGTTGAACGGGGGAAGAAAAGGGAGGGATGTAGAGGGGAAAAAATAAAACACAAACAGCAAACACAAAAGGGGAGAGAGACAACCGTTTCAGTTTGAGGGAGATGAGAAGAGCACAATGATCAATCCTGTAAGCTCAGAGGGTATTGGTGGTTATCTGTTCTCCTTTTCACAAAACCATTTAGAAAAATAACGAAACAAAAATGCTGGTTGAGAACTGCTCATCAGAGGTATGAGTTTTAAGTAGCATTTAAATCTAGAATAAAGCAGTCATGAAAAGTTGTGATTCAACTCAGTGCCACTCAAATTAAATTCCAATTTGCACAAAATCTAAATTTTAAAAACATCTTGAAAGTGGAACCATCCAAGGCTACAAAGCATCATCCATAGCAGGTCTAAGTGGTTTTTGAAAAGGTGAAGGAGGTAGGTAGGTTTATGTTGACATGACAGGTCGGTTCTATTCAAAAATCACCATTGTTCCACCTAGAGAAATGATGGTTGCCACACGAGGCTGCATTATCACGTTTACAGTACAATAATTATACAGGATCATCATATTATCTAACCATCACTTCTTTAGGGAGAGTTGGGAGAGAAAAGAAGAGGAAAAAAAAAAAGGAGGAAGGAGTTCTCCACAGTCTGGCAGCAGGATGAACTCCGATACCTGGACGATAAAATGACAGCATCCGCAGGAACGAAATCACTGCCATTTACTCTAAGAATATCACCCACTTCAACCTGTGAAAATAAACCAGTTACTGCTCTGCACAAAATGGTAACATCAGCAACATCAGGTGTAAAAATGTATATGTGGAAAGAAAAGGGTAAGTACATCAAAGACATACTGCACAAAGCAGCTGGTGTCATTTTTACATTACTGCTAAACAGCATGCTCAATCATTCAGCAACTTCAAAAGTGCATCTATCAATAATAACAATCATAAAAACCTTTGGGAAATGACCCATGATTTTCATGTATTTCATACAACAGGCTGCTTATGTTGGCAGACAAGGTGTGTTTTATTTCTGTTATTTACTATTTTTTGACGGATCAAATGCAAAAACAATGCAACAAGCAGCTAGTGAAACATGTCTGAAATAGATAAGTAAAGATTTAAAGGTAAGGTAGTGTTGTAACAAAGAAAAAAAATTGGGCAAAGTAGGTGAGCTTTTTGACCCGTCAGGTTTATCATTTCTTTGACACCCACAATATGTGACTACCTTAAGATTTTAGTGGGAAAACAAGGGTAAGGTAGCGTATACAAGGATACATCAGGTTAGAGTTGAAAACTAATTAAAATTAATAACAAACCAAAAAAATTTCATTATTCAAAAATAGAGATCTACATCATTATTAACAATAACAATTTAATTATGTGACAAAAGACTCATTTTGTCATGAAAGTTACTACTCAAAGAAACTCAGAGATAAGAGGATCTGATTTTACAATATGTATGATTAGGATGTAAAACAGATTAATTATTTAAAGCTCAGCTTCTGAGATAAGTTTTTTATGTGAGGAGAAACACATATACCAGCAAACACGGCGATTTACTTTCTGCAGAAACCAAGTCGATGCATGAACCAAATATTTAGTAATGTTTGTGTTAGATACATAAATACTGTGTCCCACACACACCACACACACACACAAACACGTTAGCATGTTATAGGCAAATTGCAAATAGTTTCTCAAGTATGTGATGTGATACTGAGTTATCTCATCAATATTTTTATGCAAATGTTCTGTATTTATCTTAATAGTTTAGGTTCCTACCTCAGCAATAACACGTGCATTTACGAGACTAGGTGTTGAGATGGAAAGAGACTTTACATTTGCTGTTGGTAATTTAATTTACAAGAACAAATATATTATGTAATAAATCGATTCTTATTTCTTGTTCGTCTCATATCCCAAAGAGCAGGAAAAAAGGTTCAGCTTATACAGCACGGCTACATGCTGAATGCGTCTTATAGTAGATGAGGCAGTATTACCAATTATTAAAAAGAACAAATCTACCTTATTTTTGCACTGTGTGTTGTTTCTTTCTCTCCACACCCACTGCTTTTAGCTGAATTAGTGCCATTACGAGGGAATAGAGGAAGCTGCTCTTTTGTTCACCAGCACTGCCATGTATTGAACATCCACATGGATTAATGAGTGGCTGGATACTAGACCGGTAAGATTGTGGTAGGTGTATGTACACAGTGTGTGTGTTTCTTCAACTGATAACAACACCATAGATGCTACTGGTTAAATTGTATTAGTGACACATTGTTGGTACATACCTTCTCCCAGTGCACAATTTCCCAGGCACCATTCCTCAGTACTGTGGTAAGTAATGAGAAAGACGAGGGAAGTAAAAGAGACAAAGAAATCAAGAATAAGAGAATGAGAGAGACAGCAGTTAGAAAAAGCAACAAATAAATATGTTTTCTGAATATACCGGATTTCTTATTCAAGAACCCAATAAACATTTTTTAATACCTTGACATTCCTTCTTGTTGACAACATTGTCAGCTTTGTGACGTTTCTATAAGAAAATAAGAAAACAATATAAATGACATGCTGTATTATCCTCTAACAGATTTTAAATTGACCGTAGGTGTGAATAGGAGTGTGAATGGTTGTTTGTCTCTATATGTCTGCCCAGCGATGGACTGGAGACCTGTCCAGGATGTACCCTGTCTCTTGCCTGATGACAGCTGGGATAGGCTCCGGCACTCCGGTGACCCTTATGAGGACAAGCAGTTAAGCAAATGGATGGATGGATTGTCCTCTAATGTAAATTCATTTAAAAGTAATTCAAACCAAATAAGAGAAACCTCCCGAGACATAGCCCTGGAGTAGCATTCTCACTGAGTGAGAAATGGATGTGATAGGTGTTCTAAGCAAACAAAGGAGAAAGAAATTAATCATTCAAAGACTAATTGTCCTGCATTACAAGAGCATCCACTTCTCTTTTTTTTTACTGTAGCACATAGCTTGAAGAAACTCACAATGAAAAGTGCCACTTGCAACAGTGAGAGAGGGAGGTAGATTAGAACTATCAATGTCTGCAGAACAAGCTAAGGAAAATAACACTTCTGCACAGTGACTGACTGCACCGTAGCTGTGAAAAATCGCATCACACAATCTTTGCACAGACCAGTGTCATGACACGGCATTTAATGGCTTTTAAACAAAACCTCTTGAAGTAGCATGACAGCATAAACATTCTATATTGGTGTCTGCAAGTTGAATTCCATGGCAAGAACCACCTGCTGATGAAGACCATGTGATATGATCAAAAATATTATAAAGAATATATAAAATACTGTATTAATGATCAACAAAAACGTAATGTTGGTTACCTTACATTGAACTGCATGTGTCATTTTGTTGTTTATTGCTTTCTGCAGTTTTCTGCATAAAACCCTTTAACTAAAAAAGCAAGCAGTATATACAGAACTTGCAGTGAAATACCAAATACTTGCACTGTAATCAAACTAAAATACAGCATGTATTCTTTGTGAAACAAATTACAATCTAGATCAGCAGTATTACTTCCCCTCACGTCGCTCTTGTCTGCTGAACAGTCATGCACTCAACTGTGACTTCAGCAGCTGATTCCAAGGGACAGCTTGTCAACTAGCATCACAATGAGTAATAATGTGTTGCTGAGTCCGTCTCACATAAATAATCACCATCTTTTTTAATCTAGCTCCTAAAAGCAATGTGTGCTGTTCTTCATTAGTGAGGAGAGGACGTACCCACTCTTATCCCTCCTGATAAACAGGTTACTCTGACGAATCACTCTAATTAAGTCTAATTCTAATTCGATTTAAAACTAATTTGGGTAATTTGGCACACTGCACTGTACATTGAGGAGAAAAAACAGTGCAGTTAAAAGTAAAGTATCTAACATTAATACTGTATGTGGCTGCTAATGAAAGGCAATATTTGCTAAATTCAAAAGTCACAAAAATATCCATCTAGCTTTTTAAAACATTTATTTGCTCTACACATCTACATATTATACTGTCCGGTGCAATTGTTTTTTATGCTTCTACTGCCTGCATCCACTTCCTTTTTTTCCAGGCTCCATATGAATCAAATTTGATTTAATATCCCTGCAACATGCTGTAGTGTCTAATGAATAGGCTGGCTGTGTCACATGGCTTCAGCCTATCACCAGCTGCAATATGCTGGAAAAGAAGAGATATAGCTGTCAGTTAATTTCATTTCTACCTTTCTGTGTTCTTGCGGTTTAGACCCTGCTTTATTCTGAGAAGTGTAGAAAGAGCTGAGCTGTATTCATATCAAATACTCAAAAACTTTTCCTGTCTTACACCTATCTCAAATTCCTCCTCCGTCTCCTCCTTCCTCACTCCTTCTGTCCCAGAGGACATGGAGAAAAGGAGTGTATTGTATTTAGATTGTGTGTATGATCACAGTGCAGTGGAGGGTGAGTAGTACGCAGAGGTTATGCGTAAATACTGCAGTATCAGGCCTCTGAAAAAAAGAAAGCTCTAAAAGATAAAAGGGTAGGGCATCTGCAATGTTGCTTTGATTAACCTGCTAATGTGGTTTCAACATAAATGAAATGAGACAGTAAGCAGCAGTGAAACAGGCTTAGACACACAAGGGCAGAAGCGAAACTTTCTTAGGTCTTTCAACTGATGTTTTTGCTTCAGTTTAGCATCACTGTGTAACAGTGCACTATGTGTGAAATACACTGCAGCTGAAATGCTCTGAACAAACAGCTTGAATGTACTTCAGCACGACGTAAGAGACGTGCCATCCAGTGTGTCTTCATAATGCATGATTCATGAAGTTCCACTGTCAGGTCAACTTGTGAGGCACAGGGACCAGACGTGTGTGCAGGTGACCTTCAGCAGTAAAGACAGAGTCATCACCGGTTCATTCCCATGTTTTCCACAACAGGCTCGGACAAAAAGTGCTGCGCTGGTCCCCTCGACAGAGGCACGACAGAAGCTAGCAGTATAGAGTAACTGTCCGCTGGGACCTGTGTAGAGGATCGCATTGCAGGGTCACTGCAATACAGTAGGATGCAAAATTCTCCCCCTTACTTCAGACGGACTTGAGTAGATTAGGTGTGGATAAAGAGTAAACGTATTTTGAAGCCTTTAACTTTACACCAAACAAGAATTCATGCAATGAAGTTAACCAGAACAAAATAATACTGAAATCAACTAAATAATCTGAATGACCTTTTTTTCCGAAGCATCTGTTTAACAGCTACAACTTGCTTGAGGCAAAACAGTTGTTTTGTTTTGTTAGTACTAACTGCCTTTGTACATGAGCATTCAGTATCTAGGTTAATTGACTTCGGGTGCAGCGGGCACAGCTGTGACCTCTGAAATAAGTGGATCTGTATGCATGTCTATGTCTGATGGTGTGTCTATTGGTTGGATAGTATCCTGCTGTGGTCATATAACCAACACAGTCTCCTCTCTATCCACAAGGAACAACTCAGCACTCCTCTGTACAGTAGGAAATAGAACAAAAGCCCAGCACATTCTCCATGTGGGGGACAGTCTACTTCAGTTAAGGTACATTAATTCAACAAAGAACTACAGACTTCTTGTACTAATAAAGCAGACTTTACTCAATAAATTTGATTTGATGTGTTCTTCATGTACTCAGACGACTGCTCCTTCATAAATATTAACTGCCATGATGCTTCATACATTGATGAAAATGACTCATTTGCAAAAATGCTGGTAACAACACACCTAAAACACATTTTTTTGATGACACTTTTACAGTTATGTCCATACTATGTGCATTCACTAAAAACATTCCAGCTAGGATACAGAGGTTGCTTTAAAATGAAATGCAGATTGAGCCTTCAAATGTATGTTGATTGCCTTTTGATACCTGCTAACTGCTTGATTTTTAATCAGGTTCTAGCTGGTGCGTGGTCTTAATTCCTGCACTAAGGTCAGATGAGGGCTCAGATAATGTCACTTATAAGAAAATGCTGAATGTTAAATGAAGAAAGATATATAGTAAAACATAGTGAAACTCATGCAACTAATCTGACAAAACTATGTTACAGAATGAGCTGTTTTGATAGTTTCCATAAACTTACCAAAAGAAATCAAAGTCTGTTTTATAATAAAATATCTTCATAGAGAAACACACACAACAAGACATGTTTCATATCAGGTTTGTCTTACCAGATCCTCAATGATCTCCTTGACAGCAGCCACGATAAGAATGAAGAGCAGTGGCACCAGTGTGGTCCAGCGACCAGTGGGAGACACATCTGGGATTTGCTGAAAAAGGCACAATAAGGGAACAGTGTGTGAAATGTTTGTGTGAACCAACTTCAAAATAAAGCTGAGATCCACCCTGCCAAATAACAATATAATGCCCTATTGCTAAAATCTATATGTGCTCTAGTATGTGTGACTGGTATTGATACACATTTCAGACAAGTAAAAAGAGAAACACACAGTGGAGAAACAGTGGAGATGTTATTGATAGTGTCAAGAGGTAGGGTAAACATCATTCAACTCAAAAATAAGAGCAATGTTCAAATGTAAAGATACAATATTCAGCAAAATGTTGAATGTTGAATGAATGCTAAATTACTTTGCTATTTTAAGTCTTTCATAGTTAATAGTCAAATACCCCCATAATTAAAGGCAGGTCTGGCCACAGGAGACAGTCACTGTTATACTGCTCCAACCAAACTTCAATAAAATCGATCTCCTCTCTTCCTCATCTGCATAGATGTTTTATTCAAGGTTGCAACATCTACTGGGCAGGTAATGAAGATTCACACTGGCTGTTTTTCAAAGCAGCTACTTCAAGGTCATTACATAGAGCCCTGTCTCCTCCTCAAAGCTCTCATTAACGTGTGGAAGTCTGTCAGCCTGAGTATAAGTAAAGACAGACTCGGAGTCCTAGGCAGCCTTCATTCTCAGCATTATTTCATTTTTTCTGCTAAGCTTTGAACACCTGGAGCATGGATATGGGCTCCTTTGGATGATGTAGTAATGACTGGTGGTTGAGCCTTTAAGTATTCTTAAAAAGGATTAATGTTGACCTATACTGGAAAACAACTGCAAACTGCCCCAGGGCTGCAAAGTTTTTGTTCTGCTAAATCAAAATGGTGAGAGTAGTGTTGCGATCTATAGCTGTTGTTGGGAGTAGTCAAAACCTTACCAGAAGTGGAACTACACACACACAGGAGAAAATCATTTCTTTAACAAATGTCATAATGAAACATTTAAAATCTGTGGCTTTGTATCACTACTCGTGCATGTTGTCTAAATCTAACGCAGCTTCTGTATTCTGTTTTAATGGTAAGGGAACTGTGACACCCCATACGTTTCAAAGACATGTAATATATAGTGTACGCCTGCTGGCAAATATAGTTTCCTTTTATTGGAGGCACACAGTATTACATGTATTATTCATCGTCAGGATATATAAAGTACTCTGTGTACGTACTGTATGTACGTCTGTGTGGATATGAAATTGTAGATATGACCTTTGGAAATTGTGTCTAGGACATAGCAAACAGTAAAAGCAGACCACTAGCATACTAAGGAAGCTAGAAATATATATGAAGCTGAGAAAGCAGAAATTCAATATCAGAAACAACATCATCTTACCTGCAACAGTGCAATGAAGAGGAAGAAGGCGTTGGCTGCCCTCCTGAACTGTGAGTAGAGGAACCGGGGAAGGAAGGTGAGGACATTGTATTTGGCTGTGCTGAAAACCGCATCAAGCCCCAAACAAGGTGACGATGGAGGAAGAAGAAAGAGAGCAGGGAACAAGAGAGAAACAAAATGGTTAATTAGCAAAATCTGTAGAGTAAATGTTATTAAATCAAACAGGCAAAATGTTATCTGGAATATAATATAATATTACCTGCTGAACTGAATCTCTTTGTGTTTTGGATGTCTCTTTGCACAAGAGTGTGAAGACAGCACTTGTGATGTAACTGTTTTGTATTTTCAGATTAAGTTGAGAATCAATCACAAAGCCTTCAGCAGATAAACTGTTAAAAATTCAGATGTCCCTGGTCATACACACATATTTCCACTAACCATATTCTAGCTTCTGAGCCCACATACATATTGAAGGTGGTCCTTTGTGTTGGTAGTGGGTGTGTCTGTGTTTGTCTGTGAGATTGATGAATAGCAGAAACCAGTGGACTCAATAATCATAAAGAATAATTAGGAGGAAGAAGGGAGGTGGTACAGGGAGTGTAAAGAGCTCCTAACAGACATGAGCTATGTTGCCTATGTTGCAGCGGAGGCCGAGTGAGGTGGGGGGTGTGAGTAGTGATGGTGGTATACTGAAGCTGGTGGAGCCCTCAACAGCCCCACAGTTATTAGACCTCCAGCAGTCAGATTTACAGCTGTGATAAAGGGCCAGTCAGAAGAGCCACTTTGGGGGAAGATATATGCCACAATGTCTGACTGCCAGCCAAGCTGCTGGCAGCACTTTGCTTACTCATGTGTGCACAAAAGGCATCACATATATACAAGCAGAATATCAGAAAAATATAGCCTCCATCTAAAAAGGGGTGAGCATATGGACTTCAACATTAGTGATACCGCAGTTCTGTTCCTGTTAAGAGTAGCTCACATCTGACAAGAATATTATCAGCATTTTTCCACTATTAGCACATCCACATAGACAATGTAAAGTTACGGAAAAGTGGGATAGTATTGTAGAGCTTTACATACAATGTCATTCTGGCGGCCTGGTACACTGGTGCTGGAGTGAAAGCAAGTAAACAAGGCATCGTTCTGACAACAGTACAATGTAATACCAGCCTCACCGAGTAGCCTGATGAAGAGCCCTGTCAGAGTAAGAATCATGAACAGACCAGCTTTGTTTCATTCAACAAAGCCTAGTCTTTATGTGTGTGTGTGTGTATATAAATATATATGTCAGTATATATGTAAGTTTTTGTGAACATAAATAATCTATCAATCAACTGTAAAAAATAGCCAGTCTGTCAGATTTACTGAGCAATTTACTAAAAATGCATCTCGTCTTGAAACCAAATCAATTTAAAAGTGAGAAAGTTTTCAAAGTAAAACACTGGCACTTTGGCTCTGTATGAGAATTTCTACAGACTTTGTATATTATAGCTAATTTACAAATCAGGCAGCAGGAATAGTATATGGATACGGCGGAAACAGTATTGCATCTACATGTTGGGATAAGGGTTTGATGTCTATGTGCTGTTTATCATTACTGTAAATAATAATCACAACATGAATCTCAAAGTTCGCCATCATAAACTGAAAAGACAAAAAAGGTGTTTCATTAGATATGTAAATACAAATGGAACAACAACAAAGAATGTACAGTGAGAAAGAGGAACTGTGGATCTTGTGTGCATGATATCATTTATACCTATATAATTTAACAACATTTTAGGAGAACCAGGTCACTGGCCAGGTTTTCTATTCCCTGTACAATCTAATTATAGTACATAATCTATGTTCAGTGTAGTCACCATTCACACAGAGCAGCCTACTACTTATTGTGAAATACTTAGCCATTCATCATTCAAAGCCCATAACAATACCATGAATGCATTCACATTTATAACAGGTGACCCCACTGGGTAATAAACACCTGTGCTAATGCACAGATATCACTCTGGTTATCCCATGAGATACTAACTCACAGTGCCTCGAAGCTGTCATGCAGCAGACCTACGGGCCCTGGATTTACCATTCTTCTCTTTTAATAATACATTAGTCACCTTGTCTTTGAGATCGTCCTTCTCTTTCAGCTTATCACTGTACGTCTCTTTCTTTCTGATCTCATGGGGTTGAACTGTAAAGCATGCAGTTTCCTCCTCTCTAGTTACTCATGTACACTATCTAACTTCCCCCACAAAGGCAGGGCATGAAAAGGAGCTCATTTAACACTTCTTAATGGATAACTATGGATCTTACATTTTATTTCCTGGCAGCGCCCTTAGTATCAAGACAATGTAGAAGGCCCACTTCCTCTACATATTATAACCATGCAGCGCTGATCAGAAGAATGAAAAAGTAATCTGTCAGCATTTTTATCATTGTAGAAATGTTAAGTTGATATGAAACGGAGAGCTGCAAAGCTGGATGAGAATCAATGAGCCTATTCTGCACCACAATTTTCTATGATTGGTAATGGCAGCTGGATATGGTGTTTGAATGACTTGGACATGACCTAGCCACAAGCCATTGTCTCTACATAGACTCTACATGGGCTCCAACAGGCTACAAATAAGCACAAATAAAGCTGATCACAACAAATGATCTTTTTTGCGTTTGGATTTTTACTTTAAAACCACATGGTGATTTTAACTAGTGAGGTGGACAGGAGTCAGCATGGCCACGCTGACAAGTCTGCAGCTACACAGGATCAGACTCACTGTGTTTTTTGATCTGTTGATCATGTCCCGTATTACATTTTCCGCATGCTGCACAACTTTAAACTAGTTGTGGATGATGGGTGAAACTTGACAACGTAATTTGTAAAGACAGTTTCAAATTGGTTAAAATGTAATTTGATGCCTCAAAACTTTGGAAATCCTTTTGAGACTGTTGTTAAAAAACACTGTATATGTGTTTTAGACATAAACAGAAGACATGAAAAAATATTTAACTGAAACAAAACTAGTGAGTCATAAGCAGCAAGTCTTTGTGGGCTGAAGGCCAGCAGATATTAGCTCATATCTTAAACGACAAAAGAGAATCTAATCCACCAAGGACATTTGCCTAGTCACTAAAGCTTAAATGATTGTCAATTCAGAAAACATTCAGTCATTTGTAAAAGCCTTATTTGAAACAGAAGGTTGTGCCTGACTTATTTTTGGGGTTAAATGCAACAAAATATGCACATAATGTATACATGGTGGATGTGTGACGTCAGTCTTAACTGCCCCTGGTGTATCAGCATATCATGGATAAATAACAGTGAAATGGTTTGCACAGCCACTCATTGTCAACATTTTAGAGATTAATCACTTTTACATTACAACCAGATAGTCTAGTAGTACAGATGAAGAACGAATATATGTATAACTGTACAACCACAATGCCTGTTTGTTTTAATGTGTATACACTGTGTTATGTGAACAGTGTCGTATTCGGCAAGTAGGGATGCTGCAGAGGGAATTGAGAGCAAGTGAAAGCAAGAACCAGGCTTTTTGTCTACTTGTTAGATTAGATTCACCATTTATCACAGACCCTGTTCCTGTTAGTGTCTCCACAGGTCACTTTGAGACAGCAACCAATCCTCCTGAACAAATTAGATCTTCAGAGCAGCCTAAAGTACCTTTAAGACCTGAGGCAATTGTGGAGTACATTTGATTTTCACAACTACAAGAAAAAATATGAAGTTAACAAAAACCAAGTTGCTGCTGAAATGCTGCAATAACACCTCCAACATCTGAAATTACCAAAAAATAGCACAAACATAACTTGACTACATAACAAACCAATCCAAAAAGGATGGGTCTGAAACAACTGCTGCTTGAAAAGACATTAACATGCAAAAAGGCATCCGGCTCTGTTATATTTATCTGCTACAAGCAGTGAAATCTCCCTAACACTGCAGTACTGAAAATTATTCACTAGTGTGTTATGTACAATAATCAGAATAAAAGTCAGTGTTAGTCAAATCAACCAGTGAATCTGAAAAGGACTAACCTGGGAAATCCTTACTAACACACCCCAGAAATTAATTCGACAGTTACTGTCATACTGAAGCAACAATATTCAGATCAGTCCAGCATATTTGGACATTCACATAAATGAATCATTTCACCGGCCTTATTTTGTCCTGTCGCAGCATCAACTGCAGCTGACTTGGTGGTTTTGCCAATTCTTGGTTCAACTGACATGAGTTCAGCAACATTTCTGCACAAAAATGATGTATGGTTTCCTCATTGTAGACTAGACTAGATTAATTGATTGAAAGCTTACTTTGAGAAATATTCTTTTTTAACTGACAACTTTTGACTAGTGATGCAGCGATCAATCAGCTAGAGATCAGAATTGGCCAGTTTTACCCAGAGCACGTCAGAGTGGTGAGAATGTCCACTCCTCAATCATGCTTCAGGCTTGTTGTGTGACACAGGGCGATGCTACCTCCTTCAAAAAAATAAATAAAACTGGCTCTAAAAGTAAAAGTGCTGCACTTAATTTTTACTTGGAGGTTTGTCAGTTACCTGGAGCACTTGCTTGAAAAGACTGGACTTTTAGTATAAAAGAAGCATCCACCAATCATAATGCCTTGACCTATTAACTTACAAATTTTGGAATCATCCAGAACAGTGTTACTTCAATATTTTATTTGTCCTATTTTATCTTCAACTATTTTTCAGTGTTTGTTTCCGTGTTTTATTTGCTCATATTTAGAAAATATTTGAAAAAAAAAATTGTCTTTTTACTTGTCCGATAAGTCCAAGCAAGTTGTTGTTCATGCAGCAGGAATAATAAAAATAATATTCTTTGACAGAGAATGGTCTGACCCAACAATACTGACCTTTAATGCTAAAAGCACTGCACTCCACCAAGAGCAACTGCAAGATAAAGAGGCCAGTCTGGAATATCTGGACTAACTCACCGCTGGTGATACAAATCTTGCAGGTAGTAATCAAATATCATACTCCCATACCTCTCCACTATCCAACAATAGTGGCTGTTTACATCAAAACTACTGTATTCAAAAGTCATATTCAAGATTATTTTTAAATATATCTTAGATTTGTCTGTTTTACTTAATGGGCAGAATTAGCATAATATCTTACACTTTTTTCTCTCCAAGACATACTATGGAAAACAAATTTGTACAACAAATGCTCAAAAAGCACTTCAACTTGACTCAGAATTGCTTGCTGTTGGCAAACTCTCCCTAAGCTGACATTTAAGTAGCAGCTACACTGTCAAAACATTCTTTAATTCAGCTGTTTTGCTTCTGATTTCAAAGGTCAATGTTGGGTTAAAGGCAAAGCAGCACGTTTTGCTTCAGGTCACTAAGAAAAGCACCGACAGCCTCTGGGTTGCCATTTCCAAGTCAAAGATAGCAGCATTTCATGCCAACAGCACAACCCTTCAGAGTATACAACTAGGAGTGAGCATTTTTTTAAGCAACCGAGTTAAAATTTATTTTCAAGAGACATGGGAAAGAGCAGCATTCATCAGATGCCAGAGTTCACCCATTTTTTACTGGAATGAAATCTCATCCCCATGGTTTACAAAAGTCAAGCTGTTACTTGCAAATTAAACCTCTGCAGTATATGTTGTCGTCTTTAGGGTAAAGCATTACCACTTCTTTGGTGGTTCTCTAGGGTTGACCTAGTGAAGCTATGAGTCAGGCAATTGCCATTTATCTGATCTTTATCAATCTGTATTTATCTGATACGCTGCACTACCATGGTTCACATTCAGTGGGAACCGTGGTGCAGTAGATAGGGCAGTCAGCAGTAATCTACCAATCCCAAGGTTGGTGGTTTGTTTTCTGGTTTCAATAAATTGTAAGACTATCCATATAACATCTTCTTACCTCACTCGATTGCTGCAAAACTTGGTGAACTGCGGCTGGTTGAGGTGTATCAGTCGAGCATCTTCTTGGTCAGCTAAGGATGTCTTTTCTGAAGTGTCCTCTGTCTTTTCATATCCTGCACAATGGGAGAGAAAACCTTATATAAGGAACAAAATCTGCCTTGTGCACAAACAAATGTGAGATTAAAAGCTTTGAAGCGTTTAAACTTTTAGGTGCACGTCATAAAGTCCCTAGAGAAGTTCTGGAGTCTATAAAAGGGACTTAGGAATGAAACATAAGCTGAATATAGTTTAGTTTTCATTGCATATTATTCAAAGGTTCCATATATTAGTCTATGCATATGTATTTATATCCAACTAAGTATTTTTTATTCCTTTTGCTGCTATCATTGTAATTTTTATATTGTAATGTCAGTCAAAATAATGTGTCATGTACTGAAAAGTATGTTCAACTACTATCTATGACAGACCACAGAGTGTATTACTCAAATTGTCAATGCAGCCTACACAATACATTGAGGAGATGTGTATAATTATATATATTTTAAACTTGCATCTCGTCAGAAACAATAAGCTGGTGTCAGTATAATGCTCAAATTATTATCTTAATGGAGTCGGAAGAAGCTGTAGAAATATGACATGGTTTTTCAAATGATTTGCCGCTGACAATACATCTCTTATTACCACCTTCATAGTAAAATGCCATCTTGTAGAAAAACCCTGTTATATAATGACACAGGGAATTACATGATTTATGTTAACAGAGTGACTCATACAACGAGTCACAAAGATACTACTGAGGAGGAATGCGCAAACTCTGATGTTCCTCAAACTGTCTGTAAATACACCCAACTGTACATGTTATCTGATCTAGACACACACACACACACCACAACATGATATTATAAGCACTGGCCACCAGTTCTGCCCCACCTACAGAGTAAATATCCCTAGTCTGATTGCTTAAGACACATTTTAAAGCTCACATTTCAGTGACTGCTTTCCAAGACTGTTTGTGGAAATGTATTATGATAAGGGTTTGGTATTTCCTGTCAAGAGAGACATCCTGCTGGGAAGAGTAGATAGAACGTCTGTGGAATCTGTGGATCAACTACAATAGTATGTAGCACACAAGACCTTGAGCAAACTGTATTTTTTGAACAAGGAATTACTATACCAGAAAGGCTGATATAAAATACAGGAACACAGCCTGAAAACTAATCAACAGACCCATCTTGTTTTGATGTATACAAGAATGACATAGAGAACCAATTCATTCTTCAATTAATTATTGCACTTTACGAACTCCAATTTCTTTATTGCAGAAAAGAACTTTCCCTGGGCAGATAACCGACTACTCCTCTCCATCTGTGAAAAAGCGAGGCACTGCTCTGCTCCCACCAAGTTCGGCTCAGTGGGATGGATCAACACATCAAATGAGAGCTGAAGGTGGGTTGCAGAGATTTTGCATGCAACACATTTTTACGTTTCTTTTTTTTTGTTTGTTTGTTTTAATCACAAATACTTTTATCTTGTGACTGGCAAGAGGCATTTATGTATTCCCATCAAGCAATTATTATGAAACCCTCATTCACACTCAAATTGTAAGTCTCCAGCTTCTCAAATGACAGGACTTGCTGGTTGTCATAATTTTTGAGTCAGACAAAACAAAATAATTGAAAATGTAAGCCAGGGTCAAGGGATTAACCAGTGATGCAAACCAGGTTCACTAGAAGTTCAACTTTGAAATGGATTTCTGGTAAACGTCTGTAAGGTGGGCAGGTCGGCAATACATTTTCTACCAAACTGAGGCACCATTTGAAACTGTGTTATCTGAAGCTCTTGCATAGCCACATTTCACAGGGATTATCCTGTTTGTAAAATCAGAAACTATAAAAATAAGTGGTTTACATTTCCCCAATCTTGTGTCATAAATTAATGCCCTCAGCATCACAGACAGGGCACTACTGCAAAACTCATAAGTCAACAGTATTCCCACACTCTCAGGTTGCATCCATGTGATCCAGTAGGTGCTGAATGGCCTTCCCTAGCATGCAGTCGTAGTGGTGTTAGAGGTTATGAGGTAAGGGCAGGCATAGTATAGCTTCCATGACTACTCCAGATAAACCTTGGAGTTTAAAAATGGAAAGAGGGGCCATTCCAAGGGAGAGAACTGGCTGCTTCAAACATCAACAAAAACAAAATGCAGTGTCATGAGGTACTGTAACAGCCCCTACCGGATATGCCCTAGTTGCAACCTGCCTCTCATCACCCTGCCTACAGATATTTCTTTCATGTCATGTCAAGTAAAGAGAAAACAAAGTAGAAGACTAACACACTTTTCAAAATTACGCTTACCACTTTCTCTTCTTTTTTTCCGCCTCTTAGTCTCACCTTACTCTTTACACTTTTATCACTCATGTTACACAAACCCCCCATCTTAAATTACAGCTTTTGTTTTTTTAATGATCCACTTGGCTTTGCATGCAAGATTACTGAGGAGTGACTGACAAACATTCCTTATTCCAACCATCATCTCCTGACAGTTTCTCTCTTTAGCATGTGCTCTATGGCCAAAAATAAATCGCCCCCTGTAATGTTCACCGGAGAAACACAAGTTGGCTATCCCAGGCCTGTTACACAAAACGTCAGATAAGCATAGGCGGTTTATTGGATTAGTGTGGTGGCAAAGCGGTGCGTGGATCAAGGCAGCGACAGGAGATTAAAGAGCAGTATCTGCTTCTTAAGTACATTGATGACTGATCTTCACATGTACTGTTAAGATAAAGGATAAATACACATAAATGCTAGGTGTCCATAGTATGATGTAGTAAACTAGTGATTTCTGGAAGTAATGATTCTTATGTTTGTTTGTTTGTGTACAGTGTGAAAGCCAATGGCAGGTTAGTTCTAAAATGTACAGTATGTCAGAAGATATAATAAGCATAATGCAAGGAAAATTATGAGTTGCCCATATTAACAGTAATTATCAATAAAAGAAATATGAACCATTCAAGCTATATTCAACAGGATTTTTATTGATATAATTTTTTTTGTATAGTGGTATCTTATAAAAAAGTGTTTTCAGACGAGGTGAGGATTTACAAAAACATGATGTCATAAAATCTAATATGCACTTTGATAGTAAGTGTCATTACAGCTTAACATAACACTTCTAAACAGTTGATCCAATGATCCTACATCACCTTGGTGTAACGGCAACTCTTCTCGAGAAGAGGTAACTCTCCTTCACTTTGTATATCTGGAAGGTTAGCCAATCTTAAATTCCCCCCAAAATTAAAACACAATTTGCAGCTAAGAAATGCAGTGCACAATATTCAACACTAGGAAGACAGACTTTTGGGAATGAGTAACAGCATAGAGTAAAGGTGAGGTAAAGACCTTTGACTTGACTGCATGTGAAGACAAACTGATTACAGAGCTTGTGGATACAACCATATTTACATTTATTAGTCTTTATTACATTCTAGCCGACCAACAGTCCAGAGCCCAAAAACTATGAATCTACTATTACATATAATGAAACAAGTAGTGAATCCTGTGTTTGAGAAACTGGAATAAAATATTTCCTTATTATAATTAGCAAAACCCTTATTCATTTTCATTTAACAACTAATCAACACCTATAAAAAGTGGCAATATTTTCTGAACTATTCTGTTCTGGTGGCCTTGGAGTTAAGGCACCATGAATCATAACATTCACACAGCTTCATGTCCATCTCGAGAGCGTTTTGCATATCATTTACCTTCTCTCTGCATATTTCCTGTCATCGAGCTACTGTATGGTAACTAATAAAAAGGTATACACTACTCCAGTGTTTTCTCTAAGAATACTAGACAATAGACAATATTATCTCAGATATCAGCGATATTCTCATCTTGCAGCTGTAAAGAACAGCTTAAGCCAACTGACTGTTCAGCTGCATTTCAATAAATGATTATATGTCAAAGAGAGATCTCACTAAAGGACATAGTAAGGGACAAAGCCAACAAATAAAGTTAGTCAAGAAACTAAATCTTTATGAAGCTGGGGTAATCAAGGAATTAGTGTCTAAAATGACAAATGAAAACAGGGGACTGGCATAGCTTGGGAGTGCAGCATAAGGTCTGTGTGAAATAGCAGGCCAGAGGAGGAGGCTGAGCAGCTGTGATTGATGTTGTGTGTCTGTGTTCTGAATGAGCCCTCGCAGCAGGAGCCTATGTGCTGGGATAGGCCAGGTGCTGCAATGCACCAGTTGCAGCTGGTACTGCTACTGTTTAACTTAGTCTTTTGGATCTCTCCTTTCATATGGCTACAAACAAGGATGCTAATACCACTATTACCAACTTAAGTCAGCAGTTTTTATATGGTGTTGAAAATTAAATGGAATAGTCCAAAGGTGTAAGCTTGCAAGATATCTCTACTGAAGTGAAGTTTTTGTCACTCATTTCTGTTAAGTATGCCCTATTAAAAAAATACTATACATGTTGGCACATGCTAAACATGCTAACTACTCAGTGAAATGCAACTTAATTGCATCTGGGCACTTCTTTTAATTTGTCTCTGAATAGTAAAATACAAACACTATATAGTGTCCTCAAAAATCCCCACAACTGAACAAAAACTTTAGTCTACATTGAATTTACAAACATTTTGTTAAAAATATCCCAATGTAATAATTCTCCTTTAACAGATGTGAATGATATAGTTATAATACAGTTTTGTCAGCACGCTTGGCAGTAATGGCGCAGAAATGTTTAGAATTCAAAGTATGATTTTGGAAATGGGGCCAACTATGACAATGTGTCAGTTGTTGCCAGCTAACTAAAGCATGCTATAGCGAGCTTAGCCCACTTACAGCCAACCTTTTGGTTGGTGTGATACTTTGGTTGGCAGAGTTTGGTGGTAAAATGTGGGGTTGTTTCAGTCAAGCTTCTAAACAGTAACAATAGTTGTACATAGAGAAACACTACAGTCCAAGAAATCTGGGGTGAGAGGAGCTCCCATGCTCAAAATATCCTTTCCAATTACCTCTACAGAAACATTTACAGGAACTTGCTCCCCCAGTTCATTTCCTTAGTTTCTAACACTGTGCTGATAATGTATTCAGCCACCATCACAGATGCCTCTGTGGGAACTGCTCTTAATATTCCCTGGTGGACACTGCGCATTTTCTGTGAACTAATTTCATTAACTGCGGGCGTTTCATGGCTCAACTACCCTGACATCAATAAAGAGACCAAAAATGGGAAACTGGGCGGATACTCACTGTGAACATAATTCTTAATCTGTGTTATATTAGGCCTCATAACAACATCTTTCAACTATTAATGGAGATACCATATTACCCATACTAACTGAGCAATCTGAGAAACACGGAAAAAGAAAAGGGCAAAGAAGAGGGACAAGGAGCCAAATAAAGCTCAGTAGGAGTAGAGAGCAAAAACACACAGCTCTGGAGGGGAAGCCTCAAGAGGAAGGATCAATGCCACCAAGTGTTGTAATGAATTTGGATGCAGGCCAGATGTCAGGATTATTGCTTGTGTCAGCCAACAGACAGACGGGTGGAACAATAGTCACAAGGGGGCACGTATTTGGAGAGGATGCCCAGTGGGAAAAAACTGGGCCCAGCATGGCTTGGCATTCACCAAAGCATGTTGGTCTTCCCCGGTCAGACTTTTTTCCTTGTCGAGTATTGTAGATCACAGAGATAAACTGAAACCATCAGGTGTGGAAAGTACCTTCCGTAGAAACGTTTACACACACCCAGAATAGTCTCTCAATAATGGCTGAAATCATTCAAATATAGCTAACCTTGAACACAAACAACCAAACCTTAACCTTAAAAGTGTGTTAAACTTACACACAGTTGTTACACACTAAAATCTGTGAACTTGAAAATGTAATGCAACTAAAGCCAGACTGATGGTCTGCAGAATTATTTTATCATGGGTTGTGTTGCAACACTATAAGATTTTCACAGTAAGATAACCTTCTGAAAAAATCCTGGGTGGTAATGTATTGGCATAGGCCAGGCAAGAGTAGTGGGGGTGGAAAACCACTGCTGCCATAACTGTCAACTCAAGCAAGATTAAACACATCTAATGGCAGCAATAACAGGAACAATAATGACTTGACACTAAAGCAACCAACACAGAATCTCATGACACTCGGTTCAATTTTAAACTCTAACATGCCACATGTAGCCGACCAATACCTTTAAATACAACAATAAAATATGGTCTCTATTGTCATAGTACTGTTTCAAAATAAGAGAATCAAGTTAGTTTTTGTAATTGGTATATTTTTAACAATAGTGTTTTATTCTAGCTATTGCTACCTGATCTCAAAATATGCTTTCATCAAAGAAGTCATAAAAGATATCATGTCACATGTTGCCTGTATTTTACAACTGCTTTTGGTCAGCACCTACTATGCATATGTTTGCACAGTGATGATTCAACTGGCTCCATGACTTTGCCTTAAGACCGTGCAGAAAGGCCAATCAGTCAACCCTTGCGGTAATCTATCTACAAGCAAATCAAAATATAAAAAGATCTTTCTTTCTTCCAGAAATAGACTTATCTAACAGACAACAATAGTTTTTTTGTGGACAAACTAGATCAAATACTTAGGTGAAAACAGGAAATGCAGAGGAATGACATGTGACATGTCACATGTAGAAAACACAGACCTTATACTAACTAGTACCTACAAAAATTGTAAGACAGAAATGTGAGGTGTACTCTGTTCACCATTACCTTAGGCTATCATCAATTTTATCATCTAGGTTCGTTTGTTCCAATTTCCTGTGCTTTGGGATCTCTCCATCTCACAACACACTGTCCCAATGTGCCATTTATATCTGCTCATCACCACCAAAGAAAGAGCTGAACAGGATTCATTCACCCCAGATAAATATTTCAGTAGACAGCGCTACAGCCTATTCATGGGAATAAAAGTCCCCCCCCCCATATCCAATAAATTGTGAATGTAGGGGAGGAGGGGCAATGGTGGGAACCTTGGTCTGTGCAGCAGAGGCATCTATAAAGTCACTTATCAGATCACAATGCTGTAAACAGCACTCACAACGAAAACAACAACAACAGGGCATCTGCAGAATTAATCCCCCCCTCCCTTCTCAGCTCCATCTGCCTCCCCATAGGCTCAGGCAGGCTAGAGTGGGACGGACAGTCCCGGGACAACACAACCAGCTGGGGCTTGCTGTGACATCACAGGAGGAATAGCCTGGCTTGGCTTAGCAAGGGATCTGGAAGAACAGAAGCCTCTCCACTGTGTGCAACTTTATGAATGGTGAAAGTGAAGGGCAAGTGCTGTGCAACAGGAAATAAAAGGTTTCAACTTTGTGGTGGAGTTTCCCCACAGTAACTCAGTATTGCTGAAACAAAAACAACAACACTGAATTAATCTAAAGCTCTATAAGCCAACTGCTACAAAACAAACAAGGGAACAACAAATGTTGGCATATAACATAAAAAATAAACAAAGTTACAGGATTAATCAATAGTGATCATAAGTTACAGCAGCTATGTTGCATGTTGAAATGTTGCACCACCTCATTCTATGACCTTGATTTTTCCTCTTCACGTTAAGTACAAATTATACTATAATCACTGCAAGATTGGCAACATGACAAAATGGAAAACAATGCTACCAACATGTGTTACCCTTAAGATCCTATGTATTCTCATACAACTACATGAAGAAGTCACCATGGTATGTTAACAGGTTTTTGGCTGGGTCAAAGTAGTAAGGCCAGATAGACTGGTTGAGAGAACGAGGATGTCAGTTCCTTCTTAACAGGTTCACCTAGACACAAGTAAATCATATATTTGACTATTTAATTAGCTCAGCCTAAAATAAAATAGATTTTACCTGTTATAGCAGAAAATCAAGCCACACTTATTGTGAAGGCCCTATTGAGCCAAACCTGCATTGAAGACTTTGTTGTAATATTGGATTTTACAAGCCAGGAGGACAACTGCACTATTATGGGAGAGGACAAACCTCCTAAGGGAAAATGTGAACGAAGAAGCTGAATGTTTAACTTGTATTGTATTGTGCTGTATAAAAAAAACAAGATGACACCTTTGCTTTTCTTTGGTATCACTTTATAGAGTTCTTGGAGATCCATGACTGTGACACAGGTATTTATTTTCCTGTGGGAGTAATTCTTTATAAACTTAAATGTACCTTAACTACAGCTGTAGTTCAGTGCTTTGTCCAACCCACTTGATGTGATGAAAATATCTATTGTACTGGCAACTAAATTCAGATAACCTTAATAATTATGATGTAGAATAACCTTTGCATGACTGTGCAATTTGCAGATATATCTAGCAGGAAGGCAAGTACAACAGCTGGAAAGGTCGGCACATTTCCTAATAAAGACAAATAGACAGCCATACCAATTTCTCTCATACTGTAAATTTTCTAAAAATAGCTGCATATTCAAATGGCTGAGCAATGACAACTAATCCATCCTAGTTTATCAGTGATGCTCACTGACCTGATGTGTTAGCTAAACAGGCAAAATAGGAACCTCCATCACCCTCAACTACGTAACACACGTGCACAACAAACACATACACCGTTTTAGCTTTGTAGTGGAAATAATAATGTGGATGCCATCCTTGCCTACTATTGATTTAGGCCTCAGAATTGAACAACATAAATGTGCTGAGACCATCTATTAATAGCAAAATCAATTACACTACAGCTTTTACTGCAGCAGTGCAGGCACTGATGAAAGTGATAAAGCAGTATTATGTTAGCGCAATCATCTAAAAAATATGTATGTCAGCCATTATAGGTTAACTAAATAGGTTATCAGTACGATGTAAGGAAATAGCACAACACAGAACTTCAGATTAGGCTACAACATTTTGTACCTTTTTGCACCTGCCTTGACAGCTCTTTAATAATAACAGTGGCGTTCTCTGCTTTAGTCCCACATCACCAATGATCACCTTCAATATTTAGACACAGCAGATGTGAAAAGATATTGGATGTATTTAGTGAATTTTACTGTGCCACAGTAAATACTGCAGCTGAACATTACAATCTTTGTATATTTCTGACATCTATCCCTAGCAGCAGTATTATGACCTTGTTGAATACGAAGCTTAAGCTCAAACAGGTCATAAAATCTTAGGGGTCAAGGGCAGCAAGAGTTTCATCTTCCCAACCATTGACGGTGTTGCCTTCCTGTGGAGCGCCTGCCGACACCTCTCATTTTGACCTTGTCATCCTGCTGTGACACGATCACACTGACTATCTCTTAGCACGTGCAGGCCTGATGCACTTTCCTGCTGTTCATGGATGTGTGCATCACACAGACAAGCACAGGGGGCCAGAAGCAAGATTTCTGCTCACCAGCAAAAACAGTATGATTGCAGACAGTTTCTTTCTCTGTCTAAAGCTGTGAGAACTGAGTTACTGTACATCTTCAGTAATGATAGCAAAGTTGATACGGTAGAAGATTTATCTCCTTAAGAGCTTATACTGTATTTACAATGATACTTTTCACTGGCTACTGCTAACGCTACTGTGCCTCTCCAACTGATCAGAGGATCTAATCAGTACCTGAAAATAGATAGTTTAGGGACTCAAATATGCTTTTAGTTATTGATAGTAAAAGCCACCACAGGTTCTATACAGAGGCCAGGTAGATCATTTATGATCGATGTAGCTCAGTGCAGTAATATACTTTTTAAGAGCAGAAATAGTATGCTGATTAATTGATAGCTGAGCAACATAAAATTTTCCAGGAACAATTCTGATAATCACTTTTATAATCTATTTTAGAAAACCTCTCTTACAGCAGCTGTTTATGTTATAACTAATATTTTCAGGTGAATGTTATGCCTTTGTTGGTTAGCCAACAGTAGAGAAATGATAAAATGCAGTGGATCAATGCAAAAGACATTGCATTTATGGTGAGTTTCTCACACTTAAAGCCACCATGGCACCGCATGCATCAAAAACAATACTTGATTCTAATTGTTGCAGCCCTAAATAGAGCAGTACAATTTGTTTTCAATGTGTGACATCACACATGTGCCAGGGTGTGACTATTACATCTACCCGCACTCTGCCCTTCATTTGTTTCAGCTAATGAGCCTATTCAGGGCAGGTGTGAGATGAAACCAACCTGGAGGATAAATTTGTCAACTCTCCTCAGACTGACGAAGCTACTTGGATGAGTAGTGAAACGACCTAACAAAAAAGAAGTCCAGTGCCATGACTCAAATTCCAGATGTCCAAAGGAAGGTTCTTACCTATTTGCTTATGGCCAGGTAGTGTAACAATGTTTGTTGTCTACCTCAGAGGAGCTGTAGATGCTTTGTCACTGCAGCCATCCCTGTGTGGACACATGCGTGTGAGCATTTTCACATCTCCTCCTCCTCACAGTGACCTGCCATATCCCCTTTGCCTCGTAGACATAGGAGAACTACTGAGGTGAGAGAAATAGAGTATTTGAAGAAATACATATTACACTGGAGGCAAAACATGAAGTGGAAAATAGAGGAGAAGAGGTGTCCCATGCCAGCACATAAGAGTAGAGAGGCCTGAGGGGACTTGATATGACACACCAGCGGACCCAGACAGGGGATTTAGTGGTGTGTTGGGCTTTTGTGCCACATTATTATCAGTCAGTGATCCGCCAGGCACATGGGCCGCCCCCGATCCCTTCAGAAGGGAGCAGTCTATCCCCCTCCAGTCTCCCTCCCCATTGCTGCTGCCATTATTCAGACAGACTGAGGCTTAGCTGGTGTTATTGAAATGCTATGGGAGAGCATCTTGCTTCACTTACACATAAAATAATCCTTAGGATGACAGAAAGGTAGATATTCTTTAAGATGAAGTAGACTACATTTTATCTTTCAGTACTAGTATTCTAGGCAACAAGATGCCGAAGAGCACCTAATATAACGTGAATCAGCTGACACAACGGGTCCATCCTCAGAGGAGAGGTTCACCTACCTATTTTCACCTGTAATGAGACAGGATTTAGTCTGTCTAGAGATTAGCTTGAAAGTTAACAAGACAAATAGGATGCTTGTTGCCATCTGTCTAGCCTTAACTTGCATGGCTCCTGTCGATCAGCTTCCCCATCTAGACCGTAGGGAAGGTATTAAGCGCCTTCCTGCCCATCATAGAAATTTGTATCTGAAAGATTAACTTCAAAAGGTGACTGTCTATCACCACAGGATCACACATTAAGCATGCTTATAGCTTGACGTCACCTGGACCCCAAGTGTCCTAGATAAGATTATTTTGGCAACACATGCATGCTGGCAGTGATGTCGGATGTTTCCACAGCACAGTGGAGGAGACTGACAAGGAGTGGGGTGGCACGTGGTGGCAGGAGTGGGGAGTGTGCAGCATAGAGAGACGGACAGCCTGCTGATGGATTAGGTGGTAAGCCTGGCAGAGGGCTGCCCTTTCTAGATGGAAGCCTGCCTGATGCACTGTGGTGATTAAAAAATAAAACTAAAGGGTGGGGAGTGTGCTTACGCTCTCATAAAAGCGGCCAAAATAAACGCTGCAGAACAGACAACCTACTGGGGAAATAGTTAAGAAGACATGGAGCCGTGAATCTGGAAATGTTGATGTTGGAGCAGCAGCATAGGTCATCAACCTGGCAAGGTAGAGGAGGCGACTGAATCCAACACTTGGAAAGATGCTTTCAAGACAAAAACATGATATGGTTTTCACTGAAGCAGGGGGATGATACACTTGGTGCAATGGGTCGTTTACTCTGTAACATAAAAAGGTAGAGTCTGGTAGTTGGGGGTTGGGGGTGACAGTAATAGCTGCTGCATAATTTATGAGTTAGGTCTTGTGACTGCAGCAGCCGCAATGGTCAACAGTTTTCTATGGAATCTATGTTAGTATTTAATTATTTAGATTCATACCAGTAGGATGGATCAGCCTTCACTGTAGTCACACTGTGATTTATGTTGTGGTGAACGGGATGACATCCAGATCCACAATTACCAGCTTTTTGGTGGCATTTCAAGACCATATCACAAAGCTGCCACCAAATAGATGCACCCTGCTCACGCTATTCGTGTAAACAAGAATTAACTCAGAGAAAAGTTCAATTATGCAGCACAGAAACAGGAGTAGATCGATGTCTGCATGGTAGGTGCTCAATATTTAAATCTTCAGAAATCTGATAAGCAATAATGGTCATTCAGGCCAAAATACTACCAGTATTAATCACTCTGATGAAGTATAATGACCTGTCTTCTTACTACAATTAGTGTTAACAGCTACATCTGACTTAACACCTTTTCTAGCTTTTTCTATAAAAAGACAAATCCATGAAACCATATTTTCAAATGTTGAAAACAATATCCTCTCAAGGACTAGAAAAACAACTCAGACCGTGGACCATTCTGCTTCCATCATTTGTCCCATACAGTAGATGTTTAATGATGCATACAAACTAAATTATAGAATTTACACATTTGTAATCAACAAATCCAAACCATTGATTGGTTTGTTATATAAGGTACAATTCTGATATGGGTCTCAACACTGACAACAGATTTGTAAGCAGTTATTGCCAACCATGCCGTACACTGAGTCCTTTAGACCGATACAGTATTATTTTTGTGCTCTTCTGCAGAAGCTTGCAGCCAGTTCTTCACAGTGTTCACAAACACTGAATTTTTAAATCAAGTCACATGTCTCTTTAAAAATGGATTGTTCTCTGCAGTCCTAAGCACCAAAATCAGAAATACTTCCTGCATTGACACAACAAATCTATCTTTTACCGGGAAGTTACTGCATTAATAGGTGTTAATCAGAAATCACACTTTACATATTTGTGGCCATTTTATTAATATACAGAAAGACAATCATATTAGGTATGCATTTTTAATGTGTCCTTGATTTATGGAACAATTGACTTAAGTATATGAAATAAAATTTGAGTTCATTCTAATTCACTTAAAGAGGCCAGGGTGCTTTAGCAGCCAAAATAGCAATAACTCGGATTGAGATATTAGTCTGAACCTACAGTTATTAATCAAACCAAAGGCATCCAACATTAAACCCACTGTAGTGTCATTTAATTTACTGTAAAGAGAAACTGAAACTGTAGTCAGTATAATAAATATTATGATATGTTATTGAGCCCTAAAGATTAATTATTGCTCCTTTCCAAAGAGGTCAGAGATCAGGGACAGCCACAAAACAGCAACTGGGGGAACATAAAGATGCTGTAAAGAAGCCTCACTGGACTGTGCACCTGCTGGCATTAACACTTCTATTCTGTATGTGCTCAACTATAGGTGCTGTTAGGGATAAGCAAGTCCATCTTAACGCCTAAAGCTACTAAGCAGACTTTGAAGCCTTAAAGTAAACACAACCCCTTATGACTATTCAAATAATTTAAGTTATGTGTACATAATCCACATCCTCCTTCCCCAGCAGGCACTGCAGAGATGCAGTGGAAAGTTACTGGTGCAGGGAAGGAGTGAGGGTCCCGTCCAAATTACAATGGCTGTATTATCAGACCCACGCTACAGCAGATGCCATTTGGTGGAGTCTTGTTATTGTCAGGGGTGGAAAGTGACTATGGATATTTATTCAGGAGCAACTCTGAGGTATTTTGTAGGCACATGCTGCCAGATGTCATCACTGCTTGGACTTGTAAACTAGCAGTTCTACGATGTGGTACTTCCTCCCCCACTTCCTAATGTACTGTCAGACTTGTGGCTACTGTCACTGAGCATTAACATTTGCAGTGTGTCTGGGCACTTCCTGAGATTATGGCACATTTTTTGTAATGAGCAGGACGTAGCTCTGGGGGAGACGGGGGCCAGTCTGGATGGGTGCTAGGTTTGCTGGGTCAAGTTCACCCTACACTAGTTTCATTTCCTCCTGCAGACGACACAAACACATTTCATAAAGATTTTCTCTGGGAAATCCCTGTGTTTGAATGATAAATATGGTGATAACAGCATCTACCCACTTTCTCTTCCGTATGACTTTTACCGAAATAAGTTTCGAGTTCATTTTATCATTTAGAAAACTCTCATTTTGTTAGCAAGTGACCCCTTCCACGAAGCTTCCGCCCGGCCTTCTGCCATTAACAATAAGATAGCCATATAACATCAGTGTTAAACGTGAATTTAAAATATTTTTCTCGACACATAACACAAAGTAAAGTTGTCATACCCTCCGACCGGGTACGAAGATCGGACATCGTTCTCTGGACGGGTGGCATCTCTCCAAACAGAGCCCGGCGACGGCACCTGTCAACCGGCCGTTACTTCTGCTCCCGGTCGCTGCTGTTTATTCTCAACCGTCAAAGAATTTAAAACAAACGGCTAGATTTCAACGGGGGGGGGGGGTCCCCTCTCATGCGGACCGGACCTCTGCGTATTTATAGCTACTAGTGACAGATATAAACGACATACAACTGACATTCATTTCCTGGTGGTGACAGAACCATGCCCAGGTGCCCACGGCTTCATGGACACCCAGCATCCCGGTTCACGCGGCGGATTAAGAAGCCGACACACGTCGTCAGTAAAGCGGAGAGTAAGTGAAGAGAGGGGGACGGTGCCGCTTCACATTATGGACCGTACCATATTCAACTACAGCGGCGGGGGGTGGTGTATGAACATGACATAGTAACATTTCACTGAATTCAAGTAGAAATGTATAAAAGTTGTATTTTCCCGACTCGACGAAGCGATAAAGTACTGTTTATCTTAGATTTAGATACATTTTAAAATGTGACCCAGAAATGATTGTTTATTATGAACACGCCCCCCCCTCTGCAGTTGATGTAGTTCACAGAGACAACAATAGTACTGGGTGGGAGTAGGTTTACCACACAGGACCCATGTTTATGAGTAAAATATAGTGATTCATGTATTAATAGTTATTGCAGTGTCAGGGAGCGACGACATACATTAAAACATGCTCAAACATATTATAAAATGTATAAAAAATTAAAAAATTTAAATGCATGAAAGATCTCCACATGTGGCCTCCTGTATTTTGGAATATGGTCTGCATAGCATCGCACTGGTCTTTCTTCCTATACGAATTTAAAATGTAACCATGCATCTCCCATATTTTTGCATTATATTGCAACAAAGTCGTATTTTGCAATTGTCTATGCTTTATTATTAAAAGCCACGGAAGGTGACTAACTTTACTTGCTCCGGCACTGTACAGCTTTGAGGTACTTGTACTTGTATGTAATGTTTAAATCAAACCGCATATCTCTTTAAAAATGTATTTATCTAGACAGTACATTCTACTCAGATGAATGACCTAATTCAGCAGCACTTCCTGTATCAACACGTACTCAGCAATTTATCTGTGTCACACAGTGAAGCTACTGCATTACTAAATGTTAATTAGAAGGCACACTCTCTGAGGCCATTTTATCATATAGACTTAATACCATATCATACCACTTTATTTATAAAGCACATTTAACACAGCAACAAGGCCGAACAAGGTGCTGTACAAACAAGACTTCACGATAAATTAAAGCAGTACTAGAAGCAGCAAAGCAAGACTTCACCAAGACATTTATGTGGGTGTCAAGTTTTACACCTAGATTTGTGATGATAGACTTCTCAAAAGGGGCCAGGGAGGAAAGGTCGACACAGGCGGTGCAGCAAGTGTAATTAGGTGGAAACAACATAACTTCAGTTTTGCTTTCATTAGTAATATCACTAATATCACTAAGGCAGTCAAGGAGAGATTGGACAGAGCATGCACTGCTGTGCTTCAATGAAAAATAAACCTGGCAATCATCTGCGTAACAGTAAAAGGGAATTCCATGTTTCCAGAGAATAGTACCAAGAGGCAACAAGTACGATGAAAATTAATGTTAGGGATTCATGTTAATATGTCCCTATCCCCAATTCAACCAAAACTATATAAAATAAAAATCAAAGGTTATTCAAATTCACCTTAAATTCAGGTTGTTTAAGCAGAAAAAAACCCAACAGCAATTGCTCACACTGAGGTATTAGTCTGAGCCTACAGTCATTAACCAAAGTCAACCAAAATCAAACTACAACAGCACCATTTAATTTACAGTGACGAGAAACTGAAAATGCAGTAAGCATCATAGATGATTATGTATCATCTATTATCTATAGTATCATAGATATTATGAAACGTTATTGATCATAGTAGATAAATTCTTACTCATTTCCACGAAGGCCAGAGATCCGAGACAGCCACAAAACTCCAAATTAGATAAAAGCTTACATCGTGCTAGCTAGCAAATCTCCAAACATTTGTTTCTCTTATCACCTGCTCACCACTTTACATCGTAAAATATTTCATCTTTAATTTAACATGCAGAATAATATATCACCTACATATAAGAGATCACTTTTTTGAACACCAACACACAGACTTAATACTCATATTATTATTGATCACAACTATTTCTGGGTCTGAGAAAAACTAAATATGTCGGTGATACATTTGGACATCTATTGACCACGATAGTGGAAAGAAGCAGTTACAAACAGACATTAGTATTAGTCACTGTGTTATTATGTGATTACTGCCTAAAGATGAGCTCATCACAAGGTCTAATCCAGGGTGACTTAGAGTTTATATCTGCACTGTGCTGTGATGGGACCCTCATCTAGCCGAAAAAAGGGGGATGCTTATTTTTTTGGTTTAAAGCAAAATACGTTCACATACAAGAGAAAAAAAGCACAAACAATGGCTTCTCTGCTGCAATTAGTTGGCCACCGTACATACAAAAAAGGCAAAGTGTGTTCTCATTCTCACTGCAGTTGAAATGCAAATGACACCAGAGACGGCATTTATACAGCAGCAGCACCACTTCAGTTCCCTGAGAGAACTGCACACTACAGTTGTCTGATGTGTATGTTGCATGGGCAGGAATCTTCTTAAAGCCGAGTGTCCTGCTTCTTTGTTTTTACAGAGAAATTCCTTTGTTGTTGCTGCCACATTCCTGGCAATAGGAAATCTGTAATTATAGCTGATTTAGATAATTCTTCTGACATGTTGATCATATTAAAATATGTTCACTGTTTTGGGGAGAAGGATAAAAATAGATTATTCTTCTCCTGAGAAAATAAAACAGTCTGTAGGCTTTACTGTGTATGAGCGGTGTAGTAGATGTCAGCAAGTTTAACACCAGAAGGCATGTCTGTGTTCAAAATGCGTTAAAAAAAACATATTCAGTAACCTGACATATTTTATTCTTGTTCCTTTCCATACCAAATACAGCTGTAAATGCTATTTTCAACAGCCAAAAAAAGCAAAAATAAATCAAAGAAAGATTGTGTTACACAGGAGCTGAAGATTCACCACATCCAAAAATAAGAAATGAACACCTGAACATGCACGCCTCCTCCTGCGCCTGCTAGAGACACATCTTTCCCAAAGATTTTCTTTCTTTCCCCCACTCTACCTAATTCAACATCAGCTCGACACCACAGGGATTTGGCTCTGTAGTTCCCGCGGTTGCTAAGCAACAGTGACAAGAAGCCTGCTTCTTCGATTATGTGTGTGTGTGTGTGTACTGGTTTTGTGTTTTTATAGCATATCCAGTCCAAACAATGACTCATTCAGTCAGCCACATTTCTGCTACTGTTAAATTGTGTGTCAATTACAAACAGCATGAGTGTTTTTATCAGTTTTTCTTATTTTATCTGTGACCTGAAAAGACTTCACTCCCTCCGCCCTCCCTCCCTCCCAACACCACTCTTCTGGGATACGTTATTTCATTGTAAATATGTATTTTGGCTGTGGCTGGGGCTCCAGTGCAACACAAGCCGATACAGTTATTTTCTCATTCATTCATTTTTCATGACAAATTTTTGTTTCATTATAAACACACATTTTGTTCTTTGAGGCTGTTTTTCCACAAACTGATGGATCAAGCCATGAAGGTTTTAAGTTGTTTTCTAAATGTGATATACAGTATTTGTACAGCTGCAGAAACAGGGAGTTAGACATGTCCACTTTTCTTATAAACAGTGCTTATAACTACTGACTAATCAGTCGTTGGTGCTCTGTGAAGCTCTTTACCCTGTTTATTTAGACTTTTTTGGTCATTGTGCCTGTCCTCAGCTACATTCTCACCGTGCCAGTCCTTGCCCTTGGGTGTTTGTTTGGCTCCCATGTAGTTAAAGCTGGGGACATCTACAGTGTCTGTTACCTTCATCATTATTCATATCAAGCTCACTTCACCGCACCTGTCAGCCTATTGTGATTACATTGGAGACCTCCTCTCTACACCATACTCTATTCACAATTCTTAATATTTCATTTTTTTTGTAGGATCCTTGTTAACTCCTGTCCTGAGATGACCACTCTTCTTGGGATCCATCACTATACACACACACAAAGAGGCTATAATATAGATTATTGTTATAAAAATCCTGAAGCTGCTGTAACTACAATATGAACAGCCTCATTATTCCAACTTTTATAATCATTCTGGTCATCTTCTCCACATGATACTGCAGTGTGTTTGCAGTGTCCTTCAGAGATAAAAAACAAAAATCAGGTTGGATAACCAGTCTATAAATGATGATGTCTGTAAGCTCCTGTCTGGGAGCGCTTTGCCTCTGCAGGAAAATACTTTGAACCACTTTGCTGCTGTTCAGAGAGAAATATAAGGAACAAAGTGTTGCAGCTTAAACCCCACAACAGCTTTACTTATTTCTATCCCAGATGCTTTTAAAAGGGTATCCAGTTAAGTACAGAGGATGAAGCACTGGCTATTTCCTCCTCTGGTATCTTTCCCATGGTTCTGAAAACTGCTTTTGTGAAACAACTGTGAAATCACCTGTAGGTGACCTGAATGCTGTCGTGCTTAATAATAATAAGCTATTTAGCATCATCCATTTTCACAGCAAAGACATTACAACAGTAGCTTTAGTGATCCATTATTTGGATTTTGGTGACATTTCTATTTGGCTTTTTTTATGTTCACCAAACTGCTTAATTTAAAATAAAGTACAAATAAAGATGCAGTGAGACTCGTTTTCATTTTTAGAATAAACATGTTCACCATACCTGGGTCAGCAAACCCACTGAAGTTCAGTCTGTAAATCTTTAGATTAAAAAAATTGAATTTCTGTCTTTTCAGGAAACACTACTCTTGCTTGTCCTTGGCTTTAAAATGAATCATTGGTCTTGCTCTAAAGGCTGATCAAACCAAAGCCACCAGGCCTGCAGCTGCATTCGTCATGCCTACAGCTCTTCAGGGGGAGATTGAGCAGCCTCCCATGCAGTTGTAATTGAACTGAGTTCTGCCCCCTTGTGGATGTTGATCTTTAGTCAGCGGAGGGTGAGGTGAATTGATGGCCTAAATGATGAGTCATGGTGGGGTCATTCTCCTACACCTATTAGAGGGGAAGTGATCGGTCTGATTCTGTCTGATTACGATAACTCTAAAATGTGCTGCAAATCACTTCATAGTGGTGTAAACATAAAATCATAAATAAACCTGTTTATTCAAGCAATACAAAATTAAAAGCATTTATCAACCTGCTCTGTTTGATTTTTTCCACTCGGTCACAGCTGAGCCAATAAACAGCGATAAAATTAAAGGGCGTTAAAGTATTATTCCTTCAAATGAGTTCTTTAATAGCAGATGAGTCTTCATTAGCACTGCTGATGAGCAGGGCTGAGAGATAAGCTCTTCAGGTTGGAGAGACTGTCACCGTCCTGCTGGTCTGTCGAAAAGTGCTAAAGTGAGATAAAAAAAGTGGGTTTCACTAGACTCTAGATAATCCTGTTTCTGTTCTGTCTTTAGAGGTTAAACAACATGGTGATCTTATTTTCATGTCTTAACTCGTTTAGAGTAAGCGCTCGTGTGAAGCATTTTGTTGAATCGACACAACTGAGGATATATTTGAGAAACCGCTTCTCCATCACATAAAACTATTATTAAAATGAAAATGATATACAGCGACTGAATTACTGGCTTTGTAAGAGCAGTGTGTTCAATTAGCAGAGTGAGCAACACAAGCAGCTTTATTCAGACGCTAACAGTCAGTGTGAGTCAGTAATACATTATAATATGATTTTTTTGAAACCCTGCACTATATGAATATTTTCATGCACGATCAATATAATTTCCCTTCAGAATTTATTTCACACAGACAAATCTGAAGACAAAACGGCTGGTGATAAGTTGATTGACTCTAACTTGGGATTTGATCATGATCCTGAAGAACTATTGCTCACTGAAGAGGGTATAGCCAAAACATTTGTGCATTTTGCCTCTGTGCTGATACATGATGAAATATATAAAAGCTAACATTTTCTTTGCATGAATGCTGACTTTCTGTTTGCAAACACAGCTTTTAACAGACTGTTAACAAGTAACCATGGATGTAAAAAATTTAAAACTGGGCAGCACATGTTTTTAATGGGGTGGTTATCATCCAACACAAGCAAGCAACCATAAAAACTACAATATGATCAACTTTGAGTCAAATTATGCTAAACCCTACTGCAGGTAGATATGTGACAACTTACAACCTGTTAAATAATCAAAACCAAGATTCTTACAGTAATCAGGTGACTGAGAAAACTGATCTTGTCACGCTCATCTTCTTAGCAAAGTCTAGAAACTGTAATGGCATCCAACGCTGTTATTAGCAGGAATCATACATGCGGTACATGAATGAGCCTTTAGAGGCCATGTTGTCACTATGAAGGAGTTTGAATCAACAAAACCTAGAAGCACAGTCAGACTCATTGAACTAACTGAGCCTCGAGACGTCACTAAATCTTAGTTTGACACGTTCCCGGATAGATTTTCTCTAAAGATCAGAACGAGGTGACACAAACAGGTGATGACTAGCCGTGTGAGTGTGTTGCTCTTACCTCTGGCGCCAAACTGCAGCACCCAAACAGAGTGGTGCTGTCACCACTATAAGCTGATGCGTAACATCTCCGGGGAGCTGCTTCATCACCTGTGACACAAAAACAACCTGGCCAAGGTGTCTCTGCAGACACGCTGCTGTATTGTGTCACTGTGACACATTATATGGTCTGGTCCTCTTCTGCTCTACGAGAATGCCCAGTGAACACCTGCACTCCCACTTTGGGTGTAACAGAGTCAGGGAATATCCACTTACTGTACGTCATGCATTCAATGTGTGTGGAGAAAGTCAAAGAACATTTTACTTTATATTACATACTGAACTGTAATAAAGGCAGATAAGTCATTCATAAAGGTTTCCATAATGGAAGCGTAATGACTAAACAAACATAAACAGTGACTCTGGCGTATATACATTTCAGCTTCATCCATCCTTACTATCACTGCCTCATTGGTTCATTGCTCATTTTGCACCTGGCCCTTTTTCTACTCCTCCTCTACTGGTGATGCTAAAATGCACACAGCTTACTTCCACCATGTAGAGTGACTATTAAGCAAAACTATAATCTAAAGCAGCTGAAGTTTCCAGTTTGCTTAGGGTTAGGGTTTGTGTGTATGCTAACACATCAGAATAATCAGGTTATCAGCTCATTTACTAATTACAGTTGTTGTACCAAACAAAAAGAACTTCTGAGGATTAACCAAACAAAATTACAAAATTAGTGAACAAATTGTGACCTCATGGAGAGAGGCAAGGTCCAGGGAGTGCTAACATTGTTATTACATCAACCATGAATGTCAATGTATAGGTAATAAGTTTGACTTAGAGGCTAGAGGAATCAGGAAATACCAAAAATCTGTAGAGTTAATCCTCGGGGGCTTTGAATGTTTGTAAAGAAACTCACAGTAATCCATCACGTATTTGTTCAGCCTGGACCAAAGTGGTGGACATTGCTGAGAGATTGTTTAAAAATTATAAGGTGAAAGTGCAGGTTTATGATTTTGTATGTTTGTGTTAATTAAGGTGTGTTGGGTGCAGAGTGTTTGGCAATAATTTATTTGTAAATTGAAAACTCCTCATGTACATCTTAACTTGTAGCCCTTATTTCTAGAGAGACGGATGTTTGACTAAAGTATATGAAGTTACTGTAGATCATTGAAAGTCTTATGTCAGAGCTTTGGTGAAACGTCTGTAAACTGTGATGAATAATTCAAAGACGACTATCATTTTACTTGAGATTAGCTTTCTAGGTTGCCATGGCAGAAATGCATGTATTATTTACTGGCAGTGTGACTCTGGCTGTAAGGCAGCTTACGAGCTCTCAGTCTTTTTTAGATCAGTTCAAACAGCGAGGATTAAGTGTGCTAGTAATCCATGGCAAACAGAACAGTGTGTCTGAGCTGCACGTTTACCTCTGAATGAGAAGCGGGGAGCAACGCTGCAGTTTTGTGGACCATGTAATGTGGCAGAGGATTTGCAATGGAGGGGACCATGTTGATGGCAGGACAGGAGAAGCCACAGAAGCGGGTGAGGTTCCGCGTGGCTTCTGGGAACAGTGGCCGGGTGCTGAAGGAGATGTTCAAAGATGAGGGGCCCTCAGACTCCCTGGATTCAGACTGTACCAGCAGCTCCGACGCTGAACGGGCCAGCACCCCCTCTACAAGTGGAGAAGCACACGGACACCTGTACGGATACCTGGGCTCTGAGCTGGATGACAGTGAGAGTGAGCCTGATGATCTGCTCATGTATGCAGGCTCCACCAAGGACTGGATGTTCACCACCAAGAGGGTCAACATTCTCAGTAAAAATGGGACTGTGAGGGGGGTGAAGCACAAAGTCAGTGCAGGCCAAACGCTGTTTGAAAACCTTCCCGATTTCGACATTGTAAGTACACCTGACTGGATGTTTTCTTTAAATGTTTAACATAAAATCACACGACAGCTTGAAAGATTTCAACTCTAGTTCCCATCAGTGTTGTTCCTGTCCTCAAGTCTAGTTACTGGTACGAGCCAAACGTAGGTGAGAACAGAGGACAAGATCACAGAGTAATTAAAGATTAATGATGCATTTCATTAAGTGTACCAAGAGAAACTAATCAAGTTAATGAATTCTCAGTACTTTGTTTACCAGTATGACTGCATGAAGATCTGTTCTCGCCTCTCTGCTGATGCTAAGGTGACACAGACAAGTCCTCATCATGATTACGTGAGATTATCTTTCTTTGAGGGTGACGTTTAAACACTTGTCAGACTGAATAACACTGGTCTGAGCCAGAGAGTCATTAAGAAACAGCCATGTTTAAGATTGAGTGTTTAGTTGTGGTATTTTTAATTTCAAATGTTTTATGAAATTATGATCTCAGTAATAGTGTAACAATAGTTTTTACCATGGAAATGTACTGGTTCAGTATCATGATTGACGTTTTAAAAGTAAGTTATTGAGTGTTTCTTTTCAGAAAAGGTTATTCAAATTGCACATAGTGAAAAAGCCACTAACCTGATGTCTCTCTTTATTTTTTATCTTATAGGTAACAAAAAACATATATTTATCTTTATTGAAAATTCCTACTCTCTTGCAGATGGGGTTAACTCTCGAGTTTGGGCGTATAGTTATCTACACAACAAGTTTCCGTGTGGTCAGGATGACCTTTGAGCGCTGCGAGCTGGTCAGAAAGATTTTTCAGAACCACAGAGTGAAGTTTGTGGAGAAGAACATCGCCCTGGACTGTGAGTACGGAAAAGAGCTGGAGGAGCGGTGCAAACGTGTGGGAGAACCACCTTCCTTACCAGTGGTGTTCATTGATGGACACTACCTTGGGGTTAGTTTATTTTGCTCCATTTTAATTCTATCTTTTGTCAGTTCATTAGATAGTGAATTGCATTTACCTTGTTTTGAAGGGTGCTGAGAAGATACTTGGCATGAATGAATCAGGAGAGCTTCAAGATCTTCTGACAAAAATTGAGGTGGGTCATCAGTGTTCGCCTTGGAAACCATAACCATGTTAGATTTACTGAACTATTAAGTTTAGGGTGATTACAAAGTCATAATAGATTAACGCTTTATGTTTTCCCAAAGCCACTGAAATAAACTCTGTGCAAACAACAGAAATAGCACTCGACCAGTCAACATGAGCAAAACTGCAGTGTTAGAGATGTAAGCACATCAATAAGTGACCATCAATAATGGAGGGCTTGTTATCGATTGTGCTTCCAACACATTTGTTCAAACACACTAATGCAGAGCAAACCGTTCTGTAGCACAAACCGAGATGGTGTAAGGTATTTAGTTTCACACTGGGCTGGGAAAACGTCAGTTACACAACCGTTGGCCTTTTCTCAGGCCTCAGATGTTAATTTGGAAGTTAGAACCAGCTGAAGTCTATCATAAGTGAATACAAAGCAGTATGACATTTACATCATGTATCCCCATCACTGCAGGCTATTAGAAAGCACGCAGCTCTAAAAGGTCAGGCACATACTAATCAACCCAGAACAGACCAGCAACATGGCTTATTATTTATTTGTATCTGCAGAGTTAAGCACTAATTTGGATGTGCAGTTGTCTTTAAATAGCAGTTTGACATTTTAGGATACAGACCTGTTCAGTTTCTTGGTGAGGGACGAGAAGATCGATGTCATTCTGTCAGATAATAACAAAATTCTCCTCCTAAGATCTTTGTCAAATGAACATGTTATATCTTATGACTTGTTTAATCCATGGAAAAGTCTAGAAACAACAAGTTCTGCTTATGGCTTAAAGCAAAGCAATGTTGCTACATAGAAATAAATGCTGATTAACCCCACTGCCCTTTGCTCACATGATTTAAGAAGCATAGATTAGATTAGATTAGATTAGATTAGATTAGATTAGCTGATTCAGTGTTGTATGCATTTGAAACAAGACCCAATAAACGGTGTATGGCTCCTGTTAATAGCTGAATTAAGTAAAAAAAATGTCACTAATGAATTTTATAAAAGTTATTTTCCTTATGTATAATCAGTGTCAGAAATTCCCTGTATCTAAAGGGAATTGGAACTCAGAGGCTAAAGTCAAGAGTTTTTCTAACCTGATTGCTCAAAAATGGGATATATGCTGCACCTATCATTGACCATTAGTCTGTAATTTACATTTACCACCTTGATTTTCAGTGTGATTTTGAATACAGCTCTCCAGAGATTGGTGTTTTGGTTTCCATTGACTGATGTTATGCCATTTTGTTCTGAACAAATTATACAGCCTAGATTATTAAAGATTTTCAACTTGAATCATTTGTTCACTAACATCTGATGTTTAATTTAAGTGTTTAAACTAAGTTATTTAGCTGCTATTTGTAGCTTCATATTCAGCTTACAAAGATGGGGGTGGTATGGATCTTCTCATCTAACAAATGGAAAAAAGTGAATAAATGTTTTCTTTAATGTTGACATTTTGAATTTAATCAACAAATTAGGCTAATATAAAACCTTCCATAAATGAAAATGAAACAATACAAGCCTTCATTTTCACTATGCATGTAAAATTCATTTTGGGCATCTAATGTGGAACATTAAAAAAAAATCTACATCTTTCTCTAGAGGGTACAGCATCCGCAAACGTGCCAGACCTGTGGGGGCTTTGCCTTCGTCCCATGCCCAATGTGCCATGGCAGCAAGATGTCCGTGTTTCGCAACTGCTTCACGGATTCCTTCAAAGCCCTCAAGTGCACTTCCTGCAACGAGAACGGCCTGCAACCCTGCGTCAGCTGCAGCAAGTGAGGATGTTAAGTGCCTGACCCAACATCCCTGCTTCCTTCTCTGGGACCTTACAGAGGACCCTGAACTGGACAGCAACACAGACAGTTAAATGAAACACAGCAGGACTCTTCTTCCATGGCCATTGTTAGAAAAAAGTGGAATTTGTAATAAAATCAGTGAATTTGTGGATATTGTACTGCTGCTGTATTGAATCTCTGTGTTATGATTTAAAGCAAATAACATCAGGTTTCTGTCATTAGATGATGACAAAACTCTTTGAAAGATTTGTGTCTGTGTCTGTCTGAACTAGATTCTACTCTGGTAAACTTAAGCTTGTTAGTTAATTATGTTCTCATTACTAATCCCATATCAGACAGAGTAAGGGGTAACAAACTCTGAGAACAGAGAGGGAAAGGCAAGGGTTCAGTTTGCAGCAAGGAGAAGTATCAAGAATAATCCAAACTGAACATAAAAAGGAAGGAAGTACGAGATGCACTTACTTAGATTCTAAATAAATCAAGGGAATCTAATTAATTTTAAATATTTTTATAGCACTTTATATATTTCTGGTGAAGTGTCATATCCCTATGCTCTTTCTGTATTAAAACATTAAATATTGGCAATACATTTAAATATTACCTTAAATAATTAATTAATTGGGTACTCTCTTTTTTCCCCTCATTCAATGTACAATCAAAAATATTATGAATGAATGAATGAAAAATATGGAAACAAGTTAAATCCCACATTCAAGAAATATTTTGGGTTTTTTTAATAAGTCCTGTTTAAAACATGAAATAAATTATCAAACTACTAAAGAATCACCAACAAATGTATTCACTAAAAATTATTATACAAAAAACTATTATTTTCAATTCTGCCTCACAAAAATGAGCCAGCAGGAACATCATTCCTGGCAACCATCTTTGTTTGGACGCAGTCACTTGGGAAATTGAAATTTTTTTATCATGCATTTCTTCCCAGTGGTTTGAAGAATGCCTGGAAATATCTCAAATTTGAAATGTAATGGTAACACATGAGAGGCACAAAACGGGGTTCAATACTGTGCTGGCTGCAGAAGGATTTAGGTCAGCACTGAATAACTCAAACCAAGGAGAGAGTCATGTTCTCCCCGTTTTCCTCAGCCATTAAACCCAGAAAAACTCAAGTCTACTGCCAGAAACCAGGCACATCACATGCAAACCTCGACGTTTTGTGCTTTTAACAGATGATGTCATTTGCTGGCTGCCATCCAGGGGGTCAGGGTAACGCAGCTCAGCTCTCTACGCTGTCATAGCCCTGTACAATGCTGCTTGAACATGATTACACAAGGCAGCACTGTAAAGAGGCTAAAAGCGTAGAGCAGGGTGATGGTGAACCGCCATGAAGCCATCATCCACCACCAGGGTTGTTGTAGATGCTCCTGCACCTGTGATTGAAACAGCAAACAAATCGATTATGTAGAAAGATCAGAAATCACAGACAGGGATCGGCGCTCAAAGCGAAAAAAGGTCAACGAGGTTAGGTTTTGTGCACGGCCCACGGGAGCAGCTGCACAAAACCTCGTTTCTTTAATTCAATTCCGCACCGAGGAATAATGGGGTTTGGCTTTCAGTAACCACAGGCTAGTGGTGATGGAGGGGAGGTTGCATGAAAAGATCTGAGACCCCAACTGTGCAGGTCTAGTGCGCCCCCATCTGTGTGCTGCTGGAGTCGAAAATATTAGAGGAAAAAAAAACAGGATGCATAGAAAAATAACAAAGAAAAAAACGGTCACATTTACTAAAGCATTTTCCGAAATCTACTCATGAATGAAAGTCAAAGCAGCAACGTGTTGTGCAGAAGGACAGAGGATGTGTTCATTGATCTCCATAGTGACAGGCGCGTCTGTTCCTCTCATAATAATGAGTTAAATCAACCTCAGAACCTGGTTGTTGTTTTTTTTAATCAACGTGCACAAGCGACCTTTTCTTTCTCTTCTTTCTCTGAGGGGGGGACACATGAAAGGAAACGAGATGGGCAGTGGCATTGGCACAACTGACTTGGGGATGGTATGACGAGACATGACACTGATATGCGCGCAACACCCAAAATGTTAAGACAACATTTAATGGTCAAAAACCTGCAATGGAGTTTGTCCGCATTGTCTCCGCTCTCCGGGATCGGCGAAAAAAAAAATGATTTCAGTCGAGTAGTCTAGCGTGGTCCGGCCGCGATGCTGTGCGTAATGTTTTGAACGCTCGGTCAATGCGCAGACTGGTTGGAAATGACTATTTTTATTGACGTCAGCGCACAGGCTACTGCCCCCCTCCCTCTCTCATCCCTACAACTGCACCATCTAACGGACTTGGGTTTACATTCCAGTCAAACACTCGAGCTTGAAAACGGAAACAGACCTCCCACACAAAGCAACTTGAATTGAAATTTACCTCTTTACTGTTCCAGATGTCGCGAAATGCGCCAAGTTCTTCAGTGGAACTAAATTCCCCAGAGGGTTAGTCATCGGTGTCACCATCCGGGTAGAAAGACTGGAGCTCCGACAAGACTTCAGGCTTTACATTCTGCCATTCTATGGTATGACTATATGAATAATGTAACTTTACTATTATTAATATAAGAATCATATTCACATGGGTATAGGAGTAAGATGTATCTTAATAAAAATGGATCAGAATTAAACCCAAATACAGAAAAAAAAGGAAAAGCAACAGAATTTAATAAATTATTTTAAATTTATTCCAACTCGGTTAGCAGAGCCAACATCATTATACCCAAAATGTAAATATTACACTATTAACACCTTCAAAAACACATCTCCTCCTTCCGAACAAAGACGAATTCGGCCCACCTCCTGACCAGAATGAGGTGTTTTGCAGGCAGGTGTGTCCATGTGCTGACAGGAGATTTTGAATGAGAAATCACCATGTTTTATACAGATTGTTCGACAGAAACTCTATGTTGATGCACACACTGTACAGGATAACATCCAGAATGATTATATTCATGTGATCCATCTGCTTTGTGCACTGAACCAGGTATTTACACTTCATGACAAAGGGGCTAAGACATTTGAATTCATGTGTGGAACAGTATGATCAGTCATCTGCTGATGAGTCTCAGCTGTAAGACAAAGTCAGTAAACAGAAAACTGGAGAGTGGAGCTGGCAAAAAGATGTGAAAACGTTTGTGTCAATATGTCAAATAAATAATATGGTTATTAAACTTTCAACTTCATGATAATGTGGGAATATGATGAATTACATTTTTAACAGCCTGTTTTCCTTATAGTTTTTTTGCATTATCTGATGCTCATTAACTGAATACAGCTTCAACTCCATCATAGAAATCAAATGAAAAGTCTTAACACTTTTTAGTTTGCGTAATGTTCTGTAATAGCAATAAAATATATCCAACAAATTCTGTCTTCGCTTGAGAAGCTGCAGAGGCTTCGTGCCATCTCCAGTTTCTTAGTTTTACATTAAAAAGGGAAAAAAAATCTAATTTCTAGCAATTAAATAAATGTGTAACACTCTGGTTTCATTTGTACTAATAACACTATCACTGTGGTTCAAGCATAACCTTAAAGTACAAGTCAAAAATTATACTGGTCCTGCTTGTGATTTTGTTCTGACCTGGTTTCAACCAGATCCAGACACATTCATGCAGGAATATGTGTTAAAGCAAACTGACAGAAGACTAAACTGTCATTATCTGTCAACTGCAACACAGATTTTACACATCTCTTAAAATCCCAGAAATGCTCACACTGAATGTGGGAGTGGATTCTCAGCATCACTAACTAAAGTTCAAGAAGCACAACAGAAGCTCAGTCACTGCCCAAACTTTGTCTCCGTGTATGGTTCTGAACTATTCTACAGTAAGACTTCACCACTTGTGCAGAGACAGAGTTTTGCTTTTTTTGTGGTCTAAATGGGAGGCAGACGGCACAGGTGGACTCTCCTTTCAACTTTTCTTCTTGTCAGCAGAGACTAGTAAGTATTATAGTATCTCCAGGTCTACGTGACGAACCTCTGGGTTTCGTTGCTACAGAAGAACAAAAGACACACACATTCCATAAATAATAAGTTGTAGATATATTGTAGCATCAGCTAGACAATAATGAGGATGAGATTATTGTTTTAGTACCTTGAGTTCTTTCTCCAGGCGATCCACTTCGGCTCCCAGGGTGTCAATGATGTTCTCCCCGTGTTTCAGCATGAAGTTTTCCAGCTCCTCGGGAGTTTTCACCTGCTGAATGTCCTGCAGATGAAGAAAAGCACACACTTAGATTTGGTTGAAAAGATGCATGTAAACAACCTGGATGTATGTTTAACACACAAATCCAGCAACACACACGAGCGTATCGTGTTTTAAAAAGAGAGAAATACTTACGCTGAGGATTTGGTCAATGTCTTGTTTTTCCAGGTACGATCGTGTCACCACCCGACCATCAAAGTCAACTTCGGCCTTGAAGCGAACTTTACTTAGCCCCATATCAGTGGCTTTCACATCGTGGATGGCCCTGCTCACAGTAAAATAAATCATGTCAGATAAACTCCAGGGCAGGTAGATACAAAATGTTTATAATAAAATGTGAAAACCGTCTTATGACTGGGACATTAAAGTGAAGACTATGGCTAGAATCTGGTTCACTAACATTAGGAGACGTCTAAAATAACCACTACATCCACAGATCCCTGGGCACAGACGTGAACCACAGCTCCTAGAAACACATTAGAGTTCTGCTTTTTTTCATTCCTCAACATTGCATTGGTAATTAACATAAAAAGAAAAATCATTTTTTTACATTTTTAAATCAATTCAGAATCTTTCATTTCCGCATTGCAATGCATCTAAAAAAATATTTTATTTCCCACCCCTAGCTTGTACCCAATAGAACCACTGACTGTAAAACTGCCTCACCTGGAGGTGAGCATAGCTGACTTTAGACTATTTAGAAACACATGAATGATTCTCGATCTGACTTTAACACCTGATTCATGTTTTAGAGCTGTGTGTGTGTGTGTATGTGTGTGTGTGTATGTGTGTGTGTGTGTGTGTGTGTGTGTGTGTGTCAGAATGCGCCTGTACATTTGCCGACCTTACAGCAGGGTCACTCTCCAGGAACTCTGTGAGCTTCTGCAGACGATCAGCCTGTATAGATCGCCCTAGTAGGGCCTCTGTGTTTGTGTAGATGAGGAAAGCTGAGACGGTGCCCAGCAACGTGCCCACGCCAAGAGAACCCAGACTGTCATAGTACGGGTTACCTGGGGCAACAGAGGCAGAGGGGGGGCAGAAGAACATGAAAGAAGTGGTCAGTGACAACACTGAAATTAGAAAAACAAAGTACAAAAATACAAGAGAACAAAGATCCTGAGGGTAATTTATCACATCAGTGTGATTTAGATGTGTTCAGATGTTTTATAGATGTTTAGAGACGTGTGAATGTCGCATGTTATATTGTTTTCTGTGTAATTTCCCTTTGGACAGTTGTGAAGCTGACTAGACAGGATCGAACAATCTAAAAATCTGAACAATGTCTCTTTGTTCACCTGTGAGTGAGGTGAGCCCCATGCAGCCAGCAGCCAAGATGACTCCTAATACAGCAGCAGCATCCTCCAGCAGCACCACGTTAGTACTGGGATCCCGACTCTGCATTACTGCATGAAGCAATGCAAAACCTCTTTACACGTGAATTAACAGATCAGTCACTTTATATGTACCCAAGAGAGGATTGGTTTTAGAGCAATAAAAACACAAATTGAGAAATAAAGACAATGACCAAGTTAATAATAATAATAAGAATTTAAAAATGTTACAAATATGACTTTATGGAACATAATGACTATCTCATTTCTTACTTTCCTTAACAACATGAACATCAGCTTGGCCTGCATGACACCGTGTGTTCACTCAGCATGAAAAGAAATAACTGTTGTGTCTTGACACATAACTGCTTCTTTGACGTGACCACTGAGCTGGAAAGGTGAACTTGCTTGAAACGATAGAGAATCATTGAGGTGTGGTGGCAGTGAACTGTGTGTTTATATAAACAAGTAACAATGCTTTAATGCTGTGGATGTGTTCAAAGACCGTTATCTTTTGCCGGCTCATCAGAGACAATACACAGCACCTTGTTTACATCCAAGTAGTTGCTGCTAATAAACAAGCACTCCGTCTTACTTTTATGATCACGTGGACTTTGTCTGTTCTACGTCTTATCTATGACATTTCCTTTCTGCAGAGATGACAATTAATCTGATCCTGAACAATGGCAGAAAATACCTGGTTTAATTTTCCTCCACAGGTAAGTTAGATAAAACAATGAGCCATTTCTGGGTCTATTGTTTGAAGTGCTGTGCAGAGAGATGCTACAGTGCTGCAAATGTGGAAGAGAAACCTTTCCATTTACACTTCAAGTCATGCTGCTGTCACAAATTTGTCATAAAATATTGTTGTACGCTTCGCACACAGTGTGCTTGTATTGCGAATGAAACAATGAAAAGAGGCATCTGTAGTGACCAAGAGCTACTATGATAGATCCACAGTAGCAGGAGTAAATGAATATTATAGTTAGACCAGCTTTAAAAAACCTAAAATCCTTTAAATGACAAAGATTTCTGTTGCACATACCATATTCATAAAAAGACAGTCCGTGCTGTTTGGCGCTCTTCTTTATTTCATTGATGGCTACTAGTAATGTTGCTGTGAAGGGGAAATAAAAAAATTGAAAGACATGTGGAAGAATTGCAAAACCCAAGTGCAAACACAATCTAAGATCTATTAGTTCCTTAAAATGACCCACCTCCTTCAGACACCAGAGAGCCCGCCAAAATAAAGTAAGCCTGTAGCACACAAACACGTTGGATCAAGATTAATCTTTACATACACAGAATAACATTCAGGGGGCAGCTGACACTCACCCATAACAGTGATTCCATGGGCTCCGGGTGCAGCAATCCCATGATGCCATGGTACCAGGAGAGTCCTGCTCCCATCATAAAAATACCCACCCCACTGATAAGAGAGGCTATGTAGCGCATGTTAGAGAACCCATACCTGAAAAACACATGAGTGCTGTTTTAATATAAGATATGGTTTTGCAGTGTGAGGCATCACTCTGTAGCACCTCTGAACAACCAGAGAGGATTGAGTTGTTCAGTAGTTTACCAGAGTGACGTGGTTTCTCTAGTGAAACCATCAGCGTGAATAGAACAAGCATCAAATTTAAGTTTGAATCAGTGTTTAAAACACTGGAAAATAAGATGCTCATGTGTACTTACGGGTGCACAGCGTCCGGGTTGCGGACAGACTGGCTGATTCCCAGGGCGAGCAGAGCCTGGTTGCAGGTGTCGGCCAGAGAATGGATGGCCTCTGAGAACATGCTGGCTGATCCAGTGTAGACCCATGCCAGAAGCTTGAAGAAGAAATTCAGGCCGTTGCTGAGGGGGGAAAAAATAAGTATATCAAGAACTTTACAGTATATGTTACAGTTGGTTTTCTCACAATGTGACAGTTAAGATAAACTTAGCAGCAAAAACTCATGTGGGCCAAATTCATTTATAGGTTACTCCATTGCTCAACTCTTCACCATGTGCTGCAAAATTCTTCTGTTTGGATGCATCTGAATAGATTTTACTCCCACACTGGGCCTCTTACGAGCGCTAATTGAGTCTTCTTTGTGCATACTCACTAAAGAAAACAGTGTGCTGTTCATGTGACCGCACGTGTCCTTTAACAAAATCAGTCAATAGGCCACATGATTTCATGTGATCCCATGCAGTTCTCAATACAACGTTAAAACACAAAATCTCAAATGACTGTAGATCAACTGGTCACACACAGTCCTTTTGCAGGCTTTTTGCTCAGTTATCCAAATGCTACACTGTGATACTACTATGATATACTATATGTAGTAACCCAGCTGAGAAGAGACTTGTGGTTCTTCTCTCTAATCCAGTCCCTCCCACTGTGTGTGCTAGAGCTCAGTAAAGTCACTGAGTACAGAGAGACCTCACAGCAAAACCAAACAGTGGTCAGGCAGACTTGTGAGAGTGTTATAACTTACATACAAATAGCAACCATGACCACCTTCCCTGGTCCCTGTAGAAATGTCGCCCTCTTCCCCGATCTAGGCTTTAAAACACAAAGAAACAGCTACGTGAAATACTGATCATCAGCTGAATCACAAAAAAGACAGGTCAACAAGGAGATCATGCCTTTCTAATGTTCATCAAACTCTATAGTCAATACATAATTTATAGAGTTGATTTCACGTGATGAAGTATACTGTGGCGTTCACACTGGCAAAACAGACCAGGAGGGTATAGAAAATGCCATGATGCAACAGAGAAGTCGGAACAATACTTTATGGTGAATGAAATAATGTCAGCATCATGCAGTAAAGAGCAGGGACTGAAAGACAGACAACATATAATGACAGCGTCATTCAGATGCAGTGTGACCTCTGTCTGTAATAGGGACAAAGGTCACACAAACATCATTAGGGCAGCCAGAGCATATTAATAGAAATATCCAAGTTACTTAATCTTTTACATTTAAAATCATCTTGAAATTTGATCATATTAGCAAAGAAAAATGACAGCGCTCACCTTAGTGTTGCCCCAAAAGTCTTTGTATTCTTTCAACAGCTGCTGATTTCGAAAAATATCTATAAGTCAGTGGATAAAAGATACAAATAAAACCATATGTTAATAATTAAGGAGACAAAAAAAAATAGAAACGAATTATAAAAATACCAGTCAACATTGCTACTCAACTGTAAAAGTTCAGCTCAGCTTTACTGTTAAATGAGCAGTTTGATGTTTTAGGAAATATAGTTATTTAAAGCTGCTGTAACTGCTTAAGTCACTTTTTTAACAAACATTTGTGTTTTTCTAATGTGACAATTTGCTGATTTTCATTGTCTTGCATCAGAGTAAATCAAATATTTTAACAGGATATTTGATGACATCACCACGTGGTCTAGGAATGGATTAATCAGGAAAATAACTGTCAGACTGATTGAAAATAAAAGGTCATTTGCTTTTTTGTGGCAGAGTAGCAGAGAAGCCTTATTTCTCCAGCAGCTGGTTATTTTAGCTTAGCATAAACACCAGAAACATCAAAACACTTAATCTCGTTCTGTCTAAAGGTAACAATTTTGCCTACGACTACCTCCACTGCTTGAAGATAAGACAAAATCTTATACTCATAAAGATGCACATGTAACCGGAGAAAAATATAAACCTACTCTCTTGGTACTCTCTCTCCTCCTCTTTCCTGACTTTTCTCTCCCGGGCAAGTGCTTCATGGCTTCCCCAAACATCTAGTGCTCTAATAGTTGCAGAGGAAAATAAATTATTAACAAAAGTTAGAAAACTTGTAGGAAGGTATTCAGTGTTCTGCAATATATCAAACTATAAAGCTAATGTATTTAACACTGACTTGGCCTCAACATCTGACCGCAGGAACACAGTGAACGCCTCAGTGTCGTCGTGGGGGCTGCGTCTCCTGATCTTCCGAAGTTGTTCCAAATCACTGTGAACACATAAGGGGAGGTGGTATGCAAAAGACGTAGATGTAGAAAAGGACATTTGTAACATAATGTTAGGCAGACTTATATTAACTAATGACAAAAGCATGTTTACTGATTAACTCAGTGGAATTTGTGCTGTGGTTGTGGTCTGCAGGAATCTCAGACAGCACTGAGGCCGACAGATAAGTATTTAACACCATTCATTCAGATAGGCGCTGGCGATATATCTATAGCTGTAGATTCACTGCATATTTTAAATAAATTCAATGTTTCAGTAAAAGGAGATACCTCGGTTTCAGGCAGAACTCATTCATGGCCCTGACTGCAGTGATGAAGTTGTTCTGAGTATACCTGGGTCCATATTCCCTTTTTTTCAAGACTGCCCGAACTACAGATAAAATGAGAGGCAAATTAAGATACAGGGTTTTCATCTGCATTTATTAGTTCCAACTATGTGACAAGCTGAACACTATAATAAAGATATATGGTAAATCAAGAGTAAGGCAATGTGTAATATTTACAATCATGGAAGGTTGATGGATGCACAACTGTTGTTTGTTACCTTTCACTTGAATTGTCTCAGCTTTTGTCAACCCTTGAGGTGACAAACCTATAACAACAAAAAGATTTAAATTGATCAGAAATGTAACTTAAAGCCAAATTCTACTGGGAGACTTTGGATTTTCCCTAAGCATGCCAACTTACATACTACTACTGCTATTACATATTACTTTACATAATAATGTGCAGAAAATAATACAACAGAAAATGTGAAAAACAGACAGAGATCACACAACTTCAGCAGTATATGTAAATATTGTTTTGTCACCTGGTGAAGCTGGAGTGGCTTTGGCATCACCAGACAAGACCTTTTCTGCTGATGGAGCATCACCTGATAGTGATTTTGGAGGGCCATCTTTACTGCTGCCAGAGGTAGAGTAGTACTGCACCTTGCCCAGCCCTATTGAAGCAACTCTGCAGTCTGGAAGGCTGAACCACAATCTATGTATGCCTCCACTTTGCCAACCTGTGCAACAGAATGTGTAATAACAATAAGCTTTTGTTCCTTTGGTTCTACTGCATAATAAAGCAACACTATTGTTAAAGAGAGAGCAGAGTAAGGGTGCAACTAAGGATCATTTTCATTGCAAGGGAAACAAAGGAGACTGTGAGGAACTGTGCTCACCACTGCCCTGTTACCAATAGGTTCCTGAGGGTGCAAATATACCAAACAGTCCAAACAGAGAATAGTGACTGTAGCAGAAAAATCACTAGCATATTTATCCCATCACTACAGGACATAATTCAGAATACAGACATTACTACATCAGAACTGTATTATAATTGTATTGTAATTTTTGTATATGTGCTTGGTAAACGGCCAAAAGCATTAAACAATCTTGAATATAGTATAAAAATGTAACATGTGCATTTCATTTACTAACCAGTTAACCTTCTAATAATACTACTACTACTACTGACACTACTACTCCTACTAATAATTTAACCTCAAAGGCAGAGTAGAAAGGATCCTCATGCGTGTTAGCTTTAGTTGTAGCATCTAGCACTTTATGAGACTCCTACCGTAGCACAGGTGAGGCAACCTCGGGGACCACTGTGACTGGGACGCCCTGTGGTGCACGAAGACCCTGTAGAAGACGTGCCATGGTCTGTGGGCCAGGGTGGGAAACATCCTCGCTGAAGCGGGGCTCGGTAGTGAGAAGCAGGACGTTGCTGTGCGGAGCCACAGATAACCGTTAAGGTTAGCCCGGTCACTTTAAGTTAGCTTGACACTTAACCAATTCAGACAAATTAACGAAAATATCTGATTCTATCATTGGACAGCTGTGTTAGCAGCTACAAACAAACAGCGAGTGTTGGTGTCTCACTGTTAAGGTAATGGTTGTCACTGATAATCACTTGGCCAGTCATCTAATGCCATTAATGACGCTGCTACAGCGATACAGACACCGGCAAGCTAATGCAGCTAGCTAAAACCAAGCTAACATCGTTAGCCAACGTACTGTGTAACTGCTGTGTGACACTTTGATTTAGACAAAAAACACTACAGCTAACTGATGAGTACGTTTACAGAACGTCGTCCATAAAAGCCAGTACCTTTTTATTTTGACGGTTGTTCATAATCTGTGTCCATTTTGAAGATCTGTGACCAAACCGATGGTAGCGCTACGGCAGGTGCTACAAACACACATACGTCACCGCGTCAAACGACGTCCTCTCGCGAGATTTTAGCTTTGTCGAATTATCTCGCGATAGGAACAAGTTAAGTAGATCCGTCATGTCTTTCCAGGCTACATCACATGAAACAAACTACTGTTTGTAAGTCGCAAATACTCTCATCCTATGAGGTCGCATGCATAATAAATAAAATGTTGTTTTTCCTCGTTTCCAGTAAGTTTTGTTTGTCGTTTAAAAGCTACACAGGAGATGGTGTGTTTAAGGTTTAACCTACATATGACTTAAATATTTCATATAACATGGGTTAAAAATATTATTAAACGGAGACATTACATTTTGATTATTGATGTGTCAGAACTGAAACATCTTCTTATTATCTTATTATTTTAGTCATTTGAAAGAAATCTGTCACTTGAGACTAAAATCATCTTTCCTTAAAAGTCACAACATTTATTCTGCAAAATAATCAACCTTCACGGTGAAAACTCTGACCGATGAAGTCAAAATAAAAGAGGAAACATTTCTATAAAAGGTATTGTTGTTGATCCAGCAACTGAAACCAATCAGAATTTAGATCAGGTGAGAGACAGGATTTTAAATTAATAAATGGAAAACAATTAAAAAGAACATGATGCAAACATAACATAAACAGACAATATAAAAATCAAACACAATCAGGCGACAAATTAAACATTGGTTTACAAATATGCACACACTACGCACATAGGGCATTAATTAAAACAGTAATAAATCCTTCTTGCAAATTTGCTAGATCTCAATTTCTTGAGTGATAAGAAATAGTATTTAAAATCTTTAATAATCTAGGTAAAGAAAGGTTTACTATTTCTCCACTTACTACAGTGTGTGATATTTACACATAAGAATGACTGAATGGGATTTAATTTACCTAAAGTGATTGCAAACTGCTTACTTTAATCTAAAGACAGATGCAGGTTATGAAAAGAAAAAGTGTCCTGTTTTATCTGTTCTATTGCCAAACGAACACAGGTCTACCTCAAAGTTACATGTTTTTTTTCAGAAAATCTGCAACAGGGTATATTTTATGAATTTGGAGAAACAGGCCACTTAAAAATTTAAAACAAGCCTTTGCCATAATTGACTGAGTAAAATTAATTAAATACATTATTTCTTGAGCTGAACCCATGGAAAAGAAAGGATTTCAAAGTGGCACTAATTACCTTATTATCACTTTTACTATCATTCAAGTTACAGTATCTAGTTTTTAAGTTTATCAATAGTGCTTTGATTTCTATATATAAAAAAGGGTTGTGGATTAACTTCTTTAAAAAAGACACATAATCTAAAAGCTTTTCCTTCCTCCAATAAATCCTTAAACAAATGCCCTGAAGTCTTGTTACTGATTACATGAAGCAATGTCTCTGCCAATTTATTTATCTCAGTTGATTTACTCATTTTAGTGGCTAAATTTCACGTTCATAAATACACAGATAGGCATCCAAAATAAAAAAGGCAGAATGGAGAGAGAAGAATCACAACACTTAACAAAAAACCTGCAGGTTTATTGAGTCTTTAAAACATTGCAGTCGATATGTAATGACCTGGCATTGGTAGTAAATAGGGACCTTATGGAGCAGCAGTGTTTGTAAAATTAATCTGACGAATGACTGACAAATCAAACACGTACACTAGGAGAGAGGTCTTTTGACTTCCCGTGCGATCACTTGACAATACCTGCAGATTCATCACTTCCATTTCACAATCATTAAAATGGAATTCAGAATATTCAATCAAAATCAAGACCCACAGTACAGTTTAAAAGGCCATAACTTTAACTTGGTCCATTTAGGTAAAAATTAGAAGAAAAGAAAAACACTGTGCACAAATAAGGTCACTGAAATGAGAGAAAATGGAAGTATCTAGGTAGGAAACAAGTCGTCAAGCTGATGTGAGAGTAGCACAGAGGGGTGACTCTGTCCTGGTATGCTTTCTGGTTGTATAGGGAAGCAAATGTGGGAGTTGGGATTTGCATTAACGCATCGTGACAAACTCCTCAGAGGAGGTGGGGTGAATGGCAACAGTCTTGTCAAAGTCGGCTTTGGTAGCACCCATTTTAATGGCCACAGCAAAGCCCTGCAGCATCTCATCACAGCCCAGGCCCTGCATGTGCAGCCCCACCACCTGGGGAAGAGACACAATTCAGTATTAGAAAGTTAACTGTAATCTCGCCTACAACAACAAAATGTGTAGAGCCGGCTCTGCCTACAGTTGGAGGAAGAACAAGACATTCAGAAAAGTAAATGTACGGTTTGTATAATTAAAAACCTTCTTTGAATCTTCTAGTAGTGCGCTTATCTGGAGAACAGTTGACTCCTACCTTCTCCTCCTTGCCTACACACACCAGTTTCATGATGCACTGACTCTTCCTGCTCGTCATGGCATGATACATCGGAGTGAAAGAAGTCTTGTAGATCTTCACATTCTCCTTTCCTCTAGATTTAATGGCCTCCTCTGCAACACAAAAAAAATACAGTACAATAAGTACAAGGTAAAATACAGTAAATGCAGCCTGCACAGTAATAATAAACTGACAACTTCAGGGCATTACAAATATTGGAAAGTGTCATAACTTTTGTTGCTAGCGGACAGTGGCTCTTTTTGAGTGTGCTCACCTTCTGTGAGGCCCACCGTACCAATAGGTGGGTGGCTGAACACCACCGTGGGAATACAGGAGTAGTCTAACTTGGAGTCCTTCTTGCCCTCAAACAGCCTGTGTGCCAGCTTTCTGCCTGCAGCAATAGCAACTGTCCCAACATACAAAATAACATCCTGAACAACAATAACGGTCCTAAACAAGGACTACATGTTCACCTCAAACAAAATACATTTTAAAAGGTATGAATATTTAGTTTCAGGGGAAACATAGTTTTTAAATTTATAAAATAAGTTGTCAGTTCTACTTCCTACCAGGTGTGAGAAGAGCTTTGCCACAAACATCACCGACAGCATAGATACCCGTTCGACTAGTGTTCTGAAACTCATCCACAATGATATGGCCTCTTTCATCTGTATCCACACCCTGCAAATAGAGAGAAAAACTCTTATCTAGTTATAAATTAGGTAAAAACATGACACTGTAGCACTGAAATGTTTTTATTGTTTTCCTTAGAAACATTTATGTCTCTTTGATAAGCTTTAAACAGAGTTGCACAGTGATAATGAGAGAAAGACTATAAACTAAGGGCAATTAAACAGCCAGGATTAAAACAAATGAATTCCCTTTGCAGACAGTGAACAGTAATGCGCTAGTCTGCACCTGTTTAATTAGTGCATGCTGCATTTGTTGCCATTTTAAATAGTTTAATTTGTCTAGATCTGGTTATTTATGATGATTTTTTGGGTTACCATCTCTCCAATGTTCAGTCCTGAGGTGTTTGGCTGTCTGCCGATGGCCCAAAGAAGACAGTCCACCTCCTGGATGGTGCTGATCTTCTCTTCATTCTTCTTCTCTGGGTCCTTGGTGACGATCGTAACCTCCAGACCTCTGTCCGTTTTACTCACAGACTTCACATAAGAGTTCTTCCACAAATCTACACCAGAGTTTTGAATTTCTTTGGTGCAGTTGGTGCTTATGATGCTGTCAAAGTTCCTCAAAACCTACAAGGAGAGTAAGAAAACAGCATTTCCATTACTGCACACTGTAGAAAAAACACACAGAATTTAGATGGAGCTGTGACTTTATGTGTTTCTTACTCCTGTCTGTCGAATGATGAGGGATGTTTTGGATCCCAGGGTGGAAAGTATCCCTGCCATCTCCACAGCAATATAACCAGCACCCACAATCACACTGCGTCTGTTGGGACAACAACTTTTTGATTACAGAAACTTTTTTTTGTAATGGTATCCAACGAACACTACAGAGGTTATATAATAATCTTACTTTGGCAGGGTTTCAAGTTCAAAAAAGCCGTCACTGGTGATGCCAAGACTTGCTCCTGAAATGATAAAAAACACAAAGCTTTGCACAACATTGCAATTTTATAAAACTAGTCTGACTTAATGTTCAGATTAAAGGAAACTACCTGCTCAGAACAGTGCTAAACACAAAGCTGATTACAGTTTCCAAGCAAAAGTAAAACCCAATTATAGTCTTACCTGGAACTTCAGCATCACTCAAAACATAAGGCTGCCCTCCAGTGGCTATGAGGATGTGAGGCGCCGTGTACTTTCTTCCATTGACCTCCACAGTAGGCTCAGGGTCATCAGTGAACCTGGCATGGCCTTGCATTGTTTGGATTTTAGCCTGCAAAAGGAGCAGACGTCATTATGTTACCTGCAGACGTCATCAGCAATCACTGTGACAATGAAAACAACTAATTCAAAAGGTTCTAATATTATTAGTTTACAATCACGAGCCTGGTTTAAATACATCATTAAAAACAACACGTACAGTCGAATAGAAAAGATCATTTAAATTACCTTGTCAAGATTGTTGCGATAAATGCGATTTAGGTGAGTAACATAAGTGTCTCTTTTGGCCTTAAGGGTTCTGCACAACACAAACACAAGAATGATAAGAGTTAAAAGTATTTTAATTTTCAAAGGCGTGGCCTTTAACTACACCCAATGGTTACATGATAACAAATTCAGTTGTTGAGATGGAAAGTAGGAAAAAAATCTTTTAATAAATGCTCCAGAGCACAGATTCATCACTGCAGTCAGTGGTGCACAATTCCCAGAGCACTGCTGTGTCTGGAGGCTGTTACTGTATGTCACCGCCCCCCCTGTTCTCCTGTGTTTCCTGTCTGCCTGTGAACTAATACTATTCAATATAAGCATGTCAAAAAAAGCATTTCCTTTATTTGCATAGCCCACATCAAAATAAATGCTTGTTCTTTTGTAAATCACAGAGGATCATCTATTATACTGAAATGTAATATTCCACTTCCCTTTGTACGTTAGGGCTGGATCAGACAGTATAACATACAATCTGTCAGAACAACAATGTGATAGTTCTTTTCTGTTTTATTCCGTATCTTAACAGCTGAATACACCTTTGCTTAAACCCATACAGGCAAACCTTAGATGAGCGCCAATGTTCTGTATTCCTGACTAATGTTTCTTATCTTTAACCAGCACCTTGACTCAAGCTGTGTTGTTCACTTAGATACAGAAGTGGGTTAAAGTGGAGCAACAAAAGACACGACAGACAGAAGTTGTGCTATGAAATGGACACCACTTTGTTCCAGGAACAACCATGGCACGTTTCAAAATAACTTTTTGTGGTTGCACAAAAAAAGTTACTCCAAAACTGAACTTACTCCCAACTGAAATGAACATTTCCAACGTCGAAGCCGTAATCGCTGTGATCGTGGAGATACTCTGCATGAACTGCTGCATTCCACATTACCTGAGAAGAAGTAAGCAACATTAACGTATATGTGCATATTAACAAATCATTTGAGTTATCGCAACAAGATCGGGAATAAAAGTTTACCTTCTTGGGGACGCAGCCAACATTCACCTGAAAATCATTGAGAAAGAAATAATAAATAAATAATATTTACATATTTGCAAAACTATGTTATAAGTTTGTTTCCTTCTTTCCGTTTGAAGTGAATCTGACTTCATCCAGGAAACATCAATCTGCAGCAGAATCTCTTATCAGTGCAAACAAACCAGACAATAGACGTTGCACTGAATATTCTGCAGTTTACCAGGATTCATTTTATTTAAATGTTATGACACTGTCCGTGTTGTTTATACCCTGGATGTTAGAGGAAGAGATGCGTGTTTGACTTTTCAAACTTCCAACAAACCCACAATGTTTGTTGTACACACCTACACATATACACACACAAAAAAATCCACAAAAGGACTCTGGAGGCTTCGCAGTGAACCTGGCAACTAACGTGTGTGAAAGCTGCAGAGGCGACAGTGCAGTGACAGCAGTCAGGGTGGAGAGCTTTTTTTTTTTTTTACTCACGCAGGTACCTCCGAGTTTGTGACTCTCGATCACGGCGGTGGACGCTCCGAGCTCCGCCGCCCTCCGAGCACCGGCCAGACCCCCAGAGCCGCCGCCGATCACCAGAAAGTCGAAGCGGGTCGCGCCTGAGGCCATGCTGCGGCGGATAACTGCGCGTCTGCGAGAAGACGAGAGAAGTCGCTCTGTGAAGACGAACCAGCAGGGACCTTGGGTCCGCGTTAGCTGGATTAATAATGCCATAACCAGGAAGTTTGTAGGCGTATGTGTCTGATAAATGCGGAATGGGAGGGTCAAGTGAAAGCCACTGCTGTGTCATTGTGAATTGCAACAATGGTGTGTAAATCCCAGAAACTGTTTTCACAATAGTCATGATTATCCTCACATGAGCTACAGATTCACGGTTACAACAACAGGTAGGAATCACAGCAGAAAACTGCAGCAAGATCCTGGTTAAATATTACACTAAACGTGTAGTAAGCACAGCCGACCCAAAATATATAAAGTTATTCACATTGCAATCGATCGAGCATCACGGTAATATTTAACACTGATTTATCTGCTAGTCTAGTCCCACATTTGGCTTTAACACACTTCATCACTCACCTTGGTAAAGCCAGTGACACTGACATAGTAGGAAGCAGTCTGCAGATTCCTATAAACAGCATGTTTTGTTTGTTTGTTTTACTTTAGGGCATTTTAAGCAGACGTGTTGAGGTTTATCTGTCTCTGGTCACTCTCAGTTAGTGGGAGCTTGTGGTTTGACTTTAAAAACAATGGCCTTTTAAAAACCACTTCCTGTGTCACTGTGGGAGCTCACAGCAATGGAGACCCGTTTATGTAAACCCCTGGGGTGAAACGACAACACGTCTGCCTTCAAAACAAGCACAAGTGTTCGCTTTCGCTTGTTAAAAAGACGAGTTTGAATTAAGTATTTTGATGGTGGAAGTTGTCACAGTCGAGGGCGTGGATAACGCAGACGGTCCAATGAAATGTTTTCATTGAAAACATTACGTTATTTCTCTAGCAGATTGAGAATCTAGCTCCAAGAAATACCCGGAAAAGACACGATATCTTCAAGAATAGTGTTACCCTGCGCGCAGTCCGCCAGCTGTCAAGAAAAACAAAATAAAAACCCGAATTTCCGGTCGCAGCTTTCAAAATAACACTTCCCTCTTATCACAGCATGCATAATATCTCTTGCTGTGTAGCATAAACACGTCTAAATTAAATTAAACGTATAATCTAAGGACGTGTCTGCACTAAAGTTACACAATCAAACGTATCAGAGTAGTATAGTTTATTTTGTAGTCTTATTTTGAAGGCGTGAGGTGTTTCCGGTGTTAAGGCAGCTACAGCTAACGGTAAGCTAATGTAAAAGCGGCTCGGTTGGCCGTGTTGACAAATGCTAATACCATGTTTCAAAATGGGTCTTTCTGATGTCTTCAGTTGAAAAAAAATTTACAGCAGATGTTGGTGTTTGACAACACTCCGATCAGGTATGTGTGCGGGATTTTACTCTGTCGTAAACGTGATCAGTTGATCTGCGGGCCGTCGTCTGCGCGACCCCCGTGTTGTGGTCAGGTAGCGTCAGGGCCTGTGTTCAGAGGAAGACAGTCCACAAGAGTGGTGCTAAACTCAAATAGGGATGACAGCGTAACAATCACGTAACCGCTTTGTGTCCCCGGGTTATGCTTTCAATCCGCGAGGTGCAGAAATCACGGCCACAGGAGCAGAAAATGCTTCATGAGCTGTGCGTGAGGGGGGAGGGGTTTTATTGGCCTTGTGTTAATGTCGGCACTGTGATCCAACACTCACTTTACTGTCTGTTCTTCCTTCCTCAGGGGGTGAGGAGGCGCCACAGTCAGTACACTGTTTCACCAGCCTTCCCTTCCTTGCTGACTACACCCTGGACACCAGGTGGACATGGATGTTGACTTCACAGCCTCTGCATTTGTGTGACGCCCCCTTGTGCTGCCAGATGACCAGAAGACCTCAGTGCTCAACATGAAGCCTGTCAGCTGTCAAAGCATGCCGCCATCTGTGAGCGGTGGACACCCGAATGTGGCCATGGATCACGTTTTAAACACTTCAAATGTGATGTACTGTGAGAAATGTGGATTTGCTTCTGCAGACGCTGCGGCGTTCAAGAAGCATATGATCGAGCACTTGGGGACACGGTTTTATTGTTTTTATTGCAACAGCGTCTCGTTTAGCGAGGCAGAGTTGAATGCACACTTGAAACAACACGCAGCAAAGTATCCATTCAAATGTCCTCACTGTGGACAGGGTTATATGAGGAGGTTGTGTCTTGTGAAGCACATCGAGCGGTTGCACAGTAAAAGCAACAGCCAAGGACCTGCTAAGTCTGGCATGACAAAAAATTCACATGTTGCTTTGTCCAGTGCTTTACCGAGCGTGCCCACTGCTGATCCATCACCAGTTCGACCGACTGTTCGTGTAACAGTCCCCACCCCGAGTACACCTCTACTCAGACTGGGTAAAGAAGAGCAGAGAGGGAAACAACTGGACACAAACATGTCAAATGTCACAAATAGAAATGCAGAACATTTGTCACCTTTGAACGGACTCATTCACCACAACAGGGCTCTGACCGTGTCTCTGCCAGATGAAGTAACAATCCCCGCTGGCTGCTTGGTTGAACTTGTTGAAGTGAAGACTGTTAATGGGACAAAGGAGCTAAAGCTGAGGCTTATCACTCAACAAGAAAACGAGTCTGTGATAAAAGACACAAGGACCACTGTCTCACAAGGAGGTGCACCGGGAAAGCCATTGTCATCCACCTTAAATCATCCAAACACGGTGAATTCCATGAGTATGGGGGTGTGCACAGTTAACAGGAAGCAGTCTGAGACAGTGAATGTGGAGCGTCCTCCTGCTGTTTCAGTCAGTGCTCCTAAAAACATCCCAACTCAGGTGAGCACAGAAAAAGTCGGATTCAAAAGAGCATCACCAGAAATCATCAACTTAGAGTGCAATGCAGTCATTCCAAAAAAGGTTCCCAAAACCATCCTCAACCCTGTAAGAGAAGGAACGACTGGGATCCGAATTGCACCGAGGGAAGCTGTAAACCTTAAAGCAGCTGCTCCCACGGTTATGTCCACCAGGGTTAGCAACAGGCTAACGGGCAGCCTGCATCCAGAGAATATGGGAACAGGTGTGAATTTAAAGCCAGAGCACTCCAAGGGCGTCCCACCCAGGAGGGCGAGTGACACTAAAACCATTCCTCCAGATGCGGCTGTGCCTGTGAAGCTGGAGCCTGCAGAGCTCCACGTCAGGAACAGCGTTGCATCGAAATCAATGAAAGAGACGGTGAGCTTGAACCAGCAAACTCTGAAATCTTCTTCTCCTTCCGTGAGCGTCTCCTTAGCTGCAGATGTCCAAGTGAGACTTCCAACTGTTGCGGCCTGTAAAGATGATGCTTCTACTGATCCGTCTTTCCCATCACGCAGGACTCTCAATAAGCCCCCATCAGTGAAAACACCTGTGCTTTCTAATCAAGCAAACTCTAAGGTCTTAGCTTGGCCCCACGAAGTCCAATCCAATGTGAGAGCAGGAGAAGGAGATATGCCAGAACCTGAGGGCTTCCCAGTTATTTCCTCTGTGTTCTCATTAAGTCAACAACCAGAGGAGGTCCAAGGCTCCATTCAGCCACTGGTCATGGCTTTGCGTGGTATAGTGATGGATAAAAATAACAGTTCTTGTAGTGCAACACAAGATCAGATCAGTATAATAAACAGAACAGAGCAGGTGAAGGAGGTGCCAAAAGCTGAGGTAGACACAAAAAGTAGACCTGGTGCCTGTGACCCTTTGGCAGAAAAAAACAGTGACCGTATAAAAGTAGAGGAGCATGATAAGGGTATCCAGCACCCTCCCACACGCACACTGAACCACGTCCACATGAAGGAGGAAAAAAGCAGCACTAAAGCAACAAACGATAACAAATGCAGCCACGTTCCTGCTGCAGAGTCTTCAAGAGATGAGGCAGAGGCTCCTTCTAATGAGGTCTCGGACGTAGACGTGTCTGTAGCTGCAGATTCCCTGCAGACGGCAAAAAGTGAGCGTGACATCTGCTCCTTGAAGTTCCCAACTGTCTCTCTGAAAAGGGTACAAGTAGGCGTGTGGAAAAAAAGCAACAAAGGACTCAAACTTAGAATATCCAAATATAAGACTCAGGTACCTGTGGGCAGCGTGACTGATTGTACAGTTATTTATCCGATGCCGCTTAAGGTGAACCAGCTGGTGACACGACCAGGCCCGTATCAGCCTGTCGTGGTACTCAATCACCCAAAGCCCCGGGCCCCCGTGCAGGGAGCGAGAGCAGACAGTGTTGCTGACACAGGAGCCTCTGGCGTGGTTCCAAAGTGCCAAATCTTAAAAATGAGACTGAGCAAAGTGATGGGGCAGAAATACGAGGTGATGGGGTGCACTGTTCGAGTCTTTCCATGAACTTATCAGGCCAGTGCATCAGCGGACACAAGTGTACATTTATAAAAAAAAAAGAAAGTAGTATTAAGATGCGAAGATGCCGACTCAAGAAATATAAAGACGGTTATTTTGTATTCGGGATTGTAATATTTAAAAGAAGACATCTGAGTATCACTGAACATGTTAAATGTTGTATGTTTGTTGTCAAAATAGGCATGGGAAATGGATTATTCAAGTGCAATGCAGTTTGACTGCTTTGGGTCATGGACAATCTGCTGCAGTAGGCTGCACAGTCCTTAAGTGCTGTTCCAGAAACCAGTAGACCTGTCAGAGTTTAGGCATTAGAGCATGCTGATTACTTTCACTTTAACAGATATCTTCTGTGCTTAATTTTTTTTTGTCTTCATTAATAATGTTTCCCTCGAAGATGCAATCTCCCTCCGTCAGTTTATACCCACTTTTTCTTGACGACTGTAAACGCCACTCATGCTCACATTAACGCCTGCAGCAAATTTGAAGTTGAAAATGTATCTAACCTGCATATCTTTGGACTGTGAGGAGAAAACCTACACAGGCCTGTGGAAAACATGCAAACAGAAGGGAGCTGATCTGAACCCAGAACCTTCTTGTTCTAAATCCGCAGTGCTAATAAACATCTACGGAGCCAGTAGTGCAGTTTACAGAGATCATTAAAGAGGTGTTCAGAATATAAAATATACATTTTACCATGAATTTTGCCAATTTTTATGATTAAAACATTTGCAGGTGGCTTTAAATAAAAACCAGCGCGCTCTTGTAAAAAGACGTTTACATGACAGTTTAGAAATCAACTTACTCGAGAAAGCCAACTGTAACCTGGCAACTTAAGCGCGTTTGCATCCGCTTAAGTAGCCAGCGCGTCTCCCTGACGACACCCATTCAGCATCCCAGTTCAGAATCTGCATCCAAACTTTTTCAATGCTGACAACTTTATAACTCGTAAGAGATTTCTGTCTAATTTCATAGTGTTTCTTCGAAGGTGGCCTGAAAAATGTGCAGCGCTCAGCGTCCGGGAGCTCTTAACAAACTCTTATCTCTGATCTTTGGGCAATATTCCATGATCATGTCTTATATACCAATGGTGATCTGTCACTGTTAAGTTTGACAAATGAACTGGACTGAGGAAAACGTCACAGCAAGGTGTAAATAATGGAGCCACAGACAACTCAGTCAGGATATGATGCAAGTCACTGGTTGTTGCAAAGAAATGAACGTTTGCATGTTGTGTCAATTAAAATGTCTCAGTTGTAATGTAAACATGTCCCAGTTCTGCAGCTGTATTTACCATTTTGCTGACCGTTGTTGTTGGTTAAACCTTGAATGTTTTTGATTTTTCCACTTGACCAGGAGTGCCTGAATGCACTGTTAGTTTAGGTCTCTGTGAGGCAACGGCTAAAAACAAAAACACTGACGGATCTCTACCAATTCCCACTGCAGACAGACAAGAAGATGAGTTTATTCATAACTAAGAATGCTTAAAGGGCAAACGTTAATTTGTCAGTGAATGAATTTTTCACAGCAGTCTAAAAGTGTTAATTCGTCTCGGATTATTGTTGCTTCACGTGCCATACAGTTAGCTCTGCATCTGCAGCCGCAATTCAGAAGAAGCTGGAGATCCCTAAAGAGTGACAGAAAAGGTGTAACCCACTCTGCTTTGTTACTGTAAGAATGAGAAAGCAAAGTATTTGTATTTTTTTTAATTAATTTAATTTTACCACCATGTAAATATTCAGTGACTGTGGTGATTCTTGGAGACTGTTGTGTATTTGTCACCGATCATCAAGAGGACATAAACAATCTTCTCTCCTGATTCTTTGCAGATCTGCTTCCTGAGAAAGCAGTATAGCACCTGTGTGTCTTTTTAATTTTTTAATTTTATTATGTATTCATGATGTATAAGGTACTAGACCTATAACTAAATTTGTAGGTTTACTATGTATATAGGTTTTGTCATCCACAGATTTTATGCTATATATATCTATGAATATAAAAAACAATGACTGGTGTTAATACTCTGTAGGGGATGTCTAACATTCCTCTGTCTCCTCTGCTACAGTAGTTATGTTGTGCTTCAGTTTACTTGCACTGCGGAGTCCGATGCCGCTGTGCAGGTTTGGTTATGTAAAATTATTTTAAAAGCTATTTGACAGTTCTTTTACTTACTTTACCTTGTCACTCCTCTTTTGTGTGATACCTACTCAAGCTCTAGTTAAAAAAATGTTTTTTTTTGTTTTACTACATTCACAGTGTTTATCCCCATTGTATTACATGCTTTTATAACAATTGTGTAACTCCTTTTTCTATTAAAACAAAGTCAATATGATCATCCTTTATATGGCTTCATCCATTCTGTTCAGCATAACTGTATCACACAGTGTTGATTATCATGATAAAACATATAACCCAATTATATTTTTCAGGTTACGTCACAGGAGGGTGTCTCAACACATTTTAAGGTCTAGTAACTACAGCTTGACAAGGGGCTCGTCCATGTCCAGATTTATAATTCTGCTGCTTCTGTGATATAAAATGGAGATAAAATCACTAGTAAATTAATGAAACCCTGTTTGATAATGAGTAGTTTCAGTTTTTAATCAGGAAAACATGATAAACATTCTCTGTATCCTGCTTTCTGTATGCTTTCTTTTATGTTTTTTCCACTGGGTTTTGGGTGTTTTGAAGTTTTTGGGTTACCACACTATGTCTGGCATGTTATATTCTTAACTGATAAAAAACAATTGCTATTAGAATCATCTTTGGTCTTAGCCCTCGATGAAACATTTTTATTGACACAACTTTTACAATTTCATACACAGCCTTTTCCTGACAGGCTCGTGATGAACTTCAGCGGATGTTTTGGGTTATAGCTACATAACAGGATGCGATGAACCAGATGGAATTCAGCAGATTATCTTTGCTGGAGTGGTGCACGTGTTATTGCAGCAGCTGGTCGACATCCCTTCTTGTTACTGCACATGTTAGCACACAGTTTTCTGGGTATTTGTTTCCAGGTAAATTTCTCCCACTGATGAGTATTATTGGGAATATGGAGTGAAACTTGATGATTTCAGCCACGGAGTCAAACATCTGAGGAGAAGTTAGACACGATACAGTAAATATAATGCTGGTGATGGTGGTTGTTGAACTGTATTTCTGAACTTGTCCACTCACATCGTTTGATCGTCCCAGGGTGTATTTACTGGTGCTTGCAATGAACCGGATTTTTACATTATAAACCTTCTTCTCGTGATACACAGCCAGCACCAAGGGCTCGCTGTTGGTGTTGATGGAGCAGTCTCGTACCAAAAAGGCCCCATCCTGGTGTTGAGCATTAAAGAAAGAGGACAGGTTTAAAGCACAATTTGTTTAGATGCAGTTTGAATTCATTTCGTATAGAAGTACCTTGTTCACCAGGTGTAAGGCGTGTTCAGCATCTGCTCGATTACAGGACCCGACGTACCAGTCTTCCTCACAGTAGGTCTAGGTAAGGACAGTTCAGTGGTAAGACTTCACAGCTAATCATTATTTGAATGACTCTTCTTGATTCATGGAGTGGCAGCATGTTTACCTGTTGAGGCTTTTCCTTTGGGACAAAATCGAGCTGGTCTTCTTTAGTCTGAGGCCACTCGTGGTGTTGACGTTTCGACGGCACCCTTTCTTTAAGCAGATATTAATGTTGACTGACTTAATCAACCACTCTTTAATGCTACTGACGGTTTGTAACGTTACTTACCGAGATTATGTTGTGACCTAAATAAAAGAAAAGGAAGAGAACACGTGAAGGAATAAAGGGTTTCTAAACAGGAATTAAGCGTCTTAGAAAAGTCAGAGAAAGAAAAGTCATACCGTTTTTCTATCTCATGACTTTCCAGATCCAGTGAATGTCTGTGATTGGTGTGAAGGATTGAAACACTTTCAGTCCTCTGTTGACCTAAAAACACATTCAAGACCTTCACAGCTGCCGATATGTTTGGGATCAAAATGTTACACTTATTCTACTATAATTATTTAGGTCGTACCTGTGTTGTGTGAACTGAATTCTGCCTAGAGGTATTAAAACGACAAAACATGTAAAACAGTAAGGCTAAGGAGTCTTCTCTATTTAGGTTAAGTTTTACTATGTAGAAGGAAATTTGTAAACTCTTATTGTGTCACGGGGCCTCTTACTGGGCCATGATTGAAATAATGCTTCATGCTACTTACTCTTTTAGTTGTTTTCTGTTGCCCTCTGAAAAAAAAAGAAAGACACATTACGATTTTAAAGCAAACTCCAGGCTTTTCTGTGATTATTTTTCTAACCAGCAGGTGGTGTTGCTGCTACACTGGACAAACTGGAAACCAAACGCCCCCTATCACCTTTCTCCGTTTACAAAAGGTTTAGGCCTGCGACAGCAAAATAAAACTCGCTGGTAAAAGTGTTGGTGTCCTCTCTGTTCTCTTACTACGTAGACTGAATGAAATAATAAAACAGCACTGACCCTCTCCTGCAGGGCTCATGTAGAGTCAGTCCAGGCAAGTGATTCACCAACTCCTGTGTAGGCGGTTGAGGTGATGAAGGGGATCTGGAAGAACACATAGTTCAGAAGTAAGTCCACTTACAAACTATCAGTGAATAACTTGCAAAGTAGAAAAGTAAATTACCTGTTTGAGTGCTGTGAAAAAAATAGAGAAAGTAATTCAGGAAGCAGCACAATTTACACAAAACAGTACACTGAACACCACGGTGTATATGGCACAGGTACTACCTGTTCTCCTGGCTGCACAGGTGTGGGCCTCTTATCTGTTAAAACAACACGTTCATGTTTAAAATGTTACTGTGACCCAGACAGACAATGTGGATTTAGTTAACACGGCTGAGTTGTGTTACCTATTCTGGTCTTTCTTCTGCCAGGCTTAAGGTCTCTGTTTACAGCAGGTCCTGCAGTTTTTCAAAAGCAGAATGCAGAAAATTATAAATAGTTTAGATTTACTGAAGAAATAAATATTATATTCTCCTCCACCAAAGGTATGTGACAGCTGAACTGCAGCCCACAGACAATTTGTCCTTTCACAGACACATTTTAGACATTTTTCAAATGTATTTACAACTTGTTAAATAAAAAACTACAAAACAGAAACCTGCTACTGGTCCTTGATTACATTTTGTTGCTGTTTTTTGTAAATTCTGAATGCATCAAGTAGAAAGACATCAAATGGACACAGGTCAGATCCCTGTTGTGGGTGTGTCTTCTATCAGTGGAACAGAGGGAAGAGACCTGAATCCATTTTATTAACTAATTTTCTCATTTTAACTGTTTGTAGCAGAGCAGCAAGACTGAACCATGCAGATAAATGTGCACAAAACTAAATCATATTTTGAAGTTAAATGTTGAATAATGCAGGTTTAAAGTGACTCTGAGTAACTTGTGGCCAAGTAGAGAGGAGTCACAAAGTCAGTGAGGGGGCTCAGTAAAATCTAGTTTAATGATTCAAAGTAATATTTATTTTATTATTTATTGACATTTGCTAAAATTTGCAAAATATTAGAAACAACAAACTACTGCAACCAGTGCAAGCGAGGCTGTAACACTAAAACCTGAACAGAACAAGAGCAGATTATATTGCTTATGCACTTAATTTACAAATGTAATTAGAAGAATGTTTCAAAAGTTATACTGCTGATCTGAGAAACAAAGCTTTCAACGGTCAAATAATGTAAAGTTACCTCTAATATGTGAGACTTCTCTGGGTGGACATCTAGGGACTTTGTTGGAGTTACCCTGTTAATAAGGTGACAATATTCATATGGTTAATTCTTATCCATCTATCTATATATGTTATTCATTAAAACCAGATATGATGTGATTTATAAGGACAAAATGGTGAAACAAAACAAAAATAAAAAGCATTTGTTACACTCACCAAACTGCACATACACAGAAATGATTGAATAAGACAATAATAAAGACCAGCAGTAAAAATACATTACCAGAAGTAGCATAAAAACAAATTACTACATGAAAGAGCCTTTCAATTAAAATGTCTTTTCAGAAGTGATCTTAAAAGAAGGTCTTTATTTTGCTGAAGGCGCTGATAGAGTGGGGAGCAGTAAACAGCACATAGTGTGGGCTACCAGCAGACATTCAGTTCAGTGTTAATGGTTTCATCTGAAGAAAACAAAAGAAAACTCTTACAGTGGAGACTGATGAAAGGCTCTGAGCTGATGATGACCTTGGAAGATCCCTGTCTTGAAGGCAAAAGAAATTTTCATCACTTTCATCAGTGGCAGTAATGATAGTAGTTTCAGTAGTTCCAGTGCTAGTTGGCAGCTTAAACACCCTTTGTGTTTGTAACATCTTGTAACAGTCCCAGCAGCACAGTGCAGCAGCAGCAGCAGCAGCAGCAGCAGCGGCAGCGTGTATTGATTACAGAGGGAGAACACTCCAAGTGAGAACAAATTTAAAAGCCACATTCAGTATAAAGTCGTAGACGTGCAGCTGTGAGGCCCCTGGCTGTGGGCCACATCCATGCAGGGGAGTAAAGGGAGTCTGTTCACACTACATGCTTCTCTCTCTCCCCCGCTTTCGGCTCCTGGATAATTGCAATCTCCCGCAGTCTGACTCAGCCAACAGATGGCCCCGGAGACCCACTGGCAGATCATGCTCACTCAGCATGAGCGCTCTCTCTCAGATCCACACAGCTTTCATTCTCACCACTGTTTGTGGTGGAGCTGTAATTTTTTTTGTCTGCTTTTCATTCAGCCTTTTTCTAATTATGTTCACCGGGGTTTTGCTGAGTAGAGAAGTGAAACGTAGTCACCAACATTTTGTCAACTAGAGTGCAAACACTTAGTTGAAGTTTGTGACTCACAGATATTTTAAATTATTTACAACTATTACTAAACCTTACTAAACCTTTCATGACTTATGCAGTATAAAGTCATTTTAGTTTTTTTTGGTTTGTACACAAAAAATTATAATCTAAATATGTACAGTAACAAAAAAAATGAATTAAACCACATATTAATAAAATTAAATCTGACATTAAACTAGTACATAATTAAAATTAATCTCATTCAACACTAAAAATATGCGATTGTTCTCTTCTCTACCTGCATACTCTCTCTCATCGTATATGGGCCTTGCAGGAAGTATGTGCACATTTATTGTTTCCTCCTGGTCATCCACAACGTCATATTCAGGCTCCACAACGCTGCTATCGTTACCACATCTTTGAGTTCTCTTCCTGTCTGTTCTGCTACGATCCTGTGGAGAAGAGAATGAAAAGTAAAGGTACTACAGAAACCCTGCATTAACTTGTGACTTAATAAAAACAGACTATTTGTACGTGGGTTTCAGCAACTCTGACAAAACAAAACCTGGAAGCACATTTGACTGTTGCTGCCACCTGCTCTTTGCATTAGCCAACACGCAATGACATATTCTACCTATGCTACTCCTATAAGCACAGGAAACTGTTATGCGGTGTTGCAACTTAGCCCACTGCTTGTCTTCACAGCAAGACGAATGTATTGGTAGTGAGCAACAGGAACAAAAGTGACAATCTGTGAAACAGTGTTACAGTGTTTTACATATAAATAGTGTAATAATACTCATTGACCACGTCTGTGATGAAATAGAACATGACCCCAAGAGCACTATGACTATGCTGGCTGAGATTACGGCCAATGCGTTATCATTCGGCCAGTTAAACCAGCTCCTGTGTGCTTCACAGCAGAACTTTGTAAGAAAGAGAAAAGTCCAGATTGGCTTTTCCCAAGAGTAAAAAGGGATGTTTCTGTCCAGCAGGTGCACCATCAGACATGTATGCTTCACCCAACCTAAATAATTCACCACAGGAAAGAAATGTTGAGTTTTGGAAGTTTCTTGTTTTCCTCATGTAATGATGCACAGAAAAGGTTAATTTAACGGCTTGGACATGTTTGTGTCAACATTTGTTAACACTGTAATACTGACTTAACAAAAATGTGCTAGAAAGAAATTAATTTAAAAACAGTTTAGATACATGTTTAACATTACATTTGCAGTTGCGTTTGTTATTTATTGGTCATATTCATTATATAATTGAATATCCATTCAATGTCAGTACTTTGATACATTTAACTTAAATTACTATTTAATTCCAGTGAACTGATAAGATATTGACATGAACATGTACTGTGCTCCCCTGTACTGACACCGGATACATTTTTAATGTGTGTTTAAAAACGCATATTTAACCTCTGAGCCCAGAGACTGCAGAGCCACTCTGTTTATAAAGAGATAATAAATCACAGGGGGAAGTTTTCATACAAGCAGATATTGTTAACAGAAATTTCTAGCAAAACATTAATTAAAAAAAAAAAATGTAATTACAAGAACCAAACACAAAAGAGGTTAATGTGATGTTTTTTTAAGGATCCAGAATACTGCAAAGATAACAACTGTATCACTGCTATGTGCTGCTTTTCTGTAAGTAAATATGTATAATAGGTTCAAATAAAGGCAGGTTTCCCAAAAAGCAGGCATGTCGATGTTTAAAGAAGTCATCTCTTTATTTTATTAAGTACCACAGTCCAGCATCATTTGCCAGGATATTGTGTTTTCTGAAACAAGAAATGTTTGTTGATGTTATAACTTTAGTCATTGGCCTCTAATAAATATATTGAATAAATTAAGTTAAATGAATAATACCTGCAGGGCCAGTAACTGTGACTATAACTCTTCGTTAAACGGCATTAACATGAAATCAAATGACCTCGTATAAATTAAAAGATGAATACCGTATATATTCCTAAACCACCATAAAGAAGTTAAATTAATTGAAATGTCGCTTCATAATTTAACTTTAAATGTAATATTAATGCAACTAAACACAACAGTTGTAAACAAAAGGAAAAATACAGAGAATAATCCTGGTCTGCTCTGTTTTGTTCTTGCTGTGCACTAACAATGACAGAGCAGAATCGAACTCTTTACTCAGTTCTGTGCTAAAAGGTAATTATCAGGGGGCTGCAAACTCCCAAAGTTTCCCCTGGGAACATTCATGTGGAACCAACAGGGAAACGCTGTAGATATGGACGCCATAACTCACCATTATCACAGCAGACTCATGGCTGTTTTCTCTCTGTGCAGCTAACGAGGGGGCGAAACAAAAATGAAAAACATCATTAGTTTGTTGTTCAGCTGAAAAATGTGGCCTTCCAACACAGTTTGTCCTTGGACCTCAACCGTTACACATGCAGAAGAACGAGCTCTTTATACACGGCTGAGCAGAGCAGTTTGTGGCTTCACACTGTTCTCCCTGGGCTCCTCGAGTTACTGAATCTACTGTGAAACATATTTTTAAATAATAAAAGATTTACTATTTTAGTCTTGACATAAAAAATTTATATGAAGCTCCTTCTTTTACAGACATGAATGAAGTGAAATGAAAACTATGGTAACACTTCTACTATTTTCTGTGAATTTAAAATAGTTTGGTGCTAATTAAAGGGAAAATAGAGACAAAGTTCAGAGTCTGTTATTTAGCTCTGTTGACTTTATTTGCTATTAATTTCCAAATAAAATTTTGAAAGAAGTCTGATTTAAACCGTAGGCAATATTTATTACTCATTCATTTATACTGAGTTGTTTATTTGTTGATAGACACATTTCACATCTAACATTAGCTCACCTGCTGTGTGTTCCAAATCACCAATCTCTACTTTTTTAAAGATATATTTTGGGCATTTTAGTCTTTGTTTGATAACCTGACAGTGGGAGAGAAAGGTTACGATTTGAATACAATGACCATTAGACTACCAGTATGTTGTGACGACTCTCGATTTTACCTTATAGGGTGATCATTTGGAAATAATTTTATGGGCACATAAAATAAAGCGTATTAGTAAATAGTACCTGCAAAAAATTAGGCAAAGCTTAAAAGTATCAATATAAATCAAATTAATTTATACAAGTGAATATTATAACCACAATACCATAAAAAAACATGTAATAACCATAATCATATAATATACGTTTGTTTTTTGTACACAGCACATAATTACCAGTCCATACTTTCTAAAAGAAAGAATAAAACGTTCTTTCTCTTACAAATTAAAAGTTTGCTTCTAATACAACAAAACACACTCACAAACGTAAGCGGTATGACCAGTAGCTTATGCAAAACTTGTTATAGTCTGTATATATAGTTTTGCTTTAACAGAGCACAACAGCTAAATCTAAATTATTTTTGCTCTGTCGACAGGTACAGCTGGGTGTCATCAGCATAATGTAGAAAAAGCATACTGTCCCTGAACGTTCTGCAACATGCTACAGAACAAATTCACAACTTGTCTCATTTACATTTGAAGGGAACTGCAACCACATTATATTATGGTTTTCTTGAGGCTTGTTTCTTATTTGTCGTGACTTCATCTACACCTTGTTTATTTACAGTTCACCAAAGTGGTGAAGTTTCAGTAACTTTAAACCAACAATCTGAAAATAATCCTGCCAGCCACTATGTCTGTCAACCACATAATAAGTATAATTTAGTATTTCTGGAAGACAGAGAGGCGAAAGTTTTACATCAGGCACATAAATTAATTACCAGTAGAACAGGAAGTAATAACTGTTTATTAGTAATTAAGAGTTAGTGAGATGCATATAGCACAATATCGTATGTTGCACTTAACTGCATTTATAATATTAATCTTAAACCTACCAAAAACATACTGTTTTGAAAAAGACAAATCAAGTTATTTAGTCTGTAATTTTTAACTTAGTAAGTCCTTCTTAGTGAATCTGCAGATTAAATAAACAGTAACCAAGTCAGATAAAGTAGGAGCTGAATGGCAAAAACAGGACTGTTATATCCTGACCTCCACTAGCCTTCTGCACCGAGGCCCACACACGGGTCACGTATCCTCAGTCTGTGCAACATTTGAGCATTTTAAAAGAAAACATAAAGAAAGAGGCACAGAAAGAAAGGACCGATCAATCACTCTTTGATTGACAGATTTTAATCTCAGAGTCTCTCTGGGCTGTGAAGGAAAACAAAACAGGAAGCAGGAGGGACGCCTACACAAAATAGAAGTTAGGATATTTAAGCAAGGCCCCAGGATGATAAAAATGCCAGCGGACATTACAGGCTACCAACGCACAGTCCCAGAAGGGAGACTCAAATCCAGGATCGGATTGGACACTCAGCGGGGCTGTCTGCCTACTTTGCAGAGCTTACTGGACCATGAGAAGTGTTGCTGGATGAGATATATGAAAAGGAAGGAGATTAGATACTTGGAGCCAGCGTCTGAGGTTGATTGGTTAGTCTGGAAAATAAACTTCTGCCCTGTGGAAATTGGGCGCGGAGGATTTGTGGCAACTCAAACCATCAGACTAATTTTGTGTCCTGGATTTGTGACCTGGCTTTAGCTGCGGGCACCGAGAAAGTATCAACTCAAGAGTGAGACATGACTCAAACTGAGAAACACTGCAGATGTTAGAATCATTTGACATAAAATATTGTTATTTATGTGTTAAATTAGTCCTCTGCTTGTCAGAATTTATGTCTTTATACAGACAAACTCTCTCACTCCAGCTAGAAAATGTATTTGATGTTACTGCATCTTTTATTAAATTTGTTTTCTCTGTTCTCTCTAACGTTTTTATTAATTCCATTGGATTAATAAGAATATATATATATATACTCTTATATAATAGGAGTTATGGGGAGGAGAGGTGATACTGTCTATATGTCATTGTTTTTTAAGTTTATTTTGTTTAAAGTACACAGTATTTCACTTTTACTAGATTTACCTCTTGAATTGAGGATGTTTAAACAGTATTTTAAATGTATTAGGATCATTAAATATTACTACAAAGAACAGTTTTGCATTTCTAGTCTGCCTAATTTATAACTAAAAGCTCCTTCTCAATTCCTAGCTCACATTCCCCAGTTAAACATAAGATGATATCATATATATTATCATAATATATATATTTTACAAAATTGACAAAATCTTCATTCTAGTACATTTTAAAATTCAGTTAATCTCTGATCATCCCAACCTTTCATATGTTTTTATCTATGTTTTGCTCTTCTGATCTGTCGTAGCCTTAGCGCGCTCACAAAACAAACAGCGGTAAAAAGTCACTTACCTTTTCTGAAGACTTGTACAACACTCCTGCATCGGTGGCTGTCCAGAAATTTCTATTTGCTCTTTATTTTGTATTTCCTCTTTGGTCAAACAGATAAAGAGGCTAGAGTTTTCTTACCCTCCTATATACAGAGCAAAGCTCCTGGGCTGCTTCAAGACTGACTCTCAGAGTTAAGCAGCCCACAGCAGTAACCCAAAATGACTTCCTGTGTGGTGAATAACTGGCCTATAACTCGATGACTTCACTGCTACTTTATACTCCTAAAGGTTTGTTTACTGAGGCTTCTTCTTCTGCATCTATGCTCTGATTTCACGGCTGTCAGTGCAGAGTATGAACTAAACATTTCGACTCATTATTTGTCATACTACTGAACCACCACTCCTTAGAACTAATTTTTGCCTCAACCTTTTGATATGTGAAAAGTCACTGAGCGTTTGATCAAGAACCTCAGCCTCAATGTTTCCTGTGTTAACTTTTGTCATGCAGCTTTGAGCATGTGTCTATCTTCATACAACGGCAGCTCAGAATTTAAATGAACAAAGTCTATTCTGAGCGTCTGAAAGGAGCAGTGCCACATTTGTTCTGTAAATCAGGGTCAAATGACTCTGCCAGCGCTACAGGTATTTCTCTTCATTTGAGCAGGAGCGTCGTGACATTTCAACATCTGCTCTGCCAAGTGCAAACGGAAGCATGGTGACATTTTCACTTTTAATTAAATCATCATCTGGTTTCATTTAGACATCCAACAAGAAGCCAACACAAACTCTAATTTGTGATTTGTGGAACTTTTCGTTCAAGCTTAAACTTTTATTTCACCTTATTATTTTATTTTATAGCAGAAAACTCAGTTTAAGATGCAGGTGTGTCTTGATCCTCTTCCATATCCTGTTTCTGGGTTTTTCAATGGTTTCAATCAGCTTCCACTGGTTTGTCGACAATCTCACCTTTTGAACCCTGCATACGCCCAAGCCAACACTGGACTTTTTTTCTCCTCACAGTCGGCTCAGCCGTCTTGGAGACTTCTCTCCGGTCACCTGCATCCTGCCTGTTATCTGTTGCTTGATTCTCAATAACCCTTTAACCCTCCTGGTGAGTCTGGTTGGATGTCTGGTTCCTAAAATGTACACACATTATAAGATGAATAAGTGTCCAACCTACAACATGTTTGTGAGTTTGTCCATATGATATAGTGGACGACACTAACATAGACCAATAATCAGACAATGAGTAGCGTTAAACTCAAGATATTAGTAGTTATATAACAGCTCGAATGAGGCAGAGAAATTTGCTGAATCATGCTGAAAGTATTTTCAGAGTCGACCATGGAGCTGGGTTTTATTGGCCAATGAAGAAGGCACACTGACAGCAGTTAGAGATAAGGAGGTGAGTTTTACGCATTCTAATTTAAAACCTTACAGCCAGTCCAGTGTAAAATGTGGTTGATGTTCTCCTTAAAAGCCTCATTCTGTCACCTTCAAAAACTGCACCCTCTAACAATATATTCTCTAGTTCCCACAGTTTCTCGAGGTTAAAATAAAGAAAACGTTTTTTGGGGGTCACTCAGGCCAAAGATTAAAGGAAAACTCTGCAGCTATAGGTTTCACACAGCCAGTCATCAGTGAATTCAAACCGTACTGAGCAAAGTGAGTTGTTGAGATCTTAGATGAAGGAGATGTCAGACATGATGTAAACAAACCTTTTTTCTCTTCCAGTAAGTTTGACTAACACTGACACTGTTTATTTATTGTATTGTCATGTCTGTTATGTTCTGTCTGCAGAGATGTCGTTCGCGTAAGCATGTCATTGTGCTCTGTACGCTGTGCTTTGCACATATGATAATGATAAAATTGAATCTGAACCTGGTTTTCACACTGCTCATGATTCAGATCAATATTGTTACAGTGATATTCACACTCTTCAAGTGTTGTGAACTTAACGCTGTAATTCTGAGCTGAATTATCTACGAAAAGAAACCAAAGTTGTCGTAAACTTTAGTTTCTTATTCTTATAGGGCCAAATTTAGACACAATGAATTTTAGACATGGAGCTACTGCCTGACTCCGCACTACAAAGAGGAGAGTGCAAGGTATTTATTAAACATTAATTATTCTGGGCAGCACAAACTGAGGTTAAGATGTTTCCTCAGTGAACAAAAAAAATTTATAAAAAATTTGTTAAAAAACTTCACCAACTGCTTAAGTCAAGGTTTTGTGAATTTACTTCATAAATGTACAGTGTATTGTTCATTCTGTTTTAACATGAATTTACAGTAAGCGTAACTAAAACTATGATCTACAGTTCTGTGGAGGTTTGATGTTGAGCTGTTTCGAAACTACTTTTGATTCCAGATTCTCTTTTATGTCGTAGTCGTCGTGATGCAAAAATGGCGATCGGTGTAGGGCGACTTCTCAGTGATCACCACACAAAGTGAGCTGACTTCTTGTTGCTTTTAAACATAGCAGTACAGTGCAGAGCATCTTCCTGTCTGCAGTGGGTTGGAGGCCAGGCCTCCCCCAAAAAGCGATGCAACTGAGCACAAGCGCACAAGGTCAGTCTCCCTCCTGTGGTTTCTTCTGCAATAGTATAGCCTGACTTCCTGTGAAAGATTACCATCAAGCCTCTCATATTCTCACGGATGCTTATCTTTTGAGCCACAAACGGCAATTCCCTGAACATCTCTACACCTTGGCCTCCAGCGACAGCCCCACCGGCCCGTCTGTCTGGCAGCTCATCTTATGTCCTCAACGCCCCCTCCAAAGCCAAAACGTGAGCCACCCTCCCCTCCTCTGTCCTGGACCTGTCACTAAGAAATAGGATCCAGAGTCCCAGTCTGGGGCGTGAGGAACACAGAGGTTGAATACGGATGAGATGCGGGCATGTCAGTGTGTGTGTGAGGCTACTATAACCCAAGTCCTTCATTCATCAGGAGGCGTCTCACTGAAGTTTTAGTCCTGTTGAATTTCCAGCTCCACAGGAAGGATGCATGTGATCAGTTGTGATGATAAGCCACATGGAGGGAAACATGAGCATGAACAGCTGCAGAGGTAGTCTGTAGTTATCAGGAGACCCCTCCCCCTCCGCACAGAATTATCACAAAATGATGGTAAGTGTGGGCTGATGGGTCATATAAAATTGCATAACTTTCAGAAATGATCTTTAAGGAAAGTAAAGACTTTTTGTGACTTTTGGGAAACATTAATCCACCAGTTATGGTAAGTTAGAGGCTGAACATCTTTGTCTCAGACTGTGGGAGAACAGGTGTCACTATGTGTTTGACAATAGCTTGTGTGGTTAGCAGCATGGCCTTATGGATGGAAAAGTCTCAACAACTGTTGGATAGATTGCAGTGAAATTTTGTTCATTCATGTCCTCCACAGGATTAACTGTAGCTCAATTATAACTTTGCTGATGTCCAAACTTCTCAGGATTTGTGTCTGTGTGGAATGGGGCGTGACAAACTTGCTTCTGGTTCTGAATTGTTCTTCGATATTCATCTTGTTTGAGAGAGAGTAAAATCTCATTGAGGAAATAGTTTGTTGCTATTCTTGTTTTTATAGCAGAGAATGAGTTTGACTGTAGTGAGTGTGAGGACTGTGACAGAGCTTAATGAAAAGTTGATAAAATACTGTTTCATTTAACTTGTGAACCATGTCGCTGTAGCTCGTACAGGTGATGTTTACAACAGAAATATTCAGGATCAAGTAAACATAGCTTGAACAACCTAGCCTCCAATACCACTACATTATAGTCACAGATCCGGGGTTACAATGTGTAACCACCACTGTGCGCTCTCTAAACGAGTCAACGTGCGGCTGGTTTAGACGCGCCTTGCATGAGGTTTGTGTGAAAAACATACATAGTTACATATGCTGTAACTGCAAATGGTCACTTCCTTAACATAAGTGTCTGACAGAGACTAAGAAAAACAAGTAGAGTGTGATTTGCAGACAATGATTCATGGTGGTTAACATGAATTCATCCATGTTACTATACCCAAGTTGCTCGTTAACTTATTAAGTTGTTTTAAATATTGAATATAAATGTAAGTATTAAGTAAATACCCTTAACATAATTAAGATTATTTGATTTTTAGCTTGAAGACGACCTGACTTCTGAAACAACTAAACTTACACCTTTTCTTACAGGTGAAACTACAGTCGCTCTCGTCTTGGTTTAATTACAGTATATCATAGAGGGCTTGGGCACAGGTGACCCAGCAGTTGTCTCTTCTCTTCTACCGTATACAAGAGAAGGATGAGATAGTGTCATACAGCCACACAGATAAGATCTGAGAGAGGGATGGGGCAGGCTGTCTGGCTATCTCTCCAATGAGAGTGTGATTCAGCAGCGTGAATAATTAAAGCTGGAAGCAGCGATAGGAATCTGTAGACGCCAGGCTCGGATAATACTGGATGGATATCAGGGGCCTTTGGTGTGGGGAGGTGGCGGCTGAGACGACATTAGTCACTACCCCTGTGCCCTGGGCAGCTGTCAGGGTACCGAGCTGAAGGTCAGAACATGATGGATGGACAGAGACCAGCGGTGGCTCACCGCTTGAGCTGACTAGAAAACGAATGTCCTTTACATGAAATATTAGCCTCATGGAGGAAGATACCTGATCTGATATGGCATCAGTGTATCAGTAAGGTTCAGTCGTGGGCTGTGAGCCTGAAACAAATATGTGACAGATTAGAGGTGAGAATAAAGAGAAAGATGTATTTTATATTAGCAGAAGAAGCACATAAGTGATCAGTACACTTTTTAAATCATTAAAATATTCCAAAATGATTGATTTGCCATTTGAATTACCGTATTTAATCATCATGCAGTTTTCATTATCACACTCACAAAGGAGGAAGCGCATTTTCTGGTATGTGTTTGTGCTGTTCTATTTTCTCCCCCTACATAGTTTCTTTCATCTGGCTGGTTTCTCTGAACCAGATATCTTTCATGTTTGCTGCATAACTTAAGAGAGGTCTCAAGGAGGATGTGATATTTTTAAGAACTCCTCCTCTGCAACTAGCCACAACATCCTGCTCACCAACTGTTATTAATAGGTTAAAACATTATATTCATTCATAGGTTTTTCTTGCAAATTACTGCTGCACAAAAATAGACTGGGCAGATGTTACAGCATGGAAAGGTTTTACTGGAACAAGCCTTTGTATGGACCTAACCACAGATCCATTCATTATAATGGTAGCAGTGTGTCGCAGTGGCTCCATGAAGGCAAGAAGCCCCATATTCAGGTCAACTCGCAGCTAGAACGAGTTCTTGATTATTCCTTATTTATCCCAGTCATTCCCCCCGCTGTGGCGTGGAGTCCCTGGAAGATGTGTCTGAGCGAGAGGAGCCAGGGCTAATGAGCTGAGAGCTGCTAGCCTGCTGATTGTTATGGAGCTAGGCTAGGAGTCGTGCTTCACCACACTCAGAAGACACATTCAAATCACCAAACAACTCAACACCTTCAGGGACAACCAAGCCAGTGACGCTAATGTGTTTACGAACTTCTTTCTGTAGACATACACTCAGTTGGCAGTTTCACTAAAGGCGATTGTGATTTACAGCGGTGGTCCCAGAGTATTTTAGGTTTTACTGATGAATCCCATGGTCCCACACTCTAATCACATTCTAGTAGTTCATATTGAGCATAGGTAAACGTCCTGCTGGTGAGTGTAAAAGGGCGTGAGACTGCAGGGCTGTGTGCAAACACAGGACTCAAACAGAAATCAAAAAGGAAAACCGAAGACGGTGGAGCACCAGACTCCCACCGGAAAAAAAAACAACTTTAGTAGTTTTGAAGCAGAGGTACCGCTGCAGGCAGTCAACAGCAAACAAGCCTCATATTTAGTCGTGTCAGTAGTGGATATAAAATAACACACACACAACGGATAAAGAATAACATCATTATTCCTGAATGGCAATAGTTTGTGCCGCAGCAGAGTAACACAAACACACACTACAAGACAGCAATCAACGAAGAGAATATTAAGGAGAGAAGTTTAAAATCTCTGAATCCACCATGGTGATAGTAGTAAAGGGTAGAAAAGAGTGTGAAGAACTGTTCTTTGTGCAGTAGCAGCTTTTATGGAGGTCAGACAGGCTGCTTGATTGAGGTCAGTGAAGCACTGATTTTACTACTAACTTTAACCATCCTGTTTAATGAACTTTTTCTGCTTAACACTGAGATAAAAGGAGATTAAAGAAAATGTTAGGACACTTTCAGTGTCGAACAACATCACAGAAGTTTGACTAGGTTAAAACTTCACAAAGTGAGTTATGTGATTAGTTGGTTAACGAGTAAGTGAATGTACCTTTCGACATTGTGGGTTATTGTTGATTCATAAATATTTGTTAAGTTACTGAGTTACTAACAGCTTCTCACCACACTGCTCTCAAGGGAAATGAAATCATGGTGAAATGTGTTGCTGCTGTTGTTGCTGAAATGTAACATAACTGGTTACAAAGATATTAAAGATAAAGGATTTGTTGCAAGTATTTTTTGTTTCCTGAACGTTGTGTATCAAACACGTATCTTCATGGCAAAACATCCAGCTGATAAAAATTGCTTATTTCCAAGAATCGCGCATCATGTGTTAATTTCCTATTGATGTGGTGCACCTGGCAAACATCTGTACAGTTCGTATCAGTGCTCCATCTGCCTGTGGTGAGAAACACTGATACCATCGGCACGTTAAACTAAATCTAGTAAACAGTTTTTCAGTTATAGAGCCACAGAAAATAACATCACATCTGCAGCATTGTGACTTAAGTTTAGGAGGTGTAAAACTACACGTATGTCTGGTTGAGCTTTATTTCTATTTATACGTGGTTTACGTTTCTAGTGTTGTATGTTTGCAAGATTGGCCCCAAATGTCAGCTGTAATGAATTTGCATAGTAGTACATACAGTATCTTAAAGAAATATAACTCTTTTGTACTATATTATTATGATTTATTATTAACTTATAATTATATAAATATAATTTGAGGGCATTGAAATTAGGCTTTTTTCATTTATTGTGTATAACATTTTATAGACTTAATATATTTCCATTAGTCTACCAGCTGAAAAGTGTAAGTTACATACATTTTATACACTTATCTGTATGAATCAAATTATATAAAAATAATATTAACTCACAGATCATTTTTCAAAATTCACATTACAAAGTGGTTCAACGGGCAGCAAATTACAGCTGTAGAGTAGGATTAGAATACGATTAAAGAAAATATGAAATAGTTTGAAGAGATTTAAAAGACGATACCACTGACTCGAGCAAGTTAAACTTTGAAATTTGTCATAAAAAAAGGAAGCATTTCACTCCGTATTGTAACTATGCATGTGACAAATAAAGAATCTTGGATCTTGAATCTTGAGGTTCACTTCTTCAAACAAAATCAGTTTAAATTAGAACATATATAGCTCAGATTTTCTTCAGGGCAGAGACGTTCTACTGCACTGATCTTATCAAAATGAAAGTGTAAAAAAAGAATATAAATAAACTGAGATGATAAATATAAAGAAATTCTATTTTGATTTGAAATGTATTCAGCTGCGTCTGTGGTAATTGATCAGTAACCACAAACGAAACAAATTTGCATAATCACAAAGAAAAACAGACAGGGGAGTTTCCAAAGTTTATTTCTGTGTTGTTAGCTGAATCGGTTTAACAAAACGGAGGACCCACATGCAAACAAGAACAAAGAAGGCTGAGAATAAAATAACTTTAATGGAAATGTGGCAGACAAAGGTCAATACAACAGGGTAAAAAGAAGCTAAAACAGCATAAAGATAACCAGAAAGACTCAAAAATAATAACATGAGCAGAGACCAGAATACAGAACATGAGCCGGAGGCTAAAACATGAGCAGAACAACCAGACTGATACTGACGAAGTATAAACCAAAATACAAAACTTAGTCCATGACCATCTCACAAAGGAAGAAAACCAGATGAGAGAAATACTTTCACTACAGTCCCCATGACAATTTTAGATCCTCATTTCTTCCTGTCGACGTGTCGAAATGTCTTTGAGCAACACACCAAATTTGAATTGCTGCAGTAATCAGTCCGACACTAATGCTAAATCATCATGATTCATCATGAATAAAATCTTGAAGAAATCCCAAATGTGCTATAAATAAAATGACTAAAAATTGATCATTTAAGTCACGTGTCATTTTATGAAACAATTGGTCACCCAGCCGGTTCATCTGTACGGTCTGCTTGCTTTTCAGATGAAATAATGAACCTGCCATGTGTCACGGTCTCATTCAGTCATTCATTAATTTCTCTGTCTGTCTGTGGTCACGCTCTAACTCACTTGTTATTCCACCCATCTACCCATCAGTAACTCCACTTTTCACACCAGTCCAGTCACCTTATTCACCTGATCATTAACAGTCATAACTTTCTTGCATGCATTCCTGGAAGTTCCTGATTCTTGTCTGTTTGTCCTTTAAATACAGTGAACTCTTATTGTCCTGCAATTGAGTCATGAAAGCCATGAACAGCGGGGGTAAACAAGGGCCCAGCAACAAACCTTTGGTTCTCTAGGAAGTCAATACAGTCATGAATTCAGTCTGGATGATTTAACACCTCAGAAAACTTTGCAGAAAGTGGAGCAGGCAGGTTACTTTCCCCCATTGTCAAGTCACATTGGATAATTAAAGGGTAAAACTTTTAAACTTTTATGGACTTTTAAAAAAAGCAACCCAGATGTTGTATGTATGAAGGCACACACACACACACACACACACACACACACACACACACACACACACACACACACACACACACACACACACACACACAGTGAAAGTGGGAGAAAGGCATTTTAAACCAGCAACAGTGGGACCAGGAATAATGGATGAGCAGCAGCGTGGTCAGGTCTAATTACTGCAACCTCCTGACCACTGAATCCTGGTCCTTACTTTCTTGGCCACCACGGGTCTGATCACATGTGTAATAAGCTGCTGGTACAGCAGGGATCTCTCTCCCTGTGCTGCTGCAGCTCAGCAGGCTCACAGTTCAAGTCCCCGCCCCGACTGCGGCCTCCAGTAAATGTGGCTCTACATCACCCCAGACACAATCTATCCCCATTAACTTCAAGCATGAGGAGCCTATTTCATCCTCATTGCCTACAGTGTCTGAGCCTGACAGCCACTCCATTCATATAATCCACAGATCTCAATGTGTCGTGCCCCACTCATGAGGTTCAAGTGGTTTAAAGGACACGATGGAGCAGAGAATGGAAGTTAATTGACAGTGCAATGAGTGTAATGATTTGATCCCAGCCAAAATGTGAAAACCATCACGAGATCCTCTGCAGACTGTGAGGTCCGCAGCTGCAATTATGGAATATCATTTATCACTGCTGCTAAGAGGAAACCTGCCAGTTCATGCATATAATGTGAGACAACACACTGATGATGCTCACATTTCTGTGACTGACAATGATGGATAGAATAATACTAACAAGGTAATATATGACAAATACTTAACACATTTTACTGTGACTTGGTCATGTTAAGACTCTAACCCCTGATGCTTGATGCTAACCCCAGATGCTAAGTCATGTCGTCTTTTTAACCTCATGAAGCACATGTCCCATCAGAGTCAAGCCGAGTAAAGTTGAAGGCTTTAGCAACATCCAATCCTAATCCGCAGTGCATAGATGTCCAGATTGAATTTTGAACTACATGAATAAAACAAATGGCACATTCAAATAAAATTAAGATTTTAGATTTAAAAGCATGATGCAGAAACCCCTCTGCGCCTGTCTTTGTCGGTGAAGATTCATCCAGGTGAGGTTACCTGGAAGTTTCTTTTTTTGTTAGTATGAAAGCTTCTTCAGTCTCAGCAAAGTTAGTTAGAGACCTCAGATTTATCCTCTGTGCTGTTTTCACTCTCACCTGTTCTGAATATACTTCATATGATGTTGTTTTCTGTGTTACAGGATTGTGTTTGTTTTGTAATTTTTTTAACAAACATATTTTTCTTTAAGAGACCAAGACGTACAGTATAAATGTTTTCCTTTGCAAGTGGTTTTACTGATTTTGGGGTCGCCAGTTCTTCCTGAAGGTGAGCTGAGAGAAGAAATACTTACTTCATATAAACAACAAAATGACTTCCTCAACCAACAAGTGTTATGCACACACAAGGGTCTTTTCATGGAATTTGTTGAAAATACAAAAAGAAAAAACTAACTAACTAATAGATTCTTCTCTTAAGACATTAGAATAATTTTGTGTTTCTGGGAAACTGAGCAAAACATCTTTTTCCTGTAGAATTAATTTTATACAATTCATCTTTATTTGTCTCAAAATTAAAATGAGGTGGTTTCATAGTCATCATCAGAACTTCCTGTTTTATTTTTAAATCTTCACTACTTCCTGTTAGGTTTTTTACTCCCATCCACTTTACACCCGTAATCGACTTGATTGGTTTTGCCTGTGCCCCCCCCATATTTAAGCAGCACCTTTAACACTCTCACTTTGGCAGGTTGTCTGTTACACGATCAACTCTCCAGCCTGATATTTTGCCCTGGTCTTGTTCTGTGGATGTTTGGACCTCTGCCTGTTTTCTCATGTGCTTCTGTCTGAACCCAGTCACCTGAAATGTAAGTTTAATTCTGCTTCTCTGGCTTTTTATCTCTGGCTCTGGACCTTTCTGAAACCAGCTTGTTAAAAGATATTGCATCGTGCTTCTTGTGCTGTATCTTGTAAGAATTTTTGTTAATTGTCGTAGATCACAGATGAAATCTCACAGGGTACAGAAATGTGTTGTGCCAACACCACTGACTCTTTACATACAGTACAGTAACTGAGCCGCTTTCCTTTTTGCAGTCACCACTTGGTGGTGCCAGTAATCACACATCTTTTATTTCCCTACTTTACCTAAAAATATAAGTTCAGCAACATTTTGTTGTAAGATTTTAAGATAATGTCAAGATGAGAAACTATAAAAACAATCAAATGTTTGAAGAACTCACAAAAAAACCTACACAGACACAATAAAATGTGTGTGTGTGGATGTGTTTAAAGTAAGACTTGTGGTGTGTTTTTTCTGCAGTGTTAGTGTGAACATATTGGTCTCAGGTGATCCAACATTTTATTAAGAGTTTTATCAACAAACTTGGAGTAAATTGCCTTTGAAATGATGCAGCTGTGACACACACACACACACACACACACACACACACACTGAATTTGTCAGTTCTGAAGTAGGTATTGTATTTCAGGTCTAGTGCTTCTAAATTGGAAAGGTTGCAGTGCTATTTTTTTTTCACCGAAACCTCTCATATGATTCAACCACTCAAAGCCAAAGATGGGGAAAAAAGTTGTCACTGACCTTTGTCTGTTTTTTTATTATTAGGTCACTGACCATGGATTCAGTCACTGTGAGCATTTTATTATGAATCACGTCAGTGGAGATTTTTTTAGTTTTATGCTTGGTAATACTGTAAACCTTTCAGTAAATCAAATAAACCTACAGTATAAAGTACAGTATCGAGAGACCAATGATGACCATTAACCTTTTCATATAATTCACAGTGACGAATACAATAACCGTAACTGATGATTATACATCAGTGGTAGACTGATGTATAATCAGGGGGGGGGGGGTCTGATGTACAAACATCAATCATAACATATTCTGCAAACTTTTAATTAACATGCTTATGTGGAGCATTTTAAATAAATCATGCACTAAGATGCAAAAGAAAAGAAACGAGCAACAAGCCTGAAGTTGGTCTTCGTAAAGCTTTTTTATTTTTATTTGTTACTATACTGTTAATTCTAATAAATTTCCTACCTTTACTCAGTTAGCAACAATGCTAACTGGTTCCTACTAGTTTTAATTAAGTTAATTGAAGAGTGAACCCTATTTTCTAATTGTTTTTGAGTGACGTTAACAAATTCAAGTATAGTAGCAACAAAGGAAGCAATTACATTACTGGACCAGTGGGAGGCAGTAATGCAATAAAATGTGCCTAATCTAAAATTTGAAATCCAGTATTAGCAGGTTTGATGAACCCTGGCACAATCTGGACTCGGTGCTTCACCGACCCAATGAAGTTGAAAAGCCAAAAACACTGACCTTCCCATTTCCATCTACTCTTGAAACACCCTCAGCTGGCATTTGCCAATGAGAGGGGAAGGATATAATGTTTGACCAGTGCAGTACTGCTAGTAATATCATCATAGCGCGCTCAGTGGTACAAGGCAGAGAGGGAGACGAGAGGGGTAATATACAGTAGGATACTATCTTACGGTACAGTAGTGTGGGTGGTGTGGTTCCTTAACGATGACTAATCGCTAAAGACTAATGACATGTGTAGAAGGTGTCGGAAGCACTTACATTTTAGTAACACATGGCCTTCAGTTGTCCTTTGGATCATTTTGACACCAAAGTACAATGCAAGGGTTAAGACAATTAGTTTGCATGAAGTAAAACTGAGTGTTGGTCATGAAAACGTAAATTAGAAATTCTAAGCTGCCAGAAATTTCGCTTTATGAAATTAAGGTAAAAATACACACAGTACAAATAAGTGGAATGAATTAAGGCACAATAGTAACTCTGAGTAGTATATACTAAATCACAAGTACACCAAAAGAAAATGATCAAGTTATTCAAAATCACGTGTAGGTATACTACAGTAAATACGCCTTTTATTAGTACAAAATAAAAATTCTAGTACTCTTAATTTAATTTTTCTTAATTTAATTTAACTTAAATAGTTTTTTAAGAAATGTTTCAAACTATTTAAAATATGCTTATTGCCTTACTCCCTGACTTTCATACCGAGTGAGCAAAAGTCACACCCCTGAGCTCATAATTAACACTCTATGTTGTATCCTGTTTGATAAGTTGTGGTTGCACTTTTCTGGTAAACATATTTTTGTAGCCGAGTGGTTTTCAGTATTTACATGTAAAACAGGAAACATATTTGCCACGGTATCAATATGCTCATGTAACCCTCAACAAAAAAACTTTTTTTTTAATTTAACAAATCAGATTCAGTACAATATGTTCTGTGCAGTTTCCAGATCTGGCTGCAGCAGGCCATGAAAAAACTAAACATTTTACAAACTATCCAGGTTGATTAATGTATGTCTCAAAGCTATTTTGGTCAGATACAGTACAGATAGAATACCTCTTTCTTTCACTGAGAATTAGTAACGCCTCCAAGGCAGAAAACAATAAGATCGATCAGGACATCGCTTTCAGCCAGCTTTTTCCTGGGGGAAATACTTCATAAAGAGAAGAGGAGCAAAAGGGGAGGGAAGAATTTATGGACCAAAACAGAAAAAGAGGGTGAGGAGATGCTAAATGTGCACCCGTAGTCTCTTAAAAAGAAATCTGTAGGTATTTCACATGGTTTTGTGTAAAAATGCTCAAATGAAACTCATGTATCTGTTCTGACACATCTGAAAATAGAAACTCATTCACATAGTTCAACAAACATTAAGTTCATGAATCTTAAGTAACTCTCTCCTGGATTATTACTTATTCTGAGATTCCAAACTTTTTCCCTTGGGACTGATGGAAAAGTGCAGTAACAGTGCAGCAATCGCATAAAAACACTGACAGTGCCACAATGGCTTCATCTGCACATGACAAGCTGAAAAAGCCTTTTTGAAGCGGTCTGCGTAGTGAAGTTCTCCATGCAAAACTCTGTCCTACATATTCTAAAGAACTCTGAGCAAGGCAATGAAATTATTACATCAAACAGAGACATCAGTGTGCTCTTATTCTTATTTCTGCTGTTGTATGAGGGGAAAGTTAGCTCTGTAAAAAAGCTCGCTATATCTTGTTTGTGTAATTTGTACAACTGCCAAAGTGTAAAATCGACAAGCTGTGACTACACGGGGTGTTGGGCTGTAAGTGCAGGATTATTTCCTGGCCGGAACACATTAGTGAGCTTTCAAAGTGGCGTAGGGGGATTTATAGTCATGCTACACAGTGGATAACAGTGTTGGTCAGTCTTAGGTCCAGACAGTCTTTGGTCCACCCATTGGATGGCTATGGGGTGGATCGCTACTGCAGGACATTTTGTACATGGTCCGCTAGCTGCTGTATCATATTAATAGTCCCGGGGGTGGATCCAACTGACTATGGTGATACTTTCTTTATAGTTATAATTATTTAATGGATTCCAATAACATTTGATGCTCATGGAGCACCTTGCTAGCTGAATGGCTACAGCACATGCCACGTAACTACAGCATCCTTAATTTGAGTCACAGTCACTAGAGAATAAATCCATTGCTGATCAACAGGTCAATATTTATATATTAACACTTGATATCTAGTGACATGAATTGGAGATCCATTCTCCAATTGTTTCATGTTGTTCACTTTGATTTAATGCAAGTTCCACACATGCTAAACATGAAGCAACTCTGCACAGTAAGCAGCAGCGAGATGTCCGACGCGTTAACAGTGTGGACGTCACTACATGGACCCTCACAAACGTGGGAGGTGATCAAATGACGTCATTGATACCCTAGTGGACATGTACTGTTGGACAGAGGCAGGCTTGCTTTTTCTTAGGTTAATCTTTATGCTAAGCTAACCAGCAAAGTGTTTTATCTAACCCAGCAAGAATAATGTTCTCCAGTTTCTTTCTTACATCTACTATACATTCATGCCCGATGTCTTAGTTACACGCACTGTACATCAACAGGCAGCTGTCTGTATGTACCGTACATGCAGAGTTGGAGCACTGCCAGGGGTAAAGTCATTGCCTTTGCTCTCACTGTGAGGCCCCACACATTCTCAGGGTCAAAGGTAAATTCTTCCTTCAGGCAATGCGAACAGGAATGTGTGCAGAGTAACAACAGTCGTGAAATTTCTCCTCCAGACAGCAGAAAGTTGTAGCAGCAACTGTGGAACACCGCTCAGTAAGACAAAATAGACAGAAACCACAACACCGGCTCTGCCTCTGCTCTCCTAATCCCTCCACCCTTTGCTTTTCATTTCTGTTCATCACTGGAATTCCAAATGGGGACGAATGTTTTTCTGCATGCTTTCCTTAAAGCTCCGTATTAACAATTGCACCGCACTGCAAATGGCATCTACAAGGTAAGGGCCGACCTTCATTCCTCTGCAGAGGGCACGCCAGTAAATCCATTTCTCCAGAGATGCGGTTCACTGAATAACAAATCACAGGGCCAGACGAGGCTCTCTCTCCTGTTAAAGAAGCCTATTGCTAGAAGCTTCCTTCACTCGGCCTGTAACACCAGGGGTTTATTATGAGGAGAGAGCAGTGGACAAACAGGTAATGTGCTGCTAAAGAAAACTGTACATCCAAAGGGAAATCTACACAGATTCGTTTTACTGTTCCATCTTTCTGCTGATAATAGAATATGGCAAATTACTCATGTTGTTGTTCCATAAGGAAAAAAAAGTACTGAAGACTTGTATATAAATAAATATGCAGTTCTCGCTTCTCCCCTGGTGTTCACACATCCACAATGATATCAATAACGCCCTCAGTCTCATCAGGGAAAAGTGCACAGCTCAATTTCTGCGCTGATATCTCACAGCTTCTGAGCATATTCCTGTATCTCATTTCTGATGTTCTCCCCCCTTGGACCAAATCAGCCTCACGGAATAACAGCCACCTGTCAAAATCTGTTAAGGTGGCTCACATTTCATGAAACACCTTATCTTGCTTCATGACCAATGTAACGTTATTTACACCCTGCAAACAAAATGGCTCCGGCACTGTCGCCACTGATAAGAGCCTTTAGTCGTGGAGCAAGGTGACAGCAGCCAGATTACAAGTTGGTGATTTACCTTATTCATTCCTGTGACCTAGAAAAGAAGACCAATTTCAGTATATATTGCTGTTTCACTGCAGACAGACTTGATTTACTGTCCGTGCTGTTTTATTGAATCTTCCTCCCATGAATTGTTCAAGCAACTTTCCTGTGATTTGAGATGAGGTGATTAGCTTGCAGATTGAAGGAGATGAGAATCTTTTTTTTTTTTTTTTAAACATTATGGCTCTGGGGTGACCTGGATCTAATTTGTTTTGCTGACATTCAGAGAAACTATGTTTACTTAAATGAAAATTCTGGTACTTCTCAGCCGAGGTCTTATTGTAATTATTGTGACTTTTTTTGTATTTGGGAAATGCAACTTTGGCAAAACAACTTATATCTGTGGAAGCAATTCAAGCCTCTGATAACTTTCTATTTTAAATGTCAGTTTTCACTTCACTGACAAAAAGTAAACAAATAGGGTTTTTATCCTCTTGGATTTGCTGTTATATCTTCCTCAGCACACAACGGTGTTTAAGAACACATTGATACGTGCGACACTGTGCTGCTGACAGTACAGTATGTGGACATGTTGGTGGCAAATGGGAGAAAATCTGTTTATATAACTAAGTAAACAAGAGAAACAAATCAATTGCTAATCCCTGATCCGCTCAGTGACTGTTCTGTCAGTGATTTTCCACTCTTGCGTTTAAAATGATAACAGTGTCTGAGTTATCACTGCTAACTCATAGTTTTTCGGAGTCTGAAGAAGACACAAGCTGATGCTGAAATGTCAGCAGGTAATAAAGCTAAGGGCAAAGACACACGCATCAGAAACTAGTGGCAACGGAGGCCGACTGCTGCTGCAGACTTAAAAATGAGAATGTTGTTTTAAATTGTCGTCTTGCAGTTTCTGGTCCTACCAACCTGCCCAGTGTCTGCTGCTCCTTGTTGTTGTTTTTTCTCTTGTTGGCTGCTGTTCTTTTCATTCTCTTTCTTTTATTCATTCTTTTCGTTCTTCCATTAAAGGTTTTTCCTCTGCTTGCTCAAGTGGGACTGTTGGGTTTTCTACATTATTCAGTATATACTTATATTCCATAAGGTCTTTAAAGTGGTGGTACATAAGGTAAAGTGCCTTGAGATGACTCCTGTTTTTATTTGGCACTATATAAATAAAGTTGAAATAAAGTTAAGTTAAATTAAATATGCACTTCATGACTACATAAATAACATTGTGCTTATATGAACTTGTCTGGATGCATACTTTTGTTCACAGTTTGAATAAGTCTGTTTGATATCTGTGGTGACATAAAAAGGCTTAGAGTTATATTTGCTATATTAGGCTCCTGGGTCTTAGAAGAAATGCTCTCTTAGATAAGTGAGTTAGCCAGACATGCTAATGTTCACTAACTGAATTTGTGCTCTGATAAAGGTAAGATGTGACAAAGTGCAATGCCAATGACGTGAAGTTCATGAAGCACAACATATAAAAGGGTTCTTGAGGAAACTGTAACCTTCTTTAAAGTATAATAATGATAAAAACATAAATGACACATGCCCATGATGTTCTCCACTGTTTGAGGTTTACTCTCTTTTGATTATATCATCTTCTTCCACAGGAGCTTAATGGCGTCAGACTGTAGAATCAGCACCACACCGGCACCTTAACTTGATAAACCAACGCTCAATATTTGTATAATGGTACTGGATGGAAATGCACATTTTTCTTCAGTTGAAAATTGTAAAGCATTTGGATGAAAACCAGCATAGCTACAGACAAGTGTTGTTCTGGGCAGGAGTTTAAGAAATGTGAGACAAGTGTTAGCAAAGGTGAGCAGCTCTTTAGATCAGACTTGTACTTTATGCTGTGATACATGACATATTTTTGCTGGAGTTTTATTGCCAGAAACTTTACAATAGAGGAGTGAAAAATTAGCTTGACCCTCAATAATAAGAAAAGATCACAATTATAGCAATAAGGCAAAAGGTGGAAAAATACCAGAATTTCCTTTTAAATAATAATGTGCAGCAGCCTTTATTGAACCCATAATCCAACCACTGAGACTGACTTTGATTGGACCTTGAAGCTTATTATCTTTAGATTATGAGGACAGAAATAATCTTTTTGCTATATTCTGTGTTCAGGTGGCAACTGGCTATCTGTGTGAAATCTAAAAAGTCTGGGAACCTAAAGTACAGCAGTATTGATTGGGAGACTGAGCACACATGGGACACAAAGTCGCTAAGAGCCTTCAGAGTGCATGTAGGATCTCTCTTACTTCACTTCTCGTCTCTCACTCCAGGATGTAGCGTGCACACAGTCTTGCGGGGCTACCCGCAGCTACAACCTGATAAGTGCATTATACAAGCACACTCCCATGTAGGAGGCGGGTTACACATACACGCGGAGGGGTGAGAATGGGCCTCACATCAGCTTATTAAATAAGTGGAGGTCCTACATGGTGAAATGGAGCAGCATGGAAGAGTTATATGCACTGCCTCCTCTGCAGTGTTGGTGGACCGCCAGTATCACCATAAGCAGTCAGTCGATAGGCTGACTCAACAGTGTGTGAAATTAAGAGGGAAATAGAAGTAGACAGACATTAAGCCTCTCTCCCATTTCCCTTTACCCTCTCAGACGCCAGACAGCAGCTAATGCACCGCCCCAGAGCCCCCACACACTGCTATCACACACCGGCAGCTCCACAGCTCCACTACTTGTCATCACCGCCTCAAAAAACAAACAAAAAACAACCCATTTGACAGCATTAGAATAAATAAATACAACATGGAGACGGGTTTTCTGAGCGTCACAGGTGTAATTCAACCAGCGGAGATCGAAGTGTAAACATCTTTACGTGCAGCCGCATGGCAGAGCAACACAAGGTTTTATGCATCTGGTGTTTTTCTTTAGATGGAAATTATGAAGGCAAACAATAACTGTTCAACACAAATAAGAAGCTGAAGTTCTGACATGTTGAAAAGACGACAAACTACAAAAAGCTGGAAATTATCAAAGAAATACATTCTGTAATTCTACGCTTAAAATTCTGGATTATGGCCCCAATAAAAGCAGACATCTATTGTCAGGTGTCCAATGGGAAGATGTTTAGAATATCTCCAAATCTTTCTTTTTCCAGCTCCTTGATATGTTAATGCGAGTCTTGTTTTTGAGTTAGAAACAAAATCCCTTCTGCTGAGAGCCTCATTTTGTCAAAGCTGGGAGGAGCCACATTTCCATACGAAATGTCTGAGTTAGAATGAATCTACTATTAAGGAAATTCTGAACAGTGGCCTAATGATAATAAAAGGCAGTTGCCAAGGTGATATGCAAAACAGTTTCATTGACTCCGGGTTGAACTATGAGAACCACCTTCAAAATGGAGGCTGGAGAGTTGAACCGAATCCTGCTGAGAGGAAATAAACTCTGCAATGTCTCGGTGCTTAATAATATTAATGATCCGACAGGAACAACAAACTGAATTGTAAACCAGTGCACAGCCTGACAGACCTGAAAAATCTTTTCCCCCACAACCACTGGTGGAAAGCAGAGGTGTATAAAGTATAGAAAAATACTCCAGTACAAGTAGAAGCACCCTGTAAAAGTACAACCGTTAAATTTTACTTAAAGTACGAAAGTAAAAGTACTCCGCTAAGAAGACTAAAATGTGTTGTTACCTGCAGACTGTGGAACAAAAACTGTAGGCAGTAAAGGTGGAGCACATATATACATAGTATACATGTTATTTCTGTACAATTAAAACAAATCATATAATTAACGTATACAATATTATGCATTGTTACAGCTTATGCTACCAAAATGCTAATAAAGTAGCTAAAAGTAGCTTATATTTGAACGGTTATACTAATGTTATATATTAAACCGACAGGAGGATGACATGAATAACACTCTCTCTTAATTCAATTTTTAACATTATGTCATTTGAACCATTTGAAAGAATGTATAAATTATTATTGTTTTATTGTCACCTTGAAGTCCACGGGGACTCAAGAAGCCACAAGAGGGAGCAACATCTGCAAAGTAATGAGGACATAACGTCATCATGCTCAGACTGCAGTTCAAAGCTTAATGTGGGAGAAATGTCCTGATATGTATTTATACTTTAATCAAACTAATGGTGATGCTAAATCAGAAGTAAGCTTTCAGCTTCTAATTAAATCACTCTCACTGTTCGTAGAGTGAAGATTTCTACACTAAAACAGATACAATTAACTGTCAGCTCTTTTGTTTCTCTGGAACACGCTCATCAAGTGTTCCTCTTTCCTTGTTTAACCTTTCCTGTTGCACTCTAATTTTGTCCTCTAACAGAAAACAGCCTGCTGAAGATGAAAACAAGTGGCTGAGGGCTAAGGGAAGACAATGTCTGCACAGACTCTTCAGATGGATATTGACCAAAGGGGAAAAAGCTGATGGAATTTCATTGACCTATGGCAAACTGCACCGTGTTTCACAACCAGATCAATGTACTCTCTCCCTCTTTTCTCCATTCACTTCTCTCTGGGGGCTTTTAATGCTCAAACCTGTTCTGGCTGGGGAACGCAGAGGTGGAGGAGCACCTGAAAACGTTGACAGATGTGTGAGAAATTGTTCTGCGAGGCTCCTCAGGTTTGTTGGTGAGAGCGTTTGATCTGCGAGATTGAAGGACGGCGAGCCAAGGCTTCGGCTGCTGTTGTATCTTCCTCGTCTGACTTCAGAGGGAATGGAAGAAATAGAGAGATTCCTGTGATGTGGAAGATCTCGCACAGATGCTGCATATGCTTTTCTCACTCTGAGAGACATTTTGTATTCACGCAGTTGGCGTGCTGCTTTTATGTTCTGTGACCAAGGTCGGTTGAAAATATCTGATTAATTCCTTATGGTTGAGTTTCGATTCTGAATTTTATAAGGACAATCGCGCTCGGTCAACATCCCTGATTTACAACAGGCACAACAAAGATGCTGTCAGTGTTTCAAGTCTTCTGCAGAAAGAAATCTGTCGCGTCTGAGGCTGAGAGGAACAAAGGAATTTGACATGTTAGACATTCATTTGATCAATAAATTCTTATGATTATCATCACTGTATTGTTATTTACAATTACGTGTGCTCATAACAATTAGATAAACAACGTGTCATCACGTGAAACAAGAGCAGGATTGAATTTGTCAGAATAATCTTTTGATCTTCGTTAAATTAAGTCAAGTCAGTCAACGTTTGTCAAGTCTTGACTTTCTGACAGTGAATTTTTAACAACACATATACATGATCTTCTCTTCAAACAGAAATAAGCCGTAGCTTTCTGTGAATTCTGCTGTAAAAGAAAAAACTAACTGTGACAGAAAGTTGAGATGTGAAATTAAGTAGTAATTGGCCAGATGTTGGTGTTACAGCAACGGCTCTGTGTCCCATAGAAATTACTTTGCAGCAGCAAATATTAATAACTGCGACCAAATTAAATTTTCTATTAACATGATAATGCTGTTTTTTTCAAAAATATTTTTATCCTGCAAAACTTATCTTAAGTAGAAAGGTGCTGTGAAAGGCATTTGTGGTGCAGAGATATTCTCTTGTAATGGTTTGTGTGCGAGGTTCAAACAATCAGAGAAGGAAAAATATTTCTGAGTGATTTAATTGGATTTGGATTATTGAGTGAGGTGACCAGTGAGCACCATGGAGAAACCTGACTAAAGTTTGGCTGCCACACATAGAATCTTGCTGAAGAGTCTTACTTCATTAAGTAAAGTAATGTAAAGCACTGTGAACTGCATTTACCTCTATGAAAGGTGCTACATAAAAAAAGTTTAATTGATTGACTAGTTGAGAATCTTGATGCCGCAGCAGCTGACAAAAATATAAAAGAAAGTTCATCACTTACTCCGTAACAAACGATGAAGCAGTACGTGTTTAAACGTTGGATATAAAACTTTAATCCTTTGACTTTTGTAACTGACACTAACTGTGTATGTTAGCGTTAGCATTTTTAACATTGGCAAGCTGAGGGAAATCTTCTTATCTTACTCTATTATTGGATTTTTTTTTGTTTGTTAATAAAATAACGTACGCCACATTTCTATCCTTCTTTTTTCAATCCACCCAGCCAGCTGTTGGACAATACAAACCACGAAAGCAAACACTGTGCTTTACAGAACGAAAGGAGATGTTAGATGATGATGTTTCAGTTAGTGACAAAATTACATTATCGTTCTCCAGGTGAGAAGCAATATATCAGTCATACAGGTCATTGGATTTCAAGGCTACTGGGTGAAGGGATTTCGTCAATCATGAAACAGCCAATTGATTTCCCTCTCTTTATTTGCAGAAGTTGGCGTGATGCAGAGAGAAATTTTCCTCCCTGGGTTGCTGATTGAACGTCTTTATACAGCCGCACTTACCAGCTGTTTTCTATTTTCATAGGTTGACATTTGGGAATATGAATTAGGTTTGTAAAGCGCTTAAGAAAAACAGTAACAAAACATAGAGAAAAAATGTTTTGACTTGGACGATTTCCTGTGATAGGAGTTACTGGAGTGTTATGAGGAGAATATTTAAAGTATGCCAAATGTCAAATCTAATTAAATCAGCCTTTATAAGCAACTTCCCTTCAGTGCGTTCGACTTTACAGTAGTGTGTAATTTCCATGATAATCAGGCTCAATGCACACAGACAGGTTTAGAAACATTTGAATGGAGGAACCAGACTGGGGCACAGATTCAGAAAAGGGGGCACCTTTAAACCCAACACACATTAAAGTAAAAATTGTTTTGCATCTGTTTAAAGAGAACTAGTTTCTTACTCACTGTTAACAGTGATCTCATACAGAGGTTCTGATACTCTGCAAACGTTGCCTCGTACAATTCTATAAAAGAACACAGCAAATAATACAGAAATATAACAGCAACCATGAAAAAATGTTGTCAATTTTATTTATTTGGAAAGCTGCAAGTCTAAAACCACAGGGTGGTGTTAATGTTGTGGCTGATCAGTGTACCACTTTCTTACTCTGGTAGATGGGATGACAGCTGATGCTAATTAAGGGAGCATCTCTGGCCCCACCTCTGTCAACATCCCTCAACAGGAACGGAACAAACTGATACTGTTTTACGTCTTTCATTGACCTGGAACAAATGTGTATTCAGCAGCATGACACTGCTACCAGGAGAAAAGCCAACATGTGGTTTGAATATGCACCAGCTTAACTCATTTTATACAGAAACTCACTCGGGTTTAATGTGACACTGGATCTGAATGATTTTGCACGTTGTGTAACTTTGATTTGAACCATATGTGCACAGCGTACACAGAGAACATTTGTTGCGTGTCTGGAGAACTAACACTGTTATGACAAGTGAGAGCATGTATTCTTACAAGCAAAGTAACCCTGCACTGTATCTTGAGCGTCAGAGGTTTTTAAATAAGCTCAGCGGTGACGTCAGGTACAAATGGGTCTATCAAAAAAAAAAAAAGTATTCCCTTTGACAGAACCCATTTAGACTTGTTCTGGGGTTTTACTCTTTGGGGAGTATCTGGATCTGGAGCCCAGTGTTTGAGATTGTTGCTCAGTATTGAAATCCATACGGCTCACTGCTCCCCTGCGCACATACTGTACATAATCCGACACATGCACGGACGCCACAAACACACAAATTCACATATACACAGTACTCACAAAGTAAGTCATGAGCCCAGCATGTATGTTGCACACACAGACACACACAGAGGGAGAAATGGTTATCTGTGGGCACAGTCATGCTTCACCCATGCAGAGGTGTCTGTTAGCTGTGCGAGTTATCATTGGCCATGGAGGCTTATTCCTCTGCCAGAGTAGGCCATGCCAGGAAATGACTGATAACAGAGCACAGCGATGGCTGGCTTGCACAGCAGCCGCACATGTAGACCCTGGCAGAGATGAAGGAATGATGGGAATATGGCCACATACATCATACAGTACAGAACGTCCCAGCTTCTGTTTGGCCATTTTACTAATGACATGTATATTTACGTCCCATTAGCTCTAAAACAAGATTGAAGAAGCTCACTTAGAGGTAAAACCACATTTTTCTGATCTAATATCTTAAACAATATTTGTTGCAATGTCAAGCTGCAAAATGAAAATGTTCATAGATATAATAAGCACGGGGCAAAATTGATTTTGCCTGAGAGAGAATCATAACTTTAAGTCATATGCTGTGGTATTTAATTTAGGTTATTCAATTTATTCCGTCATGTCATCTACTGCAAAAATTGCTTTCTGTTTGTGCAAGGTAGATGGGAGGGTCCCGAAATCCTTCACAGTTCCCCCAACAACTGAAGTACCAGGACTTTTTCAAGGCTAAGAGTTTTCCTTTTTCAACTGAAATGCTCAAGAGGTAAATTAAGCCAATTATTCTTTATAATTTTCAAAGAGCAGCTAAATGGAGCGAGGACTCCAGGATATTTCCACTAAGTAATTTAAAGCCTGCCTCAAGAAGAGGACACACATCTCAGATTCAATCTCTGAAAAACCTTGCAGGAGGAAAAATGTGAACAGTACAAAACTCTACAAAAGAAAAAACTATTTTAATGTATATTGAACCTCTGCAACGCCGCAAATGCAAGACACAAAGTGTTAGGAATGGATTAAACTGTGAGTTTATCTGCTCATTAGCTGCAGTCGTTACCATGTTGATTCAATCTAAGCTTGCCTTAAGATGCTGCAGAGATTTAATGAACTAAAATGTCTCTAGACAACAGACGCTGTCACTTTATACATCATTATAGGCTGCTTTAGAGTTTGTGCTTTAATTCTATAATGATTTAAACACATCTATAGGTCGGAAAGTGTTTAATTACAACGGTTTATTTACATTTAAAGCACAGTTCTGTCATTTCTGTGCATTTGCTGCCAGAATTTAGTTTAGTCATGTTGAAGAAACTGTCAATAGCACCTTCAGAGTGATGTTAAAATAAACCACCCACCTATATACACCATGCCCGCTGCACTAAAACAAACAGACAAGCAAAGCAAATTTTAAGGTTAAGAAACATTAGAGCGTCCACTTGGCTGTTGATGAACTCACAGCATATTTGAATAAAGCTGAGTTGTGTCTTAATGTCATAAGTTCTTCAGTTATTTAAAATTGCAAATGCTGTGTATCTGTTATTTCACTGTACATATATTTGTGCCAAGAAGTTTGAGGATGTTCTACCTCTAATTGCTTCAGATACAACCTCCAGAGGCTATGACAATAGTCTCCATGCAGCCTGAGAGGCAAAACTCAGGACGAAGAAGCTCATGAGTCACTTCCTATTGCTCATAAAAATTTTGGCAAAGTTGTCTTAGTTTTATCACAATATTTTGAGGATAGGAAACATTTTAGGAAACTGCTATGGGGCCACAGGCTGGGCAGAGTAGCAGTTGGGCTACTTTGCTGAACCTGCTGCCACTGTGTCCCAACCCTGGGTAAGAGGCACATAATACTGTAGAAGGATGGATGGAGACACGTTCCTCCTGGGAGAGAATCCCTGAGATACCATCAATCCACAGCGAAGAGTTGTCACCACTGAAGAGTATTTATCTCCTGTAAGTAAAGAATATGGTAAAACATAAAAATCCCACATGTCAGTAACAGTATCCACTGTTTCATAAACAACTTTCTATTGTATGTACATACAGTAAGAGGGGGCAACTGGTCTTAGCTAATGGTCATTAAGATTGATGTTTTTTGAACAGCAACACAGCTCAATAAACACAGCATGAACACTGTTGGAAAACAATTATGTGAACAATTTGGTGCAGTTAGATATTTAGATAAATGTACAGTATGTTAAGCCCACAGTAAATAAGTGGTGCCGATTGAGACTCTTTCATTCTAGTGTTGTGTTTTACATGGCATTGAAGGGATATCCAGACTTTAAAAGCCTTTAGATATAGTCCCATGACTCCTCCTCTTAATGATGAGAAGCAGCAACGATGAAAGCTGCTCTCAGTACAGTCGCTTTGTCTTTTATGATAAATTAAAATCAACAGAGAGCAGCATACAATTACTCTGATTAAATGCTACATTCTTTGATTTGCTGTCGTTGGTGTTTTGGTTTAATCAAAGTTTGCCAAGGCTGCAGACAGGATGTGGAGGCTTCTGAGAATCTTTTTATTTACTTGGTATGTCCTGGCTTCAAGGTTAGCAGAGCCATAAAGAAGCAGCGCGATCTTAAGTTTGAGTCAATGTTAACACTGGATAAAAGCCTCCTGCACATGCAGTGCTGTGCTCTGCTTTTATCAGTTTTGCATCTTTTATGGCTGTGGATGACACCTGGAGTGGTAGTGAGAGGATGCTGACCAGTCGTATAATTTGATGAACATAGTGTCATCATTTTATTTTTCTTTCCTTCTTTTCTTTTCACTGAAATTCAAACTGTGTTTACTAATTTAGTCTCTTTCTGTCTCTTGTTCATAATTTGTGAAGCAGAGAGCATCTTCCTGGTGTTATCCTAAAAATAATTACCCTGCAATTATTGAAAAACCCAGATGGTTATTTAATCTGAAGATATTTCCAAAATCCTTTAAGAGTCTGGATAAAAATATTCTTGTCTGCTGCACAAAAAAAAATAGATTGTCCAATCATTTTCTAGGATGTCAGTGAATATTCTAGGTCATCTAGGTGAGTTGAGGAAGTTGCCTGACTTCCAGGATATGACTGTATTTCTAGTGTATTTCAGGCAACTTGAAACTAATGCCCTTGAAAAATCTGTATAATATTGTAAAAAAACAATTCTATAAGACAATTTAACTGATTATAACGTTTTTTTCTACAAATTACAGACAGTCCATTGAAGGAGTCATGCTGGACAACCTGGCAACCAAAACGTTGTTTTTATTAACTGCTTAAAGCTAATATATAAGTGAACAATTACTGTTTATAAACCTTTTATAAATGGTGTCTAATTAGAAGGTGGGTCAATATTGCCGGGTAGCTTAAGGAAATTGGGATGCTTAGCTCTGTGAGACAAATGTGAAGGTTAGTCATGAGAGGCGTTGGGGCTTGGCCATAACAAGTAGACACTGTATGCGTGCGTGCGTGTGTGTGTGTGTGTGTGTGTGTGTGTGCGCGCGCATTCCTATTTCTGTGTTTGTATGGCAAAGAAAGAGAAAGAGTGGGTGCATGTGTTATTTCTGCTGGGCTTCACACATTGAGTGGACAAACAATCTGTTCCAATTAAAGTGAGCTGCAGCCCTGGTGACTGCGCTCCATCGGATCACATCATCCTTTGAAAAACCCCGGAATGGTTGATTGTTATTTGGAGGAAACAGACCCCTTCAGAAACAACTAGTGTGGTCTGGTAGGAGGGGAAGGGGTGGGGGTGAGTGGCACACTGGCTCCAAGTTAGTCCAGAATGTTCTACAGCAAATGGTGTTACAGCAGGATGGAGGCGCAGGGGAGGCGCCGGGGCGGAGGGTACGGCCATTAATCCTGGTTGTAGCCACGGTTTACCGCTCGTACTGCATGTGGGGTGGGGAGACAAATTAATTATGTGGCTAAGATTAATTAGGTGATGTTAAGGGAAATCTGTGACTGTAAAACTTTAGAATGCTGCGCAGCTGACTAGACTAATGGGGCGTTCATGAACTCTTAATAGATGCTTTTCTGCTGTTGAGTAGTGTACACGCAGCGACAGAGAGAGGAGTGAAATAATTTCAGTGGAAAGAATTCAGAAAGCTTCATCTAGGTGGACCTGCACTAATTTAAGTTACTGAACTCTTCATTTCCTTTCAGCTATGGAGTTTTTTAGCATTTCTCAGCTTATTGTTTTTCTAGTTTTACTCTCCATTTTTAATAGTGTTTCCAGCTGCAGCAGGGAGCTTTAATATAATAACAAAGCTCAAATCCTTCCATTACCTAGTCAGCACCAAACAGCAAACAGACTAAGTTAGAGATTAGCTGGATATTTAGTAGGTACCAATAAATTCCCTCTGCTTGGTTATGACCCGTGGGAGTGTACCGGACCTTCGTCATCATGCTAAAAATAATAAACACTACTTCCTCCCTTTGCATACTTTATTGGTCTATATGCTACTGTACAGAAGTTGACTTGACTTCCTCCTTTTATTCATATCATAATTATTACAGCGACAGGATGTTGGTTAACAAGAAAACAACACTGTTAAGTTGTAAAACGCTGCTTACACAGATGACCCATGGAGTTTACAGGTAAAGAGGTAAAAGTGCCAAATATTTCACAAAGTTTCTAGTTGTGTAAAAAATGCGCTTAAGTCCATCATCCTGTAACATGCAGCAGATGTATCACCTGTAATTGATATTTTATTGCATGTTACATTTCAGCCTACAGTCACTAAGCAGCATTTCTCTGTTGTAGCTGGTGAAGACTGAACTAGTTTGAAAACTATGTTTAGGTAGTTCAGTGCAGTGGTTCCTGATTTAGTATGTAGGTCTCCAAAGGGTCACAAGATAAAACTCAGGGGTCGTGAGATGACTAATGGGGAGAGAAAGCAGACAATGAATCTTCTTCTGCACAAACATGTTTCACTTTTTACGCTATAAGCTGAGTCTTTGCTTTTTGGTACGGTTACATCACTGGGCATCAAACTGGTGAAACCAAGTTTAGGGGGGAACAGAAGTGTGACAAGATTTGCTTTTCCATAATGAATTATAGATTAAAATGTAGTATAGAAATCTTTAAATACTCAAATGTCAAATCAGCTTAAGATAATGCTGTATAATTGTTCTCAAGTGCACAACTATATTCGAATTTAAAGCTCTACATTATTTCCTGGTACATTGTTTTTCCTTCTAAGATACGAGACAGTTTTACAGTTTGTGGAGTTGAGGAGGAAACAGGATTATCTGGAAATTCTTTTTAGTCCCAGAGAAAAGGGGACATTGACATTGCTGCTGCTGTAGCATTGATTTAAAGTAAACTTTATTCCTGCGAGTTACTCCAGAAGTAGCTGCTTTAAAGAACTATGTGGCGACCTGACACCTGAAAGCAGAACACGTCTTACTGTGTTTTCGCTGCACATACCAAATGACGCAAGCAGCTGTCTGATAATCTTACAGCAGAGATCAGTCTCAACCTCACAGCCACATATTCTTTTCTATTTACCGTTTTCTCTCTCTCTACGCCTGCAGCCAGACCTGTTCTGCTTATGGCTGTTGATAGTCTTACTCAACAGTATAACCATAAAAAAACATGCAAACTGCAGGCAGATCAGAATAAGGAGATTGAAATAAAGACATTTTGCTTTAGTCTACATTTACGGGGCAATGAGGTTAACATCCTGTCTGCAGAGCCCCAGTAAGCCCTGAGTAAATCTAGGCCACATTCAAATATGAAAAAGCTACTGTAGGTTTTTTGGAGCTTAATGTCTTTGAGACGGTGCTGCTGATGTTTCCAAAGTACCAAGATTTGAATAAATAATCCCTTGCCTCTCAAAAAAAACTAAGTAACAACATCGCACCCTTGGGCATAAACAACTTCTCTTTTGATTTTTCATGGTTTGGATTGTGCCTGAATCTGAGTTTACCTACCTGCCCACTCTTGAATCAGTTGTACTAATCCTAATTTATGACAGTAGAATTTACTTTAAATGTGTAAAAAAAAAAAAAATACATGGCGAGAAACAGACAAACACAGAGCAGCTTCCCTTTTATGTATACGATGATTACTGTATGTAACAGACAGCACGTAGAAAAATTTCCAAAAATTTTGCCCATGAATGTAAATGCATTTACCAAATAGAACCATTATATCCACAGACATGGATTAAGTCCTTATATACGGAAACACAAGTTGAGGCGCTTTAATGGAGTGTAATTTAAGACTTGACTCATTCTCTTAGTTTGTTAAGATCCTACTCACACTGCACAGCAGACAGATACATAATGGATGAACAAAAAGAGATAAACCAAAGTGAAAAAACACCAGACATGCTAAAAATAAAACATCTTTATTATGGAATTAATTCTTCGCTTAAAAAAAAAACTATTTACACTACACCATGATGTCTGGGAAATATATGATGTGCAGTATTTATATAACTGACTAACAAAAAGGACACATACATATTCAGTATCTCGTGGGCTTGAAAGTGACTGAGAAAATCATAGCAGCAGGTAAAGGTCCTTCAGAGCTCTAAATGCAGTTAGACATTAATAATGTTACATTATATGAAGTGAAACATGAAGGTATGACAATATTAAACTGCCTGGTACTTAACTTTATGTAACACATTAACTGGCACAGACTAAAGTCTGAATGTCATTAGGAACGTCATAAGTCGTCTGCTTTGATCAGATGAGCTGAACAGCAGTGAGCTCGTCTAACAGTACAGAACGTACAGTAAAATTTGTATGTTTCAAAAAGAAAAACAAGACATGCACTAACTGAGCATGTCTTTAACTGCAGTCTGTCCTGATATTTGGCTCAGTCATACTCCTGTATGAAACGAACTAGTACAAAAATAGATTTAGTTTGAATTTGCATGAGCTTTTTCGCTTCATCTACATTGTCAGTGAGGAAAACAAGACATCTTGTGGAGATTATCTCCAAGCAACTCTACACCAAACTACCGAGACTCAATGTTCATTTCCAGTTGAATGTTCGACCCACCAGCTCAAAGAACTTCTTGTTGGGTTCGTGAAAGAACTGGTAAAGTTTCTGCAAGATGGCAGGTGCCACATGAGGGTGAGCCCTGCCTTTTGAGTCGTGTAAACACCGTTCTCGACCATGGTCTCTCAAACAGTAGAATCCTTTAGTTTTATTGAAGTAAAAATTTGAAGCATTTATCTGAGGCTCCAGCTTAAGGAATCGTTCTACCTTTTTCATCTCGGGGAAGGGGTCTCTGATCAACTCATCCCCGTCCACAACGTGAATGCTCTCCAGAGGGAAGTACTGCAGCCAGTTCTGCATGTGAACATAGTACAGGCTACGATTGAGAGCCTTGTATCCCAAGTTGATCTCACCGTCCTTCACCAGCACTGATTCTATCGGCTGATAGCGCTTGTGCTTCTGAAGACGGTTGTAAAAAACCTGGGTGTAGTCCGAGAGCACCCGCTCTGTGGGGTCTCTGAGGATGAGCAGCAGTTTAATGTCAGGGTTCATCTGCTGGATGCGTTTGGGGACTTTGCTGGCGGTGAAGTATGCTGGCGTCTTCTCCACTGTCAGCTGTTCGGGGAAGGTGTAGGGCATCTGACTGAGATACCAAGGCAAACCCTTCTGAAAGTTACTCTCCCAGTCAAAGAAGTGCACCTCGTTCTGAGCTGCTGCCACCGTGCTGTGCAGGCTGAGCATCTCAATCAGCGCTCGCGTCCCCCCCTTCCTCACGCCGATAATTATAATCTGAGGGAGCTGCTGAAGGGTCCCATTCGGGTGGCTGGTGGTCCCGTCGTCAGCAGGCAATGAGGTGGGAGGTGAAAGTGGCCCCCTGTCAGTCATTGGCCTGGAGGGGACAGGGGGAGACTGCATTGCAAAAAGCAGCAGTCCGAGGAGCAAGGCAGCCATGAGGGAGGTCCTGATCCTGATCCTGGAAGATTTCAGCCTGGCAACAGCACCAAAACTGTATCCCACATTGAAGGAGCAGCTGCCTGAGGACAATGGTCCAATTAGAAAGCAAAAAAGTGCCTCTTGTCTGACAGCTGCAATAACAGCAAGAGAGGAACACAGCAACGATTAGAGCAAACCGGGAGAATATTTACCACAGCAGCTGTGAAAAACACCTACAGGTACACAGTTCACTGTACGTTCAAACAGCATGCTTGATCATTAGTTTTATGACTCAGTCCACAAGTTAAAGAGAACCACAACTGTACGATATCATTTATGGCTACTGAGCTGATTAAACTTGAATCGTTGTATCATCTGCAGGGAAAGTCAAAGTCAAACATTTTAAAGAGGAAAATGCATCAGAACAGGGTTATTTATGTCTTTCAAACAAACCCGTTTCAGTCAGCTTGCTTAACTAAAACAAAACATTATTTGCAAACTATTTGTGGCAGAAAAATATACACAATTAATTGAAACAGTGTGTTTTTTGCATTAAATAAAGGGCAAGTTTATTGTGTTTGAAAGTCTGCTCAACTCCAAGAAAAAATAAAATATAATGCAAGACAGTAAAAATGTTCTTTTACGCAGAGGAGGAAATGTCACTGAACACTCTGTCACTGTGAAAGCTCGCACACGTTCACTGGCTAAAGGTGTGGTAAAGACCAACAACAAACTGAAAGGCTCACCAGTAATACAACAGTAAATATACTGCTTCGCAGCAGATTTCCATGTTTCATGCCATGTTTTAAAGCATTTATTTATTTAGTAGCATGTTTTTTAACAGTCGCATTTTGTCTCCTTCGTATTCGCTGACCAGTACAATTATTCAAATACCTTTCTGGCTATAATCGTCCACTCGACAAACATTTCATTTCGTGCAGCTCCGACACTTCACCGCGCCGACACGTCCAAAACAACAGCAGCTTTTAGATCCAGCTCTGCGCCCTCTCCGCGGTCCGAGCGCACGAAAACTCGCCTCCGACCGAGCAACAACTTCACCGGAACTCTTCCTGTGTGCTGTGCTTTCCCAGGCACACGGTCCTCCCAGTTTTCAGTGTCATCTGTTCTGTTGAAGTGCCCGCCTACATTACGCCTACAGGACCACCCCACCCCCTCCGCCTCACGTTGTGAAAGGTGGAGGTGACAGTGATGGAGGTGCTGGTATGTGCGATATGAGAGGAATCACGGAAACAGATGTGAGATTTCATGTCCAAATATGTAGGAATTTGAAGGAGGAAGAAAAAAAGAAAAGAGGGTAAAATGACACTGTGTCTGATGTAGCAGTGAGTGCTTCAGTGCATAAAAAAAAAAGCTAAAATATTCAAACCAAGCAGTCTGAGTTGCTCCAAACAGAAATTTGTTGCCCATAGAGATTCTGCTCCTTCTCAGGATTTGGATTGAGAAAGACTATTCAGGGAGCCTGTAGGAGTTCTCTCTTCACTTTTTGCTTTCAGGAGAAATCAATGAAAGAGACAGATTAGGTATTCATCCCTGGCTTTGTCCTCCTCTTTTGTCCACAGTGCAAGTGCATCTGCGGGTAGTCGTCAAATCTCACCACCTGTTGAGCTGCTTTTTAAAAATTTTTTTTATTGGAAATGTTTAAATCCTCCTTCAACCAGTTCACGAGCAGTGCATCCAAAATATTGTCCCAATCTGACTCACAGTATTTCAACATTTCCTCTGAGTCACCTGTGAATGAGACAGTAAGTTTCACTGAGAGCTGATGAGTAGGTGGCGCATCACGGAAGTCAAATACCTTTTCAGTTCGTGTCACTTTTGTCCTGCAGCGATAAGAAATCAGTGACAAATCTGCATGTGACACACAGCAACGTCATTGTTAGTGATCAGGAGAAAATGGGACAGTGTCTAAATGTTACACTCCCTGGCCAGAAGCGAAAGTCACATACATACAGTTTTTCACAATTTGGGCCCAGTGAATCCTGGCATTGTCGCCTTGCTATCAGGGAAGAAATAAATCCATTAATGAAAAAACCTGGTCACTGAGTAAATTCAGGAAGTAAGCTGACCTCATTGTGTTGCCAGTTGAAACATATTAATCACTGCAGTAATTATCCAGTGGAGGCTCTTACTTATTTGCTAAGATCCAGGTGGCGACTTTTTTTTTCTCCCTATGCAGTGTATGTTCAACTAAGTACTCTCAATTTCAGCTTGTTTTTAAATCAAATCTTTGTCAGCTGCAATTAGCTGGCAGAGCAAAATATAGCCGGTTCCTCATGCTGATTTTATGCCTAAACTGTAGAAGGCTTAAGGGCTTTGCAATTGAATATGGATGTATCTGATTTTACCCATGTTTGCAAAATTTTCTGCTGTGCAGGTAATCTAAGTGAAGGCCATCGCACACATTATACCAACAGTCTACTGGAGGCTATGAGCAGGACGTATGGGGGTCAAAGCCAAAGGCCAACCTTCTCAAATACATCTTTCCTGTAGAGAGAATGCAAATGCATGCGATTTGCGTATTCAAAGTGTACGTGCTGATATGATATGACCAAGAGTTTCACCATTATTTCAGATGCGGTTCAATAATCCTCACATTCAGCCCTCGTGAATTTGGGGGAGTCGGTTTGAACAGTCATATATAATCCTGGTTTGAAGATCAACAGAAGAATCTGACCACATTAACATGACAATAGCACAAATACACAGACCTTAAATATTCTCAGCGACTTCCCTCACCCTCAGTTCATAGAGTTAAACAGTAGTGGGGTTAGAAGTACTCAGAAGAAGTGTTGAGCACTTTAATTTATAACAATACATTTTCATATTTAAAGTGACTCCAGGGTGTAATTGAGTAAAGTGCAGTACTTAAGTAAAATACTAGTAAATCAAACCTGTACTTAAAACGAGCACACTTACTTGAGTGAATGTACTTAGTTACTTTATATTAACAGCTTTTCTGAACTTCTACTGCGTTTTTAATCTTTAGTGTTAAACCTTCTTCTTCGCCTTCTTTCTCTTTAACAGGTTCAAAAAAAGTTACAGACCAATTAAATGTTGCACTTCACCCAAACAACTCACTTTCGCTTCTGATGTAAGTCAGACAAATCTTGCAGTGTCGCTACATGATCAGCATGCTTGAAAACATTTTCTTTAGCGTCTGTGCCAACTGTGTACGGCATTAAAAACAGGTTTTATCTGGCTCTGCCAGGCTTAACAGATTCCAAATGGGTTCACAGACTGTTATGGGTAAATATACGATATGCAAGCTCTGTGTGTGTCATGGCTCTGATACCACTGTGTCTTGTAAAAATACGGTAACAGCTGAAAATGTGTATTTCATATCTCACACAATAAAATATTTAACACAGCAATAATAATCGGATGTTTTGCAGAGGAGGCTCTGGATGGCTCAAATGTGTGTTAACCTCACGATAACATCCACTAATGTTCTCTATGTAACTGCAGTCACCTAAATTTACTGCAGTATACCACATGGTTATACAGAAACAAAGCCATGCATGGAGGACTTTGTGTATATCAAATATTTCAATTTCGGAAAAATCTCCTGATGATCATTTTCATTTACACAACAGTAGAGCTTCAACAATCCCGCAGGGTGTGTAAGGGGTGTAACATTAAACTGTTTCATACTCTGTTTTATTGGTTCTTTCTTTCTACTGCGACAGAGATGTGTTTTAGCAATTATTTTAGGGGAAAGGTGGCATGCTGAAGCTAATTGCAGTGTCCAGGTGTAATTACTTGGTTTGGCCTGTTTCACTAATACTGTGGATGTGGCCATGGTCTTGACAAAATGAATAGAAGCTGAAAACTGGAATTTATCAAAGAGTTTGTGACAAGACTTGCTCCTTTTATGCCCTTTACTTCCCTGAAAACACTCAAATTCAGATTCTAAATTAGTGCATTAAAAAAAATGTAACAAATATTTTTTCAATGGCAACTAAACAAAATGGATTTGTCAGTAAAGACAATGCAATACAGCTGAAAGCACTGGCAATATGCAACTTATGCTAGCTGTCGCATGAGAATCGGTCCACTGAGCTCTGTAAAAAAAAAAAATCCTGAAAGCATCAAATATTGTATGATGAGACATGAAAGTACCTACAATAGATAAGTCTTCATGTCTATCAGCGTGCTTGTCAACATTGGCAAAAATTTTTTTACTTGAGTCACATTTTTAAAAAGTAAATAAAAAAACACAGCAGATGTTCTTTATATGGATTCTCACGTAGCTGTTAAAGCATTAAAAAATCTTGTAGTGATAGTGTAGATTTTCAACATGTATTCTAGCACAGCAAGAAGTTAACATTCCTTACATACTTTTTCTTTTCAAACCTTGAAGATAAGAATGATAAAGCAGCACATGTTGCACATGTAGTGATGTTTGCATGTCTTCTGCCTCAAGGGCAGCGTCTTTGATAACCTTGTTTCCCCAGAACAGTAACCCTGAGTCCGACAAATTATGTTTATTTATGAACATATTGCATCTCTGCATTAGTTGGCAACAAATATTGTGACATATTCAGTTTGTATAACAAATATAAGCCTCTTGAATGTCACTTGCATATACTTAATTTATACATAATTTGCAGGAGGAAAAGCTGTTGAAGGACATGATAGATATTACTTTAGCTACATGGAAAGATCCTAGTCCCAGGCTGTTTGGGAAGGGCTGACAGGAATAACAGCTATAGTAATTCTGATCACATTTTCGCTTTCTAGGAAGCTGCCAAACCACAGCTTACATGCATTCTGACTAACACATTTCTGTTATATTTCCTTTTCTGTTTCCATCAAATAACATCTCAGCTGTCAAGAGCAACAAAACAAGACATCTCGCTAGGTGAGGACAAACTTATTCTCAGTGTTGTGTGTGTGACGTTTGCCTAATTTCTTCTGTCTCACTGTCGTTATCATGTATCAGCTCGTGCATCACACTTTGTACAAGTGATTTTGTAAGATGAAATGAGAAGAGGGAGAAGGGGGTGGAGGTGTGGGTTTGATCCTCATGTCTGATCATGCTCTGTGACGTCAAGTCTTGGGAAAGTAATTGTGGCACTATGGGAAAAGAGAATTTCATAATAACTCATCTGGGCTTCCATACGTTACCGTGCAGGTGATGACAGGGTGTCAGATAACACAAGTGAACTTTCTTTTAGCACCTTACCCACAGAACAGAAGCTTTATTGTAGACAGGAGTGACTTCTCTACATAATTACCGTCTTATAAACTATAGACTTTTTATCTTTGATATACATTTTAAATAAACAATCATCACACCTTCACTTCACTTGTCACTGTGCTTGTTTGTAAATGGAGAATGGGACGCCATGAAAGCTTTCATGAAAAGATCTGCGCCTGACTGCATTCAGTTAGGTTTCATTTATTTATAAAGCAACACAGTATGTGCATTGTTATTTTATCTCCTCAGACAAATCATTACCAACAAAACAAACTGATAATCAAATGAGCTGAAACATGTAAGCGTGTTTGTTGACATTTATGCTCAACGGCGGAGAGGATGTAGCTGTAAACATCATTATTAGTCAGGAGATGAAGTGCTGTGGACACCTTATTTTCTACAGCATTTACAGTTGTGCACGATGACTAGTGGTTACTATTTATAACCCACAGTAAATGCTAAAGGTAAAAGGAATTTCTCTGTATCGGTAATTACAGCAGAACGGCGTTTGTGCCAGGTGCAAATCCTTGGAAATGGCCTTCATTATGTGGAAGCTCGCAGTCTGTGGCTAAGAAGTGAGGATAATGACAGTGTGGGATTAAACCTGCTTCCAACTCTCTTTGCTCCTCTTCCTCCGAGCCCTCCCTCCACTGCCGCCACCAGCCAACCCCTTCTTGCTTGCATCCCTCGTTTCTCAAAAGAGGCCCCTCTCTTAGACAATACAAAAGCTTGCCGAAGGGGGTTTTGATCATCCTGTGATGTGGAGCTGTGTGACAGGCCTCAGACACAGATATTTAGTTTCCCACTCAAAGAACCCCATTTCTGGAGATTAGCGGAAAAACTTCTGACACAGCTCCAGTTGAAATATTTTACTATACTGCAACCAGCGGTTACCTCTATCTCCACCTTAAAAAGAGAACTGGATGCTTGGATGTGTTTGGATGTGAAAGTGAGCGCATGTGTGCATGTCTTTTAAAAAATGTTTTTCATCTCTTATTTTTTTAGTGTTACTTATTCTTTCCCTCTCCTCTCAAAGACAGGCCAAGGTTTACCATGAGTTCTGAATCACACAGCTTTTTCTATTTAAAAGTAAGTTTTCAAGCATATGAAAAGAGGGATTAGCGACTGTTTGGTGTGAAAAATGTTTCAGAAAATCCACTTGGGAGCATTTTAAAATGCTCTCGAATCACTAAAAAGGAAATTAAAATAGCAGGTCTTGCATCTGGGTATTTGGTGATCCTGGAAAGCTTTTTTAGTTTCATATCCAGCTATATTTACTGAGATTGTTATGTGTTCATTAAAATAAAAAGCTGTGACCTGGAAGAGTGTGCTGTCATAATTAATTGTATCATAACAATGGTTAATTTTGTACCTGCTACCAACAAGAATCTTGTTTAAAGATGAGGTTCTAAGAAGATTTAAATGAAACACTACCTTATTTTTAGTAAGACAATATCTGAAGTGTAAAATGTAGTGAGTCAGAAAATTAATGGCTTTATTACAATGTTGGAAAGGAAACTTTGACAAAGGATATTATGGGTAGATTTAGCCCACTAACTATGTTCAAAGATGTTTCAATTACAATGTGAATATCTGAGAACATGCGCTGACCTGTCAGGCTGAAGTCAGAGCAGATGTAAAAATGACATGTTAAGGTCAAACAAACATGTCAGCCCCATATGATTATTTTATGTTTTTTAGCTTTGAATCGCTTCTTTTTAAGTGTTACTTTTCTATATAAATGAGCCTCACCAAAATCAAAAGCTGCAAGATAGGCTGATGATGAGTCTGTGAACAACTATACAGAAACATGTAGTTATCAACACTAGCTTCCTTTAAACGGCACAATGAAGAATGCACTGATTATTAACCGGTATTTCTTTCATTTATCATATTAGTTTAATTTAATATTAAGAGGAATCAGGTTAACATCCTCTATAAGGAACACGATGTTTCACCCAAAGTTTCATAATCAACATTAATGCAACTGTTTATAGTAGGTTCGTCTCTGTTTCTTGTGTATTTATCCACTGTTGTGTGCTGCTGTTTGAAACTGTGGTCCTCTGAAATAATCACATGGTGTATTCTGTCATAAAATAATATATACATGTTCTAAAGTTCATTCTTGACCTTGGGAACTGCAGTGTCCACTTACGTGTTTTTTTCTGGAGTTCCAAATGGATTTGGCTCAGATGTCATCAGGTGAACTAGTTGAGCTGTTTCCTTAAACACAGAATACAGATGTAATCAAATAAACATTAGTGTATACATAACAATGAAACCAACAGATTATGCATATCAAAAAATTCTGTCAGCCATCCCATCTTTACTCAACTCCATCAAACTCCACACACAGGCAGGCGTTTTTGATATTAAACATTGTGGCATCAAAATAATAGAAATGCTTGTCATTATAACATATTTCTATTCAATGTAATCACAAACTCCCTTGTCCTAGATGGCAGTTGAATCAACACTTCTTTGTAACAGTTTCAACAAGAACCGAACATTATCAGCTTCATGAAGGGCTTATTGCACAACTGCTGCATTAGCTTGCATTAGTTTAAGCTACCTTCACCCCAGTTTGTGCCCCTCATGTATTAGTGTACTCTCAGGTCAAAGAGATAACCACGTTTCTCTTAAAGTTAATTAACTCATGGTGTTTAAAAAGCCTCAACGTCATTTAAAAACGCTGGATTATTATAAGACTTTTCTAAATATCTGGAGGATAAATTTAAGAGTTCAGTCAGTGGATCTTCTGGTTTCTGGATGATAAAATATTCATCCAGATATTAACTGAAAGCAAAAAAAAGTGTAGTCTACTTGTAAAAAAAATAGTCACAATTTGGGAAACAGGTTAAAATCTTTTTAAATTGAGCAGCATTGACTATTTTTCAGCCATATGATTAGAAGAGACTCTAGGGAATCTGAAAATAGCCTGACAACAACAGTGTGTTTTTAATCTCTCTAGGGTTTTCAAACAGTGCTGTCTACCTTTTATAGACAACAATGTGACCCAAATGTATGCTAATAGATGAAGGGCTCAAACTGGGGCTAGATATTACAAACTCAGGAAGTCCATACATTACATCCTGATCTCTTCTTCATTTCACCAGGTAACACCATCAACGATTCAATGACAAAATCCTTAATGTCCTTAAAGGATGAGTTTACTTTAATGTGTCCCAGTCAAATTCTACCAAGTGGACCAACACGCTGCTGTGTCCTGGTGGATCTTATATAGTGTAAATGCACTCATTTAATATAAAGACTTCTCTTCTGGTTTACTTACTGAAAGGAAAAATGTGCACAGTTTAGAAAGATGATCAACTATTGCATTCCTTTTAAATCCTAAATGACCTGGTACTTATGAAAACTGCACGTCACTTCTAACCTCATTCTGCATGATGGAAAAACTGAGATTAAACCTGTTTGATTTATTGATTCCCTATTGCTTAATGTTATCTGATAAAACAGCACATAAATATGTCCTTACTTTCTTCATACTCCAATGAATGATGTTGATGAATGATCTTTTCATATTTTAATCTGGAAATAATTAAAATCAGAGGATTTATATTGAAAAGCAAAGGTACTATCAAAATAAAGTTTTTCCCTTTAGTGGTCTCAGAGGGAAAGAGCTTTCAAACTCTTTCTCAGAAGTCTGTCCTTCTCTAGCAGCTCAAATAAAGACACAAAATAGGTTAACTTTCTTTTCCTCACTTGACAATGTCTGAACAACATCTTTTATACACTTTACATCTCAATAAACATTACTGAGAACATAAAAGTCACAATATGTCTGTGTATATGTGTATTCATTCACATAATGGTGTACCTGAAATCTGATATGTGACTGTCCATCAGAAATTAGAACCATGTTCTCCAGTTTTGTTGGGGACGTTTAATTCAGACAGATGTGTGCATACAAACTCAAAACACACAGTAATAAGGTCACTATCTTGACTGAAGTTCGGTATTCGCTGACATTCATAAGGCAAATATCTGTGAGCAGATGCACACAGGATTAAATGGATGGATTAAAAAATGTTAAAATGAATGTATGGAGCTACTGAAAACTCGAAATCTAACCTTGTATATAACAGAATTAACATAATTAATGCTACAACATTTGATTTCCGGCCAAGATATGGCGCAAAATCTCACATATTTCAGCTTAGCTTTACATGACATAACTTATATTTCTAAAGTTTCGTTTATTTCCAGGTTTATATAAAGATTTTCTTTCCGGACCTCGTGTAGGTGTTAACAGACACACACCTGTGCTCTTATTGGCTGATAACGCTAGGGCGGGATATTTAAATCACTGAGCCCCGCCCACCGTTCGGATACCTGTACAGGTTTTGCTGTAATGTCTGCTAATGAAGCTCACCTGTCTCCATGCTCTTTTCTGGACAGCTTTATGGAAGGTCCGTGTTTTCACCGTGGTTATCACTGCTGCTGTGAGGATTTTTGCGACTCCCTTCGGCCGTCTGTCACACTGTTGGTCTCAAACGGCGCAGTTAGCTTTAGATACGTCAGCGGTGCTGGCTACGTTTTGGTTTACTAGCTGAAAGTGGAGTAAGTGAACTAATGCTCATCTTCTATGAGAACCTCGGACCACGCCGACTATTTAATGATACACGAGATACCCCGCAGATGACCATAGCTTCACTTGACACAGGTAAGAAGCACTAGCAAGCTGCTAGCATCGTTAACCGTTGTGCTTGTCAACATGGCTGCCATGCTAACGCCAACGACTGTTTTGGCGCAAAGCTTCTCCTGGTTGTTTGATACTGTGTGTTGGTTTTTACTCCTCTGCTGATATCAAAACGTGTTCATTGTTGTTATGTCTGTGACTTCATTACTTGCTGTGTTTGAGCTTATTTCTTTCTCTGTTCAGGCTGGTGCGTTCATTTTGTGTATTAAGAAGTCTGACGTGCATGGTGTTGTCAGATGACTCCTCATGTTTGAGAATGGTGTGTTTTATGAGGTTGTTCTTGTTGCATGTTTCTTGTTGCAATATTTTGGGTGGGTCGACTTTGGTTCATTGTAAACTCATATTTCTTTAATCTTCTTTAATCTGGACTGTTGTCCTGCTCATAATTACATGTTTATGTTTAAGTTCTCCATATCATAATTGCATCTAAACTGCAGAGCTACCGTTTTGTATTTGCTTCTGCTACACTCTCCTTCGTTAATTTGATTGATTGATAGTCGTGTACTGTTGGTCATCTAGATTAGAGTAATATTCATTTACCGCACATCTCTGCGTGCTTGTAGAAAGGGTGAATTTCAGGTGGATATGTTGCATGCATTGTTTATTCAGTTCCTCCTTCCATCTATTCATGCACCCATTCATCCATTCTTTAATTTTGTTTGTTTAGTGTAAAGCTTTGGACTTACTGATACATGCATACACGCAGGACACTAAGAGGAGAACACAAAATGAAAAAATGATAAGAAAGAAAGAAGTGATAAGAAAATGGTGAACAGCTACTGTTTGCATAACCTTGGTGATGAAGTTTGTGGTCACAGCTACAACACTGTTTGTGTGATGGTATTTTGACTGAGACTCCACTTCCCTGGGAGCTCGCTGTCAGTTTCAAAAGATGTTGCGTGAATGAAGCAAAAAGCTGTTTCTGGGGAGAAAAGCATCATCACAGATTGTGCAAAGATGAATTATAGCCTTGGATTGTCAAACATATCTGTTAGTGTGACGTTTTGATTGAAAACTGAAAAGGATCCTGTGAACAGCTTAAGGTGAAACTACTCTGAATAATTTATGTCTTGACATGTTGTCATTTGATGTGACAACATGTAGGTGGGTTGAAATTTTGGAGATGTGTGCAAATGTCTGCACTGTCAACATCTTAAGAATTAGTCAGTTTAGTGTGCAATAAAAAGTGGGTCTAGGAGCAAAGATGGTTAAGTAAGTAGTGAATGATGCATAAAACATGAAAAGAATGAGCAAAGAGACTTACTTTACACGTTGTGATGACCAGTCGGGAATTGGCCAAATCTTAGAGAAAATACGTGGCCACAAGTCCACCGGTGCCTCCTACAAAGGGCAACTGTCATACAGATGTTTGCGGAGATAAGAGGGAAAGTCAATGGCCATAATTGTCCAGTAACAGTCTGACAATGGAGGCGATGGGAAAGGGCTCATGGGTCATAATGGACATGTATTTGTTTGGTGTATCAGCATAGTTTACCGTTTTGCAATTTTGAAAGTGATGTACAACACAGCTGCCACCTCTTTGATAAAGTAATCATTCAATTTACAGGATTATCTTTACCATAAACCATAAGAACAAAGCTGCAAGTGATAGCTGACACATTTGATAGTTTAGCAGTTTTTCTCAAATCCTCAGTCTTTTTAAGATAAGCTTGTCTGGATCAAAGTTTTTCACCTTCATGCTGATTTGAATCCTTTAAAGTTGGATATTCACCAATTCCATGTCCTTTATGATGCATACTTGGTGATTAAACATGCATCAGATATACTGCAGTGACAGACGCTTAATCTGACATACCTTATTTTTAGGGGAAAAGAGTATTTGTAAAGAAGAAAACGTGTTGCAAGCTAAGAGAGGAAAATGTATCGGAGACACAGAAATAACTGCTGCAACCTTATCAATGTTCTGCACTATTTTCTATACTATTTCTACTGTATTCTGCTAATGGTAGTTAATTTTTCATTTTTAAATTTTGGACTTAAAATTCCTTTGATGGGATCCACTGTTGGGTCTACAGAAATGCTGTCCACTTTAGAGCAGTGTTAGTAAGGTTTTTTTCCCCCTCAGTCTTTGCCTGGGTAGGCGCCAGCTTGCAGAAAGCACAAACTATGGATGTGTTATAGGAACTGCCTAAAAGTTGGCACCCACTCATTTGAATGAAAATTGCTTGCCTGGTGCATCTGGGTTTGCTTCCGTGTAGTGCGCCTCAGTGCACATACATTAGTGTTATTTTTCACAGTCTCACACACTAATGTTCACTCGCATTTGCCCTGTACAGCCCGGCTGTCATAAAGGAGAGCAGCTGCACCACTATCAGGTTGTGGTGGACTTAACATAGTAGATTACAGTAAATAACTGATCAGGATGACTTGATTTAGCCAAAGACACGTCTAGTTTTTAGTACTAAATTCCCTGAGTTTACATGAACAGTTTTTTTTACTGTTGACCTGCACTGAAGGAACATTTCATACTAAAAAGTTTTTAACTCTAGAATATGCTATTTGATTTGTCTTATTCCGACTGCTGATGCCTGAGTAATTTATTCAGATAAACTTTGGAAAACAGTTTTGCTCTCCCACTCGAAGCGCAGTGGGAAAGGATCAACTAGTATGAACATAGGGAGTAATGACAGCAAGCTGAAACCAGTTTAAATGTCCATAAGGTCACCGGGCTGATAAGACTGGACATTTAGACTTTTTCCTTTAAAGTGTAGCCAAGCTGGAAGTGGCTTCTTTTTGTCATTAAGTTGAAAGTTACTTTTACTTTCTACTACAGCTTGTGTTAATTTTTCACAGCCTTCAGTGCCACCAGTCTCCCTGATTTACTTAAGAGCCAGAAGAAGTGGTATCCTAGCAACTGAGGCAGATATGTTCTTTGTTCTGTCACAATGCGTTTGTGTGCATGTTTATGTATACGGGGTGTGTGTGTGTGTGTGTGTGTTTGCTTTTGTATGATGGCTGTGTGGATACATTCATGCATACATGAGTGTTTGTGTGTCAGCTTCTCAATAGAAACTTCCTGTTAAAATGCAAACCGATACCTCACTCTTGCCTGTAATGCCGCCAGATTTATTGACATCTGGGAGAAAGCTGTTTACGTATACTCTCCACTGTTAACCATGATAACACTGTCAGACAAGGTATAGTGAGCCTATTCCTCAGTTTCACCTCTGTTGATACTGTTTACATACTAACTTTAAAATGTGCTCTACAGTACTTGCGTGTCAATTCTCATTCACTCCTACAACAAACCTGCCCTCAGTGAGGTCATTGGTGGAAGGTAGCCAGCTGACCCTGTACAGCATTCCCAGTGCAGCTGATTTAAATCCAATGAGTGAGAATTTCAAAATCTAATTCACCACTGGATGAAATAAACTATAGAAGAATGAATGGAAGGCATCCAACAGCCCCCATGAGGGATTCAGTGCTTTTCATTCAGCCGAATTGAATTACTGATCTACCCCATGGAACCTCTTTAGGTTTCTCAGAACAGCTCTCTTGTTACATAAGGCTCTTTTAAACATGTCTTAGAATTGGTGTCAGTATTCGGCCCCATAGTTAAAATAAACTTGAACAAAGCAGACTGCCTAAGACAAAAAGATTGACTTTCAATGCAAGTGCTATTATTGCAAAATTATCTTCACTTCAGCTTGATCAATGCTGAATATGGCCACTGAACACATACACTACCAGTGTTTCCTCTTGGTTGGTAGAGTTGTGTGGGGGGTGGGGGTGTAGACACAGGTCAAATAATTTGCGGGTTCTGATGCAGCAGACGAGGATAGCATGTGGAAAAGTTCACAAAAAAATTTACTGTCACACTCTGACCGATCCTGTGTGTGTGTGTGTGTTTTGTAAATAAATAGTAAATACCATAAATATTATGAGGCTTATGAGGCCCCCTTGTATAATGGTAATGGAAACAATGACTACTGTCCAAAAGGTTTTATGCACGTTTAGATTAATTTGACAAATAGTAAGGCATCCAAAATTCATTCTGCAGCAAGTCAGAGCCCAAACAACCAGATAAAAAAAAAATATCGGTGACAAAAAACACTGAGACTATATCCACTGAACAACTGTGGCAAATTCTTCAAGATAAACAGCTAATATGGATTTATCAGATGGCAGGACATAAAGTAGTTTGTTAAAATACAACAAACAAATGAGCTTCTTTCCCTGTTGATACTGTTTCAGAGTTGCTTTCATGTTTTGTAGCACGCATGTGTGGAATGTGTTCATATCCGCAATTAAAGAATTAATAAGGGTCCATGAACTTTTTTTTTTTTTAGATTAACCTAATATGCTGTTTTTGGTTGTGGAAGGAAACTGGAATAGTCGGAGGAAACCCATGCAGGCAGGGGGAGAGCATGCAAACTTCACACAGAAAAGCCACAACACAATACTTACAAAAGCATGTATGTATTTTACATTCATGAGCTAACTGTGGCACAGTCATGACCACAGCAATGTTTATGGTTTAAAACCATAGAATATTAGAATCATCGGAATCTGGCTTCACAAGAGAAATTACATTATTTGATGTTAAGAATTATTGTCTGTCAGGAGCAAAGGCAGATTGTCGGACAACCATGAATCCTTTGGAGAGATGTGACTAGCGTACAGTTTATAATGTGTATTGTGTCTTTATTAGACAGAAATGGATGAAATAAAATTAGTGGGAGAGCTGCAGGCATCTTCAAAGAAGGCCTAACTGAAAGGTTTGTGCATTTTCCTCACCATGCTGATGCAGGCTATTGAAGATGAAATAAATACAAGGAGATTTCCTGTGGCTTTGAAAATGTGACATTTTTAACCTCTCATGAATAGGAGAGGGATGCAACAGAGAGTCTCTGTCTGAATTTGAAAGTGAGGCATTGTGATACGTTGTTACTAATCCACTTGGGGCATCTCAAGAGTAGACCTTTTTGTGAAGTGGGACACTAATTCTGTATTGGGATTTATTTATTTATTTATATATTTTTTATTAGCTTTGAAACTTATTTGGAGAGGCTATTTACCCTAAACTTGACCTTTTCCTGTACCTAACAAAGTTGTTTTGGTACGCAAACCTACCCACCAGAGTTTTAAATCAGAAAATGCTTTTATTAGGCATGGACCAATTATGTTGTCCTGCCAATAGTTGCGTCAGATCAGAAAATGGTTATTGTTTCTGAGGGCAATAACAACTGACATTTTATTTCATTTGGAACAAAAAATTGTTTACTGTGCAACTATGACTACAGTAAACCTGGCAATATTGCAACCATCAATAGGCAAACTGTAGCAGAGAAGAAATGGCAAGCTGCAAAATCATAGACACTTAGAAGAATACACAGCTAGTGCTTAGGGTGATTTGTAGCAGGAATGTAACCATAGAAACTGTTATATGTAAATAGCAACAACGGGTAACATAGCAAATCTGTGACAAAAGAAATCCTGGACATACTGTGCTGTGAAGATATTCATCTGCTGTAACCAAGTAATACCAACTTTGAAGGCTCAGCAGAGGAACACAATCAACACAAAGATGTAGATGAAAGTTTCCCAATCACCAAACAGAACAGTGTTTCCCTAATGTTCAGATAAAGATGTTAACACAGCTGGAAAACAGCCACCGGGCATCTCTGTTCACTTGGACCAGTCATCTGTTTCTTGGGTGCAACCTTATAATTGAAACTGTGTGAAGAAATGTGATTTCTGATAAGTGTAATCTTCATCTTCACAGTGATTAAGATGCTTTAATCTCACAGATAGAGGAATCACGTGTGATAACTGAGATAATAAGCTAGTATGGAAGAAGCTCACATTTTTTCCCCCATTTTGTTTTTTTTTTCTGAAATGGCCACACAAAAACATTCATGGTTAGTTTACTTAAAATGTAGCAGGGCATACAAGTAGGATCGCTAACATCTGTTCTCGTTAAATTGCAAAGGCGTTTTATTGATCTGGTGCTAGGGTCGCATTCTTTCACAATTTACTTCTGCAGAAGGAAAAAGAGGGTGTGGGCTTTTAGAGAGGATCACTATTTCAGGTAGTTAATGCCCATAGTCTTTTTTTTTTTTTTTTTTTTTTTTTTTTTTTAAAACCTCAAATCTACAAGGAAGGGTATGTGAAGGGAATTCAAATGAACCCGTCAGCAAGGTCTAGGATTTTTTTTGTGATTTAAAGAGGATTGTGCAAGGTCCAGATTGGTTGCAGATGGTTAGGGGGTCCGCAGTTCCATAACCTCACAGCTTATATGTATGGATTATCTGAGCTAAGAGTGCCATAAATTACACATGAGAGCTTGCTTATACTCTGACCTGGTAACCCCACCGAGGCTGGCGTAATGGGCGCTGGTGGTTTCAATTAAGGAATGCTGGCCTGGTGATATCCTTTTTCTGCCACAGGGCTCATGCCTGACTCTTGAACAGGGCTGATGCAATGACATAGCTGCTTCATTTCAGTTAAGTGTTTGGTTGATGAGTATTGTCTTTCCATTACTTTGCTGATTGTGTGTTCCTAATATCATTAACAGGATTACAGTGGGGGGAAACCTAACCCTCAGTGTAATGATTCTCAGTTCTTCTGTTTTAATGGCAAACTCTTTTCTTTTGTGACATAGACAAAACAAACCAATTATGCAACAAAAAAGCTTTTAACTTACATTGACAACAATTGTTGGTTAATTCTTGTATCTGCTCTGTGTTCTTTGTATAGCCCTGTTATTTCAGTGTTCTCTCTTTAAAGAGGGCTTACTTTTTTCACTCCTCATAAGAATTGTGGATTCTTGATGAGTCTTGGTTCATTTTTTTCCCTTGCTTGGGACGTCCATACCGACTAGTCCTTGTGCACTTAATGAACTTATCTGCGTTCTCTGGGGTTGTCTGAGATTCCAATTTCACTTGACCACGTGGTGGAGGACGGCTTTCATTTTGCCTTACGGTCACTCACCTGCAGTCCTCCTCAGTTTCCAGCCATATTGTGCCTCTTGATGTCAGCCATCTTCAGACTTGGGTTCACTCCATGGGTTCCACCTGAAAACCTGATGCTCTCTTCCTGTTAACTTTGTCATCGTGTATAACTTTCACTCCCGACCAACTCCACAGAATTACTTACCTGATCAGTGGAACCTCAGAATATCTACCTGTTGTCTGTGTAGATGCCAGTTTGTTCACCCACCTGTAGAGGGCATCCCTTCTTCACCAGCACTGCCATCTCCTCCAACCCTGATTCCACCTTCACCTGTTCCTCATATTGTTCTTTTAATAAATCTCCCTAAAACATTAATGCTTGGTGCCTGTTAAATCATTTAGTCCGTTTGAAAACAAAACCAGACATATCTCTATTACTTGCAGTCCTAGTGCAAGGAAATATAAACTATTTATGCTGCAGAGGATCAGTCTCTAAGCTTGCAGACATTTCAACAGTTGTGAAACGTGGGAATGCTTTTAACCCCTTTTTCAGCAAACCCTCACGACACTAACAAGTGTTAGCGTATGTCCTTTTTGTTAATAACAAATATAAAATTTTAAGTTGCTTTTGCACAAACCAATGACACTTTATAAAGAAAATGAGTTTTTAGTACAGATTACTTTATGGTTTATTCGCTGCTACAGTACGTACTGCTGTTAAGTTTGAATTCCACTTGGAAGGCACTCACACTAGAGATTAGTTAACTTTTATGTCATAATGTATTTGAAGTGTTTTCTTATATTGTTTATATAATTCTGTTGGTTGTGGGCTTTTATGATTACTATTTCAATTCAGATTATTTATATAGTGCCAAATCACAATAGAAGTCATATCTACTTTATGTAAATATTAAGTTGCCTCCTGTATGTCAAAAAATTCAGACAGTAGACTCGATGCTTGTTGGCCTGCTGGTGCGATAGCTTGTTAGCACTTTATCTAATTAGCCTGTTGATAGCTACACCTGTGTGATTCCTGCTGCCTGTGGAGAGACCTTTTAATTGACAGTTCGATTAAGGTATATGCACAACTTATAGTTAATGTTTTGCATTTTTATTGTAATACTTTTATCATCTTCGTATGTGTTAGTGTCAGCAGAATATACACAGAAGTTGGTTTATTTTTATTTACTGCAAAAATACACATGAAGCGTCAGCACAGTTGTCACATTGAATTAGTAAGACTCATTGATGGTGGTCTAATTTCCAGCTGATGCAGGCAAGAACCTGTTAGTTTATGCTTTTGCTGCTTGTAAGGTGTGCAACTACATGTACTAAAAACTTAAAATATTAGTACATTTTAGAGGTGTGTGTGGGAAAGAATAGTAAAAGTTTATAAATATAAATATTAACAAGATAATCAGTCTCTCAGTACCTTTGGACATTTTCAGAGCCTTTTCAGAACAGTACCATGATAATTTTGGTCACTATAATCATGATACCGAACTGACCCACAATGCTGTGCCAGTACATTTTTATAGAATTGCTTAGGATTTCATCTTTACCATATTCTATTTCAGATTGGAGTATACAGTAATTTACCTACTATATACTGATTTCTGTATTATTTTCATTACAACTTAAAAAATATCTCACTTGACTATTTTGTAGATACATGTTCAGCTTTCTACTTACATGTAAATGCTCAGGATATAAGTGAATCATTTGCTTTTTAATCAGGCCCATGGTTACAACTGTGGAGCAACATAGGCCTTCTTTTGACAACCACTGAATCTTATCAGGGTGTTTGGCAGATGGCCTGTGTTCCTAGGGTGAACTGGGCATGGGTAATAAATCACTGAACCCCTGTTGTTTCCTGAAATTCTCCTGAATCTGATGCAGATATAATAAACTCTCTCCTCTGCCAACAGCCACACTTCAGGAGTTTATCACAAGGATTTAGTTGAAAAGAAAATATTTGCAGTGGAGTGATGAAAAGGTTACTGTGAAAGGTTGGCACACAGGCAAGCAAAAACCGCAGCACAAACTCTTCACAGGTTATTGCTGTTTTCATTGCAGTGTTTGCTTTTTGTCAAGGTTAATTCAGAACCGGGTGTTTACTTTTCCACACCCTAGTTCTTTCTAAATACTTGAAGTTTAATTGACACGTTGCTGAAAAGATGGTAAACAATTGATAGAAATAATTACTACTCGCATGATGTCTACAAAACAAATCAGGTGAAAAGACAAGTTCAGTTTATTTTGTAGTTATAAAACAACACTGATTAGAAAAGAGCATTTCTGAGGAATGTATAGAGTGGATCAGTAAAAAATATTGTCTACAACACAAAAGTGACAGGTTAAAATTGGAATCATTTACAGGATGTGCGTTCACTGCCATGGTGTGACTGCTGTGAGCAAACATTTAGGGTCAGAGATGTGAAGCTTCTGGCGTTGTCACCTCTTCACACAGCTGGTGTCTGCTGTCTCACACTAGTTGCAAAACAGCTGGATTACAGACATATTCCAAGATTTTCAGAAATTTGCCTCACTTGTTTAAAAACATGTTGGCTGTTGTATGTTTAACAGCATAGCAGTGGAAAACAAGATTTTAGTTTGTTCATATGATATGATATGACATTTCTGTATCATAGTATGTGTAAATTTCTGTCATGTCACCAGAGAACAGATCATTTTAATACAGCAAAAGGTTTCAGATAGTTAAATAAGCTATACTTTTGATCAGAATTCTGACTGCAGATGTGTCCCCAATTTAACTTATGTTACAGTTGGTCAATAAAACACAAAGTAGGGTGATAAACATTGTGAAATTGGCACCATAAAATGTTAAGGTTAAACTGTATGGTCTGTATTGTCTTATAATACTCATGAACTCCAGAAGGCAGGCAGTGTGAAACCATTAGTTCTCAACTCTTGAAGCAGCTCAGCCAATACAGTACTAAAACACCAGAACCCATTCTGATAGGAGATAGGAAATGGATACAGACCATACAGATGATCAGAAATTTGAATCAGTCATATATGCAGGGAGCCAGATGTATGTGGGCGTGTCTGTATGTTCTGGCTATGTTACGCAACTAATTTCATTAATGAGCAATGGTGGTGTCATTTAACAAAGCTGGATTGTGTCCCATTTCTTTCTCTACAGATTCAGAGCTGTGAGCTGCAGGGATTGTGCTTACTACGCTACATAGGAATGCTCTGACAAACCTACACTCAATAAATAAATCATAAACAAAGCTGCAAAAGTCCACCTCTGTGCCAGACAATGACAGGAATAGTTGCATGTTTGTTTGACTGATGCATAACAGGCTTAAATCAGGTTCAGGTTAACTTTAATCAGTCTTTGTCTGATTATTGAAAGCATCAAAGTATTACATAAACTGAAATCTAGAGTAATATATTGTTCAACCCTCAGGTGTAATAACAGCTAAACTATCTGGACAAGCAGCTGACAAATACCTCAATGTAATTTTAATTAAGGTTATTTAATTTTATCAAAACAAGTAGCTGTGCGCTGTGACCTTGCATGAGATTTGTCTTGGTAAGTGTTAGAGCTTTCCCAAAATGAAGGTCATTTTCTTTTAGTTGATCAACCAAACAGGTTTTACCAAACTGGATGACATGCTCGCCGTTTGCGATCAATGCTGAGAAAGTAATCAGTGCTTGATTAGATGTAATGCTCCCCGTATTGATCCCTCTCAGCACCAGGAGGCCGTTTCAAGCGCTCTGAATGAGAAGTGTTCGATCAGCCGGTGAGGTTAAATACAGACTCTTACCACAGAGTGAATTGCCTTGGACAACAAGAGTGACAGGCAGGAATTAGATAACTGCCTGTGATCCTTGAGTGAACCACTTCTGCCAACATGTTGCTGATATATCCATCTCAAGTGCTGTCAGATCTATTTATTTATTTACTGTGTCAAAATGTATTATCTTTTTTAAAGTGCCTTGCAGACAACTTTTGAGCACAAATCTCACTGTTATTTGGCAAGACACTGCAAATAGTCTGGCCAAGACAAATAAATATTATGTTGCGATGCCCCAAGAAATGGGAGGAAAAAAATCCTCATGTTCCTCCATGTTTTTTTTGTTGTTGTTTTTTTTTTGTATTTTATGCAAACTTGCTGTCACTATGACCAATGTGAGAAAAGTTCAGTTCAAACTTAACACCTGTGGGCTAACAGCCTCTCACGTGATGATCCCGTTAATCCCATGGTTCACAAGCAGCTTACTTTCTTTTCTTTTTTTTGCTTACATTTAACAAGTTGATATTTCAGCCTTTAAAACCACATTTCTATTATCAACTGATTAACATCTGACACTTAGGTAAGATAATTAAAAAAGAGAAACATTTTCTCTGATGGAAAATAACATTTATCAAGTTGCATGACATCTAACAAAGACATGCTTTGTTTTAGACTGATGTTACTGGTTTGAATGAGGGGGGAAAAAAAGAGGTGACAGAGCTCACATGACGTCAGTTCACATGATTTACCACAAATACATTTAATAACTTGTTCAGAGAGGGGAAAAACTTGTGTGACATACAACTACATCATCATTTGCTCCAGGCAGTAACAATATGACATTACACTGACCCACTAACCTCCAGAATTTGAGGTTGAAGATCATGATGATATCATCTCAACAGAATATGATCACTCCATATGACAATGACACAATTCTGATTTATATTTTCCTGGCATATAATTTTTTTTGATTCTGTCAACGTTTGTGTGTTAATGAACTCCTGTGAGATGTAGCATGTTTTGCATTAGCACATTATGTCATGAAGTGTCGTTAATTAAATTTTAATTGTGTGTTACCTACATACTGGTAACACTTAACCCATCCGTGGTTGATCTGGGTGGAGACTGTCGACCTAAAACATCATTCACAGGATATGTGTAACTGCTACAAAAATAGTCAGTACGTATGTCTTAGACAATGTCTAGGGGCTACAATGCAACAAGTCCTCCAAGTTTAACGCTCATAGGTTGTTTGTCGCAATCCTCTCATATCACCAAAATGACCATTTGTTGTAAAAACACCCCTACGTGTAGACTTGTATAGACTTGAACTCTCGTCTCCTCCAACCCTCTTGCTAACAAACTTTGATGGTGGTAGATGGTAAATAGTAAATGGTCTGAACTTATATAGCGCTTTTCTACCTGTACTGGTACTCAAAGCACTTTACACTGCTTCTCATTCACACAATCACACACACAAGCACACACACACCGATGGCAGAGCTGCTATGCAGCTTGACCTGACACACTGGGGGCAATTTGGGGTTCAGTATCTTGCCCAAGGACACTTGACATATGACAGGAGGGGCCGAGAATCGAACCACCGATCCCAGTGCGGGGGGCAGCTACTACCAATATACATGGTAGTAGTAATAACAGTTGGTGGTTGTCATTTTCACCGTATGACGGTTAAACAGTGCCATCAAACAGACTGTGTAACTTTAACAGCAACATTACTTCAATAACTTCAGTAACATTAACTTTAATAATATTATGTTTTTCAGTTTTTTCTGTTTTAATTAATTGTTATCTCAGAGAACTGATTCTTAACATCTCATCTGTTTTTTGATCCACATTGGGCATTAGAGTGGATGAAGTTATGCTCTTGACAATCTATAAAAAGCATGAGGAGTATGTTAGACGCTATGTAGATGATATTCAGTGAGTAATTTATAACTGGGGCTTAAGTCTTAGTTTATGGTTAAATAGTAATATAAAAGAGGGTTAGGGTTGGGGTTAGAGAGGAGACTGAGATGTATTCAGAAAAGCAGGGTTTAGGAGCAAAAAAACGACCATTCTACAACAGAACCACATCTGTATCAAAAATTTGACATTTTTCAGGCAACCAATTCATGAAAACAGTTTGCTGACATTAATCAACTTGGTTAACATCTTAATCTGTCAATTTGCCAAATGGTAATGAGCTAAAAGTATCAGTATGCTGCAATAGTTGTTGCTACCTAAACACACACCTAGTTGATTTCAACTTTTTACCTTAGGAACAATGGTCACCATAGTCTGCCACTGAGACAAATAACTGTAAAAGTTCTGTTACAGTCAATTGATATTTTATCACTCCTAAGTTTATTGTCTCAAAGAAAACATGAGTGCACATAATATTTGTGGGTGGAGTGTAGTAATTATTTTTTTAATCACTGTTTTACTGGCATCTTATTTTCCTGATTAATAAACTTGTCTATAAAATGTTAGAAAATAAAGTCCATGTTTGTCTTTGTATGACAAAGAGAAATCCTCACACTTGAGAAAGGGTGGCCAGCAATGTTTTTGGGAAATTTAGAGTAAAATGTGAAATAATTTCATCATTAAAACAGTTGTGATGCGTTTGTTTCAGAATAACGATCTATTTTGCACTTGCAGATATTTTGAGATTATTTTAAATGCAGAGAAAAATATGTAAAATCTGAATTGAGTATACAACAACTTCATGTTGCCATCAATGTCATAATGTTAACTGAAATATTAATCAATATAAAAACATAAATGAATCTTCCAAAACAAACTCAGATTTAGGTGATTTCTGAGAGTATATTATTTCTTAGAGTGTTAGTGTGTGTAGACATGAGAGATAGCAGGTAACCCTGAGAGAAGCTTTACACTTCTAAGCCGATTCTGTAAAAACTCCTGATCTTGCAGTCCTAAGTTCAGACCTCATCAGCCTCGACACACACAGCTTGACAACTGCTCTTCCTCAAATGATGTGCGCCCTATAAGGCAAAGCTGGTCACCTCTTCTAAGAGATGAGCTGGCTGCAGACATAAAATTTCTCAGGAGGAAAAAAAAACTTGGGTTTTCTCAGTTGGGGTTGAGCCACTGCAGGTTATGGGAAAAAAAACACCCTGTGATGATGTCTTTGAGGGGTGTCCGCTAGCAGATCGCTGCATCCAGTGGGGTGCCATTTGGTTTATTCGTATCTTTGCCCTGCACAGGTGGATGTGGCGCTCTCTTTCTCCTTCTCTTATTGCTTTCTCCTCTGGGGAATCTTTAGTTGGCCGGGGTTTTATGTGGCAGAACCTCAGCCAAATAATTATGACTAAGACAGAGGGGGGTGTGCAAGTCTTCAACCCTGCATCAAGGGATTTGGGAAAAGTTGTCTCAAGGGCAGGTGGGGGGGAGTAGGATGCCTGGTGAGTATCGTTTCATAGACAGATGATATATGTGGAATAGGATCAAAAGGGAGGATTTTGGCTGAGCGGTGGTTTTCACAGTGGTGTGTGGCTGAGTGGCTCAGTTTCTCAGCTGGTCTGTGTTTTTTCTATAATTTTTTTTATCCCTTCTTCAAACTCTTAGTCTTTGTGAGCTCTTCCTCAATCCACTCTTTTTTTGTCTGAGTTATTGTTTCTTTATTCTTCCCACATTTTTTTGTAAGACTGCAGTTGCAGGGTTTTTGTGTGTGTCCTTATGCCTAGAGCTCATCCATGGGCATCAAATCAGCTTTATTCAGTTTTGCTGATAGCTAACTCTGGACTGTCAACAGTTGCTTTTTTCTTTTTATCAACAACTACACTCAGTAATTACACTCATCAGCCTCACTTTTATTACCATGGCTATTGCCATCATCTTCAATCATCATTCTCGTTTTGGCCATTCAATCTGTCATTCTTTCAGAATACTTGGCAAACGAGAGCAGGCATTTTTCTAGCATTATACAGGGATTTTGACTATATGTGCACAAAGAAAAATGGGATGGAGAAATGCATTTCCAGATATCTAAGCACCACTGCTGAGCAAAACAACAACTAAATGGGTTGTGTGAAAATTGCAGTTTTTACATGTGTAGGCAACCGGCTTTTAACTACTTCACATTCAACATGTGCTGCACCTGTGGAACCAGTGTTTGAATCAGCAGCATGGTGATTGGAGGTGAAATCATTTGGCAGTGGGTAGAGAATAGCATGTGCTTTTTGTTTAGTACTATAATCTGTGTATGGACAAGAAGTAACAACTTAGGTGTCTATTGTTGCTGTGGGTATATTCTCACTTATTTACAACAAAACTCTGCTGTTATAGCTCAGGCTTGAAGAGGAAGCTACAAGACATTAGCTGCTAATTTAAGACAGAAGCTCATCTAAAGCTGAAATGCTGCATGATTGCACAGTGGGGAGTCTTGTACCAGAGAGAGGAGTGGAGAGCTGGTATCAGAACTGTAGCACAGAACTGAATAGTCACTGTCCTTTGCAATAAAGAGCTGCTGCAAACTTATAATTTTTATTTAATATTAACAATTAATCTATGGGTTCAACTGATTTAGTTTTTTAGGAAATTTATTTTCTTTAAACATTAATTATTTTTTATGTTTAGTGCTGTCTTGAGAAAATGATTCTCTGATTCTGAATCGATTCTCATAATAATTCCAAAAGATCGATTTTACTATTATTTTCTTCTCATTTTACCGCTGAAATAGGGAAAAAAAAGTCGAGACGCGCATTTGGTTCGATTGATCGAATCGAATCTTGAAATATGAACCAATACCCTTGTCACCGAGTGTGTATTCAGCGATGTCCTCCCAACTATAAACATCACAGATCTCTGATAGCTTTACAAGGTAAATGTAAGTGAACACCAGAAAAAGTGACCTGACAACATGCAAGACAAATGTTTCCATTGTGATTTTAGAGTAAGAACTTAATATACATGTGCATATAGAAATGATCATAGAAATTTGTGTGTGTGAATGAAGATGAAAAATATTCTGAACGATCTGCTTCTGTGCTCAACATTTCATCTGTTGTTCAACAAATATATCTGAAATCATAGACTCCCAGCAAGCTGAAGGTAGGTAGCTGCAGAGCAATTCAGTGTTGTCAGCACAGGTAGCCATTTCCTCACTGGCAAGATAAAGGAGTGATGTATCATTTGATATGGCAGTATTTTAGATAGATGTGGTTATGTGGCTACACAAACAGGAGGGAGCAATTTTCTCCACAGCGGGATGCTCTCGCTGCAGAGGAACTGGCTGTTACAATGTGAATAATCCTCTGATGCCCTCGTGTCTTCATTAGCTGATATATCTGTGCCAGACCATCGTTGGTTTTTGTTGCAGCACGTCATGATGAATTGTGGGGCTTTAAATCAAACCATTTATAAATATTGCAGAGGTGTGATGATACGTCTGTTTATTGTGGGTGTTGATATACAGTAAAACGGGTCTTTTTATGCACAGGAGGGCACACAGTGTTTTTACGAGCTGCACCGCTTGTCTCTCTGATTAAGGACATGTTGGACTATAAACTTTTATAGCAGAGGAATAATTGCTGGCCGTTTTTAGGAATATGACTTCTCTCTAAAGAGATCTAAACCTACAGTAAGGGTAAACCTGCAGTGAACAAAGTCATGGCTCAAAACATGTATTGTTTGCTGCAAAATCCAGATCCAAATCACAGAAAACCTCAAAATGTCATGGGCTGTAAAAGATTTCACATGCTGTTTATAATGATTGCAAAGTCTACTTATTATTGACATATTTTTCACCACAGTACATGGTCCTACAGGGACCGTTCTTTGTAATCAGTAGAACTACAAAAGGGAAAGGGAAAGTATGACCTTTATATTTGTCAGTGTAATAAATGAACATACTCCAGATTGATGAAGTTGCAGCTCGTCTGATCATCAAGATTAAAGTAAACTAGTCCTTACAAATTTCCCATCATCCTCAAAATCCCCTGCATTTGTTTGACTTTTTTTTTCTCTCATTCAGATTCAAACTGTTGACAAAATGTCTCTGTCTACTTTATGTTTAAATTGTTTGTTACATTGTAAAATATACACATTTTCACCAGCAAAAGCCCTGTGAAACAGGAAAATTCCAAACCAAATATTTTATATTTGAATCTTTGAAGCTATTCATCTTCAAATTTTGTCAAAACTCTGAAACCCAAAGTAATCTCTCTTTCTGTGGCACTACTTTGGTGGGTATTTTCATCCTTGAGTGTTTGAATAAGTCTGGAATTTGTTTTTGTTGCTGGATCTAACTGTTTTTATACATCAGTCTTTGGACCTGTAACCCAACACTGCTCTATAAACTACATACTACTTAAAAAGATTTGAGTGAATTTTAAACTGGATTCAGATTTGAATTATCAAACTCTGTCACTAGTAAGACCACAAACTGGGACCCTGAAGGTTTTTTTATTATATTAACTCTTTTTTCATGTACCAATTACTAGTTACAGGAATAACAGAACAAGCAAACAACTGTTTACATAATAATGGTCAGGGTTTACGTTGTACAAAAGGTCAAAATCACCAGGGCATAGCGACCTCTTATCACTATTAAGTTAATTAAGTAATTAATTCCCCCCATCAAAACCAAACTGCAGGCGACATGACAAATAATTAATTTGAACTCTCAAAGTCTCAGAAAATATCATACAAGCAGTCAGTGACTATAAAATATAGTTTCAGCTGACAAGTGCAACACAGACGAGCCAATTACAGCAGTTCAGTGCTTCAGTGAAAACAGAGAAACAAACCTCTCAAAACAGCTGTTTGGAGAACTAATGTTGGTAATGACGTTTATCTTGGAAGTAGTTATTGAGAATGTTTAATTTCAGTTCAGACTGGTTGTCAAAAGTTATACCGGTAGTCTTATGAAATGAATAATAATTGAGATTGACTGTTGAAGAAAAAGGGAAGTCTGCCAGTTGACAGCTGAATCAAAAGCATGTTGCAGACTATTATGCTGCAAATAACAATTAAAGCTCTTGATCATTTGACATCTTGCTTTTCTACAGATGGTCATCTTTTTGAGGTTGACAGAATAGGACTGCAAAAGATGTTTGATGCTGAAGCTCATACCAATAAGAGTTCTTTCTTTGTTAATTACTTTTTGGTCATTTTATGCCTTTATTTGATATCAATAATGAGAGAGAGAGAGAGAGAGAAAATGAGTGATGGATTCCACAAATGCTCTCTGGATTCGTTTTAAATTCTACTGATATCTGATGATCAATAAATGCAACCCAGATTAACAAAACAAGGCTTATTTTTTCATTTTGATTTCAGCTTCACTTTAGTGAACTAGGCACACGTTTAGAAAACAAAGTTGTAAGACTGGGATCCTGTCTCTGGCTTAGACATCTGCTCTTGTCTTGTCTCCTGCATTTTTTTTTTCCTTTACCTGTCCGATGTGCTCACCGTTGGACCGTTTTGTCATTAGCAAAAGGTAAGGCCTGCTATTGAAGTAGCATGTTTCTTGTTTACTAATGGAACTAGTGACAACTAAAGACTCTCACTGGCACAGCTAGTCCTAGCCTCTTCAGTCTGGTTGGCTATTAATTCAGCAAAGATTGGGAGATCACCTAATACATTATAGGTTAGCTGTTCAAATACTCCTGCTGAGAGCACCCTTTTTTGGGTTCTTTTGACATTGCAAAGTCTTAACGACTTTTTGTAGTGCCACCCTTGCATCCCTGTGTCTTGTTCATCTTACTTGACAAGGACTAAGATGCAAATTGCTGCAGGAGTGAGATATTTTGGTAGGTAATAAGAAGCACCCTATGTCGTATGAGTAAGTGTACCTTGACTTGAGATCATTTTCTCAAGAGCTGTCTTACTTTTTCTAAACTATTTCCATAGTTTTAGGTGGACCACTCAGCAACTAAGACAGATTTTTTTTTTCTTGTAAACAAAATCCATGACACTGATATACCCAACAGCTGCAATAACTAGTATAAATTCAAAACTGAATGGTACAGATGTAAAAAAAAAAAAAAAAAAAAAATTATTTGAATTCCAGTGGTGCAGTATTGTATTTAAGTATTTAAATGGAGGAGATGGTATGAACTGAACACAATTGTGTCACAGCTCGACAGGAATATTACATGACACATGCTCATTTGTCTCCCTATAGAGACACCACTAAACAGGTTGCAGACAAGCTGCAGCACTTCTGCAGTGCATCGCCTGGGACGCTGCCATCTGTCTGTGCAAACAAGCTTGTATCCATTTTTTTTAGAAGTCAAACTACTGCTGAAGACACTTTGTTATATTCAGTGTATCTATATACATAAACAACTTAAATTTCCTGTTACAATAGAACAGAAACTTCAGCTTTTACTGAGCCAGCATTTAATCCAACAACTGTCTCATTGAGATGACTTCATTAGAATAGAACTTTGCAATCCCAGTGGTTTTAGCACACCTAAAATATAGATTTATTATTCTTTGAAGCTGTTCTCCTCCGACCTTAGTACATACATATGGTTTGACAGAGTTTCATTTGACCTTCTTTTACATTTGTGTAAATATTTAGTCACCCTAATCGAGGTGTCTGACCAAACAGCGACTGGTTAGCAAAAACACCTCCTTAAATAGTAGGTTGACGGTAGTGCTGGGTATTGGTTCATATTTCAAGAATCGGTTCGATTCCGAATCTCAAGATTTAGAATGGATTATCAATTATTTTGGGTGATTTCAAAGCAGGCGCTAGGCTTACGTTACCTAGTGTCCGACACAGTTGTTTTGATATCTTCACACTTAGTACGCATTCGCAATCTGTGGGTGTCGTTCACACCGGAGAAACTGTATTAACCCTTTAACACCTAAGCCTCAAAATGCGCGTCTGGAGTTTTTTTCCCCTATTTTAGCGGCAAATAAGGAAGAAAATGTTAAAAGGTAAAATCGATCTGTGGACATACGAATCGATGTTTATTAATTGTTATGATAATCGATTTAGAATCGATTTTTATCAACACAGCACTATTTGATGGTGTCTTAAAACAACAGTAAAGTGACCATTTGAAAACTGAAAAACCATCTGTCTTGTTGTGATCACTTTTGTCATTGTAATTTTTTGCTCCTGGCTCTTGCACTAGAAGCATTTTTTGTGTTTATATGTTTTAAGTGAGAAATCCCAGTTTCTTTTCTTGTTTTCAATTTAATCTAGAGAAATCTTTCAGGTTGATGAGCACATTGTTTTTAAATGAATAATGAACTGAATTTAATTTAATAAAACAGTTTTTAAATGATAGAACTGAAACAGCTGCAGTTTTTAGTTTTTTCAGTGCTATGCTCTAAACAGTCAAAGGTTACACACCTGTACCCACAGCATTCATGTGAAACCAGCAGAGGGAGGAATAAAGGAAGTTCACTAAATGAGAGCATTATGGGGCATCAGTGGGGTTAAGGTATTGGTAAAGATACTGAATAAGTGATATAGCATGCTCTAAGTCACATACCTCAGCCAGACTGCCGAGAACGTTGTGAATAATCAGCGAAAAATAACTTTAGTCACACAGTAAATTGCAATATTGCTGTAAAATAAATTGCTTTACTATTTTCACAAGTCTTGGCACACTTGCTTATAATAGGTTTTCATTTTATGTGGAATGAGGCATTTCACTTTCAAGTCTTCTGCTGCTATTGGTTGCTTTTGTCCTTTTACGGTGTGTGTGCCTGTAACTTTTATCTATCAAATCTCCTGCCCTGTGCTGTGAGTTAAATATAAATAAAGAAAAACTATAAATAGCCAATTCTAATCATTACCTGCGCCTTATTATGTGTGCTGCATTATTCAGAAAGTCTGTTCTATAAAAAGCCTCCTATAATTTCCATTTACTATCATAAAGTCAGATGGAGACGGTCTTTTAGTCATCACAGAATTGGTCGCCGATTCTGTTTTTAATCTTGCACAATGCGTTCCTTTTTCCTGGTTCATTTTAAACTAATGTAAATATTAAAGTTAAGAATTTGATGTCATGAACTTTTATTTATGGTCATATATTCATATCAGCATTAAACTGATAGAGAGATTTAATAATCAAATCCACGTTTTGTATTTATTTATTTTAAAAATATTTTAAACACAATAGGCATTGGTTATGTGGGTGTGATGTTGGTGGTATTTTTGCATGTCCAGAATGAGTTTCTTTTTGTGGGGTTTTGTCCTCCTAATGTTAAATAAACTAGCTATGCACTTGACCTGTGGTTTTCAGCTGCATATGTATCTAAACTAGGGATGCTCCGATCAATCGGCCACCATCGAAAGCCGATCACCTGATGCGTTAACAGTGTTGCCAACTTAGCGACTTTGTTGCTATATTAAGCAACAAAAGCTATATTAACCCCTCTAGTGACTTATTTTCAAAAAAGCGACTAGGTAAAGGAGGAGAGTTTGAATTGTGACATTAAAACACACAGAAAACGACAAAATAAAGTTTGTGGTTGTAAACATCTTTAAGGTGCTTTTTACTCGCTATTCTTTGCTCCCTTTTTCTCGTTATTGGTATAACAATGGTAGTTATAAGCAATAAACATAGATATGCCAGTAAGCTATGTCAGGTGTCATTGTGGAGCATTATAATTTAATACCACACATAACTCACCAATATATACCTATAATCAATTTGAAAATTCACTGCCAATCCATATGATCGGTATCTGTGATCAGCACTCATTGGTGATCGGTATCAGAGAAGACAACAAAAAACCTGATCGGAACGTCGCTAATCTAAACGTAGAGTATGATTTAATATAAAACTATAGATATATATAGATATATAAATTCATATATACCAATAAATTGATATACCCAAAAATGTTTTGGCATAGTTGTTTCTTAAACTGCCTGACAAGATCTTCACATCACCTTGTCTGATCTGACTGTTTAAAAAAATGTATTAATAGTAAACGGGTCAACTGACACCTGCTCTAATTACTGAGCTTGCAACAGGCAAGTTTGGCGCATGATGAATCCTGCTCATTAATGAAAGGCCGCAGAGTGAGAGAAGGTGGACGCAAAGAGTGGAAACAAGAAATTAGTTTTTAAATGAAGGAAACATTTCTCATCAGCACTACTCTACACCCACTAATTATTTGAAGAAAGATCACACAAACTAGAACAGGCTGTTTTTATCAAACATTTCAAAGATTCTTGAGATTCTTCTAGTTGAAGCATCCTGCGTCTTGGTTCAACAATTCATCATAATTCAAAGGTCTTTATTTGATCTTTAGGGAAATGCCAGAACGTAACACCTTCTTTTTAAAAGGCACCCTCATTTTCGAGTCCATGTGCCATTAACCAGCTTTCAGTGAAGAAAAGCGTAGAAAAATGATTATTTAAGCTGCACCAGAAGCAGTTTGGCCAGTGCATAGTATTGATGAGGTGGAGGTGATGAGATTCAGTCTTTTGATAATTTACACCAACCTGTTCCTGGAGAAGATACCTATCAGTAACATCTGGAATTAAGGTCGCTATTGGGAATAATAGGAGCGATGTCAACATCAAATAAAATTTTATTTAATTTCCTTAGTCAGTTAAAATGTTTAATAACCAGTAAACAGAAAACAAACGTGTGAAGTCACTGCCAAGCTGCTTCTAAACAGCTGAATGGAATCACAAATCTCTAGGGAACATCATTGCATTCGGGTTATATTTCCTAGTAACATGACAATGTGTTCACAGTTAACATACAGCAACTGTAAATTTGCAAATACATTGGTACTGAACATATAAATAATATGCTTTCAAACAGCAGATTTGGTTCCACCAAAACGTATCTACAACATCCAGCTTTCTTTTCTGCCAAAATGGGTTAGCAACAAGTGCATCTGAAATTGGCAGTGAACAAATGAAAGTGGGTCACATTTGTACCTGTGCCATTACAATTATATCAAACACAGTGAATCATATTAAGTCTTATATTGCTTAAAAAACATGAAACATGTCAGCTGCAACCTTCTACAACCTAAATTGTAGAAAATTTTGGACATTCTTTAAATTTGAATATAATTAAAACTAAAAGATTTTCAAATCACAAGAGCCAATATTTTATTCACAAGATATTTTACAATTTTTTTTATTTTTGGCACAAAATGAGCTCATTTCTCATGTGATGCCTGCTACAGGTCTCACAATAGTTGGGACAGGGGCATGTTTACGATGGTGTAGCATCTCTTCTTTTTAAAATAGTTTGGGCATTAAGGTTATAAGTGTGTGGAGTTTTTGTGTTGGAATTTGGTCACAGTCTTGCCTAATATTAGTTTCCAGCTGCTGAGGAGTTCATGGTCGCCTTTGACATATTTTTTATTAATGATGTGCCAAATGTACTCTAGGTGAAATATCTGGACTCCAGATTCTGCCAATTCAGCACCCGGACTCTTCTCCACCAAAGCAATGCTGTTGTAATGGCTGCAGTAGGTGGTTTTGCATTGTCCTGCTGAAATACACAAGGCCTTACCTGAAACAGAAGTTGTATGGAGGGGAGCATATGTTGCCCATTTCGTAATGTCATTGAGACAATCATGCCAATGAGTGATGCGGTGTTGTCTGAGGGCTCAACGTCAACGGGCATCCAATAAAGGTCTTCGACCTTGTCCCTTATTCACAGAGATATCTCCAGTTTCTCTGAATCTTTTAATTATGTTATGCACTGTAGATGATGAGATTTGCCAAGCCTTTTGAAACTGACGTTAAGGAACTTTGTTTTTGAAGTATTCCTCAATCTTTTTTTACACACTCTTTCACAAGTAGGAGAGCCTTTGCCCATCTTTACTTCTGAAAGACTCTGCCTCTCTAAGACATCCCTTTTAATAGCCAATCATGTTACAGACCTGAAAATCAATTAACTTAATTAGTTGCTAATGTTCTCCTAGCTGAATTTTTTAAACCTTCTTGCTTTTTTATCCATTTGTTGTTACCATGCCAACTTTTTTTGGTACTTATAGCAGGCATCAAATTTGAAATGAGCTCATTTTGTGCATACAATTGTAAAATTTCTAAGTTTGAACATCATTTATGTTCTCTATATTCTGTTGTAAATAAAATATTGGCTCCTGTGATTTGAAAGTCTTTTAGTTTTAATTGTATTCAAATTTAAAGAACACAAATTTTCCGGGATTCAGGTTGTAATATATTTATGAAAATAAGGAAAACGAATGCACGGACAAAATGTGCATAAAAAAGATACTACTGCATATTTAATGTAAGTCACGTGGCAGGTTCTCATTGTCTAAAAATAATACAAATGAAGGTGTTCATGGTGTTTACTTTGTTCACATTAAACATTGAGACCAACCTTTATAAAACCTTGCTAATTATTAAGTAATCTAATTGGAAATTCAATATGGAAATTACATTTTTATTTTTTTTTATTTATATGTATTTGTTTCTTATTTCACCTAAACAATGGTTTGGGATAAGCATCAGCCCATTTGCCACTGAATAACCTTTTGTTGGGGATAACCATGATTTGGATGACTGAGAATCTTCAGACATATTTCTCATGCACAAATCAGGCTTCAAACAGCATTCCTATGTAGTACAAGCAGGCAAATGCAGCTATTTTTTTCCCGCCCAATCACTGGCTGGAATCCACCAGAGGATGTTATAGAAGTGAACACCTATCCTGTGTATAGATTTGCTTCCTCTGCTTTACTGCACAATACATTTTTAAACACACATTCTTGAACCTTTTCTCCTTACCCGAGCCAACCTCAAAACCTCTCTCTGGTACAATTAGGATAAAGTATGTTTTCTGAATCAACTAGTCATTATTGCTCTGACTTTGAAAATGTTTCTTTAAAACTCCTTTTACTGGAGCTGTGAGTTATATTTGAAACTGTTCATACACTGAGCCTCTGTAAATGAAAACAGAAGGTGAATTATTGCATTCAGCCTTTAGAAATCCGTATTGCAAGAGTGATGGCTTTCTCTTCTGTTTCAAATCTACAGTATTTGAGTGATTACATTATATCTCACACTGTGTCCTTTAAGGCAGGGTCAAGGTACAGCACAGACGAGCCTGACGTCTTGCCTCTCTAAGTGGGCTCAGTGTATCAAGCTTTTCACCACAGATGCATCTTGACTAATGGAAACACCTCTGGCACATTATTGTATCTCATATCACCATGGTGGCAGACTGTAAACCATTAAATAAGAGTTGCTGTGTTATTTATACTCTGAACACTAAGAGCAAAAGCAGGGGCAGGAGAGTGTTTTCAAGGTGTCCTTAATGGCCTCAACTCATGTTCACTCCACAGTAGCTTTAAAGCCTCTGGAGTTAAGTTTTGCTGCTAATTGAATTAGTTTACTTACACCCACAGCTAAAAAACAACTCAATCAGTATACCGTTAGTGCTGTGGGGGGAAAATAAATAAAAGTGATGGAAAAGCAAAAAGAAAGGATCTCTGCACCTTTTAAAAGCCAATATATGGATATAGGCCAGTTGATGAGGACATGCCAGAGGTCACTCAACACATTTCCTCCCTAAAAAATATTGTTTCCCTGTGAGATTTCAACACACCATTATCATTATTTGTTATTCTTGACGATTAAGGTAACTCTAAATGGGTGACACAATGGGGAAGCAATTCCTCACAGACAAAGAGCAGTAATGACCAGGCGTTCGATTGGCACACGTGGAGTGTCAATGTTTTTCCTTTCTGTCTAACGGCTTCCCATACTGTTGTTTCAGCAGTTCCTGTCTTGTCTTATCTTCTTCACTAGCTATTGACCAGGTAGGAGGTCAAACAGTATTTTCCAATAATTCTTATTTTGTTTGGAGTAACACATAGGTAAAGTTTGCCAGTTAATCAAGAATACACAAGTCTCATTTAGAGATGTACTATGATAAGTTTTGGACCCTAGGTCTTTCATGCTTATAGAACACTGTGCAACAAAGCTCTTCCGCACTGTCCTGTCTCCTGCTGTTGGTTCAACATCCTGGGCAAACGAATGCTTTCCAAATCCTTGGTGACTGTTTAGTTCAGTTTGCTTTAGGCAACTCCACTTCAACCCTTGTTGTGCTGGGCTGGAGCCCAAAAGGCAAAGAGCATTGTGCGGTAGCTTTGCAGCCCACCCAGCTATTAAAAAAAGAAAAAGAAAAAGAAAAAAGCCATTTATAGCAGATAACTTATTGAACACACCTTAAAATTTTCGCATGCTCAACACACCACCCTCCTAATGCTTATTTAAACTAGTATTTTATGACAGGTTTTGAAGGAAAGGATAACAAAATGGTGTTTCTCAGCAGTAATTAACTTTGTCTGTAATTAGTTTAACATTGCTAAACAGAATATCTTGAAGAACAAGGAAACCACATCATTTTACATGCCAGGTTATTAATAAAAAGAAAAAGTTAGATGTATTATTACTGGAAATAATAGGTCTTGTAGGTGTGATCTGCAGTAAATTCTTCAGTGGTTTCAGTTTTGCAAGCCAGACTGCATCTGATGTGCAGTGTCACACAGTAAATTTATTATTCATACCCAGTGGACCTCTAAAGAGCTTTTGGCATGAACAGATCAGTCAGTGTTGTCTAATACATAAAACTGCAAATTCATGCCAGAACTGCCTAGTTCTCAGATCACACAAGAAACTCCTGAAGATGACCTGAGGCTGATAACGGATGTGCCTGGTGAGTAAATCTGTTTAATGGCTGCTATTGCATTACAAACAAGCTCAACCTGTTTTGTTATTATCGGCAGCCAAGTACAGTATGTGCAACATAAACAACAATGCTTTTTGGAAATGATTCCTGTAAATGATGATGATTTAACTTGTAAGGATGGACAGAAGCTTTGAGAACTGAGATCCTATTATACACTAATCCTACCCTGAGGACAAATGAAGGAATTGAAGCACCTTTGCCAAAAACTCAGCTAAACCAGATCATCTGAGGAAATGACTATCATACGTTCACTTTCCCCCAAGGAGAGTGTTAATACATTTTCATATATCAGCATTTAAGCTTTCAGAATGTTTTCAAACTAGTATTGGCCTTGGATTGATTTTGTGTTTCTTTCATATTTTCGTTGGTGTGTTGTGTGTCTCACAGGACACTTACAAATTTATTGAAAGGACAAATTGAAAGATTTTCAAGGACTCAGTCTTTTGAATGTGCCATTGAAAGTATTTAGGTTAAAAGTACTTCATTTTAATTAAAAAATATGTATTTCTGAACACACTTGACTCATTTTCAGATTCCTGCTTGGATTTACCTTCACCCTAGTTGATTTGAGTAAATGCTGTGTGAGCAGTGTGATGTCCTCCTTTTAGTTGCCTGCCAGTAAGACTTGACATTTCATTTGCACTTATCACTAAGCACACCAGAATATTGGTTTGTGATTTTTTTTATCATATAAAAAGTGCAAATGTTCTGTGAATTCTCACTTTGCTGTGAAGCTCTTCAGGCTTTTTTCAATTCACATTAAAGTTTGCTTAATGTGGACTAGAGATATGAGCTGGAGCAGCTGCTGTCACATGTGTCTTGCTTTTTATTTATCTATTTATGTGTGTCAGTAGTGGATGCTGGTGGGAATTAACAGCTGGGACCTTTGAACTATCAGAGTGACATGTGCACAGCTCTGATACATCATTGTTTTGTTATGGATGCTTTACAGTCTTTCATGTAGAAATACATTTTGAACCATTAACTAAACCATATCAGATTTAAAGATTTACAAGCAAATCAACCACCTTATAATTGACAATGATTCATGCAACACTGCTTTTTTTTCACGATTTAACTATCTGGATGGATGAGATTGAAATTATTTCATGAGCTGAACTCTATTCATATCAGCCTATTTGTTGCCTCAGCAGGCCGAATTCAACAATAGTTTCTCCCTCAGTAAATATCTATTTTTCTTCTTTTGCACAATTTGTCTTTTTTGTTTATTAGTGATGTCCATAAAACCGCACTAAAATAAATTCCTTCATTTAATTTGCTAACCTTTGTCTTATCAGCAAAATTTAGAGGTAGAGTGGATTGGATTTCAAAAAATCAGCTTATGAAAATAATGATGCTCCAATCGATCGGCCACCAATCAGTATCGGCCGATTTCCGTGAAAAAGTATGTGATAAGCCATCACTGATCGCTGCCTTTCATTGCCGATCATCGAAAGCCTATCACCTGAAGCGTTAACAGTGTTGCCAACTTGGCAACTTTTCGCTATATTTAGCAAGTCTTCAGACCCCTTTAGCGACTTATTTTCAAAAAAGCGACAAATCTGGTGACTTTCAGCTTTCTACTGTTCACAACGAGATGCGGGTGCTGCCGTGAGCACCTTCCCTGTCACAAAGCACTAACAGACAGACAGTCCTCACGCAGCAGAACCTCCCAGCTGCTGTCAGAGCAGAAGATGCTCACCCCTGAGCGTCTAGACTGCAAGGGAATAGCGCATGCGATAAGCTGTCGCTGGTGATGCAAGGTTAAAATCCAAACCACTTATAAGAAAACTAAACAAAATGCATTAATTAACTGTAGTATAAATAATACACTTCTCCAGTGTCTCTTTTGGGTCACTTTTGCCGGCTCAAAGTCCAGATAAGGGGGAGAGTTTAAATTGTGACATTAAAACACACAAAAAACGACAAAATAAAGTTTATTTGTGGTGGTAAACATCTTTAAGGTGGTTTTTACTCACTATTCCTTGCTCCCTTCCTCTCGTTATTGGTATAACCACTGGTAGTTATAAGCAATAAACATAGATATGCCATTGCGACTCTGCTTCCTTACACTACTATTAATTTCCATTGTTATGCAGATGATACCCAATTATATTTATCTATGAAACCAATCGTTTAGTAAAACTTCAAGCATGTTTAAAAGACATAAAGGCCTGGATGTCCTGTAATTTTCTACTC
>JAUYWH010000002.1:16572015-16617278 GCA_034779795.1 Ctenopoma multispine
TCCTGTGGAACCAGCTCCCAACCCAGGTTCGGGAGGCAGACACCCTCTCTACCTTTAAGACTAGGCTTAAAACTTTCTGTTCTGTGTCATTATGTCATTGTGTCATTGTCAGGTGTCATTGTGGAGCATGTCAGGTGTCAGGTGTCATTGTGGAGCATTATAATTTAATACCACACATAACTCACCAATTTAAACCTATAATCAAATAGAATTCACCGCGATGAAATTTGATCACATATCCATTGTCTGTTCTTAAACCCAAACAAACAAGACTAGTTGTTCCATACTGTGGGGTGGCTTTAAGTTCTCAATCTTAATCAGCTAGCCTCAAGCTGTGTTGTGCAACCATGTAGCCAAAATTTTGTATGGACAGCTCTAAAAAAGCATCTATTCTAGCTTGCATCTCCACTGCATAGACACAGTGCTCCCCCCACAACTCTTTACCACTGTAGTGGTTATTCCAAGCTACCGCTTTTTTGATTATTTGATACTATACTCTTTGGTCATGTGCGGATTAGCATCTTCCGCGCATGTATTGTTAATTTATTAGGATATGCACAGACATACACAGACATGCAATGACATTTCAAACAAGGCAGCCATGATGCACAGAGGAACGTGAAATTTTGCTAATCTTTCGCCTGTTTGTGTTGGGGTAAGTTCCAGAGAATGGCTGTTAAAATCACCCTGTCAAAATCACTCTGTGATCTAGCCCCCTGACAAAGAACATCTGTAAAATGACAGGTTGGTGATAAGGTTTGCATTTTAGTTGGAAATCCTCCTGGGCTGTAATCGTGTCTGTTGCATTCCCCTTTGTCACTGCTCCTAAATGTGCTGTAGTGATTAGCTATAGGGGAAGCTGAACACTCAGCATGGACTGTAGACTGATCCAAGCCTCCAACTGCTTTTCATTTGATCTCTATCTCTTGGCGTTTTGATTCAAGCATCCTGGGATTGTGTAATCCGCTCATGACAGGTAATAAGAGTTGCTGTCAACAAAATCTTGTGGGATATATATATATTTTTTTTCCTCTCAGCTGAACTTTGTGCAGTATGTTCACAGGATGAATTTTTTTTAAATTTGTAAAACAAGTTCACACAAACAAATTTAGCATGTTTTAATCATTCTGTTTGTGTTTTTTAAGTTTTCACGGAAACCACGTAGTAAAAGGAAACAAGTTTCAGTTGCAGATAAAGTTTCCTGACATTATGCTGCACTATAAACCGTTGATCTGATGATTTTCATAATTTCATCAACCACTGTGCCTTAATACAGCCTCACAGAGCCACAAGCCTGCTGTCAACTCATAGTTGTTTTAGTATTGAGGGAAGGTTTTACAGAGTGACTGTTCGAATTCGAATGGATTATTCTCTGCAGCGTGATGAAATTGAGTGTTCTAATGTACTGCTGTTGTATAAGAAACGATATATTGAACTTTAAGCTTGATGGCCTTTTCCTAAAATAAACAAATGCTGATTACCATCCAGATAACAAAGTTTAAAAGAACAAAACTGCGTACGCTTTCGAAAGTAATTATTAGAGGGGGGAAAAAGCTCAGGAGATGTAAATGCAAAGTGATTGCCCACTCTGGCATAAGCAACTTGAGCAGTGAGAACTTCATGCTTGACTTATTAAAGCTATTGTATTATTTTCACTGACATGTTACTTGAGGTCATCTAGTTAATCAATTATATCTAATTCATCTGAAATGAACCGGTCAATATTTAATGGCAGTGAAGCTAATTCTATTGATTACATTTCTATTAGTCAGGAAAATTTAGATTGGTAACTGAAAAAGCATTAAAAGAAGCATTTTTTGCACATTATAAATTTACAAAATATATAGTTGGAACAGTTTATTGGCATATCGGTGAAGTGTCCTATTCCAGCAAACCTGCATAAATCACCTGAGAAGATGTGATTAGGGTTCAGCTGGCTGATCGGAACCACATGAAATACATAGCATAATTTCAAGTAGCAGCAGTTTAGAAAAGTTTTATAGATATAGCTGCTAGATTTCTATGCTACAGATACAAAATTGTCACTAATGGTGTTTAAGCGGAGTTTAACATTGCCATAACAAAGATATTCCGTGATCCATGATTCCATGAAGTGACGCAAACTTCTATAAAAAAGGCATCTATTTAAAGGAAATGCTTTTCATGGAAAACACACAGTAATTCCTTTGTCGGCTCATGTCATTTTATGAAATGAACATGGCTTTTCTTGTTAAAATGCAAATTATGTGCCAGCTAAAATATTGCAGAGTTGACATGACAAAGAAATGGGCAGCAATTTGACATCATAATTATAAGGTAGAAAATTGCTGCAGCCTGGGCTCCATTTCCAACTCATGCAAATACATCTTACAAAGAGTTTTCATTTTCAGCACTCTATTCTTAACTAGAGTTATGAGAAGACTTCCACTTTCTCTGACTTTTTGTTCATGCTCAAGGTCAGTAGTTTTGAGCTGGTGGAAGCTGTTTGGATGAGCTTAATGTTGCATCCAGTTTGTCTAATCTACAGCTATTGAGATTCTGTTCTGTTGAGATTCTCTTCACTTTGAATTATGACATCTGATATGAAAAGAATAAAATAAATATACACAGTCTGTAATTTATGGTTTTAAATAAACGTACTGGAGTGGCACATTTATTATGTGAGGACATTTTGTTTCTTAAAAAGTTGCTGTGTGAATGAATTTGTGGACCTAGCTAGATGTGAACAGATGTACATGTGGGATGCTGGGACTTTGGACCTGAGTGGCATGCACTATTTTCACTCAGTCTGGCAAATCTTAGTTAAAATGCAGTTGGGCCTGTCTGTTCAGTGCTCTGTTTACACTGCATGACCGCAGGCAAAAGTCTGAACAAAACAAAAACCTGTAAAGAAAATCCCTCAGTCATGGCTGTTTACCTGGAACACAAAGTTATTTATAAAATAGAAATGATCACAAAACATTCCTAATTCGTCTGAAGTACTCAAAATTCAAAGGCTGGCTTCAAAGACCTGATGGATTTTCAGCAACTGTGAGGAAAAGTGAATCGCATAATTAACTGACCTTTCTTTGGACTGTTCGTGACACTAAAATGACTCATGATGACTTCCAGAGAAAGAAAAGACCAGGGAATGGATATTTTTCATCGTGTATCCAGGGATTATTGTATATGTAGCATGACTATTTCTGTGGGGATTACAAGCCTGGGAAATTGGGTTTAATTCTGGGAAGAGAATTATTGTTGAATTCAATGTCATGTAGGGATTTGGCAACAGAAAAGAGTAAAATAAGTTTCAAATTTATGAATATAAGATGCTGTGGACATGCTGATTGACATGAATAAAATTTCAAACGGTTAATTACTATAAATAGGTATCATTACCTAAGGAAGTGTTAAATTGTCCATACATGTTTAATGAGGACTTTAAAGCCTCTTCTGAAAAGTAAATTTGTTTTGTACATGCCCTCAAAACATGTCACTTATTCTCAGCCAATTTCTCTGAGTTGCTGTCTGTCATTTAGTGCAACACGTTTACAGCTCTGACATCTTTACAAGACATCAGGGAACATTTCTTGCAGGGAACTGACACAGGGTCATGTTTGGTATTGCGTTAGACATTGAAAATTTTATTTTGAGTTAGAATTTCACTCTACAGCTTCTCAAGAGGTTATGAGAATGAAGGTCAAATAGAAATCAAAGTATTTCACACAACACTATTGGATAAGAACTGTTTCCTCCATCCTCTTTAACTGAACAAAACAAGTTAAATTCTGTGTCAGTTTGGGTTCACCTCAAGATCAGCTGCCAACAGCAATACAAATTCTGGTCTGCACTCCAAGGGGGAAGGTAATCTTCAGCCCAATCAACCAATCAGCTGAACAGAGAAACCTCTTATCACCAACAGTGGTGGAAGGTTTATAAAATGTGTCTGGTTTGAAGCGCCAGTTGCACAGAATCTGTCCGCAAACAGCTTAGTGGATCGATAAAGCATTAGGTATGTGAAGTCGGTCTGATTGCCCTCTGCATATCTGCACTACAGTGCTGAAATCTGCAGAATCAGCATGCCACTGGCATGACGGAGAAACCTTAGTCAAGTATGGCTAAGTGATGTCACCTTCATCATAACTGAAATCATACGTTCACTACTTTTGCTGTACCAAATATGCCACAACAATCTGTTTATTGAAATATGTATTCAATGTCACAAGTTATTTATAGCCTTTACTTTGCTTTGGTAAGTTAAACAACACAGAACATGGCACCTTTCCTACCCAAATTTTAGGTGGGCAAAAATGTAGGGACGTGTGACTGACACGTCTTTTTTGTTACCCAGGGGTGAGTAAATTGTGAATTTCAAATAACTAGATTTAAATGACTACCGTTCCTTTTAAAGAATGAATCAAAATCGGAGCACTGCCAACGATGGAAAGCAAGCCAAATTTGAATAGATGACAAACGTTGTGAAGTGAAACCCCCAAAAAACGGATATTATAAAGATCCTCAACAGAGCAGAGTGCAGGTATCACCATCCACCACTGGAAAAAGACCTCATAGGCAGAGTAGGTCATGTGATTTATTAAAAGAAAATTTTCTTTTAATAACTTAACTTTATTTACCAAACTGTTAATGGTTAACTGACTTTTGAAAAAGTGTTCATAGTATCACAGGTAAAAAAAAATGTTAGACTTCTATAAATGTTTGTAACTGAGTGTGAAGGCCATTGTCACTGTCCCAGCAGAAGTCATTTAGTCGTCTCTTTGACCCGAGCAGGCAGGTCAAACCTGTGACTGCTGTGATACTAAGTGCTTTTAATTATTTAGGACTAGAGTGAGATGCGCTGGGTCGCCATAACTTGAACAAGATGGATAAGAGTCTTATTGTCGACATGATGGACATAAAAGATGCTCGCCTCACGTTACAGCCTGATGGTTTTACACAAATCCAATCTGACAAGGATCTCTAGAGGTTTGCATGGATGAGTAGCTGTGGTTTATCGCCTCAGGTTTACCAAGGCCAGACCAGCTCATGTTAGGTGCAGTCATAATCTCTGTAATGTTACAGTGGTGCTCGAACGTTTATCAACCCTTTAGAATATTCTATATTGCTACATGAATATGGCCTAACACAGGATAAAGGGGATTAAATAAAACAAGTGAGACAAACTACACCTATTTCTATATTGTGAAAAAAGTTTTACATATAGTCTATCTTTTAACAGGAGGGCCAGAAAACATTGTTGACAATTGGAGACGATCCCAGATCTGTTTTGCTCTTCCAAAGTCACATTGAGCTTGTTGTCCTGAAAACATATCTGCAAACATATCTGCAATCTCGAACTATAAATTAATTCTCTAGTGCCACACACTGCTGTGAGGTGTTTCAGTGATGTCTTTGTTTTTACATGAGATACACACACGGTGGTATCTCCCAGCATGCACATCTGCAAAGTGGCCTCACTCAACCATTTTAGAAAAAGTTTCGTTTAGTGGCCAAGATGAAAGTAATGTTGTAATGAAAAAAGTATTTTTGAGCAGAGGGGAACCATAAACTACAATCTGCTTCAGATGTTAGAGGGGGAATATAGGATGTTTAGTTGTAGCTGAAGCATTGTAGTTGCCAACCAAAATTAAGTACACATTACCGATGGATTAATACAGATGATGGTTTTCCTCTACCAGTTAACGCTAATGTACAGTAGCATATTTATTGTCTGGAGCCTTTCATCCTCAGAGTCTGTGCAACAGCAGCTGATACAGACGCACAGCTGTAAGACTGTCACTGTTGTGTTTTTTTTGTTTGTTTTTTTGGCAATGCTGCAGATCAGCAGTGAAGAACCAGAAGAAAGACTGAAAAAATAACAGCCTTCAAAGAAATAAATTCAAACGGATAATAAAAAATCATAATTATTAAGTAGGCTGTAAGAATTAGTATTCAAATTAGTGTCACGTTTTTGGCCCCTTTTAATAAAACAATTTCTACTTGCAATCCATTGTCAAAAGAGGAAAACAGCAGATAATTTGGTCTCTTTTCTCATTTTCCTTATTTTATAAGCATCTACAAAACTTGAAAATAAGACTGTAATATTTTAAATTTGTAGTTTCTGTATTCCCCTTTTGACAAGTTTGTGTTACATTTTCCATTTTCCAATGTCTTTTATTTTCTTATATCCATTTAAACATTCAAATTTTTTCTGACCCATTTGTTGATCCAGTTGTTTGGCATTTGATTCATTAAGGGAACTCTTTTAGTACTACATATCTATATACTAAAGATTGGGTCATTGTCAGTTTTTACATTAATCATATAGAAAATTGCATTCTCAGCAGCACACTTGGATTAATATTTTTCTTTTCTTTCCAAGTGATTTAAATTTTTTTATTATCTATTGTTCCTTTTTAAAAGTGTTCTCTGTCAGGATGTTATTATAACGCCTCGGGTGTGGCATGAAAAATAGACATTAAAAAGAGCAAATCAGCACAACAAAATGGGGAGAGTCAATTAACATGATGAATGGCTAAACATAGATGAGCATTAAAAAAAAGACAAAACATTTAGGGTGCCATATCTATTTCATACATCAAGAAGCGAGCTATAATGAGCATCCAGGTACAAAGCCACCATCTTGAGCCTGCGGTGAACCAGCCAGAGTGTGATTAATTGAGTTTGTCACTCTGCCTTGTTCCCCTCATGCTCCGAAGACTTGCTCTGAAGTGATGACAGTGTATTCACTAAAACCTAAATAGCAATAATTTTCTCAAAGAAGCATCTGCTTTGGTGTCACAAAATGGCAGAAATAATGAGATCCTCCTTCATGAGAGACTTCTGTTGCTGTGGAAATACAGGACAGCTTTTTAATCACCTAAGATGAGTGTTACTGCCTGTGCTGTGACTTATACAGCACTTGTCTCACAAAGCTTTTTAAATATTACATTCCTGATGTGTAGTTTTATCATTAATGTCTCTTTAGCATGAAACTCATTGTACATATTAATTTTAACACCGATTTACAATTCTCATACTTTCTTCCCACAAAGATAAATGTATTTTCACTAGTTTGTAAATCACAGCTTTCCAAACACTACTCACATACATGAATGTTTGAAACTAAAGTGTACTGACTCTGTAAACAGGCTCATTCATCTAAAGATGTGCAAACATAAACCTCTTTAACATCTTGAATCCCAGACAGTAATGCTCTGCAGCCAAGCACTGTTCAAACTCAGAACTTTATTTAAAATTCTAGTGGAGTCACAGAGATATAAACTACACCACAAGGACAATAATGCTTAAGAGTTGGTACAAGCATATTCACAACATATCTGATATAGTCAGACTGTCTGAAATAACTTTTTATTAGGGATGTTCGATATTTTACCGATATCCGATATTGTCTAACTCTTAATTTCCGATACCTATATAAACAGATACCGATATATGCGGGGTCACTTCTCATTAAAAAAAATTTAACTAAATCATTTTAGTTAACTAACATCACATATTGTCTTTCAAACATACTTAAACTTTAAATATTAATTCAAGGTCTGCGAAACAAACAAAAATATCTACCTCAGATTTGTCATATTTGGACATTTTGAGAGAGAGGAGAAGTTGAAAAGTTAGGTATAATATGTGCATGGTATGTTAAAGTTGTTTCATTAAAAGTGTGGTGCCTTTTGGTCAAAGACAAATTAAGTTACATAAATAAGGTGATAAATAAGTTCATAGTTAATAGTGTAAGTAAATTTATGCTTAAAAACTATGTTTTGGTTTTGAAATCTGACTCGAGTAAGACATCTGTACAACAAATGATCTATGTTGTGGTATTTTATGTGAGCGAGTGAGCGCTCTCGCCATGGATCTGTCTTTAACGTATGTTCCGGTAATGCTAACAAGTGCTTTGGTTGAAATAAGAGACAAAATGGCTCATGCACGCGCTAAATCTAGGCAGATCTGCCTACATGCTTGTGCCTTGGGGAACTTTCGTCTTTGTGAGTAACAATGGGTTCAGAAAGCACTCGGATATGTGTTGGAAATACCTTTTGATTGATAAATCGTGGTGCCAATGTAATGTAATGCACATGTGTTTAAGCTAGGCTAATCATTAAGTGTGGCATTAAGACGTGTGTATTAGCTAGTAATTTATTTACCCTTCTGTATATTTCAGTTACAAAAAATAAAAGATCTTCAGTAAAATCAAGAAAAGCCTCCCTTGTGTGAAGACTTCTTATTTTGTTTGCTGGCTGTCTAGCTTCACATAGTCACGTACAGAACTAGAGTAAAAACCAATACAGATATTTTCCGATATTACATTTTAATGCCAATATCGGCCGATAATATCGGTAGGCCAATATTATCGGACATCCCTACTTTTTATTACTCTTAATGTTACTTGAGGGTGAATATGAGTATTGCAACCCTGGCTCATTTAAAAGGCGTGAAGGAAAAGGAAACAAAACAATCACACCAATAAATGAGGAACTTACGATGGGGATGAGAGATAATAACCAAATATAACCAAATATAACAAAACCAGTCTGTAACCAAAAGAAGCAGAACAAACACAAAATCCAGCACTATCTACTCTAGTTTACCAAAAACTAGGGACGCACCGATATCTATACCGGTAACTGGTATCAGCCTCGATATCACATTGTCTAAAGTACTCGTACTCGTTAAAAGTCCTCCGATACTGGGGACCGATGCCACGGTCTGAGAAATGTGTGTTTGATTGGAAAACACACTAGAAGAACTCAACAAGGCCGAGGTGTAGTAACAATGAGGAAAATTAGTAATTGAGTATTTTGTTAATAATTTCAGCAACTAAGTAAGCAGATAAGCAAATATTTGCTTTATTAAAGAAAATCAGCATATATAGGAGAAAATAACTACAATAAAAGAAAAAAAGTAAGAGTATTCCTAAGCATTTTACACTCTGGGTTTTAAAAAAAAATCCTTAATGTAATACTGCTGCTGATATACATATATAATGTCTTTGAGTTGTGCAACTTTTCTGTTCAGAACGGCAAGTTTTAACCGAGTTACAGCTCAGACATAACGTCAGCGTTTACTCTCTTCTTGGAAGCTTTGTGGCATTTGTGGGAGGCAAAAATGAGTGGACAGGAAGGTTTGAAAAAGAGTGAACACAGAACTCTGGAATGGGTCCAGCAAGGCTTGGTATAACACCAACCCAGTCTCCACATAATTCTCTAAATTCACAACTTTTTAGAGTACACAAACCCTATACTCTATGTAACCCTATGTAAAGGCAGTATATGCCTAGAAAAACACTCCCCTTCAAGCAGTACCCTTTCAATTTTTCTACTCAAGTAAAACTACTAAAGTACATGTACAACTAAAAGTAATTTTTACTAATCATAGCTATGGGTTTTTGTACCTTAATGTGATAAAGTTAGTTTTGTACGTCAATATAACCAAGTTGTGATGGCGTTAAAGATAATTCCTATGATGATGGTTAGGTTACAGCCCTACCCACATTTCACATCAGTCCAAAGACCAACCACATATATTATAGAGCCACACCACTACATGAAAAAATATCAGTCAAATGTCGGGCTTTATATGTAATAAAAACTATTTATGATATAGTACAAATAAAGATGCATCATCCCTCATGTCTGTATCACATTTGACATACAGATTGATCCATTCTCCCCAGTGTAGCTGCTAAAACTGTCCCACACACAGAGTGAACCATGGAGGACTTAAAATGAGTAGCACAGGTGCCTTCTCATGGGAGAGTGGCACATTGGCTGAGGATATCAGCCATCATTTAATCAGCCTGCTGGAGCATCTGCTCTCAGGTTTTTAAATAGATTATGTAATGAGATGATGAGCGCTCCACTCTTCACTCCATACACTCACAGCAGGTTACAACAACAAACTCCACTGTATGTATGGTTTACAGGTGCACGATGAATTCAGTTGGGATTCTGAAAGGAAGGCCGCGATCTGTACAGTGGCCAAGTGGCAGCTAGAAAATGAGGATTTAACAGATGGCAGCTTGAATAATGAGGAATCGAATGAACTTGTTCAAAGACTAGCCTGTGGGAAGAAGTTCATTCCTCCTGGGGTTTGACGATAATGTTGTGTCATGATGGCATGAAGGAGTGGGAGGACAGGGCGCTTGTTGGCAGAACATAAAGCTTTTCTCCAGACAAATAATGTCCAATAGAACAGGTGCTGCAAGTCAGTCATGATGGAGTTTTGCCTCCAGGGTTTCTCACAGCTGCTGGTCCAGACAGTGTTCAGTCTGCAGAAGACAGTAGATTGATAAACACTGTCAAAATCTCTGAGCACTAGAGGGTCAGGTCTTCAACTTTGTTTGCCTTTCTACTTGAAAGTTTCTCGTAGTTTTCTTCTTAGTTATCGATCATTGTTTTGTGTGAGAGGTACTGTAAATTGAAACCCAGGTTTTACATCTGTTACTGCAATGTGGCCTTTCTGAGTTTAATATTTTTTAATTAATGCTACAAGACTTGGGTGCATAAATAGCAACTAATTTGTGTTTCCATTTTTCCATTTTGCTCTTTATTGCCAGACAATCTTTAAAAGAGCAGCAATGTACTTAAAAAATGTAATTTAATCAGCAAACAACACCACAATTTTTGGGTGTGTTGTGTTGAGATGTTACTGTGTTGGCACCACATTATTATATTTTCATATTATTCCAAATAACATTACTGCTTACTGTGATGGTTTAATCATACTTTACTAATAGAAAACAAATGAGAGCACTCTCTTTGGACAGAGATGAAGCAGCTGTACAAATGCTGGATGTGCAAAGGGATCCAATGTTTCATCCTTCTGGCGATAATTAACTTTAACCCAACTGGGTGACACAGGAGCTTCTGGTTCTTTGAGACTGTAAAATACATGCAAACTAATATGTTGTATGCCTAATTTACTAGTGGCAGCAAATTTGTGTTCTACCAACAGTAGAACTACACAAAAATCTGCAGAGTCTTATGACACTAAATTCTAAAGACAGCTAGATTATCAAGGGCATAATCATCAGTCACTTGAGACCCATGTGACAGTGATTTTAAAATTACGATCAACTTCAGTGTGTGCTCTGCCAGTCAAGTGTGTGTTGAAGTGTCTGTTTTTAGAGCGCCTAAATTGTACTCCCTATTTGATGTAATCATGTGGTTTAGTTTCATTTACGCCACATTTGGAATAATAACATGATGTACCTTTCTGCATGAAACTGAGGTCTGTGTGTGTGTGTGTGAATGTACTTCCACTCATGCGTCTTTGTGTGTGCATTGGCTGAAATCTCTAAACTGAGAGCAAGAGGGAATTTCATCAAAGCCATTTAACTGCATGTAATAGTCTCTCCTGACTGCTGGCTAGATCTCACGTTGAGATCATCTTAACATGGTTATTACACTGCCTCATTTGCTTTTTCGAGGAATATTAGCTCACTGCCTCAGAACATTTTCAGATATATTGCACAGCACATTTACTTCTTCCTGCTGTCTAAACTTAACCTTCCTTTTAAAGGTTAAATCTGAACTGTGTGGGATTTTCCAGGAATGGGTAATGTCACATGAAATGGCATTGCACATTGTGAACTGTTTACTACTTATTGCCTACATATTATTTTGTCTTTCAAAATGGTGTAAGGTACGTATCAGGAGCAATACAGTTTTCAGAGAATGTCTCATTTTGCTATTTTACAAAAACATGAATCAAATAGGACATAAACACAATATATTAAGAGTGGCACTAAAAGCATTTTTCTGTATATGCCTTATACATTATGATAAAAGACACACCTTTTAAAGTGTTTGTAGGTTAATATTTGTAAAACTTTCTCACAGGAATTTTTACATACATTTTCAAGTTTATCATACATGTTTTTTGTTCAGCAAGATAATCTTCACAAGTGACCACCACTTCTATAATTTTTGTACAAAAATCTATTATTATGCTGTAAATGAAGTAAACCACCACCGTTCCATGACTTCAACATCACCATCACTCTGGTCCAAATAAAACTCAGCAGAGGAAAATTAGATTTATGAAGAGTTTCTTACAAGTCAGATTAATATTTGTTATTGCATTTAAATACAGAACAACCTGTAACAATCTAGACAGGATTAGTGAGACAACAAAAAGACTGGTCTCACTTACTATAAAAGATATGAAAAGCAAATGATTTTAAATTAAAGCTTCAACATGTTTGAGTGACTTTGTTTCTGAAGGTTTCTGTTGAACACAGGATTTCAGTACTTGACTGCTTACATTCTTCCAGTCTATTACTCCTGCAGCTCATGGCTCTGTTAACTTCTCTCCTGACTGATTCAAGGCAGCAATCCATTCGACCATCAAATCCCAAATCACAGGTTAGTTTACTTCAGTCAAACAGCCCCCACTCTGAGTCCATCTGTCTCGCTTGCTGACATCAGAGCGCAGTTGGGGTCAATGCTAAATTGATATTCTGGAGCACAAACAAGTTCAGCATAGCTTTTGCATGTGGGGTTGGAGCTTTGAGGTATTAGGCTTCAATCAGACAGACCTACACTCACATTAAAACAAAGCAGGAAGCAGTGTAGGGGAGTTGTTTCATGCACTGATAAGACAATAAAATACAATCCGGCAAGATGAGTTGGAGGCACAGAGTGTATATCTGTCATATCTATCATAAGCTTACTCGATGCATAGCATAGTAGTTTGTAAAAGTGATAGACTGGATCCTTTGGCTCTTTTTTTTTTTTTGGTCTTGATGATCTTGAGATAAACAGTAGAAATATGTGTTGTTACATGGTAATACTTGCACACTTGTGTTAACTGTACATGACGTACGTGAAAAAGTTTTTTTTTCTTCTGCACAGTGCTGAGGTTATGTGAACCAACTGATGCTGATAATCGGCTCAATTGGAAAACTGCCCAGCTGTTGAACTTGTGTTGCTGAATTTCTCCCAGATCGGTTGTTTGGCATTCAGTTTTACAAGGGTCATGATGGTGGCTGATTAATGTCCTTAAAAAAATCACTGATCTGTCTGACTCGAAAATTTAGCATTTTGCACATTCTCCATGTCAGATTCTGCACATGGCTGCATCGAAAAGAGCTTTATTAATTGAGGTTATGATATTAGACTATAGTATTTAACAGTAATCATTGGCCCTTAGGTTACATGAATAAAATTATATAGCTGCATATAATTATCTTTACTTCCACCCATGTGTGGCTCCATATTCTTTTTATGGTTCATTGATAGAATTGTACAAATGCTTCCCCTCTATCTCTTAAAGATGAACTTGATATTCTCTTTATGCCTCCTGCACTATCAAAACAACCTAGTCTGTCTGCCCACCATCCACTTTAATCACCTCCTTATAGGGTTTCTTTGCAGATTGTCCATGTCACACTTTAATAGTTTTTAGGATACTTGACTTTAGCATAACGAAGCCTCTATGACTCTTTGACACTATATCTCCTGAAATATTATCAAGGAGATTATAAATATATAAGTTCCTGTCCTGAGCATTCACTACATTTTAGCCTTTACTACCTTTCATTTGTATGTGCTTGCGTCATTTATGACTTACTGTAATATATAAAGTTTTCTATTGTGGTACAGTATATTAATTTCATACACTAGTATATGTTTTGTAATTTGAGGTTTGTTTTGATTTTCAAAATTGACATCAGAATGTATCCACTGTGAAATGTATGCAGCAATGCAGCCATTGTGCAAAGGATGTGAAAGCATAGCTCACTCAAATGCTTTATCATTTTGTTTATTATACTGTTCATAATTCATAATTATTGCATCTTTGCATAATGATAGCCAGTTTTAAAACTGCAAACCTAATTCAAGGTCCAGATAAATAAGCTTTCACAGTGGCCAGTCCTTGAGATAGGACAGGCCACCTTCGGCCTCGGGGAAGACACTTCCTATTAACCTGCCTCAGCATTTTCACAAGACAAAAGGCCATAAGACCCCTCATATCTACAGAGACAATGCAGAGGTGGCACTTTGAATTGCCTCTTTTCTCCTTCAAAGAAAAGTACATGAAAGAAAAATCACCCTGTTGACAAAGCTAATCTGCAGGTTATGGGGAGAATTGTTGAACTGTGCAAAAGTGTTTCCTTAGCAGAAAAAACCCTCCTGAAAAGAACTTCCAGTTCCTTTACTAGATGTCATTAAGACTGAAGTTAAAAGAATGAAGCAAACATAGGGCAACTGATTCATTTGTACTAAACTGTTTGCTCATTTAGCAACTGAAACTCAAAGCAGGCTTTAGGCAGCAGACAGGCTTTATGGCAAACGTTTTGACCATTTCGCATAGTTTAAAGTTTACTGCCACTCTCTTCTGTGCGTCACAGTCTGTTTTGGTTTTTAATTAGGGAGTAGCTCAGTTGATAGGGCAGCTGTCAATGAACCCCAGGCCTGGTGGCTTGATTCCCAGTTCTCCCGATTCCTGGCCACATGACAGTGTCCCTGGACAAGACACAAAACCCTGAACCTTAGTGCCTTAAAGGGGGTGCCTGTCCAAAGGTATTTCCCTAACAAGATTAATAAATTATTATTATCATTATTATTATTACTTTTTTTTCTTGGCTGGTTGTGTTATTCCTGTGAAGTTTGGGCTGCTTGTTTCCACTTTTCCATCTTCTCCTGTGTTTGTCAGGAACATTACTAAGGAAAACAAACTGTAATGGCAGTGACTACTCTCATGTGCTCACGGTGCAGTTATTTGACAGCAGTTTGCCAGACTCTGAGAACATGCCAAATTCCATTATGCTGGGAGTACTATATACTGCCAGCCTAAAGCAACACAATTCTTAACTGATCACACATCAAATCTATCATAACTTCTCTTCCATAAGGCAGTGACCTAAGTTTAAGGTCTGACTGCAATCAGAAACATAAACTTGTGTCTTTATTTGGTTGAATAAACATTTAGACACTTTCAATCTTCTAATCACAGAGGGCAGATCTATCACTGCATTGCTCTGTGTTATCAGAGTTATGAGGCATTCATTAAGGACACAATGTGACCATGCTCTGTCCCTGTAGACATAGGAGCCCCTCATGCAATTACCCACCTCAGGCCTGCAGTGGTCCCTGAACAATCAATAACTACAGTTCACTGGCTGTTGCTTCCAGCAATTTCATAGTTCTGACATTGAGTACTGCAGCAGGTTTCAAGGGTGGGTTGGCAGCAGATGGGGCCAAAGTTCATGTCAGGAAAACCAGATATGAGACCATCGTGGTAAGCAAGATGTAACACCTACATTTATGTCTAAATTTAAAACAAAGAAAATCAAAGAATATCAGTCACGGATAAGTGTTACTGTGGTAAATTGTTGATCTGAAGTTTGACTTTTATTTTCTATTTATCAGAGCTCCATTTTTACATTTACATTTGTGTGTCATCACGTGTCCTTGAAAGTAACTCAAGCAACATGAATTTGGTCTTTTTTAATGCTGCAACACTCAATTTCAACTGTGTATTTTCAATACGTGGTTGGTTTGTGTGCAAAGTCACGGATGCACCAAAGACAGCCCAGCAATCATTATTTTAGTTTTATTGTCTAAATCAGTTTGCAGCCACACGAAGTCAGCTGTGTCATGAGGATTTTAAATAGATTTTTTTTTTTTTTTAAAGATTGACAGGTTAACATCTGTCTCACGTACAATAGATACAGAGATTCAACTGAATAAGGGAAATTCAGTTCACCACTTGAACTGATAGAGTCTCGTCTGTTTGAAAGCTGGAGATTTTACATGTTTTGCTCATGAATGAAAAAAGGATACAATGTTGGTATAAAAGACAGGATTCAGACATTTAAAAATGGTCAGTCACAATAGATTTGAGTTTTGTTTTTGTCTTGCTCTCAGAAATGTGCATCATTTCTTGTGGTGGGAAGAGGACAGAAGGTTGAACTTGACATGAAATAAATTGGGTAAAACTACCCTGATAGCAGTAATTCCACTGAAATTATTGTGTTGTGTTGACAAGGTATTCTATTTTAGATGCTACTCAGACCTTAAAATTGATCTTGAAAATTCAAATTAAATACATAGTCATTTGCACTGCTGGCAGTCAGTAAAATAAACATTGTCTCTTTTTGTGATATGGTCATATGTTCTCCATCTTAACACACTAAAAACCCTTCCTTTGAAGAGTTATGTTATTATGTGGTAAACGATGTACCAGCTCACTGGTGATAGGTTTCAGTGCATGACAAAAATACTGCAGTTAATGTAATACAGAAACTATGACACAGTATAGGGGTATGAAGTGTCTAAGGTCATTATTTTTATTAAAACTACATCCACAGAAAGGTTTCAGCCCTGAGTTTAAAGCAGGGCTGTGACCGCTGCAAATCAAAAACAAGACTGTGGTCATTAATTTTCATAGGGTCAATCACAGCCAGTATGTGTGTGTCTCCTCCTTAGACTGCACAAACACACCCGGGATGCTCACAGACAGTCTGCAGTACAGATGATACAGACTGAACTGTTCTGGTCATGTGTAACAAATCACATTCCCATATGGCCTTTCAGAAGTCATGGCACAGATGTGTCTCGTAATTATTGTCCAGTTCACAGCACGCACATTCATCAAAGAAATGTTTACAGATGAACAGAATATAATTAAAGAGAAAAATTATCATACACCTACGTATGTAATGCAGACTGAATTACATATGTAATGTGAGAACATTTTAGTGAATAATGGTAACAATGATACGATGATGGTAATGATTAAGAGATGTAACAAGAGATTTATAAAAATAATAAAGTAATAGGTATTGATTTTAAGGCGTAGTTGTCAAAATAAAAGTACAAACTGGAAACACTACACGGCATCATGTATTTAAACATATGTACTAAATGCATTAAACTTGTCAGTTTTGTAGTCCACTAAATGTTTCAACAAAAATTAGTAAATGAACAGATGCCACCTGATAAAGTGGAAGTTCTTCTGCACCAAATTTGCATTATTCTGCAGCTGAAATAGTATTTAAAATACTATATTATTTTAAAATGATCACATTTTTTCCCCTATGTTCAGTAGAAGCTCAATATTAACATTTAGTAGATTATCAGTTACCGAATACACCTTATAAAGTTCACAATATGACGTTAAGTTCATTTTTATACTTTAAAAAACTTTATTTAACTTCATAATAGATTTACATTAATATTTAGTTTGTATTTAAATGATAAAACTTGAGTTTTAAAAATCTAATAACATTGTATATCAGATATTGTAAAATTTGATTTCAGTAGTAGTAAATATGTTGCTGTAACTGTAAAGGAGACAGGAGTATTTCAGCTCCAGGTGCAGTTTTCTCAGATAACATTGAATTCTGCCAAATTCATCTTCATTAGCAGTATCACCACAGTAATTTGTTTTCACAAACCTTCTCCTCTGTCTCATTTCAGCTTCCTCCTACACTCCGCCACTCATAACATTTATTCTTATCTTTTCCACCAGATGTGTTTATAGGGACAGACATCTGCAATATTTTCTCAAGATCCATTCTAGACGCATTGGGTAAGATAAAGCAGTTTTATTTCTTAAACGTCTCTCACGCATAGTTATCTTAAAAATTTGATGCTGATTAATTAGCATAAAAGGTAGCACAGCATGCAGCAACTCCACAGGCAGGACATGACAAACCTCATCTATTTATCCTGCAGGTTTTAAACTCCTCCATCTTCTCCTCCAAAGATCCATCGCATATTCAAATAACCAGGTTCATGATTCATATTCATATTTTAAATGTGGTGTGGTGTGTGTTAGGTGTAAATGTTAATCCAGGTGAAGTAAGACTTGAAAGGTCTCACGCTGTGCCCTAGTTAGAGCACTGCTCATGTAGAAACAGAGGACACCACGTACCTCTTTGAAAGGTAAAAGCAAGTCTAGAAATCTTCAGGCTTTCATTGAAAGTGCAATTTGCACTCCAGTGGCAAGAAACTTGGCTGGAGAAGTCTGCTTATATATTAAAACTACAATAATTTCTAAATTGATTTGTCAAATTCATCTGAGTCTTGTATCTAGCCACTTGATGACCTCAAACTGAAGTCCAGTATATCTACATCCTTTCTGCTCTGTTGTTGTCTTCACCAACTTCTGAGAGAAGTATCTAGCTTTTTAGCTACTTCACTATGTTCACCAGCTCATTGCCAGCTGTGTCTGACTGATGTTTACAGATGTTCACATGCGTCTTTTCCTTGTGTCTTCCCACTGAGGATGTGAGAAGCATTACCACATTTAGTGTTGTCACTTAGTGTTGTCAAAGCATGAAAAAGATGCTTCAGTAACCACTAGTTTAACAAGTGAGTTTTGAGAGACTGTTTCAGTTGTTAGAGCAAGGTCAGTGGTTTGATTCCCAGTTCCTCTTGTCCATGTGTCAAAGTTGTCTTGAGCAAAACAATGAACTACCAAAACAAGTTGTTTGCGTGGGTGCTTGTGTGTCAAATGGCAAAATGTAAAATAGAACTACAAAAATTTTAATCACAGACAAAAAGACTGACAAAGACTATTACATGTCTTTTGCACCTCAATATTTACAATAATTGAATATCTCACAATTATGATCCTTTCTTATGACACATGACTACATAATCTGGAGCTCAAGAAATTAACTGTGCAAACATGATTACACACACACAGACACCTCAGAACAACAAAGCTGACATTGAGCTCAGGAGACAGTTGTTGTTTTTTAGCCTGTGAAAATAAATTTGCTCATTCAGTGGTGGAAGTTTTCAGAGTCTGAATAGAACAGCACTTTAGTAACAGACTGTATATCTTCTTTTTTCGTCAAGTCACTTCAACACAGAGCTGCTTTAGAAGACGAAAATTTGATACTTGACTGCGGTGATTTTTACCGTGATAGTCATCATTCCTGAATAGTTAGCCGGCAAGAATCATAGCCAACTAGTTGCTTATTCAAGGCTGATTACACCGCTGAATTGCATTTGTTTTTCTTTTGTTAACTAAGCTTTTCCTATGTGTATTATTACTGTGTGTTTGAGCATTTCAACTTTAGAGGTGACAAATTAAACCTGGACCAAAGCTGCACACATTTGTGCGTATTTGACCACTCAACTTAAACATGTTGTTTTTTGGTTTTTGAAAAATTTCAGCATTTCTGTTACGATTATTTTTTACTTTTAGACAAAACTGAAAATGTTATCTTGGACTCTGGAAATCTGGAAAGAGGCGGCCTGGTGGTTCAATGGGTTAGGGGTCAGACTGGGATGCAGAATGTCGTAGGTGTGAATCAGCCTGACTCCTAGCCTATCCCCCACCAAGTGTGTCCCTGAGCCAGACACTCAGCGCTAGCTCCCTGTAAGCCGCTTTGGATAAAAGCGTCTGCCAAGCAAAGTAAAGTAAAGTAAATCTGTAATGGACAATAATTACTTCAGAAAATATTTTGCGCTGTCTTTATGCACTAAAATATGGGTAAAAATAGCTCTGTATTTATGTGTCTGTACTGTTTTGTGTCTTGATTTCTAGATTCTGCAGTTTTCCAGACAATACATCAATAAAACTCAGGCCAGATTTCAGTCTAGTTTATTCATCCAGTGGGATTACATTTCTGCCTGCAGTGCCTACAGCTCTTTCTCAGTGAAATATTTGCATTGGTGTTCAAGAAGATAACTCAAAACAAGTTTACATTTATGTGTATCTGATAATGTGAAAATATGTCTGAGTGCGCAGTAAGTTTGAAGTTTTCTTTCAATTTCTCCTTTGTACACAGGTACATGTTCTGTACCTCAGTCAATTTAAAAGCTGCTGAATCTCCATCCAGTTTATTAGTTATTTCTTTCACCCTTAGGTGCTACCAGGTAAGATCTGCCTCTTCTGAAACCCACAAAAGATTAAAAATACTGCAATATGCAGATATGCAGGATTTATACAAGATTCCAACACAAACAGAATTAATGTTGGCAGTTGACAACCTATGCGGCAAATAAAGCTCAAAGATGTTTCTCATAGTACTGTGTCGCTTCCTTACAGTTGATTATTCACACATTTTATTGTAAATATATTTTTCACACAACCACTCAGCCACTGCTTTAGCAGTAACAATAAAGGAAACTAGGAGGTGAGAAATACAGACTAAATGTATATATATTACTCTGAATTTAATAAGAAAAGCAATGTGCTGCAGTGGGAAGTCAATCTGTGTTTTACTGTCACTCAGTGTCTTATTTTCTAATCCTCCATCCTCTGACTGACAAGCTGTTCAGTTTCCCCCGGAGGAGACCTGTTATGCTTCATGTCACCATCAGGGCAGATAAATTATTTGTCTCCTCCTTCCATTAGCAGGCTGGGGATAATGAGACATGGCAAGCAAGAGTTCAACACAATGACAAAGACATTGCCTTGAATCAGGACGAATGTTAATCACCACAAAGCAAATTTCTGCCGCTGCTGTCAATTCTCTGACTCTCCTAATATGGATGGAGGAAAGGCTGTAAATTATATTTAAATACCTGTTAAGTTCTATCATCAGTAATTTGTGCAAACTGTGTCACTTTTTCTCGGATGTGCAGCATATTATTTTAAACCTGTATTAAAACACTACCTGCAGAAAAACACTGAAATTAATGTATGTTTTATCATAACAAGTTGTTTAATGATGCATTGTCAGATGACAGGTGTCTGCAACATTATAAATAATACTTAACTAATTAGATGGAGTTGACTAGCTGTCAGACAGGCATGCTTTTCTTCAGTTTATTCATGTATTAGCTGTGAAAATACAAAATGGAATAAAGTCAAAGGTGTTACTCATCACATCTGCTGACTGATAATTAGTTAAGTCAAGTTATATCTCAATATGTTACCCCCCCCCCCCCTTTCAATATTTGCTTTGTTTTCAGCTTCTGTTTAACCAAGATACTCTTGCTCAGTTTTGTTCTTGTATGTACTTTGACAGTTTTTCTTAAACATTTTGCATCAAGCCACTTGAAAATTTTTGCACAAACATACTCCTGTCCCATAAAAATTTTAGCACTGTCCTTCTGTGGTATACTCAGCTACGTGTGGGCACTGGGAATTGATTCAGCTTACTTCACATGCCATTAAGTGGAGAAGGTGAGAAACCAATCCAGCTGCCTAGTTGTTGCTAACACAATATACACTCCATCAAACAGGTTTGGTTGGGGCACAATTTAAAAAGGTAGAGGACACATCTTGTGCAAAACAAGATTGATATTGCAAAGGTGTTCTCACTGTTAGCTGTTGATTGCCAGTGTATCTTGTGAGAATTGAATGTACAGACTACAAAGTGTTGAATTTCATGTCCTACACCTGCTTTGCATACAGTCTGCATCTTGTTTTCCTGTGTAGTTTATTTGTCCCCCACCTTATTTCCAGAAGTAGGGATTCTAGCACCTTGTAAGACTGATGTTTGTCTCTGTTTTCTCCACTTATTTCAACCACAAAACATCAGTGAGTTGCAGATTGCATGAAGAATGTCTTTACTCCCTACGTTAAGTGCATCATTAGCAAACGTAATTGAGGCTTCCAAATGATGACAAGCATATGTATTACTATGCTGATGCACTAAAGTGAGAACAGGCCCAGTCCCAAATATAACTCTATCCTTTCCATCCTAAGAGAAGAGTTTCATTCATTGTCAATCATCCATGTTGGTAAATTTATATTTTTTAGTACTTTTAGGATTCTGTGCAAGGTTACCACAGCCAGTTTTGCACTTTGTCTCCCATTTAACAAGGGATCTTGAACAGACTGGTTTTGACACTAGTTTACAATGTAAATTTTTAAAAACAATTTACATTGCATATGTGTGTTCTGCTCATTTAGGATTCTCCTTGTAGCAGAGATTGCCATCTGTTTTGATGCTTGAGTCATTTGACGTGACATTTAGCGTGCCTGACTCTCTTCAGAGGAAACAAAATCCACTTATTAGAACCTCCAATCTTCCAAATCTCTCAAAATAACTAAATATTATTTGTTCAATACATGCAAAAAGAAACTCATTCACCATATCACTATGCTTATGTGCCTGAAATAGTTATTGAACATGACAAGAAATACAGAGATACTAAAATGATCCTTTACTAATAGCATTCAGTGTCAATATTTTCCAGTCGAGATTTAACCAGAACTTATCACATGCTAGAGATAATTGCAGCAGTCATGAAGCAGGATCAACACTGCAAATATTGACTCCTTGCATATATTTGATTTATTTTTTTAATTAATAAAAGTAACTGAAATCTATTAAATGCTAACAATTGCTGTTAAATATACAATAGAAATGTGGAACCTAAAGAAAACAGCACTTAGCAATAAAAAATAAAACAAATAAATGTAAAAGATCATAATATCATTGCCACCTCCATTGAGGTGTAGTGAGCTGAGGCGATACCGAAAACTTACATGTAAACACTGTGGACACCCCAACCATAGTCGTCTAAACTCTAAAGACGCATTTCCCAAACAAGAACATTTTCTTAATAGCAATCTTTTGTCTTTCTGTCTTCAGCTTCCTCAGAAGCTTTTAGCTTGTTTTGTCTGCTTGCTGTGACAAACCGCTGCATGCTGTGAATAAAGAACATAATTTATTTGATCCTATATCTGCAGTAGAAAACAAAGAAGCAAAACATTTTAGGTTTATTCTGAGCAGAACTACTGTACCAGCACCATTATATTTAATCTGCTCTCCCCAGACTCACTGATAAATGCAGCCTCTCACTGTGGCTGAGGAGTGTGGTAAGAACATGTTCTCGACAATTATTTATTCTCCTCCAGCATATACAGTATGAAGACGTAATGGTAATAAGATGTGATGGCATTAAAAATGAGTGACCACTTTCTTTCCTTTTTTTTTTAATGAGCAATTTCCTCTGAAAATATTTTGCACTCCTTCTCATTTTCTCAAATTAGTGGAATAGAAAGATGAGTATTTCACAGAGAACAACTGAGTAGTCTAATGTCAGAATAATGTATTCATCTTTGCACAGGATTCACATTCGGTTAAAATTTATTTTATTTCTCTAAGAACAAATCAAAACTACTGAGCTATATCTAGCATTTTCCTGAAGATTGTTGTTCTATTTTAGCTACAGTAAAGAAATCCTTTATTGAAATTGTTATTGAAATACCAAACTTAAGTGTAATAAAAAGTATAAGAACTTCTTTGTCCACAAAAATCTCAAGTGTAACCTTTAAAGAAAGCAGTCAGGATGAATGACACTTGATGTGAGCTCATCTTTTCATCCTGTTGTGTGAGTGAGGTGAACCTTTGTGTCATACACATAAATACCTGCAGCAGCCTTATATTAATGCATCTATTCAACCTCCAAAATGGATGAATCTGCCTCTTTGGGGAGACATTCAATAGCTGCAACAGCACAATAAATGACTAAAATAAAGAGGAAGCCATTTCATGTACATCCACTGGAAAATGTCTCTTGGATCTTTGGAAATGACATTTACAAAAAAAATCTGCGATACAATTACAAAGCATACTTTAGATACTGTGAACATTCAACTTGAGATAATTAAATGCCTCGTCTTGTTATTACAGCAAGAAGTGGACAATGAAAGATTGACAGTTGGAGAGTCAGGGAGATGAGAAGGAGGAGAAAAAAGGCAGTTATGTGAAATTTTTGGTTGCATTGTTAATCTCCAGATCTGTGTTAGCGGTGCCTGAAATAATAGCCCCAGTGTACAGTAGCAGGGGCTTGTTGAAATGAAAAAGCTTTAAAAAGAGCCCTGAGAGAAACCCGTTTAAAGCAAACTGAGGACCATAATCTTGGAAAATTAAAGGCCCGTGGTTATGTAAAATTAGCGTCCTATAGCACTCCTGTTTTACATACCAGAGGATGTCTGAGTGGGGAAAAAATAATTACTTTAAAAAATGAAGCACCTAGTTGTAGCACAACTCTCTAAAGCTCTAAACTCCCTTCGTAAGTCTTCTCCAAAACAGTAACGTCTTCCACTGAATTCTTTGATTATTTTGTGGACATTTCTGTATTTAGAGGTAGTTGATGGAGGCAAGTGGAGCTGGCAGAGACTATAATTCGTGATGCTCTGAAGCTGTTGTAATCTTCATCAGACGATATTGTAGGCAGATAATTATGAGAAATTGTCACAGTAGAACAGGAATTACAGCCTCTTCCTCATGTTCTGCACACAGCGTTTCCAAGTCATTGTAATTACAGACCAAAGTAAGTAAAGTAAAATCATGAAAATCCCTAGTTATAGCTAGAAGAATAAATACATAATATGCACAATGCATAGAACTATCCATAGACCACTCAGCTGGGCCACTCTGTCTGGACACAGCAGGCAAACGGCACAATTCAGTTGATGGAGAAGTTAGTGTTGAACATATACAAATACTAAGTAGTTGGCAGTAATGGGGCTGTATGAATATTTGCCCTTCTCAAGGGGGCAGTCTTCTCAGTGTCATCTGATTTGACATGTACATTGCCCAGCTAACTAATATACTTTGGCGGCCTTTACATTAAAAAGTAACAGAAGGTGTAGCTTAAGCGGCTTTTCAGCAACACAGAGTTTAGGTAATTTGTGTTTCGGAAGCTCTCCATTACTGGCATAAAATTCATAAAATGTCTTCATGAGTTTCACAATGATGGTCAGAAAGTGAAAGTAGTCTTATGAATGGTTCTAATGTACATTTTAATTATTAGTATTTACAAATCTTAATTTAACTTTTACATCAACAGCTTGAATTATAGTCCTGTCCTGTAAAAAGCCAATCGGATTAATCTTTGCCTGGCATCTGTGAGTTTCCATCAAACTCTTTAGCACTCTTTCAGTTTGCATTTTAAAAAGCCAGAGGAAGCACTGGAAAAGGTTTTAAACTTGGTTGAGGTGGAAATGTCATCTGATCAATTTATCATGAGAAGAATCTTAACTTTTCACAAGTTCATACATGAAACAAATACAGATGCTCGACTGGAACTCGAATCTTCTCACTGTCCTCTTTCTCTAATGTTTTAGTTTAACTGGAGAATTGGTATCATGAACTTCACATCTGTATGAACAAACTCCTAATACTTGTGCAATAGTAAATTTCTATTTACATTTAGATGGTGACCTGGGTGATAATTTTGTACATGTTCTGTTTAAAACCAGTGAGTGAGTGGTTGCTGTAATTATAAATTATCTTTGTAAAGTCTACTACAGTGTGTTTTGCTAATATTAGACCAATCAACTGAATCTCTCATGTTTTGAACAAACCCACTATTGAATTATAGTCCTTATACAGTAATGAGGATAACAGTTGTGGAGGCCTAGAGTCTGGACAGCACCTGGCGTATCTGGTCAGGACATTGTCCAGAGTTCTCCTTTAACACATGTAGCACAACTAGATATTGTCGTGTGAAAAGGATTATTACATACTGGAAATGCTCTGTTTGGGTAAGCATGCAGGAAGCAGGACAGGGCAGAAAGACCCAATCAGACTTTGTATTAGGGAGCTGGAAAGGTTAAGTCCATTTAATGTCCCTTCCATCTGCTTTAGACATTTGCATTCTCATGTGCAGCTTCTTTTAGGTAAAGTCTAGATAGGTTTGGGGTTGCAGTGTTTGTGTGTGTGTTGAGATTTACAGAATGCAATGTAACTAATTATGGTAATGCAACTTCTTCTACAAAAGCTCCTACTGAGAATTACCCTTTAAAAATGCATGCAAATTGCTATATTTTTCTTTACAGTCCTCCTTAATTATGATAACAGAGTTATGTTCTTTAAATTCAAGACTTTAAATTCTCTTTACGTGAGGAAGGGAACCACAGGGACCACATTTAACCACATTATCACCATGGTGAGAAATTGGAAGCTGGCAGAAATTTGAGGTCTGTACCATCCAGGACAATGTTTTTTTTCTTAGATGTGGAAGAATACAATGTGATCATTTACTCTCACATGGGAACTGAAACACTCAGCGTGTGACCATCAACCTACGAACTCTAGTTTGGATTTAATAAACAACTGGTTTGAGTCCAAATAGGAAGTGATGGGCTGGAAACGGTCGATGTTGATTACTCCAGTTTGTGGAAATTTAATACAATAGACATTTACCCTAAATTGGTGCATTTAGGGCAAATGTTTTGACTTGATAATTTTATAATTATATTCTCCAAAGCTTTATGCAGACACCAGAATATCAGAACGACAAACGTGCACTGAAGAAAAATTAATAGTCAAATACTAGCTAGTGTGACTTAGACTAGTGTTTCCTTGTTTTGCTAGGAGTGAGAAGTGTTGAGAATTCTCTCATCATCCCTGTTTCATAGAAGACAAAGTGACATTGAACTTTAAAATATATATTAAAAATTAAATATGGATTTTTGAATTGTGAGTGTTTGTAGACAGGCTTCGTCTTTTCAGAACTGTCAAAAGGAGCTTAACAAAGAGAATGTCAGGGGGTGCATTAAACATTAAAAGACATTTCTTGTGACCTTCCTATTTTGTTTTGTTGCCTCTGTGAAATTTATGCCTTCATCTGAAACAGTTCTACATGAATGATAAGCTAAACTGAGGCAAACACAACCTCTGCACCACAGAGAGAAAATGCTCATCTAAGTGCTTTAGCTGAAAAATGTAACTGTTTGCCCTCTATCACAGCAACACTCGTGCTCTGATCATCACTGAGGGAAAAAGAAACTGTTACACACACAAAAAAATTTCCTTTTTGACCTTTCAGAAATGGCACCTGAGAGTTAACACTTGAATTAATGCTTGCGTAAGTGCTTTTTGAGGAATGCAACAATGTGAGGTATTGGGTAATTTTATTTCTACAGATCTCGTGGCAGAGGGCCAAATGGAGGTGTGCGTAATGCATTGTCGCTCTTTCAAACCGCTGACCTTGACTATGGTAACATAACCCCACACATGCCTCTAAAACCCAGTGAAAATACACAGTGATCTTGGCTCTTTAATCATTTAATCACAGGCACCTTGACAAAAATCACCTTATGTGTAATACTTACTCAATTTATAGACTGCATTTGGCCAAGTGTGCATCTACAAGAAAAAAAAATGAGGGAAAAAATAATTTCCAGAGGGGTGTTATTTACGGTCACATGACACACACATTAACCACAGGTCGAGTATATCATCTGTCAGGAAGATGGGCTTTTTATCGCTGAACAACAAACCAGGCCCTCTGCTCAGAATCATCCCAGTGCAAGTATATATATCCATAACAAATATCAATTAAATGTTTTAAATATGTGCTCTGGTGTGAACACCTTTGAGGTACTCAGTCTCCATACGTGCATAAATTTAACTGTGAATCAAGTGTGTAGAAGAATAATCATTTGTATAGCAGTAACTCATGCAGTTTGCACAAAAACTGCTCCGTGACAGTATGATTCTTCTAGTTTGGCCTCCACAGAAGTTTCATTATAAATGTTTAACATAAAGGAAATCATTTTAAACTGTTTTGTTTTTCCTTTGTTTAGCAGTTATCAGTGAGACCATTTTGTTTTCATATTGCCTACGTCATTTATGTTACACTTTGGTATCTCTGAAATGCGATTGTCCAGGACATTTTCTCCTCATGTGTCCTGCCAAAGACACCCTGTTACCTGATGTTCCAAGCGTCTGCTTGGAACAGTAAAAGTCGTTAAATCATCCCATGTTATATAACCAGCAAAGTGGCAGTGTGGTGTTCCTGGAGAAACCAACTATAATGTTTTATCCCAAAAAACTTTCCTTTGTCCTCTGCTGCAATGATGGCAAGTTTCTTCTTTGTGTATCATACTAATATTTATGATTAAAGATGATATGACTGATTGGGTGAATTTATATTTATATATATATATATATATATATATAGCAGCAAAATTCAAAAATGAGAGATTCACAAATGTTTTTTTCTTTCCGTATATTTACACTCTAGCAGGATGCTGTTGTAATATTTACAGATGCTGCACATTAATCTAGATAATAGCCTCGCTTTTGTATGTACACTTTAGTCTTCTGTGCTCGCTGCTTTTCTTTTTAAAGAGGAAATGAATAGCTGTGGGTGTTTAATGCATTCATGTTCCCTGCAAATTGACTTTTAATATATCAAAGATTATAATCCACAGGAACCATCAATAATAGAAAGAAGCATTAGGCAAACAACACACACAAATACGGAGATCAAGAGTACGACGGCTTGGTAAGACACAAAGGACACAATTAACCACAGAAGGAAGCAGCTGCTTTAAAAGAGAGCAGAACACTACAAGGCAGCAAACTGCAGACAATCCCAAACAATCCCATAAATTCTGTCTTGCTGCTGCAGGTATTTTAATTAAATTTTGCCAAGTTCATTTATAACATGCCTCACTCAGTCCCCTGCAGAATTATTGGAATAACAAATTAAATTTGTTTGTGTTTGCTGTACACTGAAAACATTTGGGTCTAATATCAAAAGATAAATATGAGATCTGTATCAGATGATATTTTAACAGAGCAAAACATGTTTTAACATAACTTAAACTCCCTTGTTTGCAATAACTGCATCAAGCCTGAAACTACATCACCAAAATTGCTGGTTTAGTTTCTTTTTGATACGGTTTTCCAGGCTTTTGCTACAGCTTACTTTAGTTGTTTGTTTTGGTGGGTTTCTTTCTTTCGATCTCTTCTTCAGTAGTTGAAATGCATGTTCAAATTGCCTAAGGTTCAGTCTAAACCCTTTCCCAATATAAAACCTTCCACATCTTCCACATTCCTTCTGAAGTCTTTAAGTTGCGTTGGCAGAATCTTTTCAATATTTACTTGCTGCACAAAGAAGCTCATCTTAATTAGTTTTGCACAAATTAGCTGACAAAAATTTTTGACAAAAAGATTATCTTTTTCAGAAGCAACCGTGCAAGGTTCCAGCTTTCATTTCCTCTTCCACACTATGACCTTTCCAGAGGTTACTCTTGTTTTTTTCCATAAAACTTTGTTCCACAATTTGCGTGATTCATCTTTGTAGTTTATGCAAATTCCAACATGGCTTTGTAATTCTCTCTACTGCATTTTGTGGCATGGCCTTTGTATTTTTGTTTATGAAATGGTAGATTGTAGTACATTAACCAACGTCCACAGAGCAGGGTTCAATATATGCTGCTCAGTACACCAGTGGTTTATTTTCTTTTGTCAGACATAAACTTGCACAAACGTGCTTTGTACTAATCTAAAGTCGATTTTCACCAGATTTCTTTTATGTAGACAGTTTGAGCTTTGTCTCAACTGTATCTCTCTCTGCACTGTCACTCTCCTGCTAGTTAAGTGCGTATAAACACAGTCACGACAGTAGATGGATGGAAAATGCCCTTAATTTTGTTTGCATTAATAAATGCTTCTGCCTGCAAGCTGAAATCACTGATGAAATGTTTTGTAATTTTTTTTCTGTATCTTCATAAATATCATTATTGCAAATTTCCTATAAAGATTATATCTTAAAATTGTATTATGTTACCCACCCCCAAAGCAAATCTTGTGAAAAACGTGTATTCATGTTATGGGATATACATAAAAGTGACATTAGTTGATCATCATCAAACAGTGTAAATCTTCTCATGTTGTAGAAATTTCTGTACACGGATATTTATAAGCAGTGATTGTATAAACACATGAACACATGTTATTACATGCTCTTTTATGTGACAACTGTGTCTTTGCTGGGGTTGATTGATTTCTGCGCTTCATTCACTGCGGTCTGAACAAAATTATTTGATCTCCAGCTGATGAAACCATTTGAAAGCTCAACTGAACAAACTCGATGATCTTAGTGCCTTGAAAGTTTCACCAGTCAGCTGCTCTAGTCTGTCTTATGCTATCACAGCATATTTGCTCTGTATCTTACCACTTTCTAAATTAATTTAACTGACGGGCAGGAAAAACCATTGACATGCCAAACCACTGTCAGGCTTTATCAGCTGTATCATACCAGTGAAGTCAGAAGTCAGTCAAACCTTACAGTTTGCCAAAAGATTATTGATAGGCATGTTGATGTGTTAATGTGGATGGCCTATGGGGTGAGATGCTTATGTTTTTCTGCACGCACTTCCAAACAAATTTAAAAAGACAGATGGCTCTGCTTATTAAGTAGCATCTAGAGAGACAATTAGAGAGAGGAGTGAGGGGTACATGCTGAAGCTACTGTATTTCTGCACCTATGGGGAATCAATGACCACCACGCATTGATTTCAGCTTGCTGTAACAAACTCTGTTGATTCTCAACATCCGACAAGCTTTGTTGTTATATTATAGTGAAATAATCTTCTGAGGTATTACGGCACATAGAGAGAGTAATAAATCTGAGCTTGAGACTTTCTGTCGATGCAGCTATGCAACACATATATATATATATATATATATATATATACATATATATATATATATATATATATATATATATATACATATATATATATATATATATATATTTTTTTTTTTTGCTAGGTATTTTATGCGAATCATAATGAAAGTCTGGAAAAGTAACTCAGCACTTTCTGTCACTTCAAGGCCACCACGCCTCGTACTGTATGAGCAGCTTCAGCAGAAAGCAGTGCTACGACAATGACTGATACATTGAAATACAATACATCAGCTCAAAGAGAGCCTTTAATCCTGTGATGCCATTCCCTTACTGTTACGTCTGCATGCTACCGATTTGAGTCAGCATGCCCTTTGCCACATATGTTAAACAAAGCTTTCTGAAATATTTGTTTTATATTTAGATTTGACAAACAATTTTGGAGAGCTGTGTTTTGACTGGAGGCTTATTTCTATATCACTCTGCCTCCATCACAGCACATACACATTTTTACTCAGTACGTGCAAATATGCACTTAAGTAACCAAGTTACAGTTGATTATCATGAACAAGCCTATTTCTCATTGGTCATGCAAATAAGATACCTGTACTGATTTGTCTGTGATGCATATGCATAACCAGGTTTCTAATAGTCCTTTCACAAGCGCACATGTGTACAACAGACACTGTGGAGACATAGTGGTGTAGCTGAATGAAGGAAGAGCGGTGGTGCCTCATGTTTAAATCAAGTCTAAAACTGAATTCCAACTGTCACCTTGAGCCATACTTCTAAAATATATGGGATTACTCATCTGCTGCATGTATACACAGAGTTACTAAAACCGGGTTACTTAAGTGCATGAAAACCTATTATCTGATAACACGCATCGCCTGATTTCCCAGAGTAACCTGATTACTTATGTGCATGTAAATGCTGACTGTCAGGCAGGCATTAACGCAACATTGTTGGTGTCTGGCCCAAGTCTCTAGAGCACTTAATTTGGTGCCCTGAATCGAGTGTATTGTGGAAAAGTGTAATGTAATGATTGTCTTATGAGACTTTTGCAAGACATTTCTTAAGTCTGGCTTCTTAATATATTCAAGAAAGAGACAGTTGCAGTGAGAATGCAGACTAGACCACATAAGATGTACTGTTGTGTCTGTGAGACTGTCTCACCCAAGCATCCTATTATGACTATTGTTTATTACCTTTTATTGTGGAAGTAATTATGAAGGGAGGAAAAATTGACCCCCATTTGATTGCCTTTGTTGTAGGACTACACTCAAATAGGCTACATGGGTGAAAAGTCCACTGGCACCAACACTAGTAAAATGTTCACAGGCACTCGCACAACTGTCAATAACCTTAACAAATGGTAATAAAATACAATATTATTGTTGTTGTTTTTTTGCACATAGTAACTTCAAAGGAGCTTCTCTATTCTGGATATGTTAGCTACTTTAACATGTATGAAAATGCCTCTGTTTACCATAAAAATATACGAGGCACTGTACCAGATGTGTTACATTAAATTAGAAACTCTAATTAGTTATCTGAAGTGTTTACAGGCCAAATTTCTTAGTACAACATTTGATTATTAGACGCAGCAGACCATGAAAAGAGACTCTTTACAAACTCCTAACACATATTTTGACCAACAAAACATTGATCAGAGTCTGACAAATGTTAGCAGTATTCACTAAGCAGCCCTGAAGAGAGAATAACGATACAGTATAAACTGTCATACATTAAAATAGGTGTTTGTTTAGCAGTTTCTGAGAACAACTACCACCTTATGAAAATCTATTAAATCCATTACTCTGATCAGACTTCAGTGTGCTAATTGCTAATTGTCACTATGTTACCATATGCTCTCAGTAATCTGTTTGTTTACTACCCACATGTTAATATTGGTGGGACACCTGTATACAGAACGCTTACAGTTTTCAGCTCTCACATTGATATCTTAGAATAACAAGGAGCCCATTTGCACATGAAGCACTCTCATTAAGCACCAGATGGATTTTGTCTCACAGAAGTAGAATAATTAAGTTTAAATCAATACGAGAATTACAGAGGTGAAACTGGAACTTACAGTACATTAGCTCTAAAGTATTGCTGCTGCAAAATCCTTTTCTCCAGTCTGTGATCACCATGTAGGGAATTTGATTTCAGAGGCATAATTTCAAATATAACTCTACTCTTTAAAATTGGCAGTTATGGCCATTTACAGGCGAGAGCTGGAGCCTTCAATAGGAGCTGTAAGATTAATTGAGCTGACTCTATAATACTCCAACTACAACAATTTCTGTTAAAACTTGAAATAAAGGCAAAAACATACAAAGTTGACATGATTTAGAGAATTGTTAATATAAAAGTTTGTTAAGAACTTTTAGCATTTTCACTAATACAAAGTACACTGGAGAGGTTGGGAGGAAAAGGTGTTTTTTTGTGTTTCAAATTATCAAGCAAAAAAAGCAGAAAAGTTATCCCGGTCAACTTTATAGCTATTCAGGTCCAGACTTTGATTTGCTCGATGTAACAGGATGTAACAGTCCTCCAAAAAGTCCATGGAACATTCTGTCAGCAGGTTTAGGGGTCATCTAGGTATGTTGTGGCAGAAAAGAGTTGTCTTAATGTTCTTCAGGTTAGCAGTGCTTTTTGCCTAGCAAGTCTCCCATAGATGCAATTTCTAGTGTCTTTCAGATCGTAAACACATAACTGACCTGATGTGAGAGAGGCCTGCAGTTCCTTGAAATTTCTTCTTCCTTTTTTCCTTCTGTCTTTATGACTTCCTTGACTAATTTTGGAAGGTTGCTTGCATATGTGCTTCTGTACTATAGCTCATATGACACATCTGTCTGAGAGATCTTGCTGATGCTCTATTACACACATAAGATGTGTGGAGCATCCCATTTGTCTAAAACATTGGTAATTTTTTACAGTAGTTTGAAAACAAATGGAGGAAGACGGGGTGAAAAATGTTGGTAGCACTGTAGTTTACAGCTCAGTAATAACTAGGTAATAGAGGGTGTAATGATTTGATAATAAACAGGGTAATAAGGGGTTAACATTTCAGTAATAAGAAAGTAACTGAGTCATTTTATTAATAAAATATTTTATGGAATGTACTTCTATGGCAATTACCAAAGTAATAACCAGATAATAAACGGAATGAGCAATGGACATATTTAGGTAATAGCAGATCAAAGCCACATGGGTATTAATGTGGAATGCAAACAGTAGAGCTATAGTAATTACCTGTAAACGTACATGACAATTTCTGTGTAATAGCCATGAAAGAAAAAAACCTATGGTAATTGTTCGTGTCTTCTTCTTGTAAGTTGCTTTGAATAAAAACGTCTGCCAAGTAAAGTAGAAGTAAAGAAAGAGAGCTGTAAAGTGCCAATCTCCCTGTTTCTCCTAAACATATTGAGGCTACCGTAGAAAATGACACCGGAGCAAAAACCCTACCTCAACAGTCACAGAAGACATCCACCTAGTTAAATTTGGAGGTGTCATTCTTGGCAAGTAAAGGCGATGCTTCAGCAGCTGCAAACACCCAAATCCCTTCAGAGCCCTGGCAAGTGGAGTCGCTGTCAAGGTCCGGTGGTAACAACAAGACTAATTACTCCTTAATGAGAATCATTTCTCTTTTTCAATCCAATGCAGGAGGCTTGGTTTGCTGAGAACTGTCTGGTGATCACAATGTGACCTTATAACCATTGGCCATACAGTGCTGTGAAAAAGTATTCGATGAGTTTATTTATTAAGGGAAAAAGGCTGTCTAAACCTGCCTGGACCAATGAATGAATGAAAATAGTTATTGCTCGCCCTGTTTGACCACGTGTTTTCGAAAGTGGACCTTGCCAAAGCTTGCCGCACCCAGACCTGATTACTACCAGACCTGTTGAATCAAGAAATCACTTAAATAGAAGCTGTGTGAAAAAGTGAGGAACTGTAAAAGATCTCAAAAAGCAACGCATCATGCCACAAAATTCAAGAACAGATGTGAAATTAAGTAACTGATGGATTATTCACAAATGGTGAGAACCTGCAACAGTGGTGAACCTTCCCACAACAACTCATCCAGGAGGTCATAAAAGAACAAAGAACAACATCTAAGGAACTGCAGGCCTCACTTGCCACAGTGAAGGTCAGTGTTCATGATTCAATACTAAGAGAGAGACTGTGCAAAAAAAAAAAAAATTAAAACAATTCTGCACAGAAGAGTGGGACAAGATTTTTCCACAGTGAGGTTCAAGACTCATTGACAATTATTTGGCTTGATTGAACGTTTGATTGGAGTTGTTGCTGTCAGCCACACAATTTTAGGGGGCAATTACTTTTTTCCAAATTGTTTCCCTTAATAAATTAAAATGCATTTTGTATTTACTCAGGTTATATTTGTGTAATAAAAACATTTATTTGATTGCATGAATCATTAAGTGTGACAAATATGCAAAACATTTAAATAAAATAAAGAAAGCAAAGAAGGAAAATACTGTCTTCACAACACTGTACATAGAGATGGACTGTGGTCCAATCCACCACAGAGAGGTGTTCCTTACCCTGCTGAGTTAGCATACAGTTAGAGAAAGCAGCTCCATGGACAATTTTGTTTGGTCTGACTTTGTTTTCTTCAGGGTGTGTGAAATGGGTGCTTGCATATGGTAATACATATTCAACAGCCTTTAAATCTTCTGCAGTGTGAGAGTGAAATGAGAAAGTTTTAGGGAACTTTTGCTCTTTGATGTGTTCATTTATATGTACAGTAGGTTTTGTCTGCATCTGTTGATCATTCAGAGGAACGTGTCTGTTCAGCTGTGTTAAAATCTAAAATGACAAGGAGAATGGAAAACAAAATGAGCTTTAGTCTTTGCTGTTTGATTTTATTTGTATGTATTCATCAAATATACCAAAGATGTTGGTCATGTAACATACAGCTGCTGTAATTGCCATTCATTCAGTAAGCTGGAATGTTCAGAGTGAAATAAAACCACTTGGCATATTTATCCAAACATCTGTCAGATTGGCACATCACCTGGATAATATACAGGTAAAAAAAAAACAAGTGTGTACTTGCAGAAATTGGATTTTCATTCTGTATAATCAATTAATTCAAGCCTGCATTTTTCAAGATAACAAACGCCAAACAATTCCACATCTGAATACATTTAGCTTTTGAGATCTTTTGAATTTCAGCAGAAAGAGCTGTTCAGCTGTCAAAATATTATTAAATTACTTCATATTTATTCATCAAAGAGAGCCTTGGCTTCTCATTTTTCCTATGTTGGACTTACAGCCTCACAGCAAAAACTTAAATATTTCTCCAAAATCGATTTTTTTTTCTTCAATAGATTTCTTCTCAGCAGTTGTTCTTGTCACATTTTAAAGCTTTTAATTTATTGCTCTGTGTCGGCTGACAGCTGGCATAAAGTGTGGACTGACATCTGAGAGTAGATGGACAGCCTCCGTCCTTGGTCACGAGCATGAGAGACAAATGTGATGAGCAGTGAGGCAGAGAACGAAGCTGGCCCGTGATTGATACAGGTGCCACTGCGAGAGGTCAGAGCCATGCCTCAAAAAACGGGGCCATCGATTCTGCTGCCCTTTAAACAAACAAAGGGACGTCTCTACACTGAGCCTCCGTTGAGCTGTTATAGGCTTTGACTTCTGCCTGTCCCTCTGAAATAACTCTTCACATCGACACATAGCTCAGTGTTCAGCTGTGATCAAACATGGCTGAAGGAAAACTACGATTTTTCTTACTATATATATGTATATATGAAAGTATTTTTTGTATTGTCACCAAGCTTCATGCAGGGCTGAAACCCAATTGTGCCTCACTTTGGGGTAAAAGCGCTGCACTATTTTTAGTTTTAATGCCTTTGCTCTATCTCCATTCGCCTCATGTCTTTTTACTGATAGGATGCTGTTGAGAGTTGCTGGGGCATTGCCGAAATCTATTTCCCTCCTGCTAACGCAGCTGTTTAGAGGCTCTCATTAATAAGAGAGAGCTGTAAGGAAACCAGCATGAAGAAGAGTGCCACCCCCCCTTCCCACATGTCATAATAACACCCACTGCCCAATCTGTGGTGAGCGAAACCACAGTAAACACAAGAACGGGAGTGGAAAAAGTCATCATGTTGCCCAGTCTCTTGGTGGGCTAATAAAGTGAAAGGAAGCCTATCATTTATCAAGTGTGTGTGAGTGTTTGTGTGCCACTGATGCAATCCAAAAGAAACCATGTGTGGAGCTCTGGACTCATGTTTGTGAGGTGATTATCTCTATAAACACAGAGACAACTGGGTGTGTGGAGAGCAGTTGGTGGTCTGCAGTAAAGGTCAGGCTTTAAGAGTGAGTGCAAGCAGTCCCCACCACTTCAAACATCTGGTTTCACAATATGCACACGGTTCTGTTTTACATCCACGTTGTCCTGCGGTTCAGCTTGGCATGTGTTAGTGCAAGATAACCTCAAATATAAAGACTGTAATCATAACTTTTCTTCCTTTCTTCTGCCACTCTTAACTCACATCAGAAATTTGCCTTTGTTGTACCCACGTTGTTACCAGATTAATTTTCGTTTCACTGGGTGTTTTTAAGCACCAAATCAGTCTTTCTATACGACCATTCAGTTAAAAAACTTTTGGATTAATTATTGGCTTTATTCCTGTTTATGGTGTCAACACACTGTGTAAATGCTACAAATTCAGCTACTTCAATTTTTGTCTTGCCTCCTGTACTGTTTTTTATTATTATATATATTATATTATTATTAGTACAAGAAAATTGTCTTGAAGTGGTGAGATTTACACTTAAAATGTCAGACACAACATGATGTTTTGTTTTTTATCAGTTTACCAAAAGTCTATTTTCAGGTGCTACTATTTTCAACCAGCAAAGATAAATACCCTCAGTGTAAAATAATTGTAATCACAGAACAGCATCAAACCCTTATAACTTCTTCTCATCAACATCCTTTGTTGAAAGGTGCTGTGAAGTTGGGAAGTGTGAACCTATAGGCCTGATAAACAACCTGACAACATCTGTAAAGTAAATTTTTTGTTGAATTTAAACAGTGAATTTTCTACATTGACCATTTCATTCATGTTCCTGGTTGTATTAGCCTCACTGACACTTCAGACTTCAGCAAAGGAAAACATGGATAACAAACACACGCGCTGTCACTTAAAAAAACAAGCAGTAAAAGTAAAAAAACACAACTGTGAAATGTGATATTTGTGTAATTGTGCTGGCAGTAAATCTATATAGTATATGGACTGTAGGCTATTGAGCTGTTAGCATTTAAACATGGATGACCTACACACTTGCTGTCCCTGAATCCCTCACACACAGGACACATCTATTTAAAACTAAAGAGGATGTAATTTGCCTTCTTTTCCCTGCTGTTCAGTGTTTAATGTCTTTTTTATTTTATTTTGCCACACAGCGTTTCTATGAACACTACCACATGTGCAGAGAATATGTCTGTCTACATCTGTTAAGGCTGTTTAGACCAGTAAACCTGCAGTTTATTTGCCTTACAGTATGGCGTATATACACAGCTCTGTGCACATGGGTGGCGTTCATAAATGTAAAAAAATATATATGTTTACTGCTGTCTGATGAAATAAAACTAGATTAACACAGGTATTAAACACCAAACAGCAAGAGAAATTAGATGAATTATGACCACTTGGGATTTGAACACACACCAGAGCTGCTGTTTCTGAGATAGCTAATGCTACATAGCATTCCTTTCTTTGTTATGAGTGTAGTGCAGCTCAACTATTCACTCTGTTGTCATCTTAGTAAAGATTGTTGTTGAAATATCATGTCCTGTCTCAGATTTAAGGAATCTGAAATCATGCTGATTTTACTTTGTGTGAAAAAGGATTTTGAGTCAATATACAGTGTAATAATTTTTATACACTTCTGTAGATTTGACTAATATAATTTCAAAATGTCTACAAAGCTAAAGTGAAAGAAATCAAACCTAATAAAATACACTCACACAAAAGTAAATGCGCTCAAATGTTGTACAGAGAGCATTTGATGGCTTTTAATGGAACAGATTGCAGCAGTTTATTCTTATTATCGTGCTGGCTTTGGTATTTCTACACTAGGAAGCAGACATTAATTCCCTGCAGGACTGGACCTGAGAAATTCACTAAAGAAATCTAATAAGACCTTTGAGAAGATGAATCTACCTTATTACCATCAGTAAAATAAATGTGCGTTTCCATGATTCACTGTGGTCTTTGTCCACACCATTGTGCTGTGGGTGTATTTAGTGTAGAGTACAACAAATGAGTTAAAGAAGATTTGGTAAATACCAAAAGCAACGTACTGTCACATTTGAATTTCAATGGAAGTAATTGTTCAGCAGCATATTGTTGACACCATGACACAAGACTTTTAATGTGAATATTTTTCATATTATATATTTTCTCATTCTTTTATAAAAAACATAATTAGCTTAGATACAGCATTTTTTTTATATGTATGAACATTTAAAAATTTTTTTATTTTTAGTAACCTATTTTACCTTGTTACACGTTCCAACCCTGTCTTCTAAAAATAATGTTCCAATGCTACTAGTATTATGATCAGATATTATGGTGGACAAAATCTTTTGCCTGGTACATTCAATTGATTTCTTCTTTATATATTGACAACTTACCATTTATGTTAATAGTGAACATACAGCACATATTGTCATTATGTTCATAGAGAGCATAAGCAGAATTGCAGTTACATTCCCCAAAAAAACATATTTTCAATTGCAGTTTTGTTGCACTGAAACCTAATTTTAAGAGGACTGGATTACATAAATTTTTTTGCATGAAAACTGACATTGCCATAATACCGGATAACCTTTATCAATATTTTGATCTTGTTAAAGCTTATTTGAGCTTATTGTGGAGTGCAGCTCAGACAGTGTTGTTTTTCAAAGAAATGTCAAAGATTCAGTGATTCCATTGAAGTTGTATTTGTCACAGTGTACAAAGGCCCCTGAAACAGCCTTGGAACTCTCATGGGACAGAAAACTTTGCACAGATGTTCTTTTAAGTGGCTATCGATTCATTACATTTATTACAGGAAAATACATTTATTTAACCCCAATTAATATACAACAAATAGTCTTTGTAACATGATATATTTTTAATATGCGTATGCAAGTGCAGACACATTCGGTTGCCCTCTGTTTATACACACCTCTGGCCCAAAACAACTGAGCAAACAGGACATAATTGAGCTGTGCTTCGGAGTGTGTTGTAGAAAATAGAGGCAAGCTCTCAGCGGGGAGTCTGTCGTAGTGATGTAAGACACGGGTGAATACAGTGAACCGAAAGGTCATCAGTGAAGGGCCCATAAATCGTCTTGACACTCAAACACACTTCTAATCAGCCCGGGTTCAAATAATATTATGGTTGAAGAATTCTCCGCAGTCATTAGCTGTTGCCAAAGACTAACTTGAGTGTGGCGAAACTCAGGGGGTTTAAAACCACTGCAAGCTCAAGGCATGAACAATAATTATGTATGTTCACAGCGAGTGGTTCAGGCAGGTAGAATGCCTTCCACTTTTCTACTCAAACGTTCTTCTATTTTCTGCAGACTGATCAAATATTTCAGTTTAACCCTCAGCCCACACAGGGAAACGGTGCAGGATTTTTTTTTACACACACACGTCTTGCTTTAAAACTCCTCCACCTGGATCCAAACTTTTACACTTGAGCCAATCACAACTACAAGTCCAAAACCTAGCAAAGTTAGTTTATTTGTACCTCTCCTGCCTAACTCGTGACAAGCAATTATTCCACACCCTATATCTCACTGAAGTCTGTTTGGATACCCATTCTGCACCGGGGGATGTGTTTGGCAGTCGTGTGTTCACAGTCATTTCCACAATGGACTCCCTCTTTTCAAATACTGTAACTCCAGCCAGTAATTTGCTCATACATCTTTGGGAACAGCTCACCCAACCACAAAAAAGCCTTAAATCCCGTAGCTAAAACAGGGATTGAGCTCCAAAGGAGACATTTTTATTTATTTATTTGTTTGTTTTGGACAGAGTTCTTGTGAGATGGAGGAAGTGAGGATCTTTCGAAGAAGATCTGTACTTCCTGTGTAAGCTGGTCTCTGAGGTTAATTATTACAGTATAGACAGTAATTTGCTCTTTGTATTGGTACTTATCTCCCCTCACAGCTGGTGTGTTTTGTCGAGTGGACGGCCATTAATCAAACCTTTCTCCTGCAGGAAGTTGGACAATCCATCACCTCAGTCTCTTCCTTCCCCTCTCTCTCTGCTGCCTCTCTTGTCCCACTAGGCACTAAACCTTTTCATTTTACATGCCCAAGTGCAACCTTGAATATCATTTTTGCATTTTCCTGCAATGATGGGTTGAGTGAATCATGTGCACAAATTGGAGCATTTTGCAGGAAGTGGTTTTGAATGGTTGAAGTGGGCTGTTTGTCTGTCACTGTGGAAGAATGGTTAAGAGAATGCAATCATTTTACGTCCACTTGGCTGACATTGAAGTACCTATTCACAGGCTGCACAATGAATCACTGCTGTTAAAACATCTGCTTGTCATACCCCTCAGTGCCTGTGAATTAAAACAGGACAGAAACGTGTTGTTTCATGATATATAAAGCCATTTTATTATTTATTAACATTTTAAACTTTACCATTTTGTTTTGAGCAGGTTTAGGGAGGTTAAACAACTGTGCTTGACATGACACTGTAGCAATGAACAGATTATAAGTAAATGGGTTCCTGTGCACAAACAGTAGGCATTCACCGCTTATATAGGACCTCCCTAGAATGAAACTTTGTCTCTTTGTGGTCATTTTGTTTCTCCCTGTTTGGCTGTTTTATTAACGTTTTTCTGCATTTCTATGGTCATTTTCTGTCACAAACATACTCAAGTTCACTGTGCATGGTAAATCCAGTCTGTTCTTGCTTGTGCTGTCAGCTTATTCACAGATTATTCTAATACTTACTACAGCAAGATAAAAACTGATTTTTGTCACGTTAAATCACTTACACATTCATCCGACCACACGTGTGTGACACACTGCACCTTGTCGACGCATCACGTTTGTCCGCCATTCATCCTGCAGCATGTTCTACGTGTTCTAACAAAAATAAATTAAAGTGTACATATGATTTAATGCCGTTAGATAATATGATTAATAGCGTTTGGTCCTGTTTTGGTTCGGTACGCATTCTCACCAGGCGGACCGCACCAGAGTTCGGCATTTGGTGTGGAGTCAAGTGAAAAGAGACCACCTGTTTTTGGAGGTCTTGGTTCACTTGATTTAGTGCGCACCTGAGTGCAATTGATGCTTTCACACCAACGAAAACGAACTGAACTAAGGGCTTTTGGTCCGAATGAGCCGTTTGGTGCGCACCAACTGCTGTTGGTGTGAAAGCGCCCTTAGTTTGTATTTTTTTATTTATAATTTTATCTTCCATATATGATGCATCAGAAGTTTAGCATGAAACAGTGACACAACTATAAACTATATTAAATATTACATGCATGTAGTATCTAGTACATAAGGTGATTTATAGTACAATACACTGGCTTGCAATTGGTGTAGACTAAATCACAAGTCCCCATTTAAGTGGAAATGGTACAAAAAGTAAAGTTGTGAAGTCCTATTAAAAGCAAGTTAAAATGGAAGCAAAGGAGAAAACAAAGACTTTTTACTAAATCTGAAACTAGCTGAGGATTTATGGTGCATATACAGTAGTTCATACAGTGCTGAATACTATCAGCATGTGGTATGAAGCATTTTGCTCATACACATTTTGACAAGAATAGAGCTCCCTTCCTGCTCATGAAGGATTTTTAAAAATGTAACTTTGAAGCAGTCATGCTTTTGTTGCGTATCGGATGGATTTCTACCAGCTACAGACAAAACCTTGTTTCATCTGCTTCATACAGAATGTTGCTGTCCTCGCTATCAGCTCTGTTTTGTTCCTCTTTGCTCCGCCACTCTACAGAAGATCTGTAAAACAGTGGGTGATCTGCCAGCTTGTACCTCTAAAGACCCCTTCCAAGTCTTTTGTCTGGGATGCACCTTACTGGCACATGTGCACACACACAGTGTAATACACAGACAACCAAAGAATTCTCTTCAGGTTTATTGGCTGTGACCCTGCTGCATTATAAACAATCCAGTCCCCTCAAAACTATGCAAAAAGGAGCCTCCTTGGTGTAATGATCCCTTGTTTTAGGCTGCAACCAGTAGAAAAACTTTTTAAAAAAGAGAGAGAAAAACCTTTTTTGTGGGCATGATACTGAAAGGATTTCAGTGGTAAAAAGCGGGGAATGAGAAGCGTTCTGTAGCTCGACTGCCTGACTCTGACTCTTGCCTCAAACCAGAATGCACTTATTCAGTTTTTTTTTTTTTTATGCGTGAGCTGAAGCATAAGGGCTCAAGCTGAGTAAAACAATGATTCAAGGTTGCAGTGATAAATGAGCGTGTGTACTCTTATAGCAGAAGGTCATGTGCATTGGCCCCCAGTATGCGTCTGCCATCTAGCACGCAGCAAGGGTGCACTGTTGGCATGCCACGACACGACAATGCTTTTTTTCCTCAGATTCAGCGTCTGCCACAGGCCAATTTCATTGTTTTCTGCATCAAGCTTGAGGCACACTTAGGATGGGCTGAAGACACAGGCAGTTTAACTTAACTTGTCTATCAGATAGTGGATTATTATTTATTATTAAATTTTTAAGCTTATAGGCTAAAGAACTGAGTGCGTTGCTTGAGAAGAGAAAGAGACACATCCTTCTGCAAGGATCAAACCTCAGAGACTAATCAGAAACTGCTAATGTATAATTAAGTGTGATGTTCAGAGGGCGCCCAAAAGCCACAAAGAGCCACATTAACATATTAAGAGATTGCAGTGAGCTACTGGCACTTTTTCACCTTTTTAATTTTGGATTGCAGTCATCACTTAATTCTCACTGTTAAATAGTGTTAAGTACTTTAATGAAGTCAAGGTCAAAGTATCACACTTAATGACTAAATGCATGTATAAATAAATAAGTCTTTGCAATTTTTAAAAATTTATTGTGTTCTTAAGTAGAGCTGCAACTTTTAGTCATTTAAGCAATTATTTAATCAACAGAAATGAATTACCAGCAGTTTTGATTAACCCTTAAATATTAAAATGTATTAAATACCAAAAAATCACTGATTTCAGCTTCTCAAACGTGAAGGTGTTGTGCTTTTCTTTGGGTTTAAAACTATTTAAGATTAAAACAAATAATTTGAATATGTAACCTAGTCCTATTTGAATTTACAACAGACATTTTAAATATTAATTAAATATTTAAATTATCTACAGACTCATTTTCAAAAGAATAATAAGTGACGCCCATACCTCATACTTTTGTGTGTTTGCCATGTCAAGCAGCTTCATTTATGATAGATGAACACAAAACATCAAACAAAGCATTTTACATAGATATGTACATCAAAAAATCCTCCAACTCTGCTTTTCTCTGCTTCTCCTTGTCTCTTCTTCATTTCCATACTTGAGTTTTCTCTCCGCCTCTTCTCTCCTGGGTAAGACTCTCTGTTTGACAAGTGCTTTACCCCTTCCAGCTTTTCTTCCACAAACAGGTCAGAGGAAGATCAATAATGTGTGTGGATAGGCTCTTATCTGTGTCCAAAGGAGGCCTTATCAGCCTCTCTTAAATGGTGTTTCATGAAAATTCCTTGAAACGTAATCCTCCTGGAGATGGGAGACAAAAGAGAAATGGCTTACTATCAAAATAAATATCAAGTGTGTTGATGCAAATAAGTTTCACTTATCTGCTCTGTTCATATCACAACAATTGAAGCTCCAGGGGAAAAAAATAAAATACTATCACTCGGGTAAAAAACTGAATAGCTTGTAGCACTCAGGAATATCTTGAAACTGTGTGTTAATATGTAACAGTATATCTTGCTGAGTGTACTCGACTGGAAGGCAGCTGGAGGAACGTGCTGATAAGCTCTGTGTACTTTCTATTAGTCAAGCAATTGCATGTACTACAGAGCAGGGTGATGTTAGAGAGGGCTTCTTCTGTGCACATCCCAGGACTATATTGTCCACTTGCTGGATTAAAAGCCACAAAACAAGTTTTATTACACTGATGGAGGTGTAATAAGTGTAATTATGCACATTACTTATACTGTAGCCTGCACAGAGTTCAAATAATTCAAAGGTTTTGATCAACTTAGACTCAGACCCTTGACCTTTTGCACATTATATTCTATTTTTCAGACCCTTAATTCACTACTTAAAAGAAGCCCCTTTGGCCCCAATCACATTTTTAATGAGCCTCCACCAGCTTATCACACTTGGTTTTGAGCAGTTTATCTCATTCTGCCGGTAACATCCTCCCAAGTTCCAAGTGTCTGTGAACTGACTCACTCTTCAGGTCTCTGTACAGATGTTCCAAGTCTGGGCTTTGGTTGGATCAGAGACTCTGGAGTTTTCTTGGCTGTATGCCTCAGGTCATTGCTGAAATGTGCACCAGACTTCTCTGTATTTGGCTTCATTAATCCATATGTCATCTGATCTGATCTGACTTCATACCCCTCACCACTGGCTGTGATCTATTTGGTAAATGTGTAGATTGATGGAAAGATTTAGCTGATTTATCTATTGCATTTTAAATCTACAGCTCGGTGAAGTGAGCAGTAAAGAAATGCATTTGAATACTTTCTGAAGCCGCAGTATTTACAGCATTAAACTGGCAGTCTCTATGATGACAAGTGTGGTTAACAGTTCTACTCTTGAGATATACCTTCCTAAATTGTTAATTGCTTTGAGATGTTTATCATCCAGGTCGAGTTTGATGGTTAGCCACACCTGTCGTGTGTGTGTGTGTGTGTGTGTGTGTGTGTGTGTGTGTGTGTGTGTGTGTGTGTGTGTGTGTGTGTGTGTGT
>JAUYWH010000002.1:16627235-16648081 GCA_034779795.1 Ctenopoma multispine
TTGTAATTGCTTGTGTCTCCTTGTAAGTCGCTTTGGATAAAAGCGTCTGCCAAATGAACTAAAGTAAAGTAAAGTAGATAGGGTAATAGCATACTACAGTTTAAGAGTTCTAACATAATGTAAGCTTCTTTCAGCTGCTCCCTTTCAGGGTTGCCACTGCGGAACATATCTGCAAATTTAATTTGGCAAGGATTTTACACCGGGTGACCTTGCTGACGCTACCCCCCCATTTATCCGGGCTTGGGACAGTCACTAGGGAAGGACCGGGACACGAACCATCAAACCCTGGGGTTCATAGACGGTTAAGAATTGCTGACTGCTCTACGTACTGCACCACCATTCCCACTAGATATTCACTAAATAAAATAAGAATATACATGTAATTGTTAGGCGGAAAGTTAATTTATAAACCACTATAAAGCGACTTTGTTGTTCATCGTACACTGATTTTAATTCAGGCGAGACTTTATATGTTGAAAACCTGAAGTGCGTTGCCAGGTTGGATGTCAGACTCAGACCTTGACTTGATTTTGAAATTTCACAGCTCTCAGAACCCAAACACCCAGAAGCCTGTCTGCATAGAGGAGCCTACATCGAGTGCAACGTGATGCTTGTTTACATTTGCTTATATTGTTTATACAGCATGTCGCTCTGGAAGGAGAACCTATGGTGGGGATACAAGTGTGTGTGCGCAACAGGAGGCTTGTTTGTGAGTACGCATTAAGTGTGTGTGTGTGTGTATGTTTACACTGCATCCTTATCCACTCAGGTCAAGTATGTGCTTCCTTGAGAGCTAAAATGTATCTAAGTATTCAAATACTACATGTTTGTGTGTGAGATATGATGCACTGTGTCACATGTAAATGGTATTAGTTGTGGCTGCAAGTTAAGGAATCAACCCTTCAGCACAACACAATAATTGGTTAAACCACTGAGATAATCTGCGGTGTGTACTGTACCATTCAGACCTCTGTCGGCTTGTCAGTGACACACAGGGACTGCCCTGCAGTTGTCAGTCATCTGCATTCCCAGTTTTGCAGTGATGAACAGTGAAAGGTTGTGCTGTACCTAATGAGGTTTAATACAATTATACTCCTTTACAGTAAAACTGCACCTTTGTTTTTTATTTGGTCTCCAACAGCTGTATTTATGTTTCGAGTATTGAATAACATGCTTAAAACACTGGATAATGTAAAAACTAGTGATCGACCCACACAGAATTACCACCTGAATCTGCAGCTCAACTTGACGGAGCTTTAGTGAGTTTGAGCTTGTTTGTTTGACTATCTGGCCTATAATTTTTCTGTGTTGCTCAACTCTGACCAGTCTTATCTTGTTGATGGTGCAGAAGAAACCCTCAAACTGGGCGTCTTGTTTATAAATGTTATTTTAAAATCTTTTTGTGTTGTTCACAACACAATAAAAAATGAAATATAATCTGCTTAATCTTTTTCTTTGGTTCAGTTAATTCTGTTCGTGTGTAGCTTGAGAAACAGGAACGCAGAAATGAGTCCTCTGGTTTTTTGCCAGCCCCCTCTGTCTCCATCTCTTGTCTCCATAGTTTCTCTGTAATTTGGAGGCATTGTGCTGATGTGAAAAGAGAGTTGTTGTTTCTTGCCGGTCTGGAGTCCCCCAGCCTCTCCCATACATCCCAAAGCTTTTCCAGGAGGCTGTTTATGTGTTGAGTGCAGCACTCCGTGGAGCTTAGGGCCTAATGGAGTGTGAGAGAGGGGCCTGGGCTTCTTCAGCTTGTGTTCAGCTGTACAAACATGCTGCCATGCTCTTGCTCTCTGTTTCTGCCGGAATCACTATTTCACCTTTTTCACCTTTACTTCTGTCTGTCTGCCTCACTCACAATCTGACACATCACTCACTTTTTCCTGCCTGTACGTGTCTTTTTACTGTATTACATTAGACTGTATTCTCTTTGACCCATTTAATTGGGTATTAAAAGTGACAGTTTTTTAAAGATATTATTAATTAGACATGCCCAAACCGTAATGAATCCATAATATTCCGCATCTTTCAGACTACACAGTACAAGAAAAGGAAATCGCACTGAAATCAAAGTGAAAATTTTGCAGCAATATGCAGCATCTCCACCCAGACCTTGACCAGGGCACTGGCTCCTGGACAGTATGTGGTGTTACTTGGTGGTGCTGGATGCTCCAATACATAATATTCTGTAGGTGATTTAGGACAGGGTAACATGAGGACCAGTCAGTGGCATTAATGTTTTTATCATCCAGGAACTGCCTACACAGTCTGGCTAAATGAGAGCAGGCATTGTCCTGCACTAGGAGGAACCCAAGGAGCGCTGCACCAACGTAAGGTCTGTCAATCACTCTGTGATTGAGCTCCAGTGATGGAGCTGTACAGTACTGGGCTGTGAGCACAGGTTGTATTAGAGAATGTTGGACACTCCTTCCAACCTCATTGAGTCTGTTTCAGACAGTTTGGTGGAGGTCATTTTGTAGGGCTCTTACCTTTACTGGGCTTTTACTGTTCGTCTCTGCACAAAAGGGCAGATCTCCTGCTGTTGGATTGTTGACTTTCTATGGACCTGCCCAGCTCTACCATGCTCTTGAGACTGTGCTCCAGGAGAGGGAGCAATGGCAAACCTTCTTGTAACTAGACTGACTAGGTTGCATATTCTGCATCAGTAACAAAAACACTAGCAAAACACAAAACCTGAGAAGAATCGGTCAGGAAAGATAAAGAGGCAGCATTTACCACCACATGCAAAACCATTTCCTTTTTGGAGCTTGTCTTGCTTTTGTCTGTACGTTGAGCCTGCTACTTTCATTTGCACCAAAGCAAGTGCAACTGATTAACAACCATCGGTGATTCCTAAATGGACAGATTGATATATGCCTTGGTGTTATATTGTGATGATTAAGTGAACCCTGAATTATTTTGAGCAGTTTTTTACAGTTTGGATCTTATATTTCATTATTCACAACATTTTACTCTTAAACTTCTTTCATGATGATCTGTGAAAGAGACGAACTCGAGCTGCATTAATGGAGAAATTGAGGATTTTATGACTATAATCAGTCTTTTCTTATATATTAATTAACCTAATTTGAATTGTTCCATGATTGTGATGTGGAACACAATTTAATCTACTGGTAGCTCTTGGATTAGTAAAGTTGCCTACACAGGCCATGGTGGGGACTTGGGCTTTATATTTGTTTACTTGTATCAGCAGAGCTTTCATATATATTTTCATGTGTAATGATGCGTGTGTGGTCTGTGTATCACTATCATCATGTCTGTGTTACACAGAAACAATGTCTGTAAAGAAATACATAAGGGGAAAGTATAATATAAGTATATATAGTTTCAAAAACAACAAGTTCACGTTAAAATTGTTACAACATCCAATTAGGAGCTGGCTGCTTGTCAGTTGCTTGTTCGAGTTTCACTGTGGGTGAAAGAAACTGTTTAAAACACTATTCAGTAGGAGCAAAAAAGTGAGTAATACATCACTATTAATGAATGAACATAAGAGTAAATGACAGCATGTCTGTGTGAACAGGAAGTAAATCCACAAGATGATTTATTCTTGACTTAATGACCTCACAAGTGTTAACGAGCCACTATAAATTAGGAGTTCATATGCGCCCCTGTTTATGTGAATATTACCATCTTCCATGTCTTGCACCCTCTCCTGCTCTGCAGCATTAACGGGCCGTGTCATGATTAATTGTTCCATCTTTATCCACAATGTCTCGCCAAAACCCTGCCGACACACACTGCCTTCCCAGAACTTGTGCTCTTCAGTGAGCATGGCTATGCGGAGTGGAAATCTCCAAGGTTGTGGCTCACCGTGCTCCAAAGTACAAGCACCTGAAAAAATAAGCTAGCCTCTGCCGACTTGTCCAAATGGAGGCACCGCAGAGTTAAATATAGATATAATATCCCTCTCGTTTCAGCTGAATCCAAACAAATTAAAGATGTCTTTCTAGAGAATGGTTACCACAGAGAGTGATCGTAAAAAAGCTGAGGAAAATATGCTGAGTGTGGCATGACACCAACCAAGCCCTTAATGGTGCTTTGGAGAGATTAATATCTTCATTAATGAGTTTGGGCACACTGCGATGTGCAGCAGCACACTGTTGCTGTGACTGGCAGACTGAAAGCTGCTGGACAAGCAGAGCAGGTTCTTTTAAGCACTTACTGTGTAACAGAGAGGGCTGAGTTCAGATGTGGCCACAATGGGCAGAGCGGAGAGCTGGTGAGTTCAGGAAAATTCCACAGTTGCTCAAAAAATGAACAGAAAAAAGAAACTCATGGACAGATTTCTGAAAAATCTGACTTTCTCTAAATGCAAAGACATTTTAGAAAACACTGGTTGTGGTTGGATCTGTGTTTTTCTGTCAGGCAGAAGTTAAAAGAAGTTGTTTTATCTTTAACATGCAAAGCACTGAAATCATTTCAACAACTAAATGGAAAATATTCAACATTTTGAGAAAGGCACTTATTAGTTTTGTCTTCAAGAGCTGCAAGAGAAAATCAAAACTAACATCATGTATGCACACTAAATGTGAATGTACAGGCAGCAGCCAGTTAGCTTAGCATAAAACCTGGAAACACAGGCTGTGGCTGTAAGCAGTGCAGTGAACAATGTGGTGATTTAATTTGGTGGATCAGGAATCACATTAGAAAAGTGTGAAAAAGAATATGATTATAAATCATGTCAACAACCTATGACAGTCTAAACATGTGTTGTTTAGATTCATTTTTGAACTTCAAACTATCAAATTTAACAATTGTAAGTTATCTATCATTTTAAGTTAGTGTTTACAAAGAAGTCTTAAAATAAGGAACACTAGCCCTACATTTGATTACACAAAAAAACTTTGCACTTGTCTGCTTTTTCAGACTTCTTAAGTTGTTAACTTTTACAGTTAAGATTCAACAAGCCTGCTTCTGTCTGAAGATAAAATCTGCACAACCACATCTCTAAAGCCTTTAAATCTTATAAGAATAAATAAATAGTTTAGCATATAACAACATAAAACTGCCACTATTAATTATTAGTTTATATTTAACAATAAACATACATGTTTATTAGCCTATAAGAGGTGCTACTAGATGGAGCCATCCAGCTGTTTCCACCCTCTTACCAGTCCTTATTCTAAGCTAAGCTAATTGACTGCTGTGCATATTGTGTGGTGTATGTCACTATAGTGTGATATAAAACACTGATCTAAGACAAATATATGAAATTTCCAACATAACTGAAACTTTCATTAAAATTAACTGACAAAATTTGACTGGCAGGAGTGCATTTACATGTGGTCAAAAATTACAGTAAAACACCTGCTGTCTGAGTTTTATTCGGTCAATCTTTTCTCCACATGTCCCTCCACCCACAGTAAAAGGACTCAAAGTGCTTCAGTAATAATTGCAGGGCCAGCTAGGTGACCAGAGCGCACAGATTCCCATCGTTGACAGATTCACTGCTTCATAATGATGCATTAGAAAGAAAAATACTTTTGAAGTTACATTAATCTGCTGTGTGTGCATTCGTCATCTAGAGTAAACCCATCCAGAAATGTATTTCACTTCCAATTTATCCCAGAATGGAGTATTTTCATGGTACTTGTTACATATTTTCCATTTTACAGTACGTGTCCTGTCTGTTTCTCAAACTTTATTACATCTCCATCAACATGTTTTGCTCGGGCTGCAAATGAAACAGCAGGAGCTAAAAGTAATGAGGCTGTGCAGCAGTCGCTAAAACAAGGCATGTCTGATGGATAGATTTTTATAGAATAAAAATAAATTTAATGTCTGACTAGTAGTAATAATATTCTACAGTATAGTACTTGCACTAAACTGTATAAAGTAAATTACCTGTAATGTGTGTTCAAATTCAGCAACATTTTTTCCAGAGGGTTGCATTATTATTATTTTTTTTTGGTATATTTGCCTTAATCAAATGGTACACAGTACTTACATGATAATGTGTGTAAAATAAGAAGTAAAATACATTTTGTTGGCTTATTATTTTCTCAGTGAATCTTCCCATAACGGGATCTGACTTTGTGGCTCATCTTGAGGTTTTTCTCTGGTGTGTTGGCAATTAAACCCAAATGGGTGAAACTAGACACTGAACGTTGAAGAATGTGTAAAACGCCTAACACATGTTAATGTTTGCTGTTCAGGGTGTAAGGGTCATCACTGTTTCCGAGACATAACAGGCATTGTTTAAAACTACTCATTGTTCCCCCCCGAACTTTTATCATCATACTTCTAAAATGTGCCATGATTTACTTCCATTTGTATATGGTCAGTGAGTCCAAGAACACCTTTTGTCTACTCTGTGGGATTTTTAAAAATGCTGTTTAAATTACAAAGACACTCCACAACCTCTCCCAGCTCTATGCTGTGTTTGGAAAGTGAAATACACACAGAATAACAATAATAAAAATATTTATTTTATTATTTATATTATATTATTAAAAATAATAAAAAAATACAATATAAAAGGCATGTTTGTATTCAATGCATAAATTAAAAAATACCCCCTTAACATGGGAACCTGCAGTAATGTCAGCTTTAGCTTTGTAAACAATTGTCCATCAGACATCTACCTTCTAGAGACTCGAGTCCAGGTGGAGGTGCTGCAATCACAAGGTTTACTCAGTCTCTGAATATCTGTTAATGAACAGCAATAATCAATATTTAAATACTAATTGACACCAAATATATTCAAGTTTAGTTTTACAAAATTCAGATGAAAAACTAGAAACTTTAAATAAATATTTTTCACGTGAGCTCAAAAAAACCTCCTTCATTTGGCAGTATTACTGAGGAGACAGGAAACATAGGAGAAGAGAGAGGGTATGGCACGTAGTAAAGGTTCCCAGCCGTGCTCAAACCAAGAATACTGCAGTTATGGGGCATTTGCTGTCACGATTCGGCAACCAGGGTGCTCTAGAAGAATGCCTAATTTTAATTTTATATGTTATTGACACAAAAAAGTAAGTTAACAGCTTAAATCACTATAAATGTAATTAACTTATGTGGATGTAGTTCACAACTGATTACCTGAGATATTTAAAAAGTGGAAAATGGAGTAAATGAGGAAAACATTAAAGAGCATAGACATAACCAAGCCAAAACGGCTTTGAACAAGGTTTTCCTTTTAAAAGTTATTTTAAAGTTGCTACTGCTACTTGTATCCCTGTGCTGATCATTACTGTATCATTTAACTTGCTGCTAACATGCTGCAGGGATTTATGATTGACATTAGGGTAAAATAGTTGTCACATGTACATTTCCCTCATCTCATTCACGCTGGCCTACTTGTCTAATTCACTCTCCATGAGTCTGAACATTTTAGGCTGTGACACTCGTCTTTTAACAACACCACCAGCTACTGTGTGTTCCATCATCCACTGTGTAAAATCTACATGCCTCCAGAAGAGGGCACTCCGTCTCTGTTTATTCTCCAGCCTTAACAGAGCTCTCCTTCTCTGCCTCACCGCCCGACAAGAGCCCCTCAGTGTGACAAGTTTACATAGACCATCTGCAGACCTCCCTACCGCCATAAAAACACTAATCACAAGGTCATAAAATGTGGCTCCATAACGACACCCAGAATGCAGCGAAGGTAGGTCTTAAAATGTTGGACTTAGTGTAGTGTATGCCAGCAAGTGACTGTAGTTATACATGAATGTGGTTATTGATTTAGTTACAGTAGTAATATGTATTAATAAATCTGTTTTAAACCGACATCTTTGGGAAGTTTAGTGAGCTATAACTATTTTAAAACATTTGGGTAAGGAGGAGGTTTAACTTGTTATTTTTAAATGCTTTAAGAAGTTTGTGTGGAGAATTATTTCTCAGTAACTGCTAAGTCATATTAAATCAAATTTAAAGAAGTCTTAGCTAGTAAGGATTATAGTATTTTAGTAAGTCAGTTCCTAGGAGAGATCTATACTATAGAACAATCCAGTCATGAGCAATCAGATGTTATTGTGATGTTAGTGTAGAGTTAACATAATGTCCAAACGTAACAGTTTAAATATCAAGTCTTTGTTTGAAAGATGCATGTTGGTGATTTTCTTATGGATTAATCATTGCAGCTCTAATCTGCATATATGGACAGAAGTTTTTTCTGTGATACAGTTTAGCATGAGAGCAAATATCCATATTATTCCAACCTAATCACGTTAACATAACGGCATAACATTTGAACATTAATATAGCTTTGTTTGTTGTTACACTTGGTAGATTACTTTATAATATAGTAATGTCTGTACTGTCTGCTCCACTCACTACAGACCTGCGTTATTCCTAGGTAAAGTGTGAACTTTGTGATGTCGCGAACTTCAACTTTGTTCTTTCACTGAGTAAAAAAATATTTGTGCATACATTCATACTATAAACTCGTTAAATCAACAAAAACAGGATTTATTCAGGGGGGATGTGATAGATGTGATTTTTACATGTGTCTACCTACGTAATGCTGCAGCCTTAAAGCAAACCTATGTGACAACGAAAAATAATACCATAAAACAAAGTGAAGCATTAATAGAGAGGAGCAACTTAACTCAGAAATATTATTTATATGAACCTGTAAAGTTTGCTAACATTCTCCAACATGCTGGTCTTAACAAAATGCATTTTACTGTTGACAAATCCAACTTCTGGTGTCAATTCTACTTTTAATTTGTAAGAGGAAGATGTTTGTTCCTGTTTCCTAATATTATTATACATATACAGTATATATATACAGTATATATATATATATATATATATATGTATATATATATGTTTTTATTTTAATATTTGTCCATAATTTACAGAAGCCTGACCTCATCATCTGCCAATATAGTCGACCTCTTTCTTTGTTCTTCTCAATCTTTCAAAGCCACAGGAGAGCAGCTGACGGATAACCACTGTGGAGCCAAAATTTATTTCAACAACAAGCTGACACATTATGGGAAATCAAACATGGTGGGATATCAGTGCGGTGAAATCACTGTATACCACCCACTTTGTTCCCAAGCACAGCAGGAGAAAGTCAGAAAGAGAAGGAGGAGAGGTTTTCTCATGAATTGTTTGCAAGACACAGTGCTTGGCTCATTGGCGGGCCCTGAACTCAGCGGGCTGGTGAACGGGCACTTGTCATCTGGAGTGCGAGGCAGCTGGGGTTATCCTCAGAGACACAGTGAGGTGAAGTGGGTGACCATGTTTGAGGTCCGCCCAGCTGTTATTGCCCCTAATATTCAACAGATGTCTGGGAGCCCGGCCCGCTAAGTCCTCGCACATGCCGGAGCAGAGAAATCAAAGCAAAGACCCAAAGACCCTGCAGCCGGCTGAGCGCCGCGATTTACTCACACACATACACAGCTGTTAGAGGCGCGCACACTCACACAGCTCTGTCTGTATTAAATCACTGTCATTAACCATTTAGTGAAATGATAGAGGCATTTAAGATCAGTCTTGATTTTTGGAGGCAGGATCAGTCTGACGTCTACGAAACACAACTCCTTGTTGTCTCTACACATTTCTTCAGTTACACATCACTTCTGAACTGTAACTGCTTGTATTTAATAGTAATGTAAGTAATAGATTTTCTAATTCTGTCAGTTTTAGCCACATTTAATGAGACATTGCAACTAATTAATAAAACCTCGAAAGACTACATCCATGAAAACAACAAACTCCAAAGCCAAAAATATTATCAAGTTATCACCTTGAATATGTTTGAAGATATTTGTTACACTTTGCCTTTTTATCATCCTAAAAATATTGCTCATTTTAATCATATTAAACCCACTTCTCAACTAAAGGAACCCTGCACTTTCAAACATGCAAGCACAAATCGAGTTAAATAAAAAGCACCACTGTGTTCAAACACATAATCCATGCAAAAGCTCTCGTTTGACGGCAAAAATAAGAAAGTGGGAAGCTGCTTTGCTCCAAGTGGTCACAAGGGGGTTGAGCATTTCGAGCCCCAGCTAACACAGCTCGCTTACTTTGGAGAGCGCTTCAGGGAAGGCAACATTAGATATAATGAAACATTCACTGACTCTCTCTCATTCGCCTCCGTGGAGGACATTCTGACTGAAAGCTTTCTACAAGTTGTTATAGTGACCATGCCAGAGCAACATGGCAAGATTAAAGAAGAAAAACACTTAATTTGAGCACTCCCTTTGTGACTGAAACTGAGAGGGAAAGTTTTAAAGCTGATGGTGAAGTATCGTTATGTAGCCCACACTGCCTTTTCTTTATAATTGACAATTATCTTCCTTGCTGCAGTTGTAAATCTTTAGATGCTGAGACTTTAAGCTTCTTTTGGTTCCTCCAAAAAGAAGCATAAAACTGAGAGCTAAAGAAACTAAAATAACATGTTTTTTTTGTTTTTTTGAACAACACAGACATGGATAATGTGTGTTAAAGTTAAATTAAAATGTGCTAGAATGACTGTGTCTATATTTAGTGGCCTTTGAATTGGTAAGCACACAAAGGGGAAGTATAGAATTTCATGATGCTGAATTATTGCAGGAGAAGTTCACATGTGATGTTTTTCATTTTTTCCCCTCCTTAATTAATGCCATTTCCCTGGTTTCCGTTGTGGTGCTGCATGTGTCCCACTCTTGGCCAAAGCACTGGCCATGGAGACACTCCCAAGTATATAAATTCACTTACTCACTCTGAGACACATTGATTCGTACCCAAATATCCAGTCAACTGTGAAAAAGATAGACCCCACAAATCAAGCCCCGGCTCATAACGAGCATTTCTTGCCATCTAAAGAATATATTCATGATTTGGGGACCTTTTATGAGGAAGGTGATGGCAGATTGACACCAGATGTGTCATAAATTATCAACAGAGAGGTGCCAAGCTAAACAGTCCAGCACAAATATACAGTGACTCCAAATATACTGGTAGCGTCAAATTCAAATGCTTTTCATCTGTGCTCGTCTGTTTCAGACTACTGTGACGTCTTTCAGTATCCTAAGAATGACAGATATACATTTGAAAAAATACACAGAATATGTTGATTAATCACATGTAATAATTTTTTAATTTTCAGGTTTTACAAATGTTGGGTTTTGTTCAATTCAACATTGTTTGCATACTTGAATATAATACAACATTTTTGGAGTAAAAAAGCTTATCTTCATCTTTAATGCAATAATTATTTATACAGCTACTACTGCTGCTCATACAGCTTCTGATTTACTATATACAGTTTCTAATTCAACAAAACAATTTGAGAAAAACGAATAAATTGATCAATGGAAATACATTTTTTAAAAATTAAGTGTTACTTGCTAATTTTGTCATCTCTAATGCAATAATCTGTTGCGTGGTTTATATAATATATGTATAAACTCAATATCATTAGGTTCTGGGTTGTGAAAAAAGCAAAACCACCCCGCACAATATGGTACATTTTTCAGTTTTCAAGGACATAATGAGAAAATATAATCAACTGTGGAAATTATAGTAAAGTAAATAAAGCAGCAGCTCTGAAAATGAGGATAATGAATTTTATTAAATGTATTGTCTAAATAGGTGTCTCCAATCTACATATAAACAAAATATAAAAATGTTTTAACTCAAGACCAGTTTTTGTGCATCTTTTAATTTTGGCTCAACTTGAATTAAATCGTTTATGTATGAAAAATGGATGTGACTGTCTGATTTGTTGTAAATGTTGTAAAATTACATGGTATAAATTTGTGATTTTTCTTCCATTAAAATTTTTCTCCTTTAATTCTTAATATATTTCTATAATAAATACACATTGTAGCTAAGGTTAAATGTGAACTAGGTAAACAGTTTTGAAGCAAGGTTGTTAATTTTGTAATGACCATACATGAACTGTTGAACTCCAGTCTCACAGGACCTGCTCATTCAATTTGAATAATCCCTGTGACTGACCCCACAGCATCTGAACACAGTTTCTATGTGCAGCGGCACCAATGACGTCTCTCAGTAGGAACGTGTCCCCCTAGTTAGAGTGCTAGACACTGGTCAGTGTAAGTGAGTGTAAACGTAAATAAACGCCATTATACCCGCCATCTCCTCGGCTCCTGTGACGCACTCGAGGTAAACACAGAGCTTCCTGCAAAATACTTCTGGTGCTCTTGCAATTAGATCAGCCGCAACAGCACTAAACCTTGCAAAGCAAGCAAATGGCGACAAAACAAAGGCCAATCATAATCTGGCGAGAGTAAGCTACAGTAAAAAGTTGAATTATTAAAGAGACTTTAATGCTTATCTAAATACCATCAGAGCCACACAGACAGTGGATGTAACATGGGTGAGCACGATGAGAAGTGGTCGATATGAGCTAATGAAATATGACAAACTGTTTCCACACAAACACCAAGGTGTTCCCTCCAGCACACACGTGTTTGACATGACCATTAGGTCATTTATCATACGACAGGATTTCCAGAAAAAATAATTTTTACACTCAAAATAACAAACGTATCCCCCATATTTGTGTAAACTTGTTTCAAAACCCTTACTTGCTCACGTCTCTTCGTAATTAATTAGCAGAGGAACTACATTCTGAAGGAAACATAAACCCACCTGGACCATGTTTTTTAATCAGCATGATAGGGAAACTTTAATGTGTCTCAGTTGACACTGATTGGTAAATGTTTTAGCTTGAACCAAATATAAGTTAAAGTCTTTGTGTTTCTCTGCTGAGTTGTTATTGGAGGATGATTATGACAATTGCTGCAACTTTACATTACTTGATATGAGTGATTTAGAAGAAGTCTTATATTGTCTTTCAATAATCTTGTGAGGACTGTGAATTTTGTCCCATGTCATTTACACAAGGAGCATCTTTTTGAGGGATTTCTTAAAGGTCTTTATTAACAGACAGACAGACTTGCAAAGTTGGGAACATATCTTTAACCTTTTTAAATGTTTTGTTGCCTAATTCTAGAAAAATTCCAAACTGTAAAATTCCGGCATTTTGAATGGCTGCAAGCCACCTGACCACCTCCAGCACCAAATATTTTGTGCACTATAAAGAACATAGGAGAGAGGAAGCATGTTCCCACCTAACTTGTCCCAGGTAGCAGTCTCCCCATGTAACTTCCTTGACTGGCAATGCAAGATGCATTGTAATTCTTGCATTTGTGTCTACTGTTGGAGTTTGGTTTAGAAGAGGAATCCTGTGTCAGAATTTATAGTCAACATCTAAATTTCAGTTGATACTATTTTTATGTGATACACATTCTTACGTTTGCATTTAATCAATAAACGAGCAAAGGGACTCAGTGGGGGCTTACTACTCACCTTTTGCCTCACAGTTAGCTAGCAGGTTAATGGGGCTCTGCTCGCACAAATGACAAAGCAAAATATAAATTCTAAGACACACGTTTGATATCTGGTTACATGCCAAACGGTTAATACACATTAAAATCTTCTGTGTTATGTTCTAAATGTGTGGACGAAACGCATTAACAGACATTTGCTTTGTGACATTGCGGCCAAACATGGAGGTTTTAACAATTAAATGCACAGTGTGAGTGCATGTACGATATAGAAGAAGACCGTCCACAGAGAGCCAAGGAGACCATTCCTGTAGTAGCTGGTTATTCTATGAAGACAGCAACTCTGACAGGACCACCTAGGCCCTCTGTTTATTGGTTGGGAAAGTGTTTTGGTGGACAGAAGCCGGGTACTGCTCTTAAAGATGTCATAAGTAACCAACTGAGGCAGATCTGAATTCAGGAAGGCAGGGGACAGTTAAAATGAGACTTTTAGGGCTTTTTAGGGGTTGGGGGTTGGTGTCGTTACAGGCCAAGAGGGCACATGGGAGCCATGGCCTAAGGATGGATCCCAGCCGACCCCCTCCTAGGTGTCAATGTTATGACATGTGCAGCGGTCCGCTGTTTTCTCTCACAACAAGAGCACTTCATCTTCCAGGGTGGCCGGGCCTCATAAAAAAAATCTTGATTTACATGCTGGGGATCAGATTGTCCACCTTCTCCTCTTCCTGTTGCACTTATGCTTCACTTCCTGTGGGCCCAGTCTGGACCATCAGGGGTGATAAATAATCTCAGAATGGAGTGGGGAAAAGAGAAACGCCTTTTCTTTTTCCTTTTTTTTTCTTTTGGGGGGGTGGCAATTGGAATGTTTTGTCAGTTCTGCTTTGTTATATCTACCATGACTGTTCCTCAGATGTAAATCACGATGAGTACATTGTTGCTGTAATGACGTCTTGCTTTGTTTGATGTGGAATCACAGCAATGTGCTCAGAACAAATGCAGCATGTAGAGGATTTTAGATGTCCACTCTGTCATAGCATGAGGAGGAATTCTACATATGGAAAATATGTCAGTTAATAAATATACAACATCTTCAGATGACTGCGGTTGTCAGCGAGGTTTTCAGACATGATATTTATTGTCATGTGTAATGACTCATCAGGATTCATTCAGATTTGTACTACTCTGCGCAATGTGTCCTACATTTGTCTTGATAAAAATCATGACTTCTGCGAGCAGACAATGTGAATAGACATGTTTTTGAACATTTATCCTGATACCTAAACAACAAAGTAGACACTCCTTTCCAAAATGACTCATATGAGAGTTTTCTGATGATCCTTATGGTCAAAGTTTGGTTAAGTTTAAGCAATTAAAATAACTGTTAGAGAAAAAGATCGCCTCATGGAAACCAATGTTGACTGTTAGTACAACCACTGTCTCCTTGCTTGTAGTCAGTCGCTTTGTACCCCCGATAATCCGCCAAAACCTCATCTCTTAGGGCTTCATGTGGTAGTATAATGACATTAAACTACTTCCTCCTTTGCTACTGAGAAAGGACAGTTATTAGTTGCACAAGTATAACCAGTTGCTTGTCAGGAAAGAGAAAACATACAAAACTTATTAAAAAGTCTCAACTTCTAAGTCAAGGGACAAAGTCAAAGTTCATGCCCTTAAATGCTAAGAAAAATTGAAATTTGATTAAAACTCTTTATCTGCTGATGACGATTGTGAGATATGATTCAGAGCACCCGCAGTACTGCTGTAAATACACCTGGTGTTGAAAGTATTTTGTCATGTGCGAAAATAAATAATTTAAAGCATTTGTACAGAAGTCTTATTGTTGTCTCTCATTCAGGAGGAGTTTATCTCGTACTGATGAATCTAATCTTACTCTACAGAACTGTTTGTGTTGGGCAATGAGAAGTATTTTAAAATCTTTGTGCAAATAGATGTGGGTAAAATGCTTCAGGGGATTTATCTCAGAGGAAGACGTGAGTTTGGAGTGTGGAGTCTCATAGAAGCGACCATGTTTTTGAAAGAAAAACAGATTTGCTGTTTTAGAAGGGAATATTTACACAAATGAACAGAGTCCTGTCATCAGCAAACACTAGCACTGTCTTCCACTTACATGTTGCAAGTTTATTTATTTTAAAGGACTATTTTGCAATGATGGCAACGCGGCTTAAGACTTGTATCTTTTAATGAAAAACATGGTAATACTGTCCAAACCTTTGACTGGCAGTGTAATTACTGGATCCGTTGTTAAGAAACCAAAGAAGAAACCACTTGAGTCATTCAGAAAATGTTTGGTTGGGCGAACTGGCCTTTTGAACAAGTAACTGTGCAGCAGTGACGAATGTTTTAACCGCTCCATTTACTGTGACAGGTACCAGTCCAGTGACGAGGTGACATTCGTACTTGAACTGACAAATGATTCTTTCTCCACACACTGTAAACTATTGTCTCATCCTTTCCTCTCACCGAATCGAACCACCTACCATTGTCTTTGACACTGAGAGCATTTTTCAAACACAGCCACTGTCAGCACAAACGTGAAGTCACCCTTTTAATCAACTCGTAGTTCACAGGACCTCTGGCGCCAGAGAAAAAAACAACCTCTCATCTTGTGGCACAAATAGGGAAGCCCTTATGCCTCATTGCCATTGCCAATAATATTCGAGCCATGATGATGTTCCCACACAAATATTTCATGTTGTACACGGCATCCAAGACTCACAGTGCATGAATGGAAGAGGAAATCTGCGTTCTATCACTCTTATAAGGCAGTCAGCAAAAAGTAAACGAGGAAAAAGTCTCTTGACGCACCCCACCACGAAGGGTAATGCTCTTAACACCCTTTCATGTTGGAGTATTTCTTCACCAGGCTGTCTACTCCTTTTTTTTAAATTTAAGAGTTGAACTTTACCCGCACGAGGCAAGGTCCGTTTCCAAAGATAATTGAAGTGTTAATTTTAATAGCGATTCCCATTTCATTAATTAAAACAAACATTGCCTCAAGAGCCTGTTGAAGCGGCCCCATAACATCCACAAGTGTTTCTTAAATATGTGTAATATATGCACTGAAGCGTGTTATAAATTAGGTTTTCTTTGCTAAGTGTCCTCGTCTATTTTTCTATGTCAAAGCACATGATTGACTGCACAGAAAAGGAAAACATCTTAATGTGTGTGATGGTCAAGATTTAGGTATTTATTCCAATTTGCCAATACAAAATGCCTTTGAATGTGACTTTTATCTTGACCGTTGAGCTCCTTGTGCAAAAGTGTAAATGCATAAGTGCATAATTAGAGTGTAAGAAGTATAAACATCTTCACCTATTTAAATGATTGCAGCTGCTGCAAATACATTTATCAAAAGTTTATTGCTACAGAGAAGATGACTTATTTTCCTCTAATTTAAAGTTTCAAATAAAAACAAAAACACAGCCAAACATGGATGCTCAGTAAAAAGATGCATGCTATTTTTAAGATTATAACGATAACTCATATGTAGTTTGACATGTTATTAAATGAAATATTTATTGTGACCAGTTGACTCTCTCTCAGCAGGTGCAGGTCACTTAATAAAGCAGAACCTTGTTCATAGCAAATCAATCCAACGCCTACATCAAACTAAACCTAAAATAATTTTAGACCCATCACTTCTTATTATCATTAAGTCTGATATCTCTAGATCTACCAATGAAATTCTAATTTAAAATAAAATGCCCCATTTAGCTGGTGGTTTGTTGGAAACCTGGCATGAGATACAAGTTTATTTATACATCACATGTGTCTGGTCCAGCTCACAGCTGGGTGCATTTCATTCTATCAAAAGCTCCCTTTTTAGTCTTTTTCAAGTTCATTTTCACGCCTACAGTGTGTACACTCAGCAATGCATGTTGGAAGAAAACATTACTGTAAATCGGATCGTGTTTTCATTTCACTCGAACACAGAACAGTCAATGAGTTTCACATTTGTCTTGTCAAAATATATGATTGGCTGATATTTCAAAATATTAACTTCAAATGTCAATATGTACTGTAACACAAACCGTGAAGTGACTACATGTAGCTGCTGGACAACAGCCCACTTTGAGAACGTGGTCAAGCGGATAAAGGAGCTTTTCCAAGTTTTCAGTTTTCAGTTCAACATCAAATTCTTGCAAAACAGAGTTGCCCTGTGGTGATAATGAGATAACTTTCTTCTCAGGATGTAGCACCTAAAACTCATGTAAACTAAAAATGTACACAAACTTAAAGCTAATCTGATGTAAAAAAAAATATCACTTTTTTTAACATCTAAGATGAAGTTATTCATAGCAACAATGCAGTAAATGCTATGTGAACACTAAAAAATGACCTCATGTAGGCTGGCTTATTAGAGTCGAGCAGTGAAGCACTCCAAGGCGAAGAATCATGGTTTCCCTCTCTATTTTGACAGGGAGAGTTATGCCTCACAAGCACTAGATTCACCACCAAGCCTCATAAGCTTGTGGAGAACATTTAGGGCGCCACAGGGGCCTCTTGACCCAGGAGGAAGTCAGGAATATAAAAGGTGACAAATTGGTTTGTAACCAAACAAAGACACATGCAGACACTCCCACTGTAGGAACATAAATGATTACACAAATACCAGTTTGCAAAAGTGAGGAACTGTCAGGAAATAATTCATTTGCTACTTTCTTTTAATATTAATGCCAACCTTTGGACCTCTGCCAGTCCAGTTACAGGAAATGTAAGAGCAGTAGGTCTCCCTACAGCAGTCTATGATGAATGGAGCACTATGTGGGAGGAAAACCAGCAAACTTGTTTTAGAGATGCAGAAAGTGACCAGAAGTCTCTTTATATGGCAATAAATGAGAAGGGGGTGTATTCAGGTGTGTCTTTTTTGGTGCATGGCAGTGAGAAGAGCTTGATTATATGATGGGACGTGGGTCCGCAAACCCTTCACCACACTGTTCAGTTCATGAGGCCGAGGCTCTGAGTGCATCCCCTCGGGATGAGCAAGTGCCTCCCTTCTCTTAATTAGAAGTTTCCACCCCCAGCCCAGATACTTATTTGTCTATCATCCATCACAGAGACTGTTTCCCTACTTCTTATTTTTCTTGTTTTAATAAAATCATACAAGTATGCCTTTCTGGAATACTTAGAGCCCCGACTCTCACTCTCTAAGCCCATTGCAGTACAGTGAATGTAAATAGCAAAGTGTGTGGAGACATATCCAAGCAGACAAATAGAACAAATTCCAAAATAAAGTGAGACATGCCATCGAAATCCTAATTCACCCAGCACTCTCTCTGTTTTTTGCCCTTGGGGAGTGAGGATAAGAATGTGGCCTGTCATTTCATCTACCAATCGCCTTGGTGGTCTTTGGCAAAACCGCTGTCAGGGAATCCCCGGTGTGTGGCTGACCTCTTTCCCCATACCTCTCCATTCATCTGATGGAAGTGAAACAGGCCATGCTGCCTCGACTGGTCCTACTGGCCGATGAAACATGAGCAGGTTGCTCACTTTGATCTGAGGACAGGCAGGAAGAAGTGCCTTGTGGTAAATTCATTACTGTGGAAAAGCAGCTTTGTCATGCTGCTGCTGGGAGAATATGCTGATTGACATGTTGTTAGCCTAAATTTTCATCTTTAAAGCTGCAATAAGCAGCTTTTGAGAATCAAACTAGTAGTAGCATGAAACTTGAATCAGTATGCCCAGCCTTTCAAGTCTTAGTTGTTATGAAATTGTACAAAAAGTACTAGTCATGCAGAAATAATGCAGATCAGCATCTGATTGAAAATTCCTGGTCTATCTCAGATTTCTCCATCTGCTGAAGCAGTGCCGACATAAAGTTTTGATCTAAACCAAACATTTTTTGGTTTCTTTCCTCTTCAAGGCCCTGCATTTTCTTGTCCTTTTTTGTGTACACTGGCTCAGTTTCTGTATTGCCAAAATTGGCAGCTTGTTGACCTGTGAGTCCGCTTTTATTGACGGCCAAGAGCTTGTGCCAGAGAAGTTAGCCTTGTCTGATTGTTAGAAGGGTGAGCCTTACTCGGAAATGCACTGCTGCCAGTTTGTCCAGTGAGTCTGGGTCACTGGAGGCTATATATGTTTTGGAGTCTGTTCCTCCTAAATTTTAAATGACTTCAAATGATTATTTTATTATGGTTTATTATAAACGGGGTCTTATTTTTTATAGTTTAAGATGATGATCTAAACTGTTTATTGTTTTTTTTATGAGTTAGTTGAATGTTTGATTCATAAAATGTCAGAAAATATGTCCATCCAAATATCAGAGACCACCTGACTGTTTTGTTCAACCAACAGTCCAAAACCCAAAGTAAAGAAATTTACTATCATAAAAAAAGGAGCATTACTTACATTTGAGAAGGTGAAACCAACATTTATTGTTTTTCTAAAATAATTACTTTAACCACATGTTGTTAATCCTTGCGATCCGATGCTTTTCTTTTCTTCTAAAACAAGTTTTTGAAATATTTTAAAATGAAATTATATGGCTTACAGTGCTCTAACTGTGTCTTTGAACGTTACTGCTTCCAACTGTCGATCACCAGAACAGCATGAAACTGACTGCAGGAACATGTAGCCCTGAGATCCGGGAATGCAGCAACAAGGCTTATAAAATGCAGAGCAGGAAAGGAAACGCTAGAAGTTGATCTATTATGGGAGGTTAACTAACTTAATTGTAAAAGATAAAGGAATAGTAAAACTACTACAAATAAGCAACATATTATTCTGTCTCTTTTACTTCTTTGTAGCAGTGTTGCTCCAATCCCAGATCTCATTAGCTTTGGTGAGTACAATGTTATTATAACCAATAGAAATAATGACCAAAGGTACAGAAATAAGACCCAGTACTTTCTATAAATGAGCTTCACTGCTTCACTGTTACACAGGAACCACCCAGGAGTGTTAAAAGTTGGCCTGAACATCTGTAGACACAGAGACATCTATAACATACTTTACTTTGTCCATATTTTAAGATGCTGGAGCATCTTCAGGTGCTAATAATTCTTTTTCATTTTATTAGTCAATTTTAAACTCGGCTTTGACTGGAATATTATTTTTTTGTCATCCACTCTAAAGGAAATCTTGCACTGAGAGTATAATTTGTTTTAGATTAGTTTAAAACATAGTTTATGAGGACATAAAAATAATATATTTAGTTCAGTTTCTGGGGACACAGCTATCTCAGAGGGCTGGGCTGTGAATCCAAATCTTTATTGTGCTTCAAACCAGAAACCAGTTTAATAATATAGAAAATCCCTAAAAATGATGAAGACAGTGAAGTCTGTTCACATTTTGTGTGGGAGGCACAGCTCAAACGTTAGTTGATGTATTTTCTGCAAAAGTAGTTTATTTCTTTTCTTAAAAGGCTGCATGGTGCCCTTCATTTTTCAAGGGAGCCTACCTGAAAAAATATCAAGGTACCTGTAACACTTGAAACTTTAATCCCATTTAGTGTTTATGTACTTTCTCATTGGGCGAGCAAGTGTGTGTGTGTGTGTGTGTGTGTGTGTGTGTGTGTGTGTGTGTGTGTGTGTGTGTGTGTGTGTGTGTGTG
>JAUYWH010000002.1:16656376-16770786 GCA_034779795.1 Ctenopoma multispine
TGTGTGTGTGTGTGTGTGTGTGTGTGTGTGTGTGTGTGTGTGTGTGTGTGTGTGTGTGAGAGAGAGAGAGAGAGAGAACTGAAGGTCGTCCTGCTGGTGATTCCAGCAGGTTTTAGTTGGACACTTCCATGTATTTAGAGCCAAAACATGTGGTTGATAATCCGAAAAAGAATCTACAACTGTTTATACTCATGTTTTAGTTATTTTCTAGAACAAGTTATATGTAGAATCAGATTTTTTCTAAATTTTTTTTTTTTAAGTTTCCCAATTTTGCAGTATTGTAACTTATAGTTAATATTTATAACACTAACACGTGTTGGTAACTTTTTGCATTTGTGACTCCTCCTGATAAACAGATAATGAATGAAAGCATCAGTATCAGATGGTTTTTTTATTGCTGTTAACAAAGAAATATGAAGATATCAGTCTGGCTGGTGTCTTGGGTGATGTTTCTCAATACCTTCCAACATAAATTACCCAAACAATTAATCAATTAAATCAAATAGATTAAAGCAGCCGGGGTGATTGGATGGGGTAACATGCAGTGTCCAGTACTGTAGAACTGCTTACAGTACTACAGTGCCCATGTTTGTGAACACGACACATATGTGAGAGTGTGGATCAATCGTTTCATTTGTGGATATTGGACAGTGGAGCTCTGTGGTGTCCAAAAAGGTGCAAGCTGTAAAGTGTCTGTAGCTACAAACACAAGACAAGGATAGACTGTTGTTTTTTGTATTTTTACAGATTTATCCCTTAGGTAACGGAAACACATGCAGCCCAGGTCTGTTTTCACAGATTCTCAGTTTATTTAATATAACAATGGAGATTACATATGTATCATTGTGAATATTTAAGTTCAGCAGAGAAAGACAACAGTCTTCACTAGAAAAAGTGAAGAAATAGCGTTTACTCCACTGTCATAGCCATGACTAGTTTGGTGGAACAAAAAAAATGCAATATACATCAACTAAAATTATTTAAACTGCAGTCTGTGGGAAACACATTGAAATTATTGCTCTTTAAAAATACAACTGAAAATTGAACTCATTGATGGACTGTGGCAGTTTCTCTTTGACTTTAACCTGGTTGAATTTACAAGTAAAGGCAAAATTATTCCTTGAAGCTCGTCTTCCTAAGTTTGACACGCAGCTCCAGCAGGAGCGGTTAGAGCTTTTCAGGAATCCCCAGTGGAGCTCCGGATGTCGTCAGTCCACCGCCTGCTTATTTTTCATGCTTCTATTGGGACATGCAGACCGGTGCCTGCACTTGTTTGGTTACATTTGTGTTTCTGGGAGATAGGAACCAGATTTAACTCATGTAGCACTGAGCAGCAACTGGACGAGAGGACGCTGATAGAGTGGGACGACTGTGTAGTCTGCTCTGTCTCTGCAAACTCGCCCTTATTATATTACCTTTAAAGTGCTTTGTCACAGGAGAGAGGCCGAGATATTCTGGTTTGTTTCACCTGAGGGCCGACTGCAACAGCCTCAGTGTTGTTTTAAGAGCCTTATTTTAACGAGCATGTGTGGAGAATGTTTCCAGTTAAACACGCACTGTTTATTTATGGAATATTTTCTGACACGTACTTACACCATTATCATCCACACGTGCTGCCTCCGAAAGTGCCTGCTTGACGAAGACCACGTCATATTTATCCAGAATAGGCAGAGCAGAAACAGTAATAACCAAATGGAGAACTTGCCTCTTACAACAAAAGGATAATCTACACTCACTGATTTTAAATCTGTATTTGTTTTATTGTTGTTGAATGTCTTGTATCATTAGGTGGCACCTTTTGTATTTAGAATGTTTTGCTGAACTGATGACACATGAAAGATTTCCTCAACGAAATAATTTAGCTTGTATGCAAAATACATAAAGCACTGATACTGATACTGAAGGGAGTGTTTGATAGTTACTGTATTATGTAGCTTAGTGTAATTCAACTGAAACACCCTGAATACATTACAGAGGATGATTTGCACTGAATATATTCTACTTGTCTCTGCAGCGTTTGACATCACACAGGACATCTGAGTTTGACTTCTTCATAGTCGATAAATGTTGGAGAACAGTGTCTGTTGCGCTTCTATTTGTTCTTGGGTTGAGATGCACACTCAGCTGTGTTTGGGCTTGTGTGACTTTTCGCAGACATGATGAAGATGCTGCTATGGGGAGAAGAGGACGTCGATGCTGTGATGTACTAGTACATGTATTTTTCTTGATTTATATACACAAATTCATTCTCCAGGTCACATGATGGCAGCAAGCTACCACTACCACTAAAGGTTTTGGCTTTGATGATTTTTGTTGTCATTTGATGATTTATAAATTCCCTAAATTGAATGTAATATATAATTTATCTATGAAAACTAAATCTGCAAAGAAATTAGTAAAAAGTAATTGTAGTGGAAAGTACAGTATTTCCAGGACTGGAAAAAATTCTTTGCTCAAGTAAGTAGATTCTTTACAATTTACAAAATAGTACGCATACTGTACTGAGAAAACAGTGTAAATTCAATTGGATGCTCTTGAAAACAAGTAATTAATTAAAATAAAGATCAAAGATACTGAGAGATGTGGTGTGGAACAAAAACAGCACATCTGCAGCTTCTAACCTCTTTATGTACTGACAAGTGTGTCATCCATAATAATGCATCTTCTTTAATCAGGTGATTACATTTTGTAATAATCTTCATTTGCAAAATTAATTAAATCTCTGAACTATAGTGAAGCACAAAAAAAGTAGCATAAATAGAAATACATGGGTCAAGTACCAGACGTGAAGACGTGAACTTGCAGACTAGTCACAGACTATAAAAGTGACCATTCTCTTTGTAAATGCAGCTGTTCAGACAAAAGTTTGCCACTTGTTTTCAAGTATCCCCTGAAAGAACAACATGCGGTAAAGTGTGAGTTCCATCTATTCCAGTCAACATAACTCTCATATTGTTTAGTGTCAGTGAAGGACAAACTGTCTCAGCTTTAACATGTCTAAAGACAACAAACAACTGGCTCTGTCCATCTTTCATCAAACGCTTTATCATCATTATTTGTCTTGACTCCTGTTCTTCCAAAGCTGCAGAGATAGTTTTTGTGTTCATCTGTGTTTGGACAAGGCCTCCTCTCTAACACCCCTGATTTGCAAAGGGCTCTGCACAATTAGGAGTTCAAACAATATTTTAACAAGTAGGGGTTTTTTCCAGCCCTTCACTCCACCTTTTATTACCTGAGGGTATCAGCTTGTCATTTGGGGGCAGTGGACAGGCAAAGCCAACTCAAAAGGCAGGGAAATAACTCTAATTCTCTATTTGACATTGACAGAAGTCGTCTCTCTTCTCTTTTTTTTCTGTCTTTCCAACTCTTTCTTTTCTGTCCTCACCATCTGGCGCAGCTGCCAGGAGAGGGCTCGGCTGTGACCCCGTTGTCAAGGACACAGATGGGAATTAGGAAAAGTGGACTTGTTTCAAACAATTATAGAAATTACTTTAATATCTTAAAACAAAAAGACGGCGAAATATATTTGTTTGAGATGTTGACTGTCAGCTTGAATTTCCACTCAACTGAGAGTGTGTGAGTTTTTGTGTGACAGACGAACTCCAGTAAAGGACAACGTGGAGACCAGGTGTGTTTTGTATCGGACTTAATCTTCTGTTTGGTTGTACATTCTTAAAACCGAAAAGCACAAGCACCTGTCTGAAAGTTACAGAGGAGCAGGTCGTGACTTCGTGCCTCCAACCCTGAAATGGACACCGACTAATAGAGACCCATCTGTTAAATTGCAATTGAATGTTACATGGCACTCTCGGCTCAGAAAGGCCTTTTTTCCCGTAAGTGTGCAGGATTTAGGCAGACGCTCCAATGACAACTTAATTTCATCACTGAGGAGCAGCGGCGAGTGTTTTTGTTCAAGCCTCTCCCTCAAAATACTGCTCTTATTAATGGTAATTGGTAAAAAGGTGACACATGTCTGACTCTTGTTTATCTTACATTTTAGATAATTTGAGGCGCACTTTTTTCACAAGGACAAATTAAAATTGGAAAAACTCCAGCACAAAGTCTTTTTTCAGGCAAAGATAACTGGTGCTTTGTTGTATTCACACCAGTGCTGCTTTTATTCCACTCTTAAGTTAAGTAAGTTACTTTCTTGGTCCTTCCCAGCCGGACTCAAATGGACAACACAGCACAAACAATACGCAGCCAGTTGATTGTTTCAGCCTCTACTACACAAAAAATCCCAGTCCTAACTAGAAGGCGAAGAAGTACACAGATAATTTTCTTAAGTAACAGTATCAGAGTACAGAGTAAAAGTAAAAATTCTCAATCCAAAATGTTACTTAAGTAAAAGCACAAAGTTTTAGCTCATATGAAACTTACTAAAGTACCAAAAGTAAAAGTACTCTTTCTGCAGAATGACACTTTTCACATCAGTGAATATGGTATTATTGTATTATAATGTGTTCATCACTTTACGTTGCATTAAATCTAATCAATAGAGTATGAATTACTTTAATACTACATGATAGCTTGTGAATTTCACAACCGCAAGTAATTAATGTTTGTGATGTTTTGTTTTAGTAATCTGACATCAAAAAAATCTAGCAGCAAAATCTAGTCTAGTAAACGTACAATATTTGACTCTTAAATATAGCAAAGTCAAAGTTTAAAGAAATATATCAACATCGTACCCTGTAAATTGCACTTAATCCAGTTTAATTAAACTTTATTTATATAGTGCCAAATCACAACAGAAGTCATCTCAAGGCACTGTACACTGTAAAGTGTAGGTTTACAGTATAAAAATATATACAGAAAAACCAACAGTCCCACTTGAGCATGCAAAGATACTGTACTCCCAGTAAATTAATCTTAATAACTCAAAGCAGTTGTAGTCCTTTTAATTGCTGCGTTGATTTGGTCAGACTGCGTCCAGCTCTGACCAGTTGCAGATAATGTAAAGTAAAGAGACTTTTAAATGTTTTATAACCAACATAGAATCATGTGCTCATTGGATATAATCAGTATATAATTACTGTGGATCATGACTGAAGTCATTTTAAACAAAGGTTCAAACTGTTTTTAATGAGGGTTGTGTCGAATATTCATGAATGATTTGGTCGTCTCTTGTGCTGTATTTTTTTATTAAAATAAAATGTATCTGGTATCTAGTGTCCACTGCATGCACAAAATATCCACTATATCATCAGTCATCAGTCTACATTTGCACTTGTAGTTCATCTGATCATATAAATTTTATTACAGAAAACTGTCTGCGACAAAAATTATCTTTCTTTTCAGGACTTTCTGTTTGTACAGTGAGTTTGAGAACAGGCAGGTGGAGCTGTGTTTACAGAGCAGAGGCAGCAGAGGGAGTACAGCACTGTCTGGGGGGACTTGTTTGTGTTGGTATGTGTATTTGTTTGTGTGTTTGTTTTGTGGGTGAAAAACCTCAATAGTTGGTACATTTCTCAACATGCGATGTAGCTGTTTCTGTACACACCTACAACTTCTCTGCTCTATAACTAACCTGCATGTTGTGTGTCTGTGTAGAATCTCTAAATGCTTCTTCTTCACATAAGTCGCTGAACTAAGTCTAATCCCTTCCTACAGACAGCTTGACTGGTTGCCTGATTTCAAAGTCAAAGTAATGCACAAAAGCAGTGAAGGGCAAATCTGGGATTGAGCTTGTCTAATGTTTTCAAAACGGCAAACTGCAAAAGGCCCCATAATTGAAACACGGGACCCCAGAGGGCACGACTTCTGTCAGATCAGCCGCAGACAAGAACTGCCAGAGCCACGTACGGCAGGGAATAACGGCTAATTAGCCGCGTTTAAACATTTCCTGGTTTGAAGAACTTAAAGAGTGGGGGCCACAATCACACGAACAATAGCTGCTCACTTGCTGACCCCTCCTGAGTGTGGATGAGATGGTTGGTAACATTTAGGGAAACAGGGCCATGAGCCGTGTATCAAACTGAACCATTTGACCTGTGGGATTACCTGCCACAAAGATCCTGCATGTGTAGATGACTGATGATAAAGTTAGTACAAAGAAATGTAATCATCCTGCAGCACAATAAATTAAAACTAACAGTCATGTCATTATTGATTAATGTGCTTTGTACTTTCTTAATTCAAATCATTTGATCTATAAAACACCAGAAACATTGCTAACAATGGTCATCACCGTGGCACCAGGTCATATTACCTGTGTGTCGGACTAACACTCAAAACATGTTTATTGTCACATAAACACATTTATTATGTGTTGCATTAAGAAATGGAGATTATTTGGATTACAATGCACATAATGTGAAATAGTAACAATGTCCAGCTTTTGCATTAGAGGTCTGTGTGCTATTTTGGGGTAGGCAGCACGTGCAACAATGTAAGTTCATCCTACTTCCTAAGAAAGGCTTTTTATTAGAATACAACTAGAAAATACAAGAAATATGTTCACAGTATTAAAAAACAGAAAAATATTAGAATAAAACAGCTTCTATAGGCTAATGCGACACATATTTAGTGTGATCTCTGTAGAAGAATGAGGTCAAAGACAAAAACAGGAGTGGAAGACCTGTCAAAAGATGATGAGAAGTTTCTCAGAGTTTCCTCTCTGAGACACTAGAATAAGTCAGCATCTGGCAGCTTCATCAGGATGCCAAGTTGATCCTTCCATAGCCCGTGAAAAAACTGATCAGGAATGGTCTTTGTGAAATAGAGAGAGCAGCCAAGAAAACTATTTTTGTGTTTGTAGTTTTTCTGATGTAAAAACTGAGAAATAAATATATGGACATCATAGCATTGCTGACAAACTAATGCAATAGTGGCCTCAGACAATTTGCACAGTGCTGTACATATAGTATATTCATATATATATAAAGAAAACAAAGCGCCAAATCGTAATACAACACACGACCACTGCTAATGTCAACAATTGACTCAGAAACAAAACCCGACGTTAACAAGCACAGACAGATGACAAATAATGACTCAACGGTACAACTATCTACTGTACATTTATCATCCTGACAGTGTCAACAAAAACTCAACATTACAAGCTTCACAAAGATGATGTTAATTGCAGAGTCAGTGTGTTGTATTTTTATATTGCAACAGGTTGGATGGTAAATGGTCTGTAAACTATATAAAAGTGTTTGGAAACCGGATCCATTGCTGGATCCAGGTCTGCACAAATAATCAAATTATTATCAACTATCAGAGACGTTTCTCTGAATATTTACAGGGGCAGGCTGAAACCAGTCAGATACCTAAAACCCTAAAAATAACAAACAACATAAACCTGTTTGCACATCATAGCAGGTGTAGTTGTCAGAAGTGTTTTAATTAGTAGTGAAGAGACTGCACCAACTGGTTTGTTGAGTTTTTTTGGTGCACTGTGTGATTAGATACATACAGTACATCTACTTTATCTGTATTAAATTGGGATTTTATTTCTATTTTATTTATTTATTTATTTTTTTTAAATCATGCCAGAGTGACCTTTTTTTTTGTAGTTAATCTCTGAACGCACAGTTTCAGACTCACACAGCAGCAACAGACTTGGTCTGAAGTGTTACCTTCTCGTGTGTGTTTCCGCGCTGTGCTCACAGGACAATAGACATTAATAAATAATGGTCAGAGAGAGAACTGAATGACAACTCCACACAATGCTCACCTCACTGGAAAGGACTCCTTCTCCTCACCCCCACCTCCCTCCCTCACCCCTCAGCTGCCTCTGTCACAGATCATCATTAACGTTGTCACGCCTTGTCCCTCGGCTTAGAGAGACACACACGACACTAAAGCAAATAAGGCTTTTCTTCTGCTGCAGCCAGACTCTGGCTCATCAACATCCCGGTGTAGGACGTTTGTATGTCCAGTATCACTGTGGTAATTTACATTCTAATTAAATTCGACCCAGACTGTTTGTTCAGATGATTGTATGTCACTGACGCTGCAGATTAGTTCAGCGAGGCCACATTTAACCTTTAGAGCTCACGTCTTTGTGATTTAAACCCATGCTGCTGAGACTACACCAGATGCTGGAGAGTGACGGCTCAGAAATGACTTTTTAGTACAGTGTTTTTACTCTTTTCCACTCATTACAGTCATTACAGTTACAAATTTTTGCATTTGATGTACAGTATTTCAACCCCCAACCAACCATGATGACATAATGGGAAACACTTACACACGACAGGCATAAAAAATTTAATGTTATTCAAACGTATAAGTAATGAGTTGGTACAAAAACTAGAATTCAAACAACACTTTGCCAGATATTTTTCTCTATAATATACTATAATATATCACTCTAAAAGCATCATAAGTGATAATAAAACCCTGACAGAAACCATTTTTTGCATAATTAGTACTTTTACTTATGGTACCTTAGGTCATTTTTCTGTTAATACTTTCACCTTACGGTTCTTTTGTGAGCACTTGGCCTCTTCATTCACCTTTAGAAATCTGCACTTTTTCTCTGTATGTTACATATTTGATTCTCTCTTTTCTGCAGCAGATGAGCTTGAGTATTATTCCATTATCTCTCATCATATAAGTCTCCTTAACTTCATCCTGTTTGGATAATCTTGTACTAAAGGTGCTTTGTCTTCCCACCTGGCCGCAGGTCGCCAGGTAAGCATTTAACAAGCCCTCCATTGCCTTGTCTGCTCCACTTAACACCTGACATACCCCCTCTGTGCCGACCTTTGACCCCTGACCCTGGACTGACAACCTGGGAGACGTCTCTCGGATACTTTCCTTTCTCCGCTGCACTTCCCTTTTCTTCTCGGCCCCTCGCTGAGTGCCACAGAGTGAGACGAGGTGAAAGGTATCCAGGCGTTTTATGACAGGGGGGGCTGCGCAGGTGTTCATGCCTCCACAGCTCTCAAGTTCAAAAGCCATTGAGTCCTTAGCAACCAGGTAACAGTCAAACAATGTGTCACCCACCCCCACCCTGAGGCGACAGTGTCTTGTGTTTTACTGTTGGAGCGCTGGGCTTTAAGGAGCCTAGTCCAAACGCCCCACACTCATGTCATCGTCCCCCTGACAATAAAAATATACATACACAGGCAACATTCTGAAATCATCATGTGACAGACAAACATTAGTGATGTTTGAAAATAAAAACACACAACAGACAGACTTGTGCTAATTCATGTATCATGTCTGAATCTGTCGCCTTTTTTCTCCACGTGTCCACAATATTTTCGAGCTCCTGTAGGTTTATGGGTTTAAAAAAATGGGGAGCCAGTCCAAGCATTACTAGTAATATTAGTGTCAGTAATTTAATGCACAGGTGTGAATGGATTCTCAAACAAGCCAAGGAGGCCCCTGGCGAGGCCTGTGCAGGGCCACCAGGGCCAGTGGGCAGGTTTAAATAAATACACAGCTGAGCAGACATGTCGGCAGCTGGGGCCCGATATGGCCGCTGCTGTTTGTGTTGTGGCTTTGCGAGGGCGACGAGGAGAAAGCAGCAGGACTGTAAGCATGTTTCCTGGGAGAAGAAGTAAAAAAATAGAAGCCTCCTGAGGAAAATAAGTGGCACCTGAAGACGCGCTGTGAGCTGCTGCGTGTGTGGGCAGGTTATGAATCCTGATGGTTTCAGTGTCAGTTGTCACATTCATGCAGCAGCTAGTAACTCACCTCTCGCCACAGTGTCGGCTGTTTGTCTCTTTACTGTGGAAATTATAAATGTAACCACAAGAAACTAGAAGATTCCTGCAAACTGTCAATCAACTGTGTTCATTTTATTTATACCTAGATCTGAACCTATTTGCTGAATAATCAATTACTTGATTGACATGAGAAAAATCAGTAACTAGATACATGATAGATTAATCATCTTTGACACTGGAAATTTGTCATTGATTATACAATAGCTTAGGTCACTGTGTATTTTTTCAAATTAATAAATCAAATCCATCTGTGTGGTTTTTGTTATATAAAAAGAACAACACCCGCAGATTTAAATAAACTGCTGATGCAACATGTCAACTGATTCATGTTGTGATTGTTATTAAAGCTCTGCACCATTTCACACTGAAATGCATCAGTAGCACTGACTCTTTAAACAGTGTTTAAAAAAATTATAACATCACATTTACAATCTCAGTTGCTGACTGATGGAGCTCTATTGTTTTGGTTATTTGATTAATTTTTCATACCCTTCCAGGCCAGTTAAATGTAATCATTCTGAATGATTTCTGATTAAACGTTTTCACGTCAATATTGACATTTGGGAGTTAAAATATTTCTTAAATTTAGTTGTTACATAATTGTGAAAAAGAAAACAAGCAAGGTTTCTAGATTATGTGAAACAGTCCTGTTCTTCCACTGTTTGATGCATTCAGTAATAGAAACACACTGCATCTATAAAAAGATCGGTCAGGATGTCAGCACAACTGATTTCTGGCTCTGAGTTGTATGTTCATGGATCAAAATCAAGTGCACATCAAGTGGTAACACTCTTCACAGAAGAAAACGTCCACCTTAAATAAGTGCAGAACGCAGTAGATTTGTCTCTGTTGACACCAGGCGTAAAGTCTTTTTTTTTTCTTGAGAATAAATTATTTACATAATTAAACAGTCAACATTTGAAATGTTTGCCTGAAAGATAAATTAAATAAATTACTACAGAAGTTACTGAATAAGTTTCTGGGGATTAATTAATCGTGACTGTTCAACGTTGTTATTATTATTAACTCATTATTTATCCAATGTGCTTGAGTGACTCTGTAACAGAGGTGATCCAGAAAGCAAACAAGGCAGACAGGCAAAGTGAAATCACAGGCAAAGAGAGGACAAGACCCAGCGTCTGTACGCAGCCTGTGCTCGGAGTCTAGAGGAGAGGGAGGCGATGGGAAGGCGACCAGATGCCAGATGGGCCTGTTCAGGGATGGTTTATGGATTAAGAGCTGAACAGAAAAAAAGCCAAAAAGAGGAGGATCAGTTTCAGTGTTTCTTTCCAACCTGCCAAAATTCCCTCATGGATGTCCTGACATTCATTAAGAGAGCTGGAGCTGTTGATTCCTTCTGGCACGCTGTCAGAGGTGGTATGAAGAGACTGCACGTCTAAGTCCAGTAGTAAATCCCACAGATTCTCGCCGAGCCTCACAAAGACACCTGCAGGATATATGATACTGTATATTTCACTTCGGTCTCTGAGCTCAGGTACATCTCCTGAAAGCTCAGCTTCAACTCAGCAAAACACCTTATCATCGCTCTCCTTTGTGCTAATGTGCTGCTAATCTGGCGGCTTATGGAATTAAAAACTAACTTGTCAGGTCATCAACCAATAGACATAATGATAAGTACACTGACTTTGGATTGGATTTCTTTTTAAAGCCTTAATTTGTTTTGAAAACTTCCCTGAGACAAAACTTCAGTTTGAGAAATTTAATTATGATGAAATACTGAAATGTGCTTGTACACATTTTCTCCTAAATGTCATTCATTCATTTCTCCTTCAGTAGGCAACTTCCCGTTTTACTCCACTAAAAACAACCCTTTCAACAAGCTTTGAGGCCGAGCATGAACTCGTTACATTGAGCTGTGAGTTTTACATGCAGGGGCAGAGAGTGATGGTGATATTGTGTTAACACTGTGTCAAAGGTCAGGGGTCCCCGAGGTGGGTGGTGGTTCAGACGGGGGTCGAGTTAACAATATGAAGGCGGCGTAACAAATCTGGGATCACTGAGTTATAGTTGAATACAAAGACAAATAAAAGGCAATTAATCTGATGATGTTGTTATTATTACAGTGTTATTCCACATGTGTATAAACCTGAATGTGTTTTTAGTATTGAAATTTACTTTAGTAAGTTAAAGCAAGCATGAGAAAAAAATACAGTAATAGAAACGGTTCAGCTGTTTTATAGCCTATATTCAGTCATGCATCTATATAGAGACTTTAAACTGCAGCCTACGGGTCAGAATCACCAAACATACGTTGCAGGAGGCCAAATGATGTACCCTTTATGTCTTTATGGCCGTTCTTATGCTCACATTTTAGTTTACAATTCCATTGTTGATTGTGTTTTGTGTGTCTGTGTCAAATTATGTCTACAAATCTAACATTGCTGATTGAAATGTGATGTTTTATGTCACCATAGTTGGTGTGAAACTTTATTTTTGGCTCAAATTTGGATGCCTGAAATGCAAAGCAGAGGGCAAAATTATCTCATTGCTTGAAATGAAAAGTTTGATTCTTAGCACGTGGATACAAATTGTCATAAAACCCTGTTTTAAGGTAGCTTTTAAAGACTCTTTAAGGTGTAAGAGTGCAAGCGTGTGTGCACTATATTATAATTTGCAACAGTACGGAGAGTATAATATCTGCAGAAAGCTTAGCTGATCCCTCTGCTCCATCTAAACTGTCCATCACTGTGCAATCCCGTTATGGAGGAGCTCACATGATAGTGATGAGAAGGCTGCAGCTACCTTTGTTTTTCTGACTTCATTGTGTTTCTGTCTTCAGTGAAACTCTCAGAGTGGGAGTGCAGAACCCTATCCTCCGCGCTATGAATAGCAGGGCAGCACGGGGGGAATAACAATAGCAGAGGGTTTGGGTGTTCCCAGCATCGCACACTTTGAGAGGCCAACCTTTGGTTCATCCCAAGTCCCTCATCAAATATTAAGCCTGTTGTCAGTCAGTAGCAGAAGCAGCAGCGGCACAGCCAGACCTGCGCAGGTAATACTGTTCACAGCTGGTGGATTGGCTGATGGTGGAGGCTCTAAGTGCAGTGGTGTTTGATGGTGTCAGATGATGCTACTGTAAATAACAACAGGTCGGTGCGCTGCATATGTCATGTATCATGCTACCAACTGAAAAGTGATGTTCTGGTCAATGTCCAATCTGTTGTTGTGGCAAAAAGGAAATACATTTAATAAAATGAATTAATAAAATTAAATAAATAAAAATAAATATGTTTCACATTATGATATGAAATAGCACATTTGATTCTGATATTTAAGGCAACAATTGATCAATATAAATCATTAGTATATGGACAGGAAACTAATTTGTACCTATTTTAATAATGTAACAAGCGTCAACTTGGTCTGTGTGAGATATTATAGCAGGTGTTTCAACTATTTTCTCTGTTTACAATCATCTGTTCACAATCAGCCATTAAAATACAATAATTATTAATTGCAGCCCTGTGGTGATTAAGTGTTGACCTTAAGGTTTAATTATCACTATCGATGTTCATGCTATGTAAACAATCACTTGTACCATTGCTTTCATATTTTCCTTACTGTTTGTGTGTTCTTCTGCACGCCCTACACTGCTGGTTGATGTTTGCTTGCACCATTATTTGTTTATGCTCTACGTTGCCCTTACACAATCAGACAGTAATTGCGCTTTTGTTCCAGCTGCCGTCAAACTTTTTCCATCTGTATCATCTTTCAGATGACTGACTCATGTCTTGGTCTGTGTAATTTTGTTTACATCACTTCTGTCATTCCTCCCTGCCCCTTTTTCGCTGAATTACTTTTACACTTTGTCACACACTACAGTCGATGTCAAGGAACAGTAGAGTCTCACATCATTGCAGCAATACTAAGAAAAAATTTTACCATCATGGTGAAAATGTATTACAGTGACCACAGCATCGTTTGCTGTGGTGGTACCGTGAATCAGTGTTTGTCTGCCAACACTAAAAATAGGTTATTTTTATATTTCTAAACAGTTGCTGGAGACAGTGAACTTGTTTTACTGGATTTTGTTCACATTCCTCCCAGTGGGGATTAATTTCTTTTAGAGGGCTCTCTTGTGAATTTGTTCTGATCTGAAGGCCGATGATGAGACGGATACAGAAAACTCTTCTTACAACTTCCCTCCACCCTGATTCTTTGTGCCAGTTTTGGGATTAGTCACAGGATACCCCAGATATTAATGACTCCTGTTTAAATGAAGATTACGTGACATCAAATCCCCTGTTGCATGAGTTAATTTCCACACCCCTGAACATAATGGTGGAAAATATAATTCCTGGACCTGTCAAAGTGACTGTAAGTGCTGTTAAGTCCTGTCAGAGGAACAGAAAGGAGGGAAAAAATTTTTGCAGGGTCCATCGTGGTGATAATGTTTCAGCTGACATTTTCCCTCGCTTTACCTGAGACAGGTGACTTTTGCAACAAGAGTATTATCTGTTATAGGGTTTGAAGAAGTTCCTATTGTCTGAGGCCAGAAATATGAATAACCAAAGAGTTGGCATTGCTAAAGGGGCGAGATGTTGGCAGTGAGCTGACATGAAGACGGGATTAGCTCATCAAAACATTAATTAGTAACACGGGGAGGACACTTTGGATGGTACTCTAGAGCTTCTACGCTTGGCTATGAAACACTGTAGTTGGCCTGTTTATGAATAAATGATTGGGTTTCCAAATTTGATTCAATAATTCAGAAGATAATTGGCCCAGCTTAATTGGCGGTGGAGCATAAAAGATTCAAGGTGCCTCTTAAGCGCAGCACATCAGGTGCCACTTATAATGATGACAGACGGCTGGTTGCTGGGTTGGGTTTCAGATGCGAAGGCTTTGTCATATTCACACTTCCCCTTGTTAGGAGGAAGATCAGGTTTTTCCTTCCAGAGCGTGACATAGTTTCTCTTTTTCACACAGCAACTGTGAATGGGGTGAATTATTGAGACACGGCAAGCTCTGTGAGGTGCCAACAGACCCTGCTCTGAGAGCGCACACATCAAATGTTTTGTTTGTTCCTTTGAAATAAATTGGCTTAATGAAGTACTTCAAACATTTGCAACATTTTTAATGCAGAATTTTAGGTTACACAAGGTTTCATTGCTTATGTTGACAGGATGGTTGAGCTGCTTTTGTCTAAAGATCAACTGAAACAGAAACAGATTATAGTGAGATAATAAAAATATGGTGAAAGCTGTCATTTGGATAAAAGTAGTGAAATAAAAACAGACTTTAAAAAATGACATACTCATGTTCATCGAACAGGACTAAAGGCCAGGTCTTGGTTGCCACATTCATGTTGCCTCATCTGTGAATCTGCACACTCGCTAGAAATGAACAGCCATAAGTCTTCAGCGAAGGGGAGGGACTGTAGTTTTAAATGCTAACCTCGGCATGCACACATGCAACACCAACATAGTGGACAATGAGGATCCAGGACTGGTGTCATTCATTACAACAGTAAACATCTGTGGCTCCAAAGTTCATTCACAAATATTAGTATATTATCTAAAGACAAAACTACACTTAACTGCAACAAATCTATTTATTTTCCAGCTTTTGCTCAACTGACAACCTAAACTCATTTCAACTTCTTTTTATCCATTAGTTTTACATTAATGAATATGTTAATTAACATAAATTAGGTTGTGGTCCATTATGAGCAGAACAAACATCATTTTCACATTTGGCTTTTTTCCATAAGTGCATAATCACTAATGATACATTTAACATTGACTCTGGTGATTTTCCTCTGAATCACATATGAGAACTCCACATTGTACGAGTTAGCAGAGCTTGTACACACACTTAATGTCTTCCTGTGTCTAGTGTTTTCTACATTTCCCGTCCCTAATTGCCTAATAATTTAAACACACTTAAGTTGGCTCATTAGCTGTGTAAGGAGGGGGAAGCACCTGTTCATTTACTTAATCAACTCCAAAAAACACTGAACCGAGTTCAGGGGCAAGAAAATAAACCACGACATGACATAGTGGTCTCAAGACATACACACTTTTAATGAAATTCCTACAGTAAAAAGTAAATATCAGCAGTTATGCTTTTGTTAATCTACCTGTAGAGACGGGCAGGAGCTGCTTTCTGGGACTGTAAATCAAGTGTTTCCTCCCATTGGCCTTCCACTGGAAAAATAATGAAGGGATTCATGAGGCCTGGGGCAAAAATGAGGAATAAAGTAGATGTCCAAAAGAAACCATTTGGATTGTATTAATGATATTTTTGCGTGTGCATGTATGTGTGTCTGTGTGTGTGCGCTAGTGAGTGAGGCGCAGAACGGGTGAGGAAAATGACCATTTGTGCAAGTGGTGCAAAAACTGAAAAACTGAAAAGGGAAGGAGTGCTGTCAGAAGTCTTTAGTGCTGAATGGGCAGCAGGTGCTCCTTACTTACACATTAATGCATCTGACGTCTGTGTAAATCTACATTAACAAATGCTGAATATTTTTAATGGTCTGACTTGGTTGTTCCACTGTATTTAACGTCTCTGTTCTTTGTTGTGTTGTGCTCAAAGACCCAGTGTTACAGGACTTCTTACAGGTGACAGGAGTCACTCTGCCAGGCAAAAGGAAGCATGACAGGAAGCACCTCTAATTTGCGTTGAAGCAAATTTAAAGTTCAGAGTTGGGGCTTCTTTTAAGCCTGGAGCTGTTCCTTTTAAGTTGAACATTAAAGAAAACAGATACAGATAAAAATGCAGAAAGACAAAACACAAGCAAACTAAGAAAACAACTTTAATCAGACAACACAGATTCAACATTTAGGTAAACAAATGATGCAAATAGAGAAAAAACGACCAAATCCAGAAATCCGCTGTAACTGGCACAGATGGAAACATTTAATTTACTTTAGATATATACAGGCACGTTTAGTTGCTCTGCGGAAACATTTCTGTTGTCGTCTGTGCTACAGTTATTGCAACACATTTCCATATTTGGTTGTTTTTGTATTTTTCAAAATACTGTTCTCTCAGATTAGTGAATTTGCATGTGTTTTGTGTATTTGGACATGATGCAGTTAGTTGAGCTCTCAGGACTCATTAAAATTATGTGGATATATGATTAACATTGAATCATCAAACAGAGCCACGTGTTCTACAACTTTAATACAGACCATGTGGATACGAGTCGAGGATCCTTTAACGTCATGACTTCTAAATCATACTGTACATCAGTTTTTTAAGTGATTTAAATTCCCCCAGTTTGAAAAACAACTGAACCAATCACTGCTTTGGAGGTAATATAAAAAGTGGAAATGTCATCGTCACGTGGCCGAGCAAGAAAAACTGTCAAAGAAATGGCAACAAGACTGGATGAAACTGGCTTAACAGCTCTTAGTCTTATTTCTTACACTGACATATTTCAGTCTTTAGATAAGTGTTTGGGGCAAAATACCTGAAAAGGAAAAATTGCTTCAGATTAATTTTCAGGTCATATAGTGTACTATTGTTGTTTTGGACATGCACAGTGTAATAGCGGATGTAATAGTATTTTTCGCACATTTTTCACACGGGAGTCACAGCTCCTGTCATCAGAGATCGATGTGGCAACTTTAGGATGGACTTGGCCCGTGCAGCGTCACCCTTTACCATCTTCGCCATCACCTTTTGCTCAAACCTCTCTGTGCTGGAAACCCAAGACTGCAGGACACAAAGGGCTATGTAAAGCATCTCACCCTTCCCTCTCAGTATAGTAATTAACCTGCCTCTCACCTCCCTGTCCAGCTGCGTCCTCAGAACAGCCTGGCAATCACCAGACACTTCACACAACAGCCTGCACACTGGAACTTGACCCTCATGGGTCCCTTTCTTCTTTTGTGACACTTCTCTCTGCAGCACTTCTCTTTCCAAATTATGGCGGCGTGCCATGCCTCGCACACACGCAATGTCATCGCAGTCTGCAATGACTCTATGTCTCGATTAAAACGGTCTGACTAATCACTGTGAGTTAGTAGCTACTTGTAAGTGATTTCATATGTTGTAATAAGGGACAGAAAAAATGTTCTTGATGTGCAGCTCAAGCGACTGAAGTCAGTAAATCACAGGCTCCACTCTGTCCGTAGGCAATTTTCAAAGCAAGACAACATTAAAGACGTATTAACTTTTAGTGGACTTTCAATGCAGGTCAAGAAATGGAAATCGACTAAACAGCCAATAAAAGCATGAGCCCGTCTTTGGCATAAGTCATGACAAAAGCAGCTCTTAAATCAGATGTGAACAACTCTGCCTTGTTCATAACGCAGCCTGTCTAGAAACTCCACATCTAACATGTTTGTAAGGGTGAACCTTTGGGACAGTTCAGCACCTTTATTTCCATCAGTAATTTCCTCTCCTTGGCTGATGACCTTCAAGCCCCCAGAACAGGCTGGTTTTGATTAACAGCGCTGTGTACTGTAAGCGAGACCTGCAGGGTTTGTGACGCTGTGATGGATACTCTGAAAAAAGTCACACCATCCAGGTTTTCCACACTGCCCACATTGTGTTGGACAGAGAAAGGAATTCTAACGTCACTTTGCATTATATCAAAGCTTTCGTGCTTCTCAATAAGAGACAGCTACATTTTCCTACATACAATTTTTCTTACTGGCAATCCAGTGAGAGAACATTGTCTGTTACCACCAAGAAATGACCCAAGCACTGTCTTGTTACATTTCTTTCAAACATTTCAGGAAAATCTCTCGATTCAAACATTTAGGTGCCGCTTCGTATCGTGCCAGCCTCACATTTGACCATATATTGTTGTTGGCTGGACCAGCAGGGTGGTGTTGTGATTGGTGTCATGATGCTTCAGCCACAAGGCTTAGGCTCAATTCCCTCTGACAGCCAAAATCCACCCTGCTGAGGAGCCCTTCAGCAAGATATGAAATTCTCACCAACTGATTGAGTGCAGTTCAGACTGACATTAGCCCTGCATGAAAAAACGCAGCCCTCTTGTTCTTTTAAATGGGACCACTGAGGATGAGGGCTACAGACGCAAGTTTGAACTACACTCGCTACGTTATTCCTGATGGATTACCAGAGAAAACTTTGACTGATCAAAGACTACTCAACAACAAAACACTTAGGTTTGCATTTTAGTCTCACTTTAGTTTGAGATGAAGTTTGATGACTGCACTAATTATGAAATAGTGGAAGGGAAAACATATAAAGGTTACTGTGGACTATTCAATTCTGATATGTTAATGGCAGAAACAACAAGTATCTGCTGTAATGAGACCACATAATACATATTTTGAGGCCGGTTTAAGGCCCGTGTCTGACATCAGACTACAAGATAAAATCGTAATAATGCCTTTGCCCAACAGACATGCGGTGGCAAAACTAGGTGCAACAGTTGCTTTCAACAACCGAGTCTTTTTTTCCTGTGGGCTGTCCTCACCCTGAGAGCCAGTCTTGTTAAATTCTCCCTCATTATGTGATTGGTGAGTGCAGCCTCTTACACATGCTGTGTAACAATAACTCAAGGAAGAGAACAACGTTCTTTCATGCACAACTGTAAACACAGGGCAGTTAAAGAAGAAGAATGTTTTATTTCTGTGAGAAACAAACTAGCCCACCTTTACCACAGTGATGCATGGTTTCAGTTTCACTTTACCTGATAACACTGGGAATAGACACTGTCACTGTGAATTTGATGCCCTTTAGTCATGTTGTGAACGTCTACAAGCTATGAAGAATTTTTTACTTTGTGATAACTTTTTAAAATGTATTGACATTCTCAGAAGAAAAAAAAACCTTTTATTTAGCATAAATCATTTGGATAGACATGGAAAAACATTTGTTTAAAAAAATCTACATTAATATATATGTATAGTGCAAAATCCTCATCACCTTCAGGTTTTGATGATTCATGATAACATCTGATAAATGTAGCGTTGTATTTATTGATCTTGGGGCTGAGAATATAGAATCCCACCACATGAAACCCTTTCAAATCCCTTTGGATAACATGAGATCTGCAGCGCTGTCAAGCTTAAAATAAGTCATTTTTCTTGATTCCTGAAAAGTGAAGGTTCACTGATGAATATGTACCCCTGTACACTCTCTTTCTTTCCCCAAAGACACCTGGTGGAAAAATTCATATTTCTGAGTCTTTTGTCCTCTGGACGGAGACAGAATAGATAAACCGCACATTTCAACAGATTTCCCCAGTTTGACTGATTGTCCCTGTAGGGAAACCAGCGCCTGAAGCAGTCATTCATGGGTGTCAATAAGCATGGACTTTACTGTATAACATGTCATATTCACATACTATTGTTTCTCCACTGAGGCCTGAACAGGAGCCTCACTTTTGAGACTCCACACTGAAGGAATTTTCCAGTCAAACAGGGAGTAAAAGTTCCACTCTGTCGCACGTTAAATGGGACATAATTTGAGGTGCAGATCAACATGGAATTAGCATACTTCCCCAAATCCAGAAGGGATGTGCCCTCTGTAATTAACAATAAAGTCCAATTCATTTTGGCTATGACTAGTTTTTCTCCAGGCACTTACTTAATCCCAGAGCCATACTTTCCCACCTCAGAAAATGCCACAGTGGAACGTTTACATGTATATTCACACTTTTCAGTGTCTCACAGTGCTGCAGCATCTGCTAAGTAGTCTTTTGAAAAGCCTCAAAGTGTCATCTCTGGATAAATGCTATTTTCAGTGGGCCGTAATGAATAGCACTTTAAAATCTGAATGGCTCTCATATCAGGTTTTGCATCCAAAGTATTTTGGGGAACAATGAGGGAGGAATCACAAAGCAAAAAAGACACAGAAGCAGAGTTGAGTAATGACCATGTAATCGGCCTCCCTCCTTCTACTTTCACTGTACTTATTAACTCTTTCATGTATATTTATCTTCTAACAGATGCAGTAAATAGAGACACCCAACTCTGGTCCCACCCAGTAACCACCTCTTTGTTGAAGGATGGCACGAACTGGATTCAGGTCCTCAGGTGTTGGATCATTACTGTCATTTTTACATGGTGATATCATTGTGTTTCCTTCCAACGGAGCAGATCCTTTATCAAACACGAGCTCTACACAGGCCTGCAAGTCAGGAGAGGTCTCAGCTGTCGGCTTTGAAAAGGCAAAGTTTATTCATCATCTGCTCCTCAGGAAAGAGACGCAGACATCACGACATGCACACATGTAGCACGTCTACCAGTGCCACAGTAGGTTTGTAAACCTGGGCTCAGACTGTGGCAAATCTAAAGCAGCCGGAGGTTATTAAACCTCATTTTTATAATCATTAAAAGCTGCCAGGTGACAAACTTTGGCACGGAGATGCTCAGATGTATAATCTACAATCTTTACTCATTCTTCAAATAATCAAAACTTTTAGTCTGTTTTATTCAGATGTTCTTGTCTAATAATTGAAAACACTGTTGGTGAATGAAAAATACGTTTGTGGGTAAACGTGTTTATGTTACTGTATATTTCTCAGAATAAGTTTCTGGCAGAAACCACTGAAGCACTGTTTAGAAATCTGTATTGTACCTAGACTTGAGTACTGTCTACACAGAGCAGGTACACGGCTCTTATTGTAAAATCGTAGACAGAAAGAAATGTCACAGAGAATTTGCTCACACATCATAAAGTCACCAAAAACACAATATTAGATAATAATGGTACAATATTTACTACAAATTATTAAGATTTAATGTTCAATATGTGAAGATAACATCTGTAGAAACATCTGCAAGATCCTGAATTTTCTATGTTACACTGAACAGTTTTTCCACAACCTAAATACACGACCTGATGTCTCCACATAGGAAGCAGACCATTTGCAGTTTACTGATGAACTGACAATTGTTTTGGAACATAATGAAAGTGGATTATGCTGCTTAGATTGTCATTAAACTTTTTGTCTTTCTGCTATTGGAAACAAATTTAATGGATTCATACTATTTAGGTCTGAAGTAAAAATATGGAATATTTTCAGTGGACAGATCATTTTACGGGGAACAGGAGGTAGCAGTCAACAGATTATTTTTACTGAGGGGGTTGTCTTATCGAATGTATAAACTCCACCTGCTGAGTGTTTTATATTGAAAGAATATCACATTTCCTGTGAAGAGGCTCCTGCTTTGTTATTTCTTTCTCATTGCTTTGCTACTATTTGCATCTAAAAATCTGATACAAGTGCTATTCAGTTTTAAGTGCTATTCATTACAGCCCAATGAAAATAGCATTCATCCATAGCCTCTAAATAAAGAGACTTTCAGTTTTCTGTACCCATGCCTCTTTTTCAGAATCTGTGCTTTTACTGGCAGGTCTTCTCACCAGACCAAGGGACTATAAATATGACCCCTCTGAATGCCCACATCCTTGCCCTGAAAATAAATCATGTGCCTTTCAGCCTGAGCAGACACACGGCACCTACCAGGACAGCCTGTAAACGAGACCAGCAGAGTTCTCAGATCACAATCTACCAACACACACACACACACACACACTTAGGACACCTACAGACAACAGAGAAGAGCAACCCTGTGACGTACCCTGGGAACTAAGCACTGCTGGCTCAACTCAAGGCTCTGACTAACTGGATGCTAGCTCCAGGCCAGCGCAGACAGAGAATAGGAGCCAGTGTGGGGACCGAGGGGACTGGAGCTCATCAGAGCGGTTGACTCAGTCCTGCCTACTCCCTCAACGCTGTGGGTCTGGCACTGGGGACAGGTGGAAAACGGAAGAGGGTGAGTGGGTAATCACAAGGGTGTTGGCTCCGTTCTGCCCACACAGAAAAAAAGAACAGCCCACAACTATGGCCCTCTTACCAGCTTGTCGTGTGTGGGTTTTTGAGACTGTCATCGCAGAGTTTCAGCAATGAGATGAGAAACACAGACGGGGAGGAAGAGGAAAGAGAAAGTCGAAAAAATGAATTAAAGTAAATACATGCTACAAGCTTTAAAGAAGAAAAGGCCTTCAGTAGGAAGAAGTGTTTCAGATTTATTTACAAAGTAGTGACCAATGTGTCACAGCAGTATGTTAAATATCAAGTCTTGATATATATTTGCAGTTTTTTTTACTATAGCATGGAGCTACTGAGGAAACAAATTAAATTTGACTATGACTGGCATTCTGTGAAAAGCCTCACCCTTCTCAGGAATCATCCTCAGTGATATTCTTTCCTTCCAACTTTAAGGGAACTTTGCACTTGTGAGCGTTTAAGCTGGAAACTGGCTGGAATTGTTTCCTTTGCAAAAACACCTGTCCAAACAGCAGCAAAGCCAAGGGCAAGTCTCGCCTGTCAGCGTCGGTGACAGCTCTTGACAAAAATTCAGCAGAGACAATTCCTAAGACGTCCACTCAAGTGGAACAATGCACGTGTGCAGGAATGACCCCAGCTGGGCTGCTTCACTTGCCATTAAGTCTCAGTGATGTTTTGTGGCAGCTCTGTAACGTACACACAGTGACATTCGACAACACCTGGAAGAATATAACTTATAAGATGTTTAAAGATGAAATCTTTGTATTGTTAGCTAAATACAAAACCAGAACAGATACAGATGTGTAACAGCAGCAATTAAGTGATTGATTAATGCAGTTTACCAGCATTTATAAAGCCGTTTGTATCATCTGTCCAGAGTGGATGTAGGAGATGTCTCAGTGAAGATTTAGTGAACAAAGACCAGGTGGCTCATTAGCTAACAGATACTTAAGATGAATTGTAGAGTGGGATCTTTGGGGTGGTCAGGTTTCAGTCCTTATGCTTAAATTTCAACACATAGATCTTTAATCTGTAATGCCTTCATCAGCTACAGTCCATTTCCCATCATCTGCCGCTCATGTGAGCCCCTCCGGGGCCTGTCCCAGTTGGTTTATGTTATCATGTAGTGAAAAATTACAGTGACGCCGAAATGTGGTAACAAGTTAACAAAGGCTGAGTAATGATAAAGTCTGCACACATTCACAGAGCTCGTATTCTAGTAAAACTATACTAACCAAACTAACATAATTAACTAATTCAGGATATTTGAAGCGTTCACCAAAAAAAACTATAGATTAATCTGCCAATGAGTTTTAAATTAATTATAAATTAAGTTGTCTGTAAAATAACAAAAAGTGTTAAAACGGAGACAGACATAAGAAGGTGACACAAATTTTCCTGTTTAGTGTAAGACTTTAACATAGTTTGTCATTCATTTTCCATGAACTAATCATTTAATTGTTGCAATACAAGTTCCCATTGGTAGTATAGAGCCTCTTCTGACAACATGAAATGAGATATAAAAAATATACCAAAACATATACTGTATATGTAAATGTCAATATCTTCTAGACCTGCAGATTCTTTAATTAATTACTCCATAAAAACAAAACTTCACAACTTGTTTTGCAGGTAGCATTTTTATTGAGAAATGACAAAATCTAAACATTCACTTTAAACTTCATGTTCTCAATTGTTTTTCAAAGCGAGCGTATATTTTGTTTACATAAGCACAACTTACAGGATGTTGGTGATTTCTAATAAATGAAAGAAGCTGATTTCTTGTATAATTACATATTCTACACATATGGAGGATACGTCATATGTGTAGAATATGTAATTGTACACATATGGAGGATACGGTAGGAAATTCAATCATGCCATGATCTATCACATGGAAACTATGAATGTTAAAATCTGATCAAAATGAAAATCTATGAAACATTTATGCATCTTAGTTATTCAATAAAAATTCTGTTCTATAACGGACAGTTGAACAAGCCTGTGGAGACTAATAATCTCTGCTTAACACTTCCTAAGTCACAGTCATCTAGCTCTGTCAGTACAGCATGTGAGTTGTCGTCTGTCAATATGAATAGAAATGTCACATATTTGAAAATGTACAGTAATGCTGAATTATCAAAATGTAACATAGACAAAGAAACATCTTAAGAACAGAGAAACTATCTGATATATGCAAATGATTCGCATGTAATCTGGAGAATAACAAATACAAAATGTAAATGTTGATTTAAGGTTATAAATAAAATATTTCTATGTAAAGTAACAGTACACAGTTCACGTTACAGCACTGCCAGTGCATGCCCCTAATTGGCAAATTGAAAACTGATTCATTTCCATTCATTACAGCATTTTAATGCTTATTTCCACTTCTGTTTCACTGAGGAGCACCACAGGCATAAAAGAATATCTGACGAAAATCAGACAACAGAGGATTTTGGTTTCCGGTGTATGTTCCATTAGATTGTGCATGAATCCACTGCAGTTGTTAAGGACAGAAAATTAAACAGGTGATGTTTTTATTTTTAGAAATCTGTTTCAGCAAATCTAATCATTGAAACATACATATGTCCCTAATAGGCTCCTTTAAACAATTAGCATTATGATATATATAGATATAAATGTTTTAGCTGATTATAGAAATAAAATTATAGCTGCACGTAAACTTGAAGAAACCGGGGAACCGTTTCCTCTTTGGTAAACCACCCAAGAATTAACTCCTGCTAAATATCCGAACTACAGACTGAGGCCTTGAAACCACACAGTCGGTTTTGACACACAGGAATACAGAGATCACACTCTGAACACATCTCATCCCAGGAGAGGAATACTGGCTGAAGATAACTTACAGTGTGTGTGTGTGTGTGTGTGTGTGCGCGTGTGCATGTGCGTGTGTGTGTGTGTGAGTGTGTGAGAGAGATGGGGGGTAGCTGGGGGTTCACTGCACCATACACATGGAGCTGCGAGGGGGGTTGACTGTCCTGGCCACAGTGTCCTGAATGTAGTTCGCAATGTCTGCCTTCACCACGCGCTGAAAAGATGCAAACACACACACAAACACTATTAAAAGGTTAAATCACTATAACATAAAAACAAAATGACTTAACACAGTTCAAAAAAAGGTTTCAGTAACCTCCATCAACACTACACCTAAAAGTAAGCCCACCACATTTTACATCTTTACAAAGAGTTCCAGAGAGTGTGAAAATATACTAGAAATTCAAAGTAAAACTTAAATCATCCCCATAATAAACACATTTGACAGACAGCTTGGGAAATTACTTCTTTGCTTTTTTTGTGATAGATGAGAAGACTGATACCACTCTCATGTCTTTACAGTACAGTAGAAGCTGCAGTCACCAGCTACAGCATAAAGGCTGCAAGCATCTAACTTTGTGGCCTTTCATATATGATCTACAACAAAAAAGAATGCAACTGGTTTATCACAGAAAAGACTGTAATAACAGTAGATTACACTAAAAAAGAGAAACTAAAAAGGAAAAATTGCTGTTTTGGAGGGAGAGTATTTCTCGTTTAAGTGATTTGTCATTACTCTGTCATTGTCTGGCAACAAGCTGAACATTTTAGGCTTAGCTAACATCTCCTGACAGTTGCTTTCTATTTAACAGACACAAATGAGAGTGATTTCAACACAGCAATAACGTGTGTTTCCCAAAATGTCTACTTCTTCAGTGTTTCTTTGTATGTGACCAAAAGTCCATGCTATACCAAGACATTGGTCAACATGTGCTCCAGATCAGTTTGGAGAATGGTTGTTTTTTTCATCACTCTCAACAAACTCTATGAAACACAAACTAATTCTATGACAACACAACATAACAACAGGGGAGGTGTGATTAGATTCTACTAGTCTGATGTGCTTCTCTTACTCTAGAGCTCTAATCTGAACCACACCTTTCTATTCTAACAGAAAAATATCTGTGTAGCGGTGGAGACATACTTCCAACTACTGAACAGAACATATTTTGCTTTGCTGTTTGTTATCTTGTCTAATTGGGCCTTCGTCCTGTGGGTAGTCCACCAGCTCTGCCTTCACGATCCTCTGAACAGGTTCAACGCGTCAGAGTAGTGGATGGATGGAGGAGAGCAGTAGGATAAAAAAGAGAAAGGACAAAGGCACAGGAGAGGATGAAATGGAGACCAACACCAGGTGAAGACAATAGGGAGGTGGAGAAGACATGGAGAAATGTAAAGGAAGAGAAAACACATAAAAGCCTGACATAAATGTGCTCAGACACACTAATTAAACCAGCAGGGGGACCTCTGAAAATCTGTCATCAAAAAATTGTAAAGGAATTCAAAGGTTAGTTTTTCAATTAGATGATGAATTGTTTTTTTGATGAACAAGTAAAAAAAGAAATTCCTAGACCCCAACATTTAAGAGTGACGCTAAGTGTTGAGGACCTTTGGTTAGTAAATGTCTTTACTGAGTTATTATATTTGTTTGTGATTCATATTCTGACAGTCTCTAATAAGAAAAACTTACAAGAATTAAATTTTATGTTTCCAATGCAAATCAGGCTACATTTGTTCCTCAGATCAGTGATGTCTGCAAAAGTTTACAAAACTTTGCGTTGTGGAGGGAATTTTGAAGTTGTGATAAAGCTACAAATGTCTTTAACTTTCTAGGGCAGGTGTGAAATTTAAAAAATTCATAAATGTGGACTTGTGAGTGGGAACTCAAGTTCAAATTAACCTCCATGGTGTAATGGACTGCTGGTCTCTGCTGTATTACCACCACAGAGCTGACCACATGGCTGAAAACCAGGGCTTGGTTGGCTGTCTGATTAACGAGCTGCCGAAGCCTGTTGTCAGAGTCAGTGAGTGATCCATGGCCTCGCTATCTGATCCAACAGACAGAGAACCATGAAGGAGAGACCTGCCATGCAGGTATAATACTGTCAGGGGTTGTGACCCTCGTGTTCAGCTTTCTAAACGTGACAGTTGAAAAAGAGGCTTTGCTAACCCCATGGCTACACCCAGAGCCACGACCTGCTCAAAGTTTCATCCCTGTGTTCATGAGACAATCTCTGTCATTACTTCACATCTCTCTGTAGACCTTTTAAGAATTTATACCCATATACCCATAACTAAGTGCTCAATTATTTAAAATTAGTCAATAAACAAATACTTAGTCTGCACTATTTTAATAATAATCTAAGTAGTTCCAGCATCCTAAAAGTTAAGACATCTTGTAACATTTCAAATGAAAAATCCTCATTTGATGATGGTGCCTTTAGGTCTGGGACATTTTGATTAGCTTTTCTTTTTTCCTATTTTCACAGACCAAACTACTAACTGATTGAGAAAATAATTACAGTATCAAGTTAATTACTGATGGAAATAATACTTGGTTTCAGCTGTAGAACACATTGGTGATGTACCTATTGATGTAAGAATTATTCCTTTCCCTAATTTAGAGTGGGAAATGTTTAGGATGACCTGACATGTTTATGAGATTATGCCTTTCCCGTGAAGTCTTGTGCAGTTAAAAAAAAACATTTTATAATACATAAAGTGAAGTTTTTATATATATATATAGATATATATATATATCTATATATATATATAGTTTCATTACACACAAAGTAGTTTTAAGTTCAGTGATTACAGTTTATAGCTCATGAAAGTCTAAAATACTGTATCTCAAAATATTATAAATATATATTTATAAATATTGGAGAAAATTGCCATTAATACAGTATATAGCAGCTGAAAGAGCTAAAAGTACGGTAGGAAAACGTGCACAAGAAATGACCTCAGCATTAAAAAGATTGTCTAACAAAACCACTTCAAGAACTTGGGAGAGCTTCACAAGGAGTAAAGTGAGGATGTATTCAGTCTGCAAGAGCCTCCGCATACAGTACAAAATCGACTACAACTGATGCATTCCTGGTATCAAGCCACTCCTGAACCACGAACAACGTCAGAAGCATCTTACTTGGGCTAAGAAGAAAACTAATTGGATCATTGCTCAGTGGTCTAATGAGAAATAGTCCAGCTGTGGACAGTCCTGTCTCCAGTAAGTAAAGTAAATTTTGCATTTTCATTTGGAAATCAAGTACGAAGAGGTTAGAGGGAGAGTAAAGAGGCACAGAGTCCAACTTGCTTGAAGTTCTGTGTAAAGTTTCTAGCTGGTGATGACTTTGGGCCATGTCATATGCTGGTGTTGGGCCACTGTGTTTTATCAAGTCCAGAGTCAATGCAGCCACAATCTGCTGTCAAAGCAACCTCGTCTTCAAAAAGTCGACACTGTCACAAGCTGATTGCCGTGAGGCAGTAACTTATACTAAAGGAGCTCTCATCACGCATTAAGTACATATGTGAACATACTTTTCAGAAAATGGGCATTTATTTTTTGTAAATACTTTTTTGATCTTGCTCTTAGAAAATATTCTATTTTTAGATACTGGGTTTTTGATTTAATTATTTTCATGAGCTGTAAGCTGTAAAGAAAAGGCGCATATGAGTGTTTCATATATTATTTATATGGTTCAAAAAGTTAAACTTCTTGAATTAAATTACCAGAAAATATATATTTTTTGAGATTCACTTGTGCATTTTAGATACCTTGGCTTTTCATTACATTATGATCTGTGATAACAATGCCTTTCTTAGCATGAAACTGCATGACATTTTAAAAGACTTCACACAAACAAATGGGAAGAACAAATGGGATGCAACCACTCGCCCCACTTGATAAGCGTGGATTAGAGCACTTTGCTTTACTGATAGAGATATCAAGGAGAGAGGAAGAGGAAAGTAGATGGATAGGTTCATTAGTTGATGGTCAATTTCACTTAGTCAGAAGCAGTGTTGACGATGGGAGAGGGGCTTGAGAATTTGGCCAGTCCTTCTCCTACATGCTCTCCCTTCTCTGGAGGTCCTGACCTCTCTGTAGCCCTCATGCTCATCAACAACTACCCAGTCAGTGTGGCTCCAACCAGTCATATCAGACACAGGATTAATGCTTGTGGGGGAGGTGACCTTGTAAATCCTACAGCTGGGCACCTTGGTCTGGCTGGCAAACTGAGACCCTGTTTGGGCCCAAAACAGTGGGAGATAAACCAAATAAATCAGACAGCCTATACTAACCTCCTCACCCCTATGACTGCCTACCTTTAACCTCTGACTTCACGCATTAATGTGGTCAATGTGGGTCTATTTACAGATGGGTAGCGTCATTGGCAGGTAGACCATCACAGGAGGCAGACGTAACAAACTTATGTTTACACAACAGAAGGCCCTTTACAGTGTGTGGTGACCTTCACTGACCTAACACACTCACTGTGACCTCCCTGAAATTCATGCCTAGCTTTAGACATGAAGTTAGGTCAGAAGAAAACATCATCAGCTGCTTTCCCTCTTTTACCAATTAATTATAAATGTAATGATCTCTCCCAGAGCAAATACGCCATTTAAAATGTGGCAACACAAACACTGTGGGGAAATTTGAGCAAAAGACTTTAAAACAATGATTGCTCACCTGGGACTGCTCTATTTCCGCTTTGTTTAGCTTGACACCAAGAATCTCAGCAGCCACTCTCTGGAAACAAAGGTACACCTGAACAAAAAGAGAAAGGAAAAATAGGACAAGATATTACAAAAGTCATTCCACATTTTTTGGGACTTAAAAGATCAGCTATCACTAACCGAGTCCCCTGTCTTGGCCGATACAAATTGACTGACGAGGCCGTTCTCTTGGCAGAAGCGCTGATGTTTGTCAGCCTTCACTGTCCTCATGTGCTCCAGGTCGACTGTGAACAAAACGCAGGGTGACGTGAGACAAATTACAAAAGATAGATAGATTTATGTAGTGATTATATAGCACTCTCGCAAGGTTAACTGTCACATATCAGAACATAAACAGAAAAGATAACTGTTTACACTTGAGTTAAGATGGAAGGGATCTGCCTAGTGTACAGGGGTGGTTCATGTAAAGGCACAAGAAAACAAACTGTAATTCAGTTGTTATCTTGCTTTCAAACCCAGCTGCAGTGTCCAGTGATTGTTGTATTTTATTTATGAAGGGAGTCCATTTCAGGGGGTTTGAGAGTGGAAATGATCAATTCAGTAGCCCCAAGCTTCAGGTGACACATCCCTCAGTGTAAGCCTAGTACAGTTGCAGCCCGAAGCCATGAACCCATATTTGACCCAAAACAGACAAACCAGCCCAGCTGCAGAGAAATACTTAAGAAGCAAAATGTGGATGACCAGAGTCTTCAGGCTACACTCACAGTAAAGAGTGTAGATGGAGAGATGTTGTTTGACTTATGAGTGTGTCACTCTTTGAGGTGGGCGCACAGGCCTAAGAACTGGGACTGTCATCTTCATACTGATTTACTGTTAACACACAATAGCAGTACCTTCCTTTTTAGCTATTGTGATCACGTTCCTGTGCATTCGACTCCTGTGCAGTGACACCAGCCGCTTTGCTTCTCTCCTTCCTCACTATAGGGTCATGTTGGGGTCGATTAGGAAGGTCACCCGGGGGTCTCGCTGCTGAAAGCAATAGCTTTGCTCTTTATTTCTGGCTTTGTATGCAAAGGCGGACACACCCGGTATCTGGTGCATACATGTCTATGTAGCTGGAGGAGGTTAGGCTACTGTACGGTGTTGCATTTCTCTCGTCCCCCCGAGTTTTGCTCATTGTGAGAAGTTTCATTGAAGTTGTCAAGGATTTACCCCGTTCTCATGCCCCTTAGTGTGTGTGTGTGTGTGTGTGTGTGTGTGCATGTGTGGGAGGGAGGGGTTATAAAGCCAGAAGCAGAGAAAGAGAGAGACATATACATAGTAAGGAAGAAATGTAAACACTGCACTAATTCAGTATTATTAATATCTCACTAAGTCATATGACCCAAAATGTTAAAGGCCAATCCACAGAGACAAAAAAAACATTTTGAAAGAGTCATTTTAGACTAAAATGAATATTACCATCATCATAAGTGACATATAAACACAAACCTTTCTGGGCAAGGGCAGACACTTTTACAACTACTCAATGTCCAGGGCAGACTGTCATGTCTCTGCCTGTACATAAACATAGCTGTCTCATAGGCGTCAGCACGTTATTAATTTCAGTCATTAACAGCAGAGGTACCCACCATGCTACTAGAAGTAAACGCTACTAATCCTTTGGATCCTGCACACTTGGGAAAGGTTATCAATCATGTGTCACAGTCAGATTAGCCAACATTAACATAGTGGCTGAGGAGGAAAGCACTTTACTGTAAGTAAAAAAGGTGTACAGTGAGTGAGGTTTCTGAATCCTACCTGCAGGTACAGTATACGTAGCTGAGAGTCAGAACTAGGCAACAATAAAATAAAAAACAGACACGTCTTTTTAAACAATCACCTTCAAACTCTGTGTTAGAGAGAAGAAAAATATATATTCCTAACAGTCGTGAAATCAGCTGATTAACCTATTGGCTGACGGACCAAAAAATAAACTGCAACTATCTTGATTATTTATTAATTGTTTGATTAAATATCAATTAAACAAAAACATTATGTTCACCTCCATTCTACTCTTATTGCGCTTTGCTTGCTTTGTTTTCATTGTATATTTTACATGCGTTTTTTTTTTTTCATAGACAAACAGGTAAACAATGAGCTGAATAGTCAGTGATGAAAATAATAAGACTGTGTCCCTAATTTAAGTTTTAAAACTAATTATTGACTTTCAATAAACACTTTATTCTCAACGTAAGGTCCACTTAGTAGTTTTTCTGAAGCTTCAGAGGAGCTTCATCACATCATCAGTTCAGATTTCCATTTGACTGAGAACATTAACCTTAGAACAGTCAGTACACTTTTAGCCACATTTTAGTAACTACTAGGCAAACTACAAGTACTCAAGTTCATAAAAAGATTTAAGATATTAGATATTAGACATTATATAAGATATTAATTTTGTATGTATTCTATAGTTCATGATTTATGAACATCTAGCCTACATTTTCACACAAATGAACTCTGCAGCATGTGGCATCTGTCTGCATAAAGTGAATACAAGACTAATCCCACAGTTTTAGTGTTTTGCTCCATTTTTCTCCCTAATGTACTAATTTCTACTTATCGGGTCAAAACAATCTTCCTCCAATGACCTGGTTTCGCTCTGTTTCTGTCAAACTGTACATCAGTTTAACAACCCCTAGGAAGTGACTGCAAACACGAAATACACTGTTTAGGCCTCTGAGCACATAAAGATAGTGAAGGGGATCATCACTCGTCAAGAGCGATGGCCCTCCCTCGCTGTGGTCACCGTCAGTGTTTATTTAAAAGGTCTGTCTATTATTGTGAATTACAAGACAACAGTTAGAGATTAATATCTGGTGGATAAATTAGGCTTTTACCGTAAATAACTGGTTTGTTATTGCGGTAACCTATTACATAAATGGGAACAAACCCAAATGAGAAGAAAATGTGAATGTTCCTCTCCACAAGTTAGTGTATATGTGGATGTCAGCTTCGCTTCCTCATGGAAAGAATCCTCTCACAGGCAGAACTGATTATCCTGAAACCAGACACACTTGGAGAGGTTTTTTATGTCACTAAAGACTTGCAATTAGTAAAGAAGTTGGATTTTGGATGGATTGCTCTGCCTTGACCATGCTTTTAAACCAAAACCCTTGCAAAGTCCCTAAAAGGAAGATGCACCAGTTGCCAATGTTAGAAAATCCTAAAACCCATCCATTCATCGATCCATTGTCTTAACCACTTCTCCTCGTAAGGGTCACAGAAATGCTGGAGCCTGTCCCAGCTGTCATCGGGCGAGTGGTGGGGTACACCCTGGACAGGTTGCCAGTCTATCACAGGACCCTAAAACCCATTTATAATAAATAAACAGTGTGATTTTTGGTCTCAGGAAACTATGAGTGTCTATATGCACACTGGTTAAATCAGGTTTTTGAAGTATTTCATCATATCCTGGTTTCAGTTACCAAGGTACAGTAAGTCTTATCCCAGTTTGTAACCAGTCTCTGTAACATCAGTGCTGTATGTCTATACTTTACGTTGAGATGGTCACTACCTAAGATAAACCATCTACTTACTGTTCTACTGAGCTGCTGAGGACCAATTGGAACAGTTTTCCATAGTCACAGAATAAGCTTGACATCACACAGTTAATTGCCAGCAGCCTCATTTTGACCTAAAGAGCAGTTGGTGCAATAGGGAGTTCGAGGGCTCAGGGTGGAACGTGTGAACTGTGTGTGGTAGTAATGGTCGGCCATGTGTTGTCAGGAACTTGGGTCTCTGACGGGTCATATCCCATTAAGTAAAAGTTACAGGGTTGAGCCTAATCAACCCCAGGGGAGAACCTATCATTTTCAACATTACCTCAAACACTGCCTTTAAGAGATTTCTGAAAGGAAAGTCCAGCCCTTAAGTTGGTGGCTTACAACTGTCTGAGTAACTTGTTCACTATGCACCAGCAAGTTTAAAAACATCCCTGAACCAGTCTGTTAGATGACATTGGATAGGGATTTGTGAGTCTCTACTGCTACACGCTGCGTTAACAATCAACTAACATAAGAACAGTGTCACCAGTACTAAAGCAGAAAAGAGCTAATATGTCTTCATGGATCCTTATTACTCACAGCAACCTTTTTCATTAATGCATTGTACAACCACCAAAATGTATTATCAAACTACCAAAGCCATCTCCGCAGAGCTATTTCAGACATACATCTGCTGTCCACCCCTAATGTCCTAATGTACAGACTTTTGGAATAATTTGCTAAATAAATTTATATTAGCAAATAATAGTTAAATAATGCTATAACTGACCAAATTCCTAAGTTTGCATGACTGTTATCTGTTTCTTAGTGTTGTTTCACCTGTTGCATCATTTGGTAATGTTTTCTCTGAATTCCACTCTCTAGCATTTAAGGCTGCAACTAGGATTCAAAAGCAAATGATCAAATCTGAATCCAGCATCAAATCCTTTCACATGCTTCATCAAATATCACTATTTAGATTTAAGTATTTGTAGGTAATTAAAGTATTAACAACTCCCAAATTCATTTTAGATCTGTGTTTACCTGTTGTTAAGCCATAAATACAACATCATTCTGTTGTATTTATTACTGAATAGCAATTTGCAACAATTTAGTAATTCATACACAAAATTTATATTAACATCAATTAAGCCAACGTGGTTTGTTTTGTGACCTGTAGCTACAACCAATGTACAGTGTACTGTAATATTCTCAGACTCCTGTCTGAGATCATGTATCTCTGGAAAGTTATCCAGGCGGCAACAGTTTTACCTTTCTTTGTGATTATCTTTTTAATTTAATAATTAATTTTAATTAATAAAGTTCTATCTATCTATCTTGAGGTAAACAGAAAAATATTATATGTACATCACAAAATAATCTACTAAGAATGCACACGTGTGTATGTGATAAGCTAGCAGAGCACTTTGTTGGATGACATTATGCTAGTTGAAAAAAAAAAACTACCAGAACCAGATCCATCTATTTTGGCACAGTCTCCCATTCTAAAGAAAGAGAAGTACGCCATTTTAACAAAGAGTAAAACACGGCCTAAGACTCAATTAGAAAGTGATGTTACAAAACATGCCATATTTCCCACCACTAACCTGAACTAATTCATGGACACTTAAACACTGTATCATCCAAGTTAAACTTAAACTGCAGTGGTCTGGAAAAGCAACGGCATCATTTCTTCTCAAAGTCCAACAGTGAATTGCTAAAGATAATTACAAGTGACATTTTATTTACCCTTAAATTTTCTGGTACAAGATAGGGGAAACCTTTACTACCTTAATAATACAGTAAAAGTATAATTACTAATTTTGTCTGATTGAATCAGACATTAACTTTCACAGCACAAGAGGCTAATAAATCAAAATGACTAGTGGAATTTATGTAAAACATTTAAATGACTGGGTCCAACTGGTTTACGTGACTCAGAGAGAGGTCATAAAAACTGAGGGTTCTGAGATATTAATGGCTTGATCAGTCTCTGCTTGTATTTAAATATATGTGTACTGTAAATGCGCACAATACTGCAAGTACTTTATCTTTAAAATAAACAGCTTGCTAGTTCAGGATCATCTTTCTTTTTTCTTTTACAGACAAAAAGTATCATTCAAATAAGTTTTGTTTGGCTTTGATAACTATTTAGACCCTGTGCAGTCATTCATATGTTAAGTGATAAAACAAACGGTACATTTAATGCACATTTCATTTGACCTGAACATTCAACAGTGTACATATTCTTTACAGTAGCAAATGTTTATTTTCTCAGGACTGCAACATCAATATTTAATTCAAAAGTACGTGAAACTGAAAATTTTATAATTTTTGGCCTTAACAGTACTTACAATTCAGGAGGACATACTGCATCAGAGAGATTGTGCAATATTTCTTTAGCCAGTGGTATACTGGTATTACTGACTTACTGAATCTTAAGTTGTGGTGGAATCATTAGAAATAATAATCAGGATATTAAAGTTTGATGGTAAGTTAATAATATTATCATGACTTTTCTGAGTGTGTACAGACAGATGAAGAACTGTTTGTAGCAGGGTGTTGTCAAGGTGAGCGGGGCCCATGAAGGAGTCCTCGGGGACTACAGACAGAGACAGAGCACTCTTTGTGCAGCGGCGCCCCTGCCCCGGTGGCCTGAAAAGGGCCGGGACCATCAGGGGACTCGCTTTCCACTAGGTCAGAAGTGTTCTGTCGACAGCTCATTGATCACAGCTCATCTTGTCATATGATCGTTCTTCATGAAATGACACACACACACATGCAAATACACACATACATACTCGCACTTGAAAACATTCAAATAGTCCACAGCGGCTAGTAAAATAACACAGTCTTCCTCTCTGGTCAGTGAATTTAAAATAGAGTGTCCAGCAGTAGCTCTGCAGGCAAAGAGAGAGCTATAGTGTCGGGCTCTCACTGCTACAGTAAAACATGGGGCTAAGGGCATTGCAGGCTGGGTTAATGGGCTCCCAGGACTCATGAAAAGTGAACAAAACGCCCAGTTCTGAGTCGACCGCACAGAATGCTGCCTGGTCTTTCACTGGCCGTGTCCTCCAAGCTCTCCTGCCGCTGTTACACTAAGTGGACTTTTATGGAGGAGCAGTAATACAAGCCTCTGTGAGCTGGCTGCATAACTACGAGCTATTAGAATTATACAGAGCACAGGGGAACCTTCATAATTGTATGTGTCGCATCACAATAAGCCTACTCATAATTACAAAGTCTTCCTATGAGCAATGATGCATTGGCCTGGCCTACATATCAAACCAACAGTGAACATGGAAAGAGTATTCTGCTCTTGACTGCCTAAGCAAACAACGACCATGTTAAAACCCTGAAGCAGAACCAGGGTGCAAAGACAGTGATGTAATATTTCACACCACAAAAAAGTAGATTTAGCAAAAAAACAGGGGAACACTATTTGATATTTGGCATAAATTTATAATATATGCCTGTGGATCCAGATCAATCAGTTATTTACCCAACGCTGTGTCAGCAAGGCCCCTTCCAGGAATTCCTCCATATCAATGTTGTGGAGCAGTGGAGAAATAAAGTACAGCCTGAGTGTGATGAGGGTTCCAGGCAGCACTCAGGTCAGGTGGCTAAGCTGTGCTGTGCAACTCAAATGGCCCATGACTTACCACACAAGAAGGTATTCGAAGACTGATCATCTACTGCATGTGCAACAATATTTACTTTATGGATGGCTAAAATGAATGAGGACTTTCCATGTTTCGACAGGCATGAGAGTCAAGAGAGATGAGTGTGGAGACCAGAGCTCGGTCAAACTGTTGTTCCAATTAAATCTCAGCATTTTGTTCATTTAGGAAGTAGCACCAAACTGGCACTTGTTCCATAGCTCTGTGTGGGAAAGACCACCGATCAGCCACCTGCTTAGGCTTAAATAAACTCTTGAAAATATTTCTATTCACTGCTGAACACATGTCTCAGCATCTGCAGCTATGATTATACACTGACTTATCAGTCCCTGGTAATGCAGCTGTAATTCTTCATTCATCCCTCAGTATCCTTGATGTAACCTGAATCACTGTTTCCCATCTTTTCCAGACTTACAGAAAGACAGGCAGGCTACAGTCACTGCGGTTACTAAGACAATTTGATACACACGTCTAGTCTGACCCTTTACCTTCAATAAAATGTGAAGAGAAACAGGAAACACTGGATTTGTTGTAAACTGTAAACATTCCAGATCTTCACCCAGCCATACACCATGCCTTACTAGGTCTATGTACTGTATATATAATGTTTTACAGCGTCGAACTTGTGGTCGTGCTACCCACAGTGCAACACAGACACTGCTGACGTGTTCATCTCCTCTATCTGGGGAGGGGTGTTGGGGTAACAGCACTGGGCTTTTGTCCCACCACATGTCTATTGTGGCTAAACCTTTCCCTTGGGGGCAATTAGGACCTTTTAGTTTGTTGTAAGAGGACCTAAGTATGAGTGGGCTGAGCCAGGAAAAACATTTTTGAGCTAAACCAAAAACAGAAGCGCATTGAGCTCCTCTGCACTCCTGGACTTCTGAGCATCTCTCTATTAAGAAATGTGCAGGTCTACACTGAACAGACAGAAACTGTGGCAGCTTTACAGGGGCAGGGAGGTGACGGGGGTAAGAGAGCTGGGGAGCGGGGAAAGTTTCAACTCCACCCTAGGCCTTGCCAAGAGGACAAACAAGACCAACAATGTTGGTGGCAAGGACATGCTTCATCAGAATCAGCTAGAGAAAATAGATCAGATAGAGAAAGGTGTGATGGGTAACGGTATCTGGCGAGATCTGCTGTAGCGTGCGGAAAGCAAATACACGCATGTTGTTTAACACAACAGCAACATGCAGCCAAAGAAAAGACATTACTGTAGGTAAAGGCAGCCGCAGCAGAAGTGTTAGTATACACATGTGAGAGATAAGAGTTCAGAGTCTGTCTAAGTGTTGTAACTGAAAGTGTACTGTTGTACTGTTTGTGCACAAGTGTGTTTGAGAGGTTGAGCAAGATAAGGAAAAAAGACGGAAGAAGACGGCGGAAGAAAAAGGCAGGTAAGATAATTGAGTGTACAGATTCTTTTCATCCAGGGAACCCATCTCCCTGCAGAAGGAAACGTTTTCCCATGGCAGGCCTGAGTGTATCAGCAGTGAACAGTGTAAGAACCACTGAGCAAAAAAGCCATGAGTGATGAGGAGGGGTTAAGAGAACTGAACCCATTTAAGTCACCCAAATAAGGGCTGTACAAGCCCATGATGGATGCTCTAGAGTTCCTGAGGGAGAGAGTGCTAGCAATGGGAATGGTTATGGGTGGGGAGCGGAGCAGGGGTTCTGCGATCCCCACTTAATAAAAACAAATTGGTTTGATAAACGACATAGGCTTGATGTCTACAAAGAAATATGTGCACTAATTTCAGTGGCACAAGTCATTTTAAAACAGGGACAGCCCCCTTTACTCAAGAACAATCTCTGTTATTAGACAAAGAGATGCAAAAAATATGGATTATAGAAATTGATGCTAATAGTATGCCATATTTTTTCTGTCAATGTCTTAAGACAATCTGATCTTAAAAGCAAGCAGGCACTAACACGCAAATGCAGCTGTTGTTAACCAAAGAGCAACAGAATTTATCGTTTGGATCCATTTCAAAACACACAGCACTTATTAGTCTACTAAAAATGAAACACTCGAGTGGTGGAGCAGATGACTGTGCAACAAGCCAGCATTTCTCTTGAGAGGTTCCTGTGTACCATACAGTGTTACACAGGTCTGCACTGTAATAAACTGTTGTAGTATGTTTAGACAGACCAAGAGCTTAGCATTCTTCCATTACCCATGTGTTCACAGAAACATCACAAGTGTGTCCCTCTACTTAAGAGCATGTCTCTGTGCACATGTGAGCATCTATATTCATCTACGTTCCAATCAGTGGGATAAATTATTTTGTGTGTGCCCTCAATAAAACATTTCATTAGCCTCCTCTCTGAATTGTTACAAGTGGTGTCATTGTTATACACAAGGCTCTGGGCAGCATGTCGAGAGCATGGCGGTGCAGCATATTGGTGCTTAACAAGCACACTTAACCCCAGTCGACCATGCTGAGCTCAAGAAAGGAGAGGTTGTTCCCAGGCAGTGACATGGCATAGGGGGGCAGTCAGGAGGAGGGGACAGCGTCATTAATGAACCAGTCTGGTCCACAGCCTCAATTATTATACAACCAGGTAATGTAGACAGTGTTCAAATAAAACTGGAAGGCAGGTACAGGGTAATTCAGGAAATTTAAGCTCAGTGTATACAGTAGCACATGTACTGTTAATAAGCAGTCACATGTGATTGTAGCCATCATGTCGACTATGTTAAGAACTATTTTCTATAACAGGTCTTTCAGTACATGGAAAAAAGTTTCAGCTATATATGTATAATTCTGTCTGCTCTAGCCAGCAACTGAATGCACATAGCATGTACGGCCAGTGGTCACCTTAAGTTTATCTAAGTGGAAACACACAAAAAATCTGAGTGGTGAAACACCACAATCTCCCCTAAGACAGCCCCTCATTGAGACATAAATCTGTAGTGTTTTTATAAGCTCATACTTCTATTTTGGTTGTCACAAACATGTTGCCTCACTCAGTTCAACATGCTGGGAACCATTTAAAAGAAATCTAAACTCCACTCCTAACAGAATGCCATGTATTCCCATGTTCATCTCATTGTATTCAAGTTTGAGAAAAAAACTAAAAAGATACTATACATAAAAGCTTTTCAAAAAATGCTGGGTGGGGAAATAAAAAGGTAAAGAAAAATGTAGGTGTGGACATTTCCAACTAGATGGGTAGACGAACGTTTTTCAAACTCCCTGAAAGTCCTTGGGAGGGTGCAGGGATTCATAAAGTCTCACAGGGTAATGGATTGCTCCTAGTGGGGCAATCTGTGTGGGATTCTGTTTTTCTTTTTTTTAGCCTGTAAGAACAGAAAAAAAACACACATGGGCCAAACACACATGGGCCATTCTCAGCAATAGAGCCATTAGGGGGAGAGTGCCTGTGTGAGTGTGGGGTGAGGAGCCTGACAGAGGGATGTACACTACTTTAATATTACAGTACACACACTCAACCACACACCCAAAACCCAGCCTAAATACAGAGGCGCCCAAACTTAAAGCCAGGGCATTAGGAGATGCAACGGATGCATAGACAAGAGAATCAGCTCTAGACAGGAGAATTAAACCGTGACCTATGATCCCGGTTGAGTAACATTAGAGAGAGCTTCCTGTGTGCAGGCATCACTGTGTTGACCGTTCATCATCGCCCAGGAAGGTGGACAGTCACCATTACACACACACACACACACACCCTGACGCCTCACTTTACAATAACACGGCGGCAGCCATGACTCCACATCTGTCAAGCAAATGTTTAAAAAAGAGTCATCATTATTACTCTTTATTTTGGAGATGGGTGCGGGCTGATAGGAGGAGAGCCGTCTGGTTAACATCGAGTTCGTCTCCTTAACCAACGACTCGGGACAGGAGCGCTGGCTCGGACAGACGGGTGCTGGCTGGGTGGGAGGGGGGCACAGATAAGCAGTGCCCTAGATCCAATGGCCCAGGGATCTTAAATCATCGTCAGTCACTCCCCACAGTTCACAAACATCAGCATTCCCATCGCTCCAAAACCTCACTCTTATCAACTGGCTTATCACACCAATCAGTTATCTGGTGCTCTAACAAACATATCTGCTACCATCAAACACTCACTCCTCCACACAGACAGAAACGCATAATGGGCCAGGGTGAAATGAATAGAGCCAAACTCTCTCTTTATTTGCTACTAACTTGTAGAAATGTGTTTTTCATATTTTATAGAGTATCCCCACATAAGTACTGTAATGATTCTTTCCTGTTGAAAAAGAAGAAAGTGAGTTTGTGTGTTTATATATGTGTAACACTCACCTTTGTTCCCAACCAGGAAGACAACAGGCTGAATATCTGATTCCTCATTGGCTTTCTTCACCATGCTGAACCAATCCTCCAGGTTCTCAAAGCTCTGGTAGTTGGTGATATCATACACCAGGAGAACCCCCTGCATCGGAAGAAAGCAGAATAATGAGATGTCATCCACCGCGAAATAATGGATGTGAGTATACAGCTTAATTTCATTCATACGGACATGACTAATATTAAGTGAGCATGGGAACAGTAGGTGGCACTGCTCCTCTTCTTAGAGTAGGGGGACAGACTCACTCATTCCCTCAAACAAAGTCTGAGATACTGTTATGACCTAAGTAGGTAAAATCACATGAACCTGTTTTAAATTGAAAACGGCAGTCTGCTCATAAACACTTTTAGTTTAGTAAGCACACTCCAATTTCAGTGAAGAGTAGAGGTCAGGTTTGGTTATCTACTGTCTGAGCTAATGAATGAAGGCTGTCTGCCGAGAGCGATTTTCCTCCTCCCTAAGTAATCCTCAACACTGTATGCACTACAGAAACAGTCATGCAACAACAACCAGAGCCATGTTTGAGCAAACACTCAGACCAGAAGGAGCTGTTTACATGAGCACATAAATTAATCAAAGAGTAAACACAGATACTAGAGCTGCTGGCATAATTCAAGACAAATAATCTCAAAGCTCTCATAGTCTATCACTACTTCAGCTTCTGCTGTTTATAACGATGAAATGAACATGATCCAAAGTAAATGTCTCCACTTTTCCTGCATGATGCAACAGGACTGAAGGGTTGTCTGTTGGTTTTTTGTTAAGCAGACACATACTGTCACAACACGTGAGGTGGGTGAAGAGAGCTTACAGCAGTGACAGTTACAGAGAGTCTCTCAAACACTCATGATTGATTACAGGATGCACCGGTGTGGACAATAGGTGTGAAAGTTCAATATAGTGCTGATGAGACAGTAAAGAACATGCTGCAGACATGGATAATATGCACAGTGCTAGGGCACAACTTCAAACAGGGCACAAAAAATGTGTCACTTTCACTATTGTTAAAGCCAAGCAGACTGGTGGAATGGAAAAAATCTCCAAGTAATGTTTGTCTAGCTTCTAGACACACATGACAAATGTGTACTTGCATATAACAAGTAAATGGTGACAGGTTTCCTGCCTGTGCCCAAATGTTAGGTCTTGTACTGCTGTATGGGTCTCACATTAGACAAACCACAGTCTTTGAGTTGGCCTCTACATACGGATAGCACTCATCTATAGAAACACAGCTACCTGGGCCTAGGGTCCTGGACTAAACTAGCACATGCTGAAATTCTGTAATTCATTACAGTCATTTTCAACAACACATTGTTTGGTTTGTTTGGACAAGCATTAATTAACTACTGAGAATAAATAGATCTAGAGTAAACTATTTTCTCCTATCTTCATCGTGTGGTATCAAACACCAGCCATTGCTCAGCCCTATTTGTGTTTAAAATTCTTTAAAGTTTAAATAAATTTATATAATTTGTTTGTAACTTTTGTACAGACAGTATTGACTACAGTTTACATAATTATTAAAACAATTATTTATTATTAATACAAATCTATAAAGCTCTATGCTCACTGTAAATTCTAATGATAGTTTATTATGATTTGGCTCCAAAGAGAGGGAGTTACAGACTCTGAGTGAAGACGCCGAGGCTGAAATAATAAGCCTGACCAAAGTCACCAATACAGGACAAATAAAGGAGTTAGAAACCAAGTCTACCTGCATTTCCTATATCTTCTTCACCTTAATGACAACCATGTGTAACATTTAGTTTTTTGAATATACATTTCCTGTCCTTGAAGCTACTGTAATCAAACAGCTGTTTTACTTCATGTAGAAGGCAGCAGTGGCTGCACAAACCAGAGATGCCTATGCTTTTTGTTATAGGCCAAATAAAAAGGCAACTACAGGGATTTTAGTGTGAATATTAATCAACTTACATGAGCTCCATATACATATTTATCCAGCATTTTTCCTCCTAACGTTTGGCCTCCGATGTCCCACACTTGCAGGGTCACATTCAAGTTGCCTTCAGTGAAGAAAAGAAACAGAAATATCTTTAATATAAAAATGTGAACATACTCAGCTCTGTGTAAGGTACACTTTGTTTTATTAAAATTATTTGTCTGACAATCAATTTTAATTAGAATTCAAAAATTTGCACACACAAAAAAAAAAGTGCTAATCCTATAACTGCTGGTTTTCCTTTCAAGTCATTAACTAGTTTGTTTTAACAAAGACCATAAGCCTGAGAAAATAACTCAGCTGTAACTGGACCCTGTATTTTGGGTAAGCGATTTCTGTAATAAAAATTTACATTGTTGATATACATAACAGAAACAATAAATCAGAGATTAATCTTTCATGCTAAGCTCTCTTGCCTGGCAGGTCACCCACATCCTCATATCCAGCCCAGAGATCAAGAGGGATGAATAGGTACCTTACCCTCTAATTTAGACATTCTCAATACTCTGGAAATAAAAAAAGACTTCTTATTAGTCTGGGAAGAGCTGTTTGAATTGTGCCATATCCTGCCAAGTTAGAAAAGTGAGGAAAATGATGTGCTGTAAAGGAAAATAGCAATAATTAAACATAAAATAAGAAGAAAAGACGACTCTTGTCCTTATGTCTGTGGAAAGAGAAAAAAGGAGTGAATGAGAGAGGGATAGAGAAAGACAGGCACTAAAACCAAATCCAAATAAATATTTTCTTCCTCTGGAAAATGAAAGGGGTAGTTGAAAAAAAAAAAGTCAAAAAAGAGGAGGAGGGAGGACCAGACAGCAAGGAGTTTATGTTGGTGTGATGAGGGCCCTGCGCTGGGCTGGAGCGGCGATGGGGAGTAGAGCGTACACTGTGGACACGGCTGGACGACTCAACCCCTTCACAAGTGCCCTTTTTAAAGCGAGGAAAGGAAACGCTGAGGTTCACAGTCACTACATCTAGACTATACAGTGTCAATGTAAAGCTACATTGAGCAGTGCAATGAATAACAGTTCCTTGGTGTCATAAAGAGTCATCTCCACCCATACACAGTGCTCAGACACTCACTTTATTTATGCTTCAGAGATTCACGCTGACTCGACGGCACAGATATATTCTGCTTCAGATTTAAAAGAAGTAGAAACCGCATTTGTGAACCTGACAGACAAACCTCAAAGCTGATAACATGGACAGAAAAGGGTCTATGTTGAGAATATTCTTGGTGAGACGCTGACGCAGAAAAAGCAGATTCCAAAAGTTAGAGTTTGACAGAATTTGTCAAGTAAATTTCACCTCTAGCCTATTCCCATCACCGCCTGTACCTCAATGGTTTGGCAGGGACATCTGGAAGAGGTATTGTTATAAAAAGCACACACAGAGGAGGCTGTTGTGTGCCAGTCGGCCTCACCTCACCTCTCCCTGCGTTGGAAAATGTACATTAAGTTTGACAAGCTGGGCCTTCATGGTGAGAGGGGCCAACCCTGCCTATAGGCTACTCTAACCCCTGCTGCAAAAAGACCCTTACAGCCCCACAGAGACCCAGAGAGCCACATAACCTCTCCAATAGAAGGTAGGGTGGGGGCCCTAACGCAGTTAGGACCACCCAGCTCGCAGAGCCACCCTCCTCTTCACCAGCTCATCAACACCCAATTCCCCAGAAAATGGCCTGTTTAACCACTCCGGTGTTGAACCCAGTGTTGTCGCTGCCCCAGTGATACAGACTTTATGAAGACTGTATTTAAACAGAGCATATAGTTCACACTCCAGAGATCAGTGATCATTTCAGAAAAGAGACTTACTGGAAAGACAAGTCAAACGATTATGAGCATTTGTTTGAGCTCATATGAAAGAGAGGAGGCCAGCCTGTGCTTTTAGTTGGCTCTTTTCATTCTAACTCCACCACAACATTTTTGGGGGTTTAGTTCTCCTAAGTCTCATAAGCTGAAACTGACACAAAATCAAAATAGAATCCTTCAGCCAACTCACAAATCAGCACAACTTTTACTTTTAGCACTTAATTTGCCCTTCCTTAATGTTGTTTTATTAGTAATGTAAGAATGGAGCCACTTTGCAGATTTCTGGAGCTTAGGCCTTGGCTGAGTTTGAGAAATGTAATTTAAAATGCTGAAAATCCCCATTTCACATGGTAGCACGTAAAAATTGAGTGCTTTTGTCTAAATATAGCATTAGTCAATAAACATTTATTTTACAGATCTAAGGGGGATACAGAGTGTGGCTTTATTTCTGCGGGTTCAAGATAAACAAATAAGAACATGAATATTTTATGTGGTGCAGGACAAAGATCAGTTGAACTTGGGAATCAGTGATATGAATATAAAATCTTAATGTATTTATTCTGTACTGTGCCCACAGGATTATGAGCAACCATCGCCCGTTTGGACATAATCTGTCCATTGGCCTTGTGGAGTCAAAAAAAAGTGGTCTGTTTGCTCTGGAGAGAAGAGCTTTCAGAGTGAATAAGTCTGAGAAGTGGCAGACACTCTACAATGAGGAGCTACGAGAAAAGACACATTCAGCTCCTGAGTTAACCTGGAGAATGAACGATGCCTGGAAATGCTAGGACAAGAAATACAAATATGACAGAAAGTAATTGTGGAAAAACAGGCCTCTTGTTAGGCTTACAACAAATTTTAACTTAACATTAAATACACTCAAACAACGACTGAGATTCTAGTCAGTTTGCGTACAATCTTTCAAAAGGCATAACTCGACCATTTCATTGAATTAAGTCTGACTCTACATGCTAGAACAACACGCGTGTCCTTGTTGAGTCTTTGAACAAGCGAGCACTCCCAAAAGATTATGAAGGTGTCTTACCTGGAAGGCTTATTCTCTTCAGAAAGAAATCCAGGCCGATGGTTTGTTTGTACTGCTTCCCAAAGGCCTCCTGTGCAAACCTGGTGGCGAGTGATGTCTGAAACAAAGACAGAAACATAGAGACACGGAGGATGAAATCTTCAACAGCAGGTCTAAGAATATATCTTTTAAAGTAGTTAGGTGTTTCAACGATTAAAAAGAAACACTAATTAAGAGAACAGCATTTGTCTTAACAATATTCACACATGCATAACGTAAAAAACAAGTAGAAAATAAAGCAAGACCCAGTGAAAAATGCAAGATTCTGCAGAATATTAAAGAACTTCCTAAAGAATTGATATTTTGGTGGTTAGCAGAAGTAGAAAAACCTAAGGCCAAACTAAGCTTTTTTATGATATTTCACTTTCTGTGAAGTATAATTTCAGTAAAATTTATCATACCACAACACTTCTTCCTTTCCACAATAGAGTACTGCCTTAATTCTTCTCATGTATGCTCTGCAGGAAATTCATTTCATTATAGATCAATTTTCAAAAACTGATTTGTACTTTAAAAAAAACCTTGTGATTGACTGGACTGTATGCTGATGTAATCGTCTGTCTACTCCGCCGTCTCACTACTCAACCATGGATGGGACAGTGAAAATCAACATGAATTACAAAAACAGGTGTCAGGCTATGTGTCATGTGCCCAGACTGCAGACCTAATAATTGCCAAATTATAAAACCTCCATCACTGTCAGTGTTGTGTTTGAGGAGGGAAAGAAATAGCATGTTAGGGGCTCTCCTGAAATCCATGGGAATTCGTAGCACTGGCTTGACATGCCAAGTTTTATTCATTTTGATGGATGAGGATAGGAAAAAAATGAAGTGCTGAATGTCTATTAGCTATCTTTAGAGCAGTATGCTTACATAAACACAACAGAGAAGTGAAGCGATGGGATTCCCTGAGTGTCCATGTGGCGCAAATGCATTTTAATGTGGTACTTGACAATCACCAAGGGTTAGAGGATTTAAAACTCGATTCTTTCTTTCAGTGAACTAAGCTTTCACTTGAGCCAGTGCCCTTATCTACCTTCATTCATGCTCAGGAGGTTTAGATTTAGCACATAAGACTAGATTACACAGAATTGTCCAGTGAAGACAAAGTGTAATAAAGCTAAGAAATTTACTTTAAGGTACTGATTCATCAGACCTTTAAAATGAAATCTTTTTGTTCATCCCAGCTTCGATAAATAAGTAAATCTGGCCTTCTTCAGTGATTTTTTTCTGATTGTCATGTCTTTGGACGTGCAGAATAACACTTTATCCACCTAATTCTTTTTAAAAGTTTGCATACTTTTTTAAATCTCAGCATGCAAAGCATGTCACATTCTCGAGAGTGACTGAAAAATTACTGGAGGTGACTGACGCAACAAGGAGAAAATCAGCCATTTAAGAAGCCTAAACAATCACTGACAACACATGAATAACAAGCTTGGACAGCAAAAATGTATTCCACATGCTCACGTTGGCCTAGTCGGCCATTTGTCTTGGCATTCCAGTAGCTTGGCTCTCCTCCCTCAACATAGTCCTTTTTTTCCATCATACAATTGGATCTAACCAGCAAATGTAAAAGCTGGCGTAATCCTGACACTCCAACAGAGAACAGCAAAGGGTCACCAATGATACCAGTGCCGGGAAGTGGGGGAAGTTCTACTGTAACAAGAAACTAGTAGGGACAGAAAAAATAAGGCAAGCTGACTATGTCCATGTGATGCAACTCATATGTGAGCAGCAGAGTACTTTTGCAGCACGGTATCAAAATAAAGGCTGACTGTAAAGAACATCGCTGAGATACAGTATCCATTAATATACTGAAGTTGTACCAAAAGATCCTTTTACCCTATGGGTCAAAGAACAGAAAATAATACGAAAAAGTGGATCAGGTTGGAAAATAGTCTTGTGTCTAAGTTATGTCCAGCACCTTAAGAGTCTGGCTAAATGTAAGACTCTGTATTTTTAAAACATCTCGCTGAGGTGGACAAGCCTTCCCACATCTCTTGATATTTCTGAATGGGCAACCAACCACAAGCAAAAATACCACCAAAAATGCTGTCCAAGAAAAACTGATCCGATTGCAATTTGCTGAGCAAATTGACATTAATAAGGGGGAAAATGGCATTCAAGATGTCAGTCAGTGGTGCCTACTCAAAATGGGGGGCTGGGCTCCTGTTTTCTGCCCAAAACAGACAAGCAGGTAAGTCATTCAGACAGAGACGAGCTGACACCTGGCAGCAGGGAGAGGACGGTTATTAATGTAGCGTATCTACTGGGAACTGAGTTGTGTGTGTTCTCTGCACCCCTTCCCCCAAAACTTAAATGTCGACTTTCCAGAATGAGAACATTCATTTTTCTCATTGGGTCCTACCATTACTGCTACATTCATTTTCTTTCTCCCAGAGGAAGGAGAGATTAGTTACGAAAGGGGATGTGTAGCTGAAAAGCACTTGACATCCCTGCCTCACATTCGCATTTGGGGATTCGAGATGCAGTGAAGAAGGAATGTGGCTGAACTGTCATGACAACCTCCCTGCTTTGCTTCAAATAACTGAATTTAGGGGAAAATACTGTTGCTTATGTCAATCTTTTTTAAACTAAGCCTCTGAATAATTTAAAAGAATATACTGCATGATTGAGACCGATGGTTTGGACGGGAAGAGGGTGCAACAGCAGTCCTTGGATAAATTCAGCAAAAAGAGAGATAATGCTCTGACAAAAAGTATGTTTATTCACAGTTCACTACAGTCCACTGTTATTTCATTCTGTCAAATGAAAAAAAGAGCAAAAAGCCTCATATAGGCTGTCCAGACATAATTTTCTTAAATGGGGCCTCATTCTGGAGCCAAATGCATAAGGGGATCCTTGGCTAAGAGAAGAGTGGTATACTGATGGAAAACAAGCACCAGCTGCACGAGCCAGGCTAAGCAAACTGTAGCCTTCCTTTATGAACTGTCATACTCTGCATAATAATGTACAGTCCAGTGTGTTACCATGAAGCCTTGAGCAGTAACACCTAAGTTTAAAACTCAGCAAGGCTCGTGAAAATTCATCATCGAGCTAAACTAATAATAACAATTACATTTAAATTTAGTCACTTGGCAGACGCTTTTATCCAAAGCAACTTACAGTGAGGTACACAGACACACAATGGTGGTAGAGCTGCCTGGCTCACCAGGAGCAACTTAAGTTTCAGTGTCTTGCCCAAGTACACTGTGACATGTGAAGTGGAGAAGCTGTGGATCGAATCGGCGACCCTGTAATTAGTGGACACACAGTCACATTTAAAACAAATTACTGTAAAAGGAAAAAATGTGAGTTGAGTGGTGGTGTGTTTTCTGATGCCCATATTTCTGTGTAATTTTCTTCATGTAAGTGTAATACATTTAAAAGTAAATTGAATTTACTTTACTAATTAACAAATGATTGGTGGTATAGCCAGTACATAACATTGAAAATCAGTATTTGAGGTCTTACATCTACACAGGGGTTCATATCAATAACTTGTCACCTTTTTACAGTGTGCACTTATTGGTTCAGTTACTATAACATACTAGACCACTGCTGATGTAAATCAAATGTAAACTGGATTTAAAGGATCAAAGGGAAAATGCCATTTTTACATCCTGACTTCTTTCTGTAATTACTGTTGAAAAGAAAAGTTTATTTTAATTTGGATTTCAAAATATATCTTGCTCTCCGTGATTTTTCTCATGTTAAAATTTAAACATTTCAATTTAATCTACCCTGTAGTCATTAAAACATCTGATTAATGCTAAGTCAGTTAAGTCACTATTTTAGAAATTTCTCTGAATCCATTATCTAGTGTTAAGGTTTATGATTATTGTCTCATTGTCTAATTATTCTTTCCCTGTCAAGCACTGATAGAGTTTATCTTCCTCGACTTTAGGCTCATGACAAACCCAAGATCAGTGTGGATGGGAAAACTATATTATGTAAAACATACTGTAAATGTACATGTCATTGATGGCCCGGGAATGTAGACAGACATATGGAGAGACTTAGTGTCATAAATTCACTTCACATGACAGAGTCTCTGTGTGTATGTACAACATGTAACTTGTGCCAAATGAGTTGCCTAATATTTGCTGGTATAGCAGCTAACAAACCATTGCATTTATTGACTATATACAAAGAAAGTTTAGCTATAATAAAAGTAAGGTTTAGCAATAAAAGAAACACGATAAAAATTGTGCTACCCACTTATATCATCTTCCGTGTCTCTCACTGAAAACTTTACTGTAATTCAGTGAGATGCAATGTCCCAACTCAAATCTTGTCAATTCTATAAACTTTATCCTCCCAAGTACATCTCAGCATGTCTGTAGGTTACACAATAAATATCTAACCAATTTGTTGAATTACAGTGTTGTCAGAAACATAGGAAAACATACAAGATCCCATATAATCAAATCAAATGGTGTCTGAATATAAACAGCTTCTTTACAAAAACATTGGCTTCATGCTTAATAACACAGTAATCACAATTAACTAATAATTGTAAGTAAAATAAAGCTTGATAGCTTCCACACATCTTTCACAATACAGTAATTATCAATAATAAAATGCTGTCAACCTCTCCCTGCCTCACCTGCTGCCACAAAAAGATAATAAAAATAATAAAAAGGAAATAAAAAGCAATTAATCACTGAGGCAGAGTGACGTTCAGATGCAGAAATAAGATAGTCACAAACTCACAGAGCTGTAAATCAAAATATCAAGATATAAACAACCACCCTTTTTTCTTAGCTTTTTTAATCATTATAAACTAGAAAATATTTTAAAATGTAACTTTGGACTTAAGCAGAACATTTTTCACTATTTTCCTACATTTTATGGATCAAAGAGGAGTTTATTTATTGTGTAAAACATTAATTAATTATCAAAATAATCATTAGTCAGAGCCTGAAAACTGATCTTAATTAAAGCCATTAAAAGCCAAGCTACTCCTGCAAAGATTTAAAGTTAGTTGAGATTCTTATCCATCACAAAATACCCTGAGGGAGTCACTTTATCTGTCCCAAATTCATTCTGCGTTATTACAGTGACCACAAACATTCAGCCAGAGGCATGAAGAACTATCTTCAAAGACAAGAAGAACATGTCCTACATGGCACATCACCCACAAAACCCTGATCTCAACTTTAGTACTTAGCCTGGGATTACATGAAGATACACAACACACTGAGACAGACTAAATCCCCAGAAGCACTGTGGCCACATAACCACAACGTCCACAGTTTGTGTCAGGTTGTGAACCTGTTGCATGTTAAACCCCTTCTCTTGTACTCTAATAATCCCTTTCCACATCTCCACAGTCTACTGGTAATAAAGGCAAAAATCTAAAATAGTTAATAATGAAATAAAACATTAAAACCACCAGATGAATTTAATGTTGTGGCCAATCTGTGTACAGTAGTGACGATTATCCAAATGTCTTACTCAAATGACATTCCATACAAAATTAGTCTTGTTTATAAAGCTTATTATATATTTTTTTTAACCAGATCACTCACCTTCAGCTGGTGCTGTTTTAAAGTGGTCACACAAAATATTGATTACATTAGTTTTTTTCTGATTAATGCTCTTTGTTTAAGGTTAACTGATAAGTAAAAATATATATATGCCAAATTTTATGAAACCGTCCTCTGTTTAGTTTTAGTAGTAGGCTACATAAAGTATTTCAATAGGGTGCCACTGAACAGGACAATCCCGACTTTAAAACACAGTAGTGCCCTCTATTTTATAGTAAAGAGACATTTTAAAGGGCAACTTAAGTAAAGTCTTTAGGGTAAACTTGCCTTTAAAGATCAAGAAATAAGTATGATAATCCCAAAAACTACTACTATAGGGTTGTCTTGTGTGCTGTTAGCCTTGTTGTTGTTAGCTAATAGCCAGCTTAACTACAATAGCGTCGGTCGTCATGGTGACTGGGAAGACGGTGCAGCGGCTGGATGCAGCGTAAAGAGCCGCCTGATGATTTACGGAACCGTCATGAGACGGAGTCGGTGGGGATATGTGTAACATCGGAAAGACTTTCGTTTTTTTGGTAACGTTGTGTATGTGCGAATTAAGAGGTTTTTGAGTTCTGTGTGATGGTCTCACCTTCCCACACGCACCGTCTCCAATCACCACAATTTTAAGCTGCTTGTCCTGGCTGTCCTCCTCCGAGTCCGACATGTCGCTGAGGTGTACTTCGACTGTGTCAGCGGGTGAAACAGAAAACACTGAAAGAAACTGATCACGGTCTCCTGAATTTAGCTATCAGGCTAATCACATATGGATTAAACGACTGTTGTGTGGGCAAGCAGACGCCATTTTGACTCCACTTACACTGTTGCTGCTCCGCTCGGCACGATCCACTCACACACTGTAAACTTTAGCTCGACCTGCACAGTTTTTTCGGCTAATGTAGGGAAGACACCTAACGAAAAACAACCCCGAGTCTATGATTTGGTATTTTCAGTTTGCAAATATTTTCAGTATCGCCCGGAAGCCTTTGTTTTAGAAGAAAAAGATCAGACCCGAAACCCCAGTTAGCGGCGGTGTGTGGTAGCGTCCTGTGTGTGACGCGTTGTAGTTGCCATGGAAATAAAAGGTCAAAGTGCAGATATGAAACAAGAAAAGCAATAATAAACAATGTGTACTAAATTCACCGGTAAATTATAATTGATATATATACAGTTTAACTTAAGTGATAGTCTTAGGTACAGTTTTGAAGCGTTTGTACTTGAGTATTTCCATTTTCTGCACTGTACTTCTACTTCTCAACAATGCAGAGGAAGATACTTTGCTATGCCAGGTAGCCCATAGTTAGCAATTACTTTGCAGATAACACATGAAAAGATTGTGAAATATGATGTATTGCTATAGGCTAAGCGGTAACATAGATATACTTAGCAATAAAACCACATTAAACCGCTGGGTACACATTTATGAGTAGCCCAATAATAACTACACAGTGTTTACTTTTGATACTTTGAGCGCATTTTACTCATAATTTTAAAGTGAAATTTTAAATGTAGAACATTTATTTTTAATGGGGTAGGATATTTCTCTAGCCTGCTGTGAAACATTTAATTCAAATTATACAATATTGCATGTATGTGATTGCATCAGTGCAGCATTATCTGAAGTTCCCACTGACTTAAGTGCACTGATGAACATACCAGAAAATGAATGAGAATGACCGGCCATCAGTTTGTGACCTCAAGCTCAAGCGCACTTGGGTTATGCAGCATGACAATGATCTAAAAAACACAACAGCAAGAGGTGAACTTGCAGGTGGGCAATGAGTTATTAGGTTTAGGTGCCAATGACTTTTTCACATAGGGCCAGGCAGAAAAACTGCATTTTGTATTTACTTGGGTTATTGCTGATGTGTGTCTGGTGTGAAAAATATGCAAACAATTAATAATATATAATATATAATAATTAATAATAATAATTATTATTATAGGGGGCAAATAGTTTTTCACAGCACTGTACCTTAATTCTCATAATAAGAATTGTTATTGTACTTTTATTTTGACTTTATAGAAGTATGTCACCTGCACCCAACTGCATTATAATTTATGTATCTAGTAGTTTTTTTATTTATTCTATTACACATACAAACACTGGTCATGTGTGTGAACACACAAATAATATTGGTCATATCACCCTTTGAAGGCTTTTTGCAATATGAAAACATTATTTCATCTGTTGAACAGTGTAAATCCAGCTGAAATAAATCTCTGTAAACCATGACTCAAAGATTAACATTATCTTTCAGGCGTCCTGTTTATAGACAGACAAAGCTCTGTCATTTTTTCACTACTCATTTCACTTTAGAGAAATAGCTCAGCAGCTGTGTATTACTCCAGATGACACTGATTTATTTACAAAATGAACTATGACTTTTATGGCAAGTAAAACACTAATCTAGGATTAAGTGACATGATGGAACATTTATGTACAACACAATACCTTTTGTGACATTTCTCTCCAGTGTTATTGTTAATTAGCTCAAAACTCATTGCTTAATTGAAATATAAATATTATTTAGCAATGTTTCTGCATGAACTGCAAAACAGGAACTTTATTGTTTTACTTTTTAAGTACTGTAAAATATATTCAAAGTAAAAATAAGTCATCTCAAGCACACATTTGTAACCAAGAAATATGTCACACATCTAATAGTACATTAAAAACCAAACGTTTTCTTGTATTTTAACCATTTTCACGAGAAATGCTCCAAAATCCAGTATCATATTCGGTGCTAATATTGGTTATTGGGCGTTTTGATCAGTTTATATGTTCGTGTTACATGTTCTGTCCTATTTCTACAGAGATTTTAGTGTTTTACAAGGCAGAGGTTGAATCACGGTTCTCGTCTTTCACGCTTGCTTTTCATTGCAGGGGAAGGATGTCGCTGCATATGGGGGATGAAGAGGAATTTGCACCTGGGCCACTTTGAAGCAGGTGGCAGTGAGTGTCAGGTCAGTATAGTCTAATTGCTCATGAGGGTGTGATTGACAGTTACCCGGCCAGACAGATACGTTTGGAGGAAAATGTCGCCTAATTGTTTTAAAAGGTTGTTGTGGGGAGGATCAGGACGGTTCAGGGCGAAACGTAAAACAGTGTGAATGTTATTAGCGGATAGATTCTGTTTGTTGTCGCTGGTTTAGCTGTGATCAGTAAAGCCAGAGTAAATCTAACCTGCAACTTAAAAACTGAGGCTGTATTCGATAATTGAAGCATTGATTTGAAACCTGTAGGGTCAAACAGATTAAACACAAATTCAAGAATTCAAAGGATGGAAGAAAAGAGGAAGAAAAGAAACAGATGTTTTCTATATAAATGTGCGGCTACAAAACATAAACGTAGCTTATGGTTTCTGGTGATTTTTAAATCGATAATATATGTTTTATGTCATTGTGATCTCTTTTAATCATGAGGGTAACACTAAAAAGTTATTTTTATTTTGTTTCCATTTTTTCTTTGCAGTAATCGACGTTGAAATATTGATAATTAACATTTATACAAATAAAGACCATACACGTTTAGTAAATGTCCATAAATAAGTAGTGTTTCTAATATAGATTAATATTCCTAAGTTGTGGTGCAACACACAAACACAGGAAAACCAAACTGTAGCCAGTGATGACAAACGTTAGATCGTGTTTGATTTGCTGGTTTCTTCCACTCAGCAGGCTGATGAAATGTTCTGAACCTACAGGTTAAATAATATATTCCTCTTATAAAAGTGCTTTAAAGCAAACAACCCTTTTACTGATTGTAAATTTTCTGTGTGCCTTTTCATAGGCTGACGGATGGATATATCATCCAAAACAATATGAAGTTTTAATATAGAAATCAATTTGAAGCTGATTAAAATGAACGGTACGTGTTCAGAGGGAAATAAGATAAAAAAAAGTTTGCAGAGCGGTGTTAAATCGATAACTCTTACAGTAATGTGACATTTAAAGGAGACAGGAGAGTTTAACAATAAAATAATATGAGCAAAGGATGAACCGACAATAAGGTTGTTCATATTCACGTCTGGCTCTGGATCAAATTTCTCTGAATTAAAATAATTAGGTCTACTTTCAGACAGCGACTGGCTTGACTTTCATACTGATTACAAGAAGAAATTAAATTACAAAGAGACACAATTAAGTGAAATGGTTTGTGTGAGTTTCCGTCGGGAAAAATCACGCTCTTGTTTAGTGTTTTTTTCCTCTTTACAGTAAGCTTTTGAAAATTTCAAAAGTTACAGTTTTGCTCCCGAGACAATCGAGAGATTAAAAATACATGTGACTACAAAACGGCTCCTTTCTTTTCTGACTTAAACGAGAAACTAGTTTATTTGTGCATAAACATCCTTGTACGTGCGTAAATAAGTTAACGAGATGCAAATAAAATGCATATTCTGGGTAGTCTCTCCCTTACAATATTTGTTTTTCCTAGGAAATAAAATCAGCCTAGCTATACTATAGTCATCGTTTAATTACGCAATATAGAGTGAATAAAATAAAATGTAAATGATGAAATAAATATAACGGGAAGACTGGGATGGGGTTAATGTACACCAATGGGGGTGTTTGCATTTCAAAGATCTTAAGTTGAAAGAAAAAAACGACCACGATATGTCCCTTCTATATCAGATATCTCCACATGCAGGTATGAAAGGAAGCTATGTGGGACGGTCCACTCGTTAGTTTCCTTCTTTGCCCTGTAAGCGCAGACCAGCCAATGAGGAGCATCACTGCCACAGGAGATACATATGCCTGCATCAAGGAGATCAGATTTTAGGACGTCATTCGTGACTGAAAGGACTGTTTTACCATATAGGGTTAAAGTACATTGGACAGTGATCAAACAGTGCTCTACATATGACCAAATGTTAGTGCGTAAAAGTGTCGGCGTGTAAAAGCGCAGTGGCATTGCGCAGCGTGTTGTGACTGACACTTCCGCCTCCACTGTGCATGAATCAGCTTATTAAAAGTGGGAAAATTTTTGCCACGTTGATCTCTGAGAACAGCCCCCGTCACAGAATTGCATAATCCGAGTCTCCCTAAGGTATGTTAGAAGATGAGATGTATAGCTGATGTTCGGCAGCTCCCTGCTGACCCTGACTTAACATTTAACCTGTTACTCTGATCCCTAATGCTTCATCTCCAGCATCAGGCCTATAGTTGGAAAAACAAGCTTAATGTTTTTTCTGTTTGAAAAAAGAAACAGTTTCTTCAACAACACACGACGAGATTTCCTCTCACATCTTTGACATAGATTTAGGTGCAGTGACATAGATCTCCTTAAACCCGGCATACTGCATGTCTTTGTGTTGACATGCAGTCGTAAAGGTAGCTTTACAGTTTGCCCTGTCCGAGAATCACAGAGCTATTCTTCACTGTTTGACAGGTGTGTTTGAGAAGAAGGCCACAGCGGCCAAGATGGCATCTCCAAGGTCTCAGTATGTAGCGCTCACATCATGGTGAAGATGAGACAGTGAAATTAAACAGTTTCTGCAAAATAAGTTTTCCCCGCGACAGGAGTTTACTAAATAAACTCGTGGTTGATTTTATGTTCAGTTCATGTTAGTGGCTATAATCTATATTTCAATAGCTCTGTGCGACCATCGTTTGACAACTGTTGGTCACACAATTTTAGCAACATATCCTTTTTAATCCGTTAACACCCATATAACAGGGAAACAATGTCAAAAATAAGTAATAGTTATTAATCATAGTAATTAATCTGTGTTTTAATGCGTTTCTTCTGGTCGTTGAGTGACCAAATAAAAGTTAATTTGCAAACCAGCACCAGGCACAATGCGTTAAGGTAGTTATAATTATTCTTAGAATTCTTTTAAATCCTTCCCAAAATTAAACCTTTAAATAATAAACCTTAAAATAAAACTGCATCCAAATGAAAGTTATGCCTGATATGTTTTAATGTCTTTCGGTCTAATTTAACACAAATAGCATGTACATTTCATTGGAAGCTGGTCTGTCTCAACCTGAGTCCTGATCACTTTCAGGCCAGTATCACAACAAACCGACACTTCTCAGTCTGACACTGTACATGTCCACACTATAATGCATTTTACATTGAAATAATGTAACGTATATGCTTAAAAGTGCTGCAATATCTTACCTTTACAAACACAGCAAGAAAAAAAACAACCTGCAACAGAGACAGTTATTTGAAAAGACAATAGAATATGCCTATTTACAATCACTGCGGAGGTAGGAAGGCGCATGTAAAATAAAAACCAACATAAGGTGACATGTTCAGTCTATTTAGGCCTGCGTGTCCCAAACTAAGGTCGGGAGTTTCAGAGGTCCTTGAGGAGCTCCCAAACCAACAGAGGACTGCTTTAGTGTTTCTACTGTGTCACTTCTCAGAGGTTACCATACTGACATTTAATGAGGAGGTCCAGTCTCCCCGCTCGCCTATAGATCACACAAGTTATCTCGTAAAAACCTAAATCACGATACATTTCTTCATGAATGGTGTTCCCTGGGGCAGGCTCTTTTTAAGTGAAAGGGTGAGTCGTTTTTAAGTGTTTGACGATGAAAAAAAAACATGAAAAACCTTGGGAACCACTCGCCTGGCCTGGACAACTCGATGAGGCGGTTCACTTGGAGACGCTGAGAAGATTAAAAGTGTCCTCAGGTCTCCTCATCTTGTCAGAAAAATATAGTTTGTTAGATTTCCCGTGAGCAAAAATAATAAAATGAATAAATACAGTCACCGACTTCTCACTGATTCCCCGCACATGCAGAAAGTGTCCATGCAGGGAGGCAGTAGGCGTAGGGGTAATAGTAGGAGGGCTGCAGGGAGAGGAGCGGGGGCCGCAGGATCTCTCCCGGGGTGTACTGTCTCTGGTCGTCCCGCACCAAAACTTTCACCGCCACCTTCTTGGCCGCAGGGGTCGACGCCATCAGGTCTGCGGCCATCTGGCGGCGTTTCGTCTTGTACCGGCGGTTCTGGAACCAGATCTTTACTTGAGTCTCTGTGAGCTTCAGGGAGGCCGCCAGGTCCGCCCGTTCCGGACCGGACAGGTACCGCTGGTGGTTGAAGCGCCGCTCCAGCTCGAAGACCTGCGCGTGGGAGAATGCGGCCCTGGAGCGTTTTTTCCGCTGTTTGGGTTGGTCCAGGCTCTTCTCGTCCAGGGTGCTGGAGTCTGTGAGAGGACGACACGCACATGGAACATGGAGTGAGCGCCTGTATTTATTATTTTAATACAGTTACATTTGTATGTATGCGTTTATTAGACAATGGATATGTTGGGACTATAAAACAAACAAAACAAAGTGTGTGTACTCGTGGCCACTTTAAAATGACTGTTTCGACTAACTGTCATAAAAAAACACGATTTTTGTTTTAGTTCACTGTAGTATTTAAACTGAATATGAAAAATATGTGCACATAGCTTGGGCAGACGAGTTGGAGATTATTTTGCAAAATAAACTGTGTGTTTCTGGTAGTTTACAACATAAGTCCAAAGTTAAATCATCTGTAGCATCAATTATCCTGTTGTGATGCGTACAAATGCCCATAAACATCAGTGTTGTAGTGACAAAGCTTAAGAATGAGGCGGTTTATCCGTTATTAATTGTGCGTAAAATCAGGCCAACTCGTGCGTAAAAGTTAGCAGGATGGAGAGGTTTTGCAAATACTGTTATTGTAGACACTCTACAATAACACAATCACAGCAGCTCTTATGATTGTGCACAACTGTGACAGCAGTACAAAGCATCAAAGGGTAATATAGGTATAAGTCAGACTCTGTTTTAAAAGCCAGAAGTTTTACAGAGTCGTGATGGTCTTACGCAATATCGAAGGCCAAACTTTAATTTCGTTTTGTTGCAAATTCATCTTTCCGTCCTACTTACCCGCAGCGTTGCCGGGCTCACTGTCGCTCTTGGCGTTTTCTGCAGCTGCAGACTCGTGGTCCGTCTCTTCCTGCAGACTTTCCTCCTGAACATCCGACGCAGGATCTCCGTCCTTCTCTGATTTGCACACGGCCGCAGGTTTGCTGTCGTTGTCGTCGCTGAGTCCCGAGTCCGAGTCGTAGCTTTTCTGGTCCGTCGGCTCACAAACCTCCCGATCATCTCCCCGAGACCCTCCGTTCATCTCCCCAAATATTTTCCAGCACGCCGTCTTGGAGAAGCACATGTCCAAATCTGGCAAGTGTCGACTGTCGTCCTTTTTGTTCAAGATGGCTTGGATTGAAAAGGGCATCAGCGAGTTGCCACGAACGGCCATTTTCACTAAAGCGAAGTTTGCTCGGTGTTCAAATTGAGTAATTAACCGCCCCGGAGTGAATGTCAGTTCATCCACATTTTAGGCTACTCCCTCCGTAGAGCGCTGCTGTCGCTTAACTTTTCCCTGCAGTGTTGCTTCCTGGTCGCATCCCCGCGGGAGAAGCCGTGGAAAGTTTCTGCTACATCCGCAGGCACGATGATGCTCCTCCGCATAGCTCTGCCATCAGCGCGGGCTCGCTCCAGACTCCGGCCCTTTTCACCCAACTTTTTTTTAACCATCCACCCTCACCTGTGACTGACAGGCGCACCTCGTCGCCTCCTATTGGCTAGAAGAGGAGGAAAGCCGTTTCATGAATGGTCACTGTAAAAGACGTCATGCTGCTTTCAACAGGATGGGAAAAGTTAGAAATTTGGTGGAAGAGAATCAGGAGGAAAGTGACATGCGAGTTTAAAACAACTCAAGTTATTTCAAGTGTGACTTCTCCCAAAACAGGAGCAAACTACATCGCTGCATCTTATGACAACATGACTGATTGTCTGTTTTGTTTGATTAATTTTAAATAAAAGTCGAATTGATTTAGCTGTAAGTGCTGAATTTTCTTTGCTCGTATTTTTTTTTATTCTGTCAGTGAGAAAAAGGAAGATCTGAGATCACAAAGAAGCAAATTTATGCAGAAACATCAGTCGGACATGAAACGGGAAAATTAAGTTTTCCTTTTCCCCCGCATCACTTGAATGCAGCATCAGGACAACAGATTTGTAGGATATGTAATCTTTTAAAAACTTAACCCTTCACCGTCCCAACAGGTCTGTTAGGAGTCGGTGCGTAACGTAATCTGACTGTTACCTCTGGCAAGATTTCTGGGCGCTGACTCAACGTGCAGGTTCAGGTTCTTAACAATTTAGTTTGTATCTGTTTTAATAAACCTCAAAAATCATCAAAGGCCTAAAATTTGTCACTTCCTGCATCATGGATCGCCATGACCAGGTAGGGCTCAATTTGTGCGCAAACCAAATTCTTGCATCGCGTAAAATATGAATTAAAACATGGAACTTGACGCATTGTTTAATATACAAACTGCAAATCTATGTTTCATTAATCGAAAAATATACCTGTTATCAGCCAAGGTTACCGACTACATGAATGTTTGTTTCTGCACCAGTCCGGTTGTGCAATGTCTCCAAAACACGGCCGCCTGTTTCAGAAAAAACCTAAAATAATCGACACAGGACAAAACGGACTCAAACATCATTGAAAAGTCAGAATTATTCCTCAGACTTAAATGTTTTATGCAGCGTCAAGTGATGTTCGTTTTGTTTTACCTGATGTTGACCCTGAGTTTATGCAGCTCAAAACTTCATACATGAGCATTATTAGCATTTTTATTAACTAAGGACTGTGGCGCACAGCTCTGTCTCTGCATCGTGACCTCTGCTGTTTTCAGATTTCACAGATTTTCCTCTGGCATTAATTAGTAAAATAATATTTTAGCAAATTGCATAAATCAATATTTTCTTCTACCCGCTGCAGAATAAAATCCATTCAATGAAAGAGAGAGAACTGTGAGGATTAATTAGTCTGATGTCTGTTCTGTTCATCAAAGTGGAAGTCACATTATAAAATATCCTGCAGCTTATTATTATTATTATTACTATTATTATTATAACCACTATTGTCTTGTTGGAATTAGATTTTTCACTGTGCCGTTGTTAAATCTCTTTTATTTATCGTTATTAACAATTAGCGCTTAAATAGATTTAAAAGGCCTGATGACTTTAGTGCTGCATCATTAGAAGTGTTTATTATGAGGCGTGACAACTTTTAATTTATAATAACTATTATTATTATAATCATTATTATTGTTATTATTTCTGCTATTATTATCATTACTGGTATCCTATTAAGAAGTGAACTATTTTTTTATTATCTTTTATTCTGATATTTAGAAATTCCCAAACTCAGAGAAGCTTTACTGTAATGTCACGGTGACAGCGGGTTAGCTGATAAACATGTTTTTATTTTTTTATTAATATTATTTCCTTTCCTCGTTTCGATCTTAGTTTATTTTCTGCATCATACAGACTCCAGCGCGAAGAAGTAAATCTTTTAGGATGAAAAACGTCTTCATTGACCTTCACCTTAGTTCAGTAAATCTCTGGAGCTTCGTCAATATGTTTCAACGCAGAAGTGAATTAAGTCACGAAATCAACTGTGTTTATTATAAAATACCCTGAAAACGCCTGATTTACGTGTGAAACTTTCCCACAGCTCTTCGTTACATGACGCCAAATAATGAGAATAATACAGAAACTAAAGCTTAATCATTTTCAGCCACCTGATTTAGACACAGTTTATCAGTGCTGCTGTCACCTTGTGCAAACCTGTTGCGTGCATATATTATACCATCTAGTGGCCACTGAAAATACCTCTTCATTCTGACTTTCGTGACGTGTGTGTATTTGGGGTCAGCTCAGTAACGAGCACACTAGACTCCAGCCTGTGCAATAGAGCTTCTAGTGTCTTATTAGAAATTGGGAGAAAATAAATAAATTGCTGAAAACCTTGATTTTAAAATATTCAACCACTGACAACAGGGTGTTTGAGCTGCAGCTTTCGTTCCTCCCCAGGACATGTTTTAAGTCTGTAAATTATTTAAACTCTATAATTCGGTTTAACTTTGTCTTCCTGCTGTGTTAAAATGAAAAGAGATTTTGTGGCATTGTCTCAGGGCTGGACGTGACCTTGGGGATGGAATCACTGCAAGCAATGAAAACACAACTGGAAAAGAGAAAAGCACAAACCACTGACACCATCTGGATATTTTCACACAGTCTGCCCTTGTTCTTTTAGAAACTGCTCATTCCACCCAAGGCCAAAACACAAGTGGTGCATCACATATTTTTATTGTATTGTAGAAAAAGAAGTTTTTTCTTTGTGTCCTTGGTGTTTTTTTAAACCATACTGTTATCTTTTGTCCTAAAACCAACTGATCTGCGTTTTAGTCTGGAAAAAAAAGAAGAATAAATAAAACTGTCTGCCAATTCTCCAACAACGTGAGTCAGTATGTGCCCATCACTGTGATGTCAAGCAGAGCTGAACGGGTTACTCTGTGTTTTGGAAACCACACTGTGAGGAAGAGTAATAAGCAGTAAGTAGCTGGAAATGTAAACAGCAGCACCAAGAGCAGCTTGTTTTTCAGACAACTGCAGGACATAAAAAAGACAAGACAGCTGGTTTGTTGTGATTCACATTTGAGGGTTCGGTATAAGTGAAAGTGTATTTAAAGAATCAAATGTTAATTAACAGATATGCTCACACATAACACCTCTAAATAAAGTAAATGAATATGTAACCAACAGTTCAACAAAGAGGAGACAATGAATGGGTACTACAGAGTCTAATTTTACAAATGTAAGTTAAGTGGGATATTTTAGATCAGACAGACTGTTACGTAGTGAATAATAAAAGTTATATAATGGTTTAAAATACTATCTGTCTATTAGTAAACTAGCAGCAGGTCACTGAAGATGATGCAGAGACTATTAAAATAATAATTTACTTAAAAAAAACACTGTACTTTAAAAAATACTGTACTATATACTATATTATAAGTTCTACATTTGAAAGGTGAAAGTATTAAGCAGCAAAATGAATTTGGTAGACGTGGAGCAAATTCTTAATACAGAATTCAAACAGTAAAGTAACCATTAATTAAAAAGTAGTATAAATACAAGATGAACTGTAAAGTTATGCTCCATCACTGTGGGAGACTGATGAACAACATTTAGCATCATTGGTATGTTAAATTTTTACTATTATGGTTGTTATTATTGTTACTGATGTTATTATGTTATAGTAGTACAGGAGGAAGAGGACTGAACCAAAAGGACATTTTCTACTTCCTGTTCAAAGTAGAAAATGTCATTTTATTTTAGTATTTTTAGCCTAAAAAGTAAAAAAAATTCAGTTCTAACAATATGAATGATACTTATTAATGGAAACACAGACCATGTGTTTGGCTTCAACTAATAATTATTATTTATGGTTTAGTAAAGTAACGGAGATACACAAATGACTGAAACCTCATTTTCTAAGTTGATCTCTTACAAAAAAATGGATAAGGGGCAAAAAAAGAAAACTCTAGATTAATAATATTGCCTCAACCCCAGGTGACATCTCTAGGTTGCTTAATTTATCTCACCACCAGTATAACACTTAAATATATTCAATATACAAGGACATAAAACAAAGACAACAGTGGTTTTCTGCTTTTTCTGCTTCTGAGTATAAATGATGTCTGATTCTGAAAGAAATGAAAATGTGTGGGAACAACAAACAGAAAAAACTGTCCAGCTGTTCCCTCTTTCTGCTTCTAGTGAACACAGAGATGAAACTGGTGATGCTGTTTAAGGACAGGAGGGGTCCCTCTGCTGGCAAGGGCAAGAAAATGCTCTCATAAAAAAGATGAGACGTTCACTACACCATAGGAAACCATCAGGAAAATGTATTTCTTTGACTTTTTTTCTGTCTAGAGTGACACAGTTCTTTAATATCCCCCAGAGTCTTTGTCTGCTCTCCACCAAAGTGAAACTGCCACCACCTTTCCAGGAAAGAAATAAGCTTCAAATAGCATAATAGACAATTACCCCCTCCCTCCGGCCCCCCACCACCTCTTTTTTCCTGCCTCTTCTTGTAACATTATTTTTGTGTTTTAAACAAAAATCTCGCCTGATGCAGCAACACGCCAGTTGCCGTGGTAACATCCCTGTTTCTCCTCCTCTCCTGGGTGTGTTTATGACAGGTCTTGGAATGAAGAAGGAGGCTCACAGCATGCAATTGCCCCCTCCAACCAAACCAGCCCCCCACCACCCCCTTCCTCCTCCTCCTCCTCCTCCTCCTCCTCCAGATTTTGTTCAGATGGAGTAATACATGAGAGGGCACTGCCAAGAGTCATTTGCAATAAAAGCTCCCAAAACGCACTCTTGATTTCTCACCAAATATCAGATCCACCATGATAGCACTCTTAATCTACCTCAGCACTGGAAAGTGGAAGGAAGGGGAAGAGACAGGGGGGTTACTGCCAGCTTTAAGTGTGCTTTTAGTTGCCTACGTTACATTTGAACACATTTTCCCAAAGAAAACTTATCCTTGCATGCGATGGAGCACTAAATGGAAGAGCCCTTGGGACAAAGCACTTAATACAGTAAATGGAACCAAGAGACAAGCAGAGAGAGGTTTTTCTGTATCTTGGAAGAAATTCAAAACATCTCCACTAAGGCTACATTACTGCAGACACAGGAGCAGAGGTGGGGGTTAGCCCACTGTTACAGTCCAATTAATGTGTGTAGGTAGCACAGACGTGATTTATAGTTTATTTTCAGCTCCGCTGTGCTGACAGTGTGCCTCTGGAACGCAACAGATAATGCATGCAGCTCAAGCACATCATGAAAGGCTTTCTCAGGTCTGAAGGGCCTTCTGCTGCCTCCTCAGGGCTCTGTGACCGGCTCCTTCTCTTCAGCTCACGCCTAAATAAAGACGTCTTTCAAAGCAGCAGACCCTTTTCACCGGTTTCAAGTCACATGTAAAATGCCACTTTTAGACATATGAATTGATGTAGTTATGAAAACGTCAAGGACCATTTAGAAATTCTTGAGTTATTATGGGCCTTTTCTTTTCAGGCAGTGAAGTGGGCGTTACAGACTCCAGCTGCATTTCTGCGTCATGAAGACGAGTTCTGAACTTTTGATATTTACAAGTAACAGAGACAAAGACTTCATCTAATGACTGCTTTTCATATACAATAATTGATGATAAAGATGATCATAACATGACATAAAGATGATCCACTTGGAAGATGTAAAACTGTGAGAAGCCAAAGTTTCTCACATTTAAAATGACATTTGAAGACCAGAAAACATGTGGCCCTTGAATAAATTAATCAGAAATAAAAAAACAACTGTGCAGCTCAATTGGGATTCGTCAGAGAACACCAGAATTGTCAGGTTACGCTCTTCTCTTCACAAATGAGAGTGAGAGTGATTGTCAGACCTTACGCTCGTATACTGGGTCTCGGTTTCCTCCTGGTGCACGACAGCGCGTGTGGCCAGAGTGTGTACGCATTGTTCTTCTTGTTCATCAAGATTCAATGTGGGATTTAAATGTTCCCTTAGTTTTTAACACTAGATGCAGGAAGGACACAAAAATGCAAAATAGCTAAAGTGTGACATAAAGCAGCAAAAAACTCTGCTGCTCTTTCACATGTCTGAGCCCAGAATTCTCTTATAAGCTATAGCTATAGGCTTATAAGCCTACAAATTATGTTCTGTGCATTATAAACAAACAAGGTTAAAAATATTCTTAAGACCAAACATATGATGCTTAAATAACTTCAATCCCAGAATATTAGTGGGTAAACACACGTGTCAGAAATGTTTCTGCACTCTGGCGCGTGTGTTTGTTGCAGCTTCAGATGCCAGTCGATCCAAATCTCGACTCAACTGCAGAAATATTTCAACACTGCAGAAGAATAAAAAAAAACTCAGACTCTGAGCTACCACCCCTCCCTGCTGCCTGTCGCTGGCTATTTCTATGACTCTCGTATGAAACACTTCTGACGTTAAACACCTGTTAACTTTTATGTCTTGTGAGAGGAGTGGCTGAATGGAAGAGCATTATATTCAGTGCCAGTTGGCCTGGCCAAATCCCCAGTAGAGGAAAGACCACTCCCAGTGCAGAGAGGCAGCAGCAGGAGTGAGTGAGCCCCCTCATCCCTGCCACAGCCTGCAAGGATCCCCTCCACTCAGAACCAACAGTTACCTCAATTCCAGTTGACAGCTGTGTGAAACCACCATCTTTCCACAGCTCTCCGCTGGATAAACTGCACCGCTACCCAGCGGCAGACCTGCTTAAGAGAAAATAGGGAGATGTGAGAAGGTTTGAGGCACTTTATATTGTTGGTGTCCTGTAACACAGTTTTTACTGTAATGCCGCTTATGTCAAGATGCCAATGGAGTGAGGGTGGTACCATAATCCACCCGTCATCACATTACGTCTTGAAAAGTCACTGTGGAGACTAAGGCCGTAGAAAGTACATTTCTTAAATATTTTAGTTACAGTATGTTGACTGTAAAGTTTGTATCTGCATATTAAGATTATACTGCACACACTTAAATTAAAAGTGGGATTGTTTCATGCAGGGGGCTGTTGAACGGTCCCTTCGTCCATTTCTTCTGCCATTTGAATTCATTTAATTAAATGTTGAAAGTAGTCGAAGTAGTAAAAAACCTGAGATATAGCCATAAAAATGTAGCCTATCCCATCCCTACTGGTTTTCTATTATAGTGTTAAATTTAAATCACATTATATTTGGTACATAAAAGGCCTGAACCTAACTCAGTGAATTCCATTCATATACGTTTACTCCCAAAACTACAACTATACTTCCATGTCATTGTTATACACGTTCTCCGCACATCAACATATTTTTAAAAAGTATAATTATAGAATATAACGATTGCTAGAAATGTAAGTACACAACAAATACAGCTGAAACAAGAGGCTGTTTAAATAAATGACAACTATTTTTCATCCAAAAAAGCAAAAACATTTCATGGTTCCAGTTCCTCAAATGAGAGAATTAGCTTTATTATAATACTTTTAATTGTTCTGAGGTTTGGACAAGTCATTGTGTAAATCATTTGTTTTTCTTACAACGACAATAATAAAACCAGAAGCTGAACCTGCAGTTCATGGACGACTGCTCTACCAACTGAACCACAGTCACATCAGCCTGTTAGTTGATGAAGTAATTGTTATTAGTAGTCGTATATTACGAGTCGTAGTTGTATGTTACGAATTACAGTAACTATTATACGACTCAGGCAAGTGCAAAAGTATGAATTAATAAACACCCCAAGGGGCATTTTACTCCACTGAGTTTCCTTAATCTTAATCATTTAGGTACATTGGATTACAGGAATGTAATTATAATGGTAATACTATAGTATTACTTACATACTGATTATCTGCAACAATGTATTATTATTATTATTATTATTACTATTATTATTATTTTAACATTAGGATCTTTCCTCCACAAAGAAACAAAGAGCCATTCTCATATTCACATCTCAGATATTTTGGATTTTTGTAGTTAATGTGTCTGATAAAGTTAACAAACTATAACATCGTGATCTAGTGTTGATACACACACATTATCTCGACTCTGACCAGAATCATACAGAGAATGTTATTTTCAAATCATCTCTCCTTTTCTGTATTTTTCAGGAATAAATAATAAATCTTTGCACTGGATCTGTGTGCACAACCCTCAAAGCGTAACTTCTCTAGGTCACCAAGTAACCTATTTTGGGCCCCAGCGTAGTTTGGAGAAAATATCTCAGTGGCAAATGAGTAACAAATGTGTTCTTTTTCTAGTGTGAGGCAGCAAACCCCGTCTTAGTCAATGTCATTTCATGTTTGTTATATTTAGTATGGTATATTCTGCATTCTTCATGTTTATGGATAAGCTTCTCATTTCTGAGTCAAAATGCTGCTGCACTGAAAACGTGAGATAAAAGTTTTCAAGATAAAACATATCTATGGTCATTATTATGGTCATATATTTCTTGTGTGTATTTAACTGATGAACATCCATGTATATATACAGATGCTTAAGGCATCGTTCTGATTAAGGCCAGCTGGATTAAAATATTTGGTAAACACAGTGTGGAATAAGAATTGTGAGAAGCATAAAATATCCAAAAATATCACACTTTATATTGCACCAGATGAGTAAAAAGAAGCAAATAGAGCAACATGTTTACCTGGAAAAATACCTTCAGGTACAGTAGTAACAGTAACGATATTTGCTATTTCGATATTTACTCAGCAGCGGTTATAAATAAATAGATCTAGATTTTTATCCTGTGTTGCTGATTTCTCTACTTCTCTAAATGCTCATTCTTGGTGTGAGGTCCCTGCTGAGCTGGAAGCAGTCCTCTCTCTCATATAAAACACGCTGCCTATAAATCTGTTTAAACTGCTGATACTCACAGTAAAAACCCACCTTGAAATATGAAAAATCATTTTGGGGCGACAATGCAAACGACTATAATAAAATGACGTCTCAAGTTGCTCCAGTGGCATCAGTGAGTGAAAGGAGCGTTGTTTGTCTGCCAGACCTGGTGGCTAAATGGAAGCTGATCCAAACCTTTAACAGAGACATGTTGGGGTAATATTTTAAGGTTTGGATGCCAGCACCAGGAAATACCTGGGAGAGGGACACCTTGAAGGAATCAAATTTAGCAATCCGCAGAAACGGTTGGAAAACTTCGACCAGAGAACTCTGGCTTTCTGTAAGCCCTCTCCATGCTTTCTGGATACCGTAAGTTCAGGTGCAGCGATTAAAGCCTCATAACGTGTTGATGATGGTGAAATATTTCATTCTGAGTTTGTCAGGTTTATCCCCCATTAGCAGGCAGGAATGTCCTCTCCTCTCCTCTTGGTTGGTTAATGTCTTTGACTATTTACACATTACAGACAGCACATTTGTTTAAGTCACTGAGGAGATAACGTTCCAGACATAATAGGGGTTAATTAATTATAAAAAAACTGCATATTCTATTGTGTGCAATACTTTATCTTTTCATAAACAAAGATTTTAGCTTCCAAAAGTGCTATATTTTGAAAACAGATGCAGTTTAGATTTTCTTTCAGGGATGTACAACTTGCTTCCTGGAAAATAAATTTTATGAAAACTATTTGTGCAAGTATATTTCTGAACAGAGTTATAGTTAAACCAGCAGGTGTGTGGATTGAAAGTAAATTAAACTTTTGAGAAAAGTGTAAGAAAATGAAAATTTCAATGTAAAGATGCACAAAAGCTTCAGGTTTTAGTATAAAAAAGTGGGAAGGAAATGCCTCATTTACATTCACACAATAAATGCAAGAAGGCAAAACTATACATTATGATCATCAACCTAAAGTAAGAAGCTAAAGTAATTAATATTTTCTCGAGAGAATAAAAAGGGAAAAGGAAAGTTTTAGTACTTTTAAATTTATGAACCAAATGTATTTGCATTGACAGGTATCTAACAGCATCTCTATGTGATACACGGTTAACTCTAAAACTATAAAAATAAGAATAACTCCTTAACAAACAGTACTTTGTCTGCAGCGGGTGTCGCTGTCACCAAGAACCTTCAGTTTATACAAACATGTTCATGTTCAGTCATGTATTTCCCTGTAAGTGACTAATACTGATGTTATTTTAGCGGAGAGATACAAAAAACAAACTTCCCTTACCTCGTCAGTATAAAATAGAAAAGCAAAAACTTAAAAAAAGAGATTCTCTTACATTCACAGAATGAATATTCAATAATAAAATTCACAATGAACGCTGAAAATGCTTCACAGTGATTTCTATGTACAAGTGTTTACAGAGAGACAACTTGAATGTAACAGTTGTGGTTGAGACTGAGACACATCTGGACTCTGACGGACTGACGCCTAATTTCAATTCACCCTCTTTATCTCAAAGCATGACTCAGCTGCATATTAAGCCTCTGAAATGCTCTGGTTCACTGGGCATTACTGAATAAACGGAGTAATGATGACGTCTGATCTAAACCATATGGGCAGAGTGCGGTAGAAGGTATTCTGGGGGATTCCTACACAGATCCTCAGGTTTACACTCAACCATCCGAGGAGAGGGTCTAATACTATCCAGAGCTTTTCAATATCTACAGTCAATGAAGCAGAAACAGCTTTACGCGCTAACAGACTGCAGAGGCTCTCTGACCCCCCGACAACAGAACTGACTTGAATATGGAGTGCAGAGGAAACTCTGCTGGGGCAAACGGGGCTGCCGCTGTCAGAGGTTTTAGCGTTTGGCTCTCTTAGAAGGGGGCTCCTCTGATTTCTGTCCTCCCCGCGTTCGAACCGCAGGAGGGCTGGCCTCCCGTTTACGGCTCCCCTTTGCTGCTGCTGCCTGGCCCCTCGTCCCGCTGCAGGAGGGAAACAAGGAGCAAGCGTCAGTCAGTTTGTCTAAAGTGTCATATTAAGTGCTGTGAAAATACGCCTTTGTTAATTCAAGAGTTATTTGTGAAAAGTGTTGCAATAACCAGTACGTGCCCAAAGACTGAGGTTTGGCATGTTAGCAAACCTCACGGTTAGAAATAACAGTGATGGAGGCAGATTTCAAAAACACACATTTCAGACTTTTGTAACTGGAATTTAGTTTGACCTCGAAAACAAAAATAAAGAAAAATATTCAGCAAAATCTAATGTGAAACTACAAATTAACAGAATTACAAGAAACAAAACCAAACCCTAAATAACATCAGTTTGTTTAACAGAGTTTAAACAAATCATCAGTTTAACAGAAAACAAAAAGAACTAAGACAAAAAGAACATTTGCACATTGTGCTCTTAAATAAACCATCCTTTCTTTTTAGGAAATAAAGAACGGACGATTTAAACGTGTTGTTTTTAAGTGGAGGGAAAGTCTAAATCAAGTCAGAATAGTTACATGACAAATGAAGAATAATATGTTAGCTCTCAAACAACATGATTTGTTTTGAAAACAATTTAATAACAAGTTAAGGAGTTTCACACTAATCAAGTTAACAGAAAAAATGAAGGACCGAAGAGATGGAGTATGAAAAATTCTAAAACTGACTGCTCTGTATTAATGAAATGAAATCATTTACCTTGTGATGCCTTTACTAAAGAAATGTTTTATTTTTACTGAAACAATTAGTTAATTGAGAAGAAATATAATCAGCAACAATTTTTGTTATAATAAATCAACTGTTACTTATTTTTCCAGTTTCTCCAGTGTAATGATTTTTTGTTTTGTCTGTCTTCCGTGAGTAAATACAATATCTCCAGCATGATACAAAACATGTGAAGACATCCTCTTGGTGTTTGGGAAGGTGGTAAAGGCATCTTTAAATTATATTCTTAATACTTTATAGATCAAATGACTACAGTTAATCAACAAAAAATTATTCAATAATGAAAATAATTGCAATTAGGGTGATTTACATTTCAAATCCACTGACAGAAAAAACAGATAATAATAATAATAATGTTGTTGTTTTGTATTTTTGCTGCCAAGTGTATTGAAACACGACCTTGAAAAAGATAAGGTACGATAAAAAAAATTGACGAATCAAGCAAACCAGATGCTGGAGAAGAATTGTAGTAACACATTTTGTGTATTAAAAATCATGGGCAAAAAAAAAAGCACTTCTTATTTTAAAGTTAGTACATTCTGATATTTTATATCATATACAAACAAGTGGAGCTGCTGTGAATTTATTATAAAATTATAAACAAATACTAAAAGAAAATCTAAACTTATTGCATATTTGACTTATTTTTACTTTTTTTTTACTGAGTTGTGTGACTGAAGATGTTTAATTTACCTTCCTTTAAATCAGTTTAGGCTGTGCAAAATTTTTTATTCTTTATTTTGAGAGCTAATAACTCAAAAACATCCTAAAATTACGGGAAAACGTTTAGTAAAATGTTCTCTTTCACAGAGCAACAAGCTTGCAGTCAGTTTTGGTCGGATGCCCCTTTAAGCTCATTTGTTATTCTGAACCTCAATGAGACAAACTCACCGTGTGCCAGCTGCGGTCTCCTCTTTACCACTCTGTCGACTTGCCCGGGTGGATGGTTTACTTGGCTTGTTTCTGAGAAGCAATAAAAACAAATATGAAACAACAGTTGTTTCTTAAGCACTAAATCTTGGCGGCTTTCGTTTAATAGGATGTGACAGTGACGATGCCTTATTGGTGCAAATATTCAGCACTCAAACAATGATGGGCTCATTCATCACCACTGGCTTTCGATGACTGTTTATGGTGCTGTGTTTGCACAAGTTGTTGTCTGGTGCTTTTGGCAGGTGCTCTGGGAATTTGTTGTGTGTTCCAAAATCAGATTGATTATTCATAATTGCTCCCTTATTCTGCCATTTTTTATGTATATCCTGTCAACAAGCCCTGGTATTTCACTACATTCAATCTGTGACTGTTGTTACCTTTCAGCCTCCAGACGAGATGCCGACCGTGTAGTAGCTCTGGTTGCTTTCTCTCCATCCTCCTCCTCTTCGTCATCATCATTCTGTTCACTCTCTTTTTCTTCTGCCTTGTTGTCCTTTTTATCTACAAGAAAGATGTTACATGCTCACTAAGTTTAGGTATTTAATTATATTCACACGTTGTTACTGGAGTTATTTATTTTTCATCTGACTAAACTGACTGACTTAACTCTTTTTTAAAATATTATTTGCACCATTTTAACTACATTTAAATCAAGCTCTAAGTTTTCTTACCTGAATCCTCTGTGGCCACTAATGCTGCTGCCGCCGCTTTTGAGGGCCGTCCCCTCCGAACATTTCTTTTTGGAGTTGTCTCTTGGTCTTCCTGCTGTTGCTCCTCCTCAGTCTAGGAAAATAATGTGAAAATATATAAATCAAACAGCACTGTGTAACAAATCACCACAGGGGCTTTAAAAACGCTGGATGATTAATGTATTTAAAAACACACCAACTGGTATATTCAATGAAAACTTTACAAAGTCTATATACATTATTTAGTTTCTTCTCATTGCAGCTTTCCTCTTTGACCTCTTCTTGTCCCCCTGTCGAGCTCACTGAAGAGGAAACACCTGGAAAGATAAGATACTCTCTAAAATAAGTATCCAGGGCAAGAGTAATGTGTTGGAGATATGTAACAACCTCTGCGCATTTGTGCTTTCTTACTGCTGTCTTTTTGTGGCGGTTGCTCTCTTTGTTCCTGTTGACTGTCAACCTCATTCACCTCGTTATCAGCCTCTGTTTCCTATAGCATACAGATAAAAGACAGAATTAAGACACACAAATAGGAAGTGAATACAGATCAAGATGGAGAAAGACTGAACCAGGATGCAGACAGTATCTGATCCACAATAAGAACAACTCTCACCTCCACAGATTCCTCCATTTCTTCTGACCTCTTCCTTTTCACTGCTGGTTCACCTGCAACCGAAAAATGTATTTCTTTACCTCTTTTGTATTCAAAAAATATTTTGTAAAATAGCCTTCTTTCAAGTGTCACTTTACATTTTAATAATAATGAGAAAAACAAAACTAACAAACAATACAGTTTGAAATTAGCTGACACCCAGCCCCACCCAGCTGTACTCTCAGTCATTTAAAGAAAGAAAAGGAAAATGCACACATATCGTATGACTTAAATAAAAAACAAACTCACATATGTCAGCTGTGACTGTGGTGTCAGAGCTTTCTGCAGCTTCGACGTCCCCTGGAACTGGAGTCGGCAGATTGACTGGACTTTCCTGTTGACTGCTTTTCTTTTGTTCACTTTCCTCTTCAGTTCTCTGAAAAACAAAATAAAAACATGGAAAATTATTGCTAAAAACACAAAAGTATGATTATAAACAAAATGTTATTGATGGTTGTCATCTGACAATACAATTTGAATGTTACCTAAAAGAGTAAATAAAGAAGAATGTCCTTGTAATAATAAACCTGGTACAGTAAAATATTAAGTACATGTTTTAACGAACCTCTTCTTTCTCTGCTGGCTCCTCGGATGAGGTTTTATCAGCACTGTCGTCATATTTATTCTCACCTTTGTTCTGATTATCTGCAGTTAAAAACAAAATAATAAATGTCACATAAAGCCGCCTTTTGACATTTACAGTGTGTTATATCACACTCAGCAGCACAGCAATGTGTTCAGTATAACGCACAATAAAATTCAAGATTTTAATAATGGCCGTTGGTAAATAAGATTTACCAGCGTCTTCTTTAGCTGCACCTCCTGAACGGCTTCCCCTGCTACTCGGAGTCTCGTCCAGTTTCTCGGGTTGGTCCTTCTCTGCCTCTTCTGTCGTTCTGGATGATCGCCCTCTGCGCGGTGTTTTGACTTCAACAGTCTTTGTCTGCTCAGTTTCCTGAAGATAAGAAGTCCATGTGCAAAATAATGTGGATTCAAACTATATGTCAAATAAAAGCATTCATCTGCACCTATGGACAGCACCACTGCAGCTACACGGTAATCCAGTGTCAGAGCAGATATGAGAAATAAATATGAGTATTTACCTCAGCAGACGTCTGCTCATTACTTTCCTTTTCATCTCTCTCATCACCTGGTGCATAAAAAATTTAAATCATCACATTATTCCAGTATATTGTTGTCACTGTTGTCCTTAAGCTGCTGGCAGGGCAGTGAAATGAGTTATTATTATTTACTGTCAGGATGCCTATAATTAAAAATTTTAAAAAGGTGTACAGCTTATTATTATCCCTAAACTTGTAGGTGTTGAAATAGACTTCAGTTATTACCAGTTTCTTTCACTGCTGCAACTTTGTCACTGGACAGCTTTCGTTTCGGTCTTCCTCTTCCCTCTGTGTTCTCCTCCTGCAAAGCAAAAAGGTGTTAGCACAGGATGGACAGTATCAACAGCTAATTCATTAGATATGAGAACTTTGAGCAGAATACCTTTTCTGACAGCTCTGACCCCTTTTGATCTTCCTGACTGTCTGTGCTGGATTCGTTACCTGAAAATAAAAAGAAATTAAAAACAGCAATGAGACTGAGATGAACTAAGGAAGAACCAGTGGAGGAATAGGACAAAACTAAGCAGCAAAATCAGCTTCAGTTCCAGTTTCCTCTCCCTGAAGTTGGAGTAATCTCTTAATAATAAACACATCCCCAAGAGATCAGCACAGTAATTACAAAACACAAAATGTCAGCGTCTGAAAACACGAACTTTACATTTGAGGGAAATCATTACATGATGTATCTTTAAAATAAAATTATGACTCACTGATTTGTTTCACTAGTTTGGGTTGACTTTCAGGTTCACCTTCTCTGATTTCCTCAGTCTTTTCTGGAACATTAGTGTCAATCTAACCAAAATTGATAAGATAAGCAGTGCACATTAGGTAAGTAACAAGGAGAGAAAGATCAGATCAAAGAGTTAAAGAACAGTGATGAACTCGACTAAACATACGTACAGTTTGTGGGTCACTCATCTCTGCTGCAACATTTTCTCCCTCCACATGCTTACTCTCAGCTTCACCTAGTGGTGAAAAGAATTAGGGTTTGAAACTTTGCATTTTAAAGCTTTCGATGAATCAACACACACACAGACACATAGACAGATTTAAATGTCCATCTTTGTAAATGCGAAAGGCTTACTGTTAACTGTGTCCATGTTAGCAGTTTCATCCTGGTTCACCTCATCTGTCACGTCCTCTGACTATTGTTTAAGACAAATTATGTTTTATTCTGGCATGAAAGTTTAACATGAACAGTTCATATGTGTAAATCATGCATGGTGCCTCACCTTGGGGTTTGTCTTTGTGTCTGAAACATCTGACTCTATTTGCTCTAAAGTGACAAACAGATGATAATTTGATAGTCAGCTAAATTCTTCGTTCTTCTAAATAAAAATGTTACAGGCACTCACCTTGTTTACCGGACACTTCTGAGGCTTGTTCAGTGCTACTTGAGACAAGAGATGCTGTATTTTCCTCACTCGCTCCTCCGACCGCTTCTGGTTCACATACAACAGCATCAGTAACTAAAAAAATAGCAAAAAGTAAAAAAAAAGGTTGATGTACCTGGTCTATTAAAGTGTCTTTCATCAGACAACTAACTTCACTTTATAAATCATAAAAAAACAGTTAAAAAGATGAAAACACAAAACTTTCGTTTGAATTTAAACTACAATAGTAGATAAGAAGCCTTGCCTTCTTTGTCTTCTGCTGGTGCTGACAGTTCATCTTTTAGCTGAGTTTCAGGAGTAATTTCTGCCTTTTTGACTTCATCCTCCTTCAAAGAATCTTGGCATTCATTTGAGATAATTTCATCCTCCTATAAAGAAGACAGAAGATCAGAAAATCACGATCATTTCAAAAAATGGAATAGTCCTTAGTCCTCAGCGTAAAAAAAGAAATAAATTAGCAAATGCCAAAGTGTATTTACCTGTGGAGCAAGTATCTCAGAAGTTTCAGTCTTTGACGTGTCCATTTCTCTCTCTGAGTTTTCAGACTCATCTTTAAAGAGATAAATATTTAGGTTTTTAATCATGGAAACATTCTGACCTTCTCAGGGAGCCAAAAACAAATAGTTTAACAATAGTTACGTACCTGCAGTGTTTGGTTTTTCCTCAACAAGCTCAGCAGTTTGTTGAGGTGCGGCTGGTGAAAGTTCAGTAGCTATGAACTCAGCTTCAGCAGCTGTTTGCTCATGCACAGGTGGATGCTGTTCTTTTTGAGCTGCAGGCGTTTCCATCGGCTGTGGAGCAGCTTCATTCACCTCCGGCTCGTCCCTTGTATCGTGAATAATTAAGTTGGAGGACAATGTACTGTCAGGATCCATGGAGAGCAGAGTCAGAGCTGCTTCTTTCATATCAGCATCCTGAAGCACCATGTTTGTGTTCACATCCTCTTGAAGGCTGTCAGGTGGAAGTTGCGCCTCTGCTGAGGTACAAACATCCATAAGTGTCAGCAGGGCATCGGCCAAAGCGGGCACAGACGGCATCTCACTGAGCCGTGACTGTGTTTCGCCTTCCGGTGGCTCAGGAGTGATGTCGCTCAAAGCATCACAGGTATCGTCTGAGAACGAGGTTGTGACGGTGTTGGTGACAGGATCAGAGTCTGTGCTTGTGTCTTGGAGAAGAGGTTGTTTCTTAGACGGCTCTTCTGTCTCTAGACTCAGAGAGGAAACTGAAGACTTGGAAGATTTATCACACTTTTCCATTTTTTCTGCTCTAGGTTCTTTCTTCTCTTCTTGGCTCTCCTCTTTCTTTTCTGTGACTTTATCCTTCTTCTCTAGTTTTTTCTTTGAGGTCTTATTTTCGGATTTCTCGTTTGAAGGTTCATCTGAGACTTTTCTTTGCTCCTTAACATTTCCTTCTTTTTTCTTCTCCTTTGTCATCTCAGGTTTACTGATAGATGCACCACCTGCACTTCTGACTTCTGTACTTTGAACTTTCTTACCGGATAAAGTCTTTGTTTCCTCTTTTGATTTTGATTTTTCTACTGTTTTTCCCTTTTCTGTTGATTTAACCCTTTTTGGATCTTTGTCTGTTTCAGATGTGGACTTGTTTGATCTCTGGCTGTCCTGATCCGCTTTAGTCTTCTCTTTCTCGCTGTCTTTACTGTCTGTTTTAGATTTGGGCTTTTCTCCTTGCCTGTCCTCAGAGTGGCTCTTTGACCTTTTCAGGACTTCTTTATCTTTCTGTTTATCTTTCTTCTTACTGCCGTCAGACCCTGGCTCCATATCTGACCGATCCTCAGAGGAGCCAGTAGAATCTGGGCGCTGCAGCTGTTTGAGATCACTTTTAGCTGAAGTTTTCTCCCCTTTCTGTTTCTCTTTTTCTTTGCTTTTATCTTTATCTTTTTCCCTAATTTTGTCCTTTTCTTTATCCTTGTCCTTCTCTGCTTTGGCAGTCTCTGTGGATGAAGTTTTCACCTTCTTAGCATCTTTAGGTCCCTCTTCGGCAATACTTTCAGACACAGACATCTTTCCTTCTCTTGTGTTTCCGGTGATTTTCTTCTCACTTTTAATTTTAGGCTTCTTCTCACCTTTCTCTTCAGATGACACTTTGACACCTTCTTTTTGCTGAGATTCATCTGCCTGATGTTCTGTTTTCTTCTCCTGTTTTTGTTTAAGTTTAGTACATTCATTGGACAGACTACGTTCTTTCTCTTTGCGCTCCTTAATATGAAGTTCTTTGCGAGACAGCCGATCAAATTTTCCAACTGATCGTTGTTTGAGAGCCTCTTGTGAACCTTGTTCCAATTCCAGAATGAAGGAGTGCGTCCTGCCTTTGTCGCACAGTTTTTTAGTTTCACTTGAATCTTCTGAGATACTGCCACTTGTCCTCCTGTGCCTTTCTTCAGATGATGCAGATTCTGACAGATTTCTGATAAGTTTTGGTTGTGGAGTCTTTGAGGTGGTTAATTTCAGCTCCTGATTTTAAACAGCAAAATGTAGCTTTTTACAACTCATGAAACCATTACTTATGGTGAAATCAGTTTTATTCTTGGTAGCTTTAACATACCACTTTCTTGGATCCCTCTGCTCCCGTATCTCCTTTCTTCTTGCTGGAAACATCTCCTTCTTTCCTAAAAGGTGAAAGTAATGCAAGCATTAACATACTGCACGTTGCAGAAATAGGAAATACGTTAATGTGTTTTAAAGCAGCTATACACATTTTTTCCTGAGCATGTGGTGACATACCTTGAATCTAGTTTCCTCTTCCTACTGAGGGCCATTTTTTTCTCCAGAACTTTCCTTTCTTTGCGAGCCTCTTTGGCTCTGGGTCCCTCCAACCCACCAGAGTCTCCAATCTTTTGTTTTTTGTCTAAAAAGAAAATTATTTAAAAAAAAGAATTATGATAAAGAAGACACAAAGCTACTTTACAGGTATGTTTGATTTTATATAGTGACAATAATAACACACACTACAACTAAAAAAACTCTTCGTCTACATTTTACAGATTCTGTGAAGTAAGTGGAAGATACATTTAGGCACAATTAAGTTAATCATAAGAAGATCCAGTGAAACTCTCCCACAAATAAGCAAAGGAGAGAGACTTAGAACTGTGGTTAAGGATGTGTAGTCGCCGCACTTGGTAACTTTTATGCGGTGGAACATGAAAAATACCTTGTTCTTCAGTCTGAGCTGCTTTCTGTTTACGCTTTTCTTCCATTCGCTCTCTGTTCTGCTGCCTCTTGAGCAGCCTTTCTTCTTTATCCTTTGCCTAAAAGACCACAGGTGAAAACAGAGCAACACAGTAAGAACAAAGAACACAGTTAGAATTAAAGGCTTTGAAAGTGTTTAAGTGGAACACTTCATACATTTAATAATGTTTTGCTGCAAATGGATTTAGGGCAAAGATGCTCTACTGATGCTGCAGATTACAAATGAATATCAATACAACTCACTGCAGATCTGCGACGTTCTTCTACTGTGATTTCATCATCTGAGTCACTATAGTAACGGGAGTACAGGAAGGGTTTGTGAACATAGGCTTTCCGACGAGGTTTAGATTCTTTGTCTTCTTCACCTGCGTCTCCACTGACGTGTGTATTTTCAGCCTTCTCACTTTGATCTGATGAAAGAACAACCCACACAAAAACATAAAAATACATCCTGAAGACTAGAGCTCATACTTAAATGTCTGAACAGTTCCAGAAAAATAAAGTCATGCTGGAGTGGAAAGTTGAGACCATCTGATGGAAGTTCTCCTTCTTCAGAGGATTCAGACAGCAGGTTATCATCTTCACTTTCCCCTTCAAAAGATGACAGGTCGCTGGTGTGCACAGAACTCACTGTGATGTCACTCAGACCATCCAGGTCAGAGTCCTCCAAAGAGTATTCTGCAGGAAAAAGACGCATCGCTTTGAAAATCTTTCAAAATTTTACTCTATTTGAAATTTACGTGACCATGTATTACCTGCTGAAATAAATAATATCAATATACTAATCTTACTCCATGGTAATCGTTATTTACTTTTTAACTAATAACATGAATAGAAGTTACAGCAGCTCACCTTCCTTTATCCTCTCTCTGGCTTTCTGCTTAGCCTGACTTGTGGATTTCAGTTTGTCATCATCTTGCTTTTCCTCTGAGGGTTTTCCTAGAATTTTGCCAATAACCTTTTCTTTCTCCTCTTCTTTCTGCTCATGACCTCCTGACTCCTCTTCTACCTTCACCTCCTCTATTAATCCCTCCTTTCTTAGATCTATCTGTTCCTGAGTATCCTCTGTCTTCACTTCTAACATCTGGCCCTCTGATGTCATCTTTGCTTCCTCTGCCTTCTCTAGGTGGCTGTCTCCTTCCTCAACAACATCCATGTCCTGCTCACTCTCCTCCACCAGCTCCATGGGTTCATCTTGCCCTTTCTCTGTTCCTGAGCTGGCCCTGACACTAGCCTCCTGGTTGAGAGAAGTTATGGTGTCCAGGATTGACATGGCATCACTGGCTGCAGTGGCACTTGGAGCAGACGATGAGGCTGTGAAAATAAAAACATGTAAGGTATTAACTGTGTCAATGAGACGCTTTTAATTTAACTGATACAGAATATAGAGGCACATGCACATGCATCACACCAGGAACCTCTGTAAGTTTAGTTATTCAAGCCTACTTTTCTCAGGAGAATTTAGTGAAGCATAATGACTGATCAGACTCAGTGATTCAGATTTAGTCAGTGTGAGTAGGCCGGTTTCACTTTCCCCCGCATTCTGTGGTGGGTAGGGGAAATCAATAAAATTAATGAACGCACAGGCTACAAAAAAACATGACCTACTTATTCCTACTGAGCCTACGTGGAAACTATTTTTGTCCAGTAAATTTATGTTGTCAGTCAGTTAGCCTTGTGAAGGCAAACTGTCATGCTGACAGAGAGACAAATCACTGTTCTGCACATCAGCAGACTCTAGTCACTGGCAGACACCTGTGTCCAGAGTTCCCAATGTTGTGTGCAAAGAGGGTCAGTAGTCAAAGTCAGAATGACAAAAAACACAACTATAAATGTTATCCTCATGGTTAATAAAGAAAGGAAATGCTGTGTACCTTGCTCAGGAATGCTGAGGTCTGGTTTGGACTCTGTTAAAGGCAGTGGGGCTGGAGGTTCCTCAGAGCAGCTGCCAGGTGACAGAAATTCACGAACCACTCTCTCCACCTGAGGCCTGAAAATGTGGTTGATCTTAGGATCCACCACCTGGGCCACAATCCTGTCTACTCCCTGCTCCAACATCCCAGATCTAAAAGAAACAGTTGGATTTATCTCTAGGTTAAACGCACATTACACTAGTTCTGGAACAAAAAACAAAGGACATCTTCTTTTAGCTTGAACAAGCGATTGTTTCTGTTGCTGGAGTATTTGTCCAAGCACAGATGAAGAAAGCAGAGAAGACATTTTGCTCCATTCTCACTTACTGCAGCACAAGTTGCCTGATGTTGTTTCTCAGTTGGTTCTTGTTCAAATGAGGGCTCCATGTGTGATTAGAGAGGTGATTAGAGACAAAGTTGTCCACTCTTTGTTTTAGGTTCAAGTAAGCTGGCTGAAGGAGAAAAAGAAAAAAGAAGAAAAAACAATGACTACAATTCAGACACTATTGTTGGTTATTATAACTGTAATGACAGGACAATTACTTGTGAACATAAAATAACTAAGTTCCAAACCTTTAAAAAGCAATAATCAACCAACCTACTATTGTTCTGTTTTAACATAAACATTTCTAGTTTTATGCTGCACTAAAATGGAAATTAATGATAATCACAGCTGTCTCCAGTACAGTAGAAAGTAGCTAATATTTCTCCAAAACATGGACGGCAGCTCAATTCTGACCCTGCAGTAAGATATTAAACAGTATTCAACTTTACAGTTGGGCTGCAACATTAGCTTTAGTTAGCTAGCCAACGCGACACAAACGCTTTCAATATTCCTTAACCTAACAAACTGTACCATTATCGACACATGTGGTGTTCAACATTACATGCGCAGTACACAAAATAGAACCGTAGCAAAAAAAAAATACAATAATATTGTAATACATTAAGTATAAGGATGCTGTCAACTGTTACCTTCGTATCAACGTCTGCCAGGCATTCCCTCCTGAACTGGTCGAAGAGCCCTTGTGTTTTTAAATGATTGACTATCATTGAGACCAACTGCGGGTCTCCCGGTGGTAAACCAGCCATGTGTCGATGCAGTTAGCTTGTATTCTAGTGACTAAATGTGATAATATTAACAACACATCAGGTAATATCCCTCCTGAACGCGCCAGTTCTCTGTTATGGTTAGTGAAGTTCGAAGCAGATTTGAACCGGAAGGAGAAATACTGCTTCAACTGAACCGGAAACGCTTAGAAATGGGGGTCTGTTCTACCACAATAAAAGTCGCGTAATAGTAATTAACACATTTAGAGGGAGGCAGAATTTGTTCCTAAAGGGACTGTTAATAAATAAGAGAAATTCAAGAGTCAAACTACTTTACATTTAATGCTGAAAGATACTGGATACAAAAGACAAAAGGAGGAAAAGGAGAGAATGAATGGATGAATGGAATGATCTAAAGAAATTAGTCACCGTTGGTCATTTTAAAATTAACTTACTATCAAAAATATGCTGTAATCTTCGCCTAGACCAGTTATAGACGTCTCAACATATATAACAGACACCAAAGATTTACATTTTCAACAGTATTTAATTGCTGTCCCCTTAAAGGACCTATAAAAAAAATAACTTCAGCGTCCTCTCGTGCTTTCAATTACATCGGTAAAGTTCGGTCAACTACGTGGTTAGAGTACGTCAAGTAGCATACTAACAAGAACAAGCCTTATGTTTGAATTAGAAAGAAACAGAATATATTTGCAAAAGTACTGGCAGCGGTGGGATTCGAACCAACACCCCCGAAGAGACTGGAGCCTCAATCCGCCAGCTGCCGAAGAATCGCCCGGAAGACATATACTACACATGAATAGAAACGTCGAAGTGAAGGCCTATCCGCAGCGCCTTTGACCGCTCGGCCCCGCTACCATGTGTGCGCTATGTCAAATATCTTATAGTTAATAACAATAGTTAGTTGTCTAATTTAAAACGTTTTATCCTTTAATTAATTGTTAAGTGTTTCACTATTAGGGTTACTAAAGCATATTCTTAGCAATGTCATTATCATTTTTGTCACTGTAAATATTCCACTAACACCAATATATATTATATATTTTTTACCTACTCTTCACCTCTTGGACCTCATGCCACAGCCCAGCCGTAAATCCTTCTTTCACAAAGGTTATGGCTTTTGAAACTTACCATCACAGGTACATGGGAAGGATAAAATATATAATACCTCACTAATATTAAGCAGCTTCACAAACAGCATCCAAGGTAATTATACTGCTGAATCAACAACACTATCAACAGTCAAAAAAAAACATAATTACTCATACGACGTCCAATCCTTTCTTAATATTTATTAGAAATTTGAAGTATAGGTTGAGGGTAAATTAAACATGCTTTCAACACCAACCCTCAAAACACACCATCTTATGCTATTTGAGAATATACTCAGCTTGAGGCAGTCTAACAGTAGTACTTTGGTGTCAACACCAACAGAAATAGATAACCAAAACAGAGCTGTATCCATTGAATAAAAAGGTTTAGGAAAGAAATAACAATAAAAAAAACAAAACACAAACACCTCTAGACAAAATACTAGACAGAGATAATGACATCACACTGTACAATATAAAAGTGGGTATGCCCATCATAAAATGTGCCAGAATAATGGCAGTTTGAAGCCCATGGCAGTGAACCCAAAACATTCTGGCCTAGAGTCGTGTGTGAAGGACAGAAAAAACAAACTCAGAACAAGGTAAGTAGGTTGGCTCAGGACTTCTTCACAGGGTACGTGGGCGGCAAGAGTCGGTGAGAGTTGGCACGCACCCACGGGTGGTCGATGACACTCTGTAGTGAAAGTCGATCGATGGGGCTGTGGCGAAGTAGCTTGCTGATCAGGTCTCTTGCACCCTCTGAGACAGTTCTGGGGAACTGCAGATCCACCTGCAAAGACCAAGATGGAATTGAATCTTCTAATCAGCCCAGTGGTAGCAGAACATACAGATATTTCCACTGATTTTCTTCAGAAAAATGTGTTTAGGAGATAGTGCTTCAGAGATAATTTAGTGTGCAAAACATCAAAACAATACAACTTACATATTGCAAAACCAACCTTTGTAATTCTTTTGTAGGTTTCTGAATGGCTGGCAGTTTCAAAAGGTGGGTTTCCAACTAAGCATTCATAGCACAGGACCCCAATGCACCACAAATCCACCTTCTCACTGTGGGTGTGTCCCTCAATCATCTCTGGAGGGAGGTAGTCCAGTGTTCCACACATAGTGCGTCGTCTGGATGAGTTTAAAATAAGAGGAGAGCAAGGTGGGAAGAGTTAGGTATCAGCATACAGTAGGACAGCTCAGCTTCCAACAGAGCACAGTAATGAGTATTTCCTCACCTTAGAGAAGGTGCGTGGACAGACCAACCAAAATCAGCAATTTTCAGCTCTCCGCGATAGCCCAGAAGAAGATTCTCTGGCTTGATGTCACGATGAATCACTTTCTTCTCGTGGCAGTACAATAAAGCATCAGATATCTCCTCCATGTACTGCAAAGATGTTAGCAGTTAGCACCAAATAAGGACAGCTATGTACATTTTAATACAGAACACAGGCAGTGTAACCAGTGTTTATACTGCCCATGAGATAGCAAACTTTAATTATTAAGCTCTTACTGTAGCAGTACGCTGGTCATCGAATCTTCCACATCTCTGTAGTTCCTTGTACATTTCACCACGTGGGGCATACTCAAGCACTAAGAACACCCTCTTGCGGTCATGAAAATAATTGTAGAAGCGCAGGATGTTGGGGTGCCTGAGATAAAAGAGTAAAATATAGATTGAGCTCACCTGTTGTTAACAGTAACCAAGCAAAGGACAATAGGATTAGATCAAATTTTTTTTATTTAAAGAAGAATTTAATTAATCTTATTATGTTATCCAAATAATCTAACTAAGATACAGATGAAGTCATGACGACCATGTGTCACCAACATTTTAACTATAGCTATTTTAACATTGCCACATAGGACTCAGCAGCATTTCATAACTGCAGTACCACAAATATTTTATGATACGATAGTGAATGCCTGTTAAAATGCAGCCGAGTATGAATGCTCCTCAGAAGTTTTAGATGCATCTCAAATGTTACTTTCTTTAAACTATTAACTAAGCCAAAAAGTAAGACATATACTGTACATGTGTAAGAAACGGACAGTATTCGCCTCAATTATGTAATTTACAGTAACCTGGTGAAGCACAATATTAAGCATACTGAGGGATATTTTGTCCTTACAGACTAAGCCTCAAATAGTCTCCTACTTAAGGAAAGCATTATTGAGGATTAAAGGAGCTTTTAGCATGGGTTACCTGGCTTTTATAAATTTAGCATTGCTCCTCTAATGCAAAGATCTCTTGTAAAACGTGTGATAATCCAAATACTGCAAATGTGTTGAGGGGTTATTTTGTGTTAATTACTGTCCTTATTATCACAAGTCTGTGATAATTAAGTTACATATAATATTCAGCAGCATCTTTTTGGCATCTGTTTCGTGCCAGAAACAGTTCAATAATAACAGTACATTCAAGATGGCAAAATATTTTGCAGGATACTAACTTGAGATGAGCCTGAATCTCGATCTCTCTCCTCAGTTGATGCTCCACACTCTCCTTCTCCATCTGTGACTTAAACAGCACCTTCAGCGCCACTATGGCTTGCAGCTTTTTCACTCTCGCAAGGTAAACATTCCCAAACTTGCCCTTGCCTAGCGGTCGACCAATGTCAAAGTCATCTATGGAAATTTTCCTGCTAAAAGTACAAAAAGAAGCCATCAGCTGGATGCCTGATAGTATTAATAAAAACAGAACTGGAAACTAATACACAAATAAAGAGGTGGAAGTGAGTATACTTACTTTGAAGCTGAACTTGAGGATGAAACACATTCTCTCCCAGGGCCTAGAAATTACAGCACATTCAGTATTGTATCAATACACAGATGTTTGTATGGTGTCTGTAGGGAAGGAAGGTGAGATTACCTGCGATAGCACTTTTGTCTGTCTCTGTTCGTGACTTCACCTGAACCCGCTGTGGGCCTGCCACCATGCTAGGGGTTGCAAACTAATGTCCAGACAAAAAAAATACAGTAGACAATTAGCAATAAAGTTCACATGGTTATCTCAGTCAACATAGATCTATGGCAGCAACAAATCCTTTGATACAATAGTTAAACTAAATAATCCACTACGATGTTTTGTTTATGCTAATGTTGCACACTAGATAACTTAAACAGTCAAATCTAGATGTTTTTTGTACAACTATTACTACTTACCGGTCTTAAGAAACCTCTAGGCTCATAATTTTCCTTATTCTGTAAAGAAATAAATACACAGCTCATGTTAACTTACAGTATATTTGAGCTACTGTGTCTGCAGCCATTCTGACTTTAGCTTTAGTTAGCTATTTTAGACTAAGTATGCATCGCAAGCGTGATGTTGAGGGCACTTCCCTCAACATCACGTCTGCCCTAACTAGTTTTAAAGAGACCCAAGCTGATAAACCTCCCCGAGGCTTGTCCTGCTTGACTGAAGGCTCATTGTTGGTGTTGAGGATGCTCTCCCTACATACTCAAATTCCCACTATCATAATAATTTTCCCCACATTGCACAGTACTGTTTTCCATTATAATGAACAGATGATCCCTTTTCAGATTGGGTTGTCTGTGACAATGATTCAGCTTTGTAACGGTACCCACTATGTGTTGCTAGTGCGTCCTGTAAGTACAGAATACAGATCTGTATAATGTTTAAATGAATGTTAAAAAAATAACAATGAAATGATTCACTAACGTTAGGCCATTCACGGTGACGTTAAAACCCTTGCCTCAGGGCTACACATTGACTAAAATCGCCTAAATATCAACTGCGTATGTTTATTCGCCTTAAATAAAAGATAAAAGTATATACTTTCTGCCAATATATCTATAATGCTACTTCCTGCTATGAGTTTTAACACAAGCTAAAGTGACCTAAAGCTACAACGTTAGCAAACCGAACGTTAGCTAACTTAGCCAGCTCAAATCTGCGTCAAGTTAAAAACTGTTTTGCGCCGACTAAAGTTGTACAATGTTCTTAGCTATTACGAAGTCGTAGTTCGTTCTCAAATAAATAAATGCTGACATACCTGCATTTTGGTGAGCGATCGGAGTGCTAACTTGATAGCGTCTAACTCTCAGGCTTTCTATTTTGAAACTCCTCCTCTGCCGCCAACGTTTTCAAAAAGCCAGTCTACACAAAGGCGATTGGTCGGTGTGCTACATACGGAAGACTCTGATTGGTCACAACCGGTACGAGAGGACGCTTGTGATTGGTTAACACTGACAGGGCGCTGACGTCGCCCGTCTTCTTTTCCTGCTGCTTTTTTTAACAACATTGATGTTAAAGCTGTTTTTCTTTACGACTTTCTTTAATATATCTATAACGTCATCAACAACCCTATTGATCCCCAGTGATAGAGAGAACTCACAGCCCCCTTTGTGTTTGTTTACTGGTATATGTAGTATTAGTACAATGGTAGTTGATGTAGTGTCGTTTTGTAGCCTAGTAGTAGCGGTTATATTGCGATTCCTCTTCCTAACTACTATAGGTTAGTCACAAAAACTTGGTGTTTCTTTTGTGAGATTTTAATTTGTGACAACAACTAAAAAATATAATGATTACAATAAATCAATGGCAGGTCAAACATGTTCAGTTTACAATATTATAAAAAAACAAGGGCAGAAAATTGTCACCTTAGACAATCTAGAATGTGTATTTCAATATTATTTTAGTCTTTTATTTTATTTTATTATTTTTAGTCTATGTTTATTTATATGCTTCTGAATTTGAAAGGAAAACACATACTGCCTGCTTAAATACATGGGTTTTAAAACAGATCATTGTGATGGAAGAGATATGAATATGATAAACAAATTGTATTAGTTTATAGTTTCATAACAGCTTAACATTGTTAAATATATCACCTTCACCTATTTACTAGCAGCATATCTTTTGTTTAAATGAGTCAATTTTATAGTTGCAAAACCACTGGATTTCTTGAAATGTTAGTCTAACAGTCAAAACAAAGACATTTAATGACAAAGATGCAGTTGACACGTGACAGGATTTATTTGTTCAAACTAGATTTATTCAAAACTGTTTCTCACTGATGATTTCAAAACTTATACTTTATGAATGTTTGACACAAATTGTATCAGGAACTCACATATTCCACATCTCCCTCCCTTACTAAATCAACAGACATTTACTATTAAGATTTTCTATTTCATAATTTCTAAGAAACATGTAGGAATAAAAAAATACAGGGCACTGGGACATGATAAAGATTTAGTTCAATATCTTATGCAGTTCTTCTCTAATACCAAAGCCACAACTACACCTGGTTGTAACTGATATTTTGTGTGAATGCTTTTGTGTGGTTGAAGCAGGAACAGGAAACAGTTGGCTCGCTCATTTTGTCATGTAAGCTATCAAATTGGAAGTGAGACTGCTCACTGATGTACTCTGAAGGCACTAAGTACCTATGTTGGCAATATTTTCTGTGAGACCAAACAACAATTACAAATTCTGGCAAAAAGTGATAGCTCCAACTCTAACATTTCTTTAATTCAAGTTTGAAAAATGTATATTAAACAAAATCATGGCCCTTAATCCCTTGTTATATCTCACTTATCTGGAAGGCGTACATGTTAAGTTGAACAGTTTAGATCTGGTATTCATCAGGTTGGCAGATTCAAAAATGCTCAAGGGAAAAACACTCTCAAAATCCTGGAAAAGAAGACAAGAGAACAATTTAATTGCTCCAGTGTTACACAAACCTCTTTATCTGTGCATTAAATGTTTGAAACAAATCCTTTACTATTACCATTTCTTATTGTGTGTGTTTTTACTGTGCCATCTGTGATTATTTTTAAATAAAAAAATCTGTGATAACTTGTACTTGTGTGGGCTGAGCACAGTTATATGTATGGCACAATAATAAAAACAGAAATCGTTATATCAATAAATGCATCTAAAATTACATTTGTCTGTGTGAAAGAGATTTTATCCATATTGACCACTTGTATACAGAAGTGGTGCAGACCTCATTTAATCTGCATTAATCTGAACAGAGCAGTTGGTAAAAACTAGTGTGCAGGATGGCAGCAGAACAGCCAGCGAGCGACGCAGACTCGGAATAGGATCATTCAGATCCAGCGTCTTGTTCTCTTCATTACTGCCATCTCTACCTGCAGCCTCCTCCCTCTCCTGCCCCTCTTCACCACCACCCTCCTCTCCCTCCACTACAGGTGGACACTGCCGAGGCTGGAAGATGACGTCCAAAAACTCCAGTTGGCGGAGTCCACGGAGCATCCTGCAGCTTCGGACTATCTGCATCTCACTGAGCATGCAGGCCCACAGGCACAGACGCTTCAGGTCCTTCAGACGGCTGGCACAGAGCAGGCCTGGACCCACCTCTTTACCACCTAGACTTAGCTCCTCCAGTCCGACCCACCCTGCCCCTAGCCCCAGGGAGGCCATCTGTAACTGGTAACCCTGCCGCCCAGTGATACCTATTTCCAGAAATTTGAGCCTGGAAAGCCCTTCAACACCATAGATGCCCTCCTTGGCAGCACTGTTCCTGAGCCCATTTGCTGTTACACGAAAGGTGTCGCGCAGCTCCAGTCGACTGAGTCTCTCCCACGATGTCAGACTCTGCAGGTGCTGGTCCGTAAAAGAGGGCACGTTGTTAAGGACTAATCTCTCAATATGAATCCCTGAGGGAGAGCTAAGAGCTTTTCCTTTCTTATTCCGTTGTTGCTGTTGAGCACCAGCACTGGATGTGGCTTCTGCTCTTTCTTGGGGACTAGCAGGCAAAGAAGGCAGTGTCTGGTCGAAAAAGCTGCGTGGCAGCTCACAGCCACGCAGCTCCAGCACCTGTAAAGATGGAGGTAGGAGCTGGCAACTGGACAGACCTCTTAGGTCAGCATGTAGCAGATAGAGCTTACTCAGGCGAGGGCATTTTATGGACACTGCTTTGAGCCAAGACTCGGAGAGGAACGTGCCACCTCGGGCAGAGAGCAGCAAACCACGTAACCGTAGGCATCTTAATCCACAACCAAGGTACTGACGCAGCAGGACCCAAAGTATGCGGGATGTCATCTTGCACACAGCAGACCGTTCATGAATATGTGTGGAATGAGAGTGGGAGATGGGAAGCAAAAAAGAGACAGTTTCTGTGAATTACTACACAGATACAAACAATGTGTAATAGAATTTTCTTCATCAGAGGCGTGTGGGGAGACAATTTAATCTATAACAGTAAAAAACACTACACAGAAATAAATACTTGCTAGCAAAAGATGTAAATGTAATGCGGACAATGATGGATGTTTGATTCAACTCTGGTATCATAGTAACTAAAGTATACATTAATTTGGACTTTTGTTTTTAGCAGACTACCAACAGTCAACATACCCTGAGAAGCCAAGAGAGTTCATATGGTAAAAGACAGTCAGATCAGGTACACATGTACAATCTAATGCAATCCAAGTCATGCCATGAATTCTACTTTGACAAGGTTAGAATTTCTCACTAAGGTGATAATTCTACTAAATGTTTAATATTTAGGTCACAGTTGGTGTTGGAGTCATCACTGAAGTGCATTATAGTAAGAGGTGTTTGTAATGTCTCGGCCACCACATTTACATAAATAAGGGGGCAAAAACATTAGAAATTAGCTGCTCTTTCTGACAGCTTCAACAAAACCAGATGAGATACCCGAGAACTTTAATAATGGCTTCTGCACTCGCCACTTTTGGACGCACTCTTGATTTTCAATTACAATATTCAGCAAAACCCTGAAATATCATAGAGTGCAGATTATCAAACATGTTATTGTTTGTTTAGTGTAGGTGGATGGTAGATTTCTAACTTTATCTCAAAAGTAAAACTAGACTTAATATTTTATTGAAGATCTGAGAGGACATGTGGTGCCAGGACATGAATCTTCTGATTCTTCTGTTTTTTACATGTTATAGCATGGCATGTGACTGTTAAAGTTAAATTCTGTGTCCCTGATTGCACCAAGAGTTTTGACTCTTCAAAGGCTCTTTAGTCTTTTGTTTTTGTTTAACACCAAATGAATTGGTAAAGTTATTTCTATTGGTATAAGTGCTTCTGGTCCATATGATTTCATGTACTCATTGTATGTACGGATTTCTTCTAAGATTGAATCGATATGGTGAACGTGTATTGTGACATTGTTCCCTAATAAAAAAAAACACTGCAGTTTATGAAAATATATAATAAATCAAAAAGTGTAAACAACATTGTTAACACTCTTACCCCTTTCCATGCAGTCAGATCGACAAGTCTCCACAGTCTCTGGTCTTTAACAAGGCGTTTCCATCTCTTACACACTCTAAAAGACGCCGTAAAATGCGACAAATAACTTAATCCTGTACAACAGTAGTTACAACAAAGGCAAAGCTGGCACTGAGTTTTGCTTCACATGACGAACTGGTGAAATATAAACAGCAAAGTTGCATTTCTCTTACCTTCCAGCTCTGACAAGTTCTCGTACGCTTAGATACGACAACACATCAATTAAAATGTTTTCGGGAAAGTAGTCAAGATTACAGAATTTGAATTCATCCATTTTGTAAACAAAACTATTTAAACCTCGGACACGGACTAATATCCCGACGCACCCAGGTTGCGTCCAAATTACCACTCCCCAAGAAACAGCTACCCATTGACTGTAGGACCTAGCGGCGATTTACAGGTTAAATCAAATATATTTTTATTCTCCGCGTCGAGCATCTAGGTCGTGCCTCCTGTTAACAAATCGCAAATTTATAACATTAATTATAGAGTAGAGCTTATTTCAAAACTTCCTGATAAAGCGATCTTGCCGCCTAACGTTACGAGGCAGGAGAACAGTCCACTGCGGCTGCGCGGTTGACCGGACAAGATGGCGACCAGCAATGGTGGAGGAATGGAAGTGGATGGGGCAGGCGAGTATTAGTCCATTATTTAACTACTTCTGCCTCAGATCAACATTCAGTGTAATGCCGCGTTTTGTGTGGGTTGCATATTTGTGTTATAAACAGTTGTAAATGTTGAAATTTTGGTGTTAGAACTGGAAGATAGCGAGCTAGCTGACACGGCTCTGTTGTAAAACTGTCAACAAATTAATCAGTTTAACGCTTAGTCTTTGGTCTTTTTCTGCATCAGTAATCTAATTATACTTGAATCTATCATCGCAGGCACATTAGACAACCCAGTTTTACATAGAGCTAGAATTTGACGTGTTCATGAGATGTATACTATATATCGGCCTATTGTAAGTATTTATTTGCAGTTTTTAAATATCCCATCCTGACATGCTGTAAGATATGATATTATTACAATGACTATAATTGAAAAATATGAAAATGTGATCATGCTTCAGCTCGAATTAATGCAGAAACAGAGAAATGTTTGAACCTTTTAAGTACTAGGTATAGATGATATAGATAATAAGAGGATATTCGCCTGCTGGTTTATTGTTTATGCTAAGCTTCAAGCACACTGAAACCCTTCTTGTTGTATTCTCAAACATATATGGTAGATCATTGTTTTTATTATTGATTCATGTTTTTATTATTTGGTCTATAAAACGTCAGAACATGGTGAATGATGCCAGCTCAGCTTCTGTTGTAGCTGTTTTAGTTAAAGAGCCTTTGTTTGTCTCTGTGCGACTGCAGCCAGCCCCAGTGTTATGGCCTCAGGAGTCACTGGGAGCGTTTCTGTGGCCTTACACCCTCTGGTTATCCTCAACATATCCGACCACTGGATACGCATACGCTCACAGGAGGGACGACCAATGCAGGGTGTGTATGACAAGACTAAGCAAAAAAAATGTACGCTTCGTCTTGTGTGTTGCTGAGTTTTTCTGTGCATTGTGTTTTTCATCCTCCACAGTGATTGGAGCTCTCATCGGGAAGCAGGAGGGTAGAAACATTGAGGTGATGAACTCTTTTGAGCTGCTGTCTCACACCGTAGATGACCGAGTACATATCGACAAGGAGTATTACTACACCAAGGAGGAACAATGTACGTGGTGTTCTTGATAAGTGAATATTTGTCGTTTGTGGTTAGCGACACTGGTGAGGTCGCTGTCTGTTCTGTAACCTCCTCTCATCCCTCAGTCAAACAGGTTTTCAAAGACATGGAGTTCTTGGGCTGGTACACCACAGGCGGTCCCCCAGACCAATCGGATATCCACATTCACAAGCAGGTAGGCTAAAGATTAAAGCAAATAATGGAGCAGGTATTGTGTTATTCCCTCTGAAGGTATTAGGACAGCAAGGCTAATTCATTTATTTCTGCCATTCACTGAAGTCACAGGCTTTTCACAGGGACTCACAGGGACTTAAAACCAAATATTGTGTTTTATTTACTTTAAAACTATTTGTTCTGATACTTTAGCTCATGTAAAATGTCTTTGATTCATGTCCTTATCTTGATATTAAACCAAAATGTACAGCTAAAACAAATGAATTAGCGTGGCTCTCGGTACTTTCGGAGAGGATTGTATTGCAGACATTCAGACATATTATGTTAATAATTCGTGTTCTACCACACAATGTTAAAAACAAAAAAACTCATGCTACACCAAATACTTTACATGACTTATATTTTGCTTTTTGTAAGAAAAGAGAAATCACCTTAAAGTCTAGTTGTATTTATATAAATTTTATACAGCGCATCATTGTGTTTTTACTTTTTTCTAACAGGTGTGTGAGATCATCGAGAGCCCTCTCTTCCTCAAGCTCAACCCGATGACCAAACACACTGATGTGAGTTTTCTACATTTTTGCTTAAACAATGAGACAAAAACATGGTTATGTGTTTAGATACAGTCACTGTAAACACGTGTCCTTTCTTCTTTCAGCTTCCTGTTAGTGTTTATGAATCTGTGATAGACATCATCAATGGCGAGGTGCTGCTTATATTAAATATTATTTACATATTCTTTCCTGCATGATGACCAAATTTCCCTTAAAAAATCCTCTTACCTTATATGCTTCTTTTTGATCCAGGCTACCATGTTGTTTGCTGAGCTGACATACACACTGGCCACAGAGGAAGCAGAGAGGATTGGCGTTGACCACGTAGCTCGAATGACCGCCACTGGTACAGGAGAGAACTCAACAGGTGAACTATTATTACTGTTTGAAGGTTAAAGATAGTGAATACTTCATCTTTGTGATTACTTGAAGGAATCTTTCTTCCACAGTTCTATTCTTAAAGGCTAACTCTGAAAGATACTGACTTGATTTACCTTTTGTGGGACTGTTGAAGTTTCATATGAGCCTCAGTTGAACCTTAACGTGCATTTTTGCAATAAAAAGGGGACTGTACATATTGTCCCCCATTTCTTAGAGGGTGGCTGTGCACCAGGTGAAAAGGTTTAGCAGGAAAAGTTAGTGATCAGGCCTTATTATCACTTACAAATAGACACACTTTATTTAACAATAACAAATTAATGATTGTATCTACTAAGAGGCTCCATTTAAATTTAAATGACAGACCTGGTCTACGTTCTGGGCTGTAGTGAACTTAGATGAGCTTCTGCACAAAGAGGAGTAATTTCTTTATGCTATTTAGGATACAGCTGAACATGAATTTCTTCCAGGATGGTCAGTGTAGGACATACTAGTTTTTATTCTTCTACTCATTCTTTGTGAATTTTCTGCTGCATTCTTAAAATTAGTGCTTTACACTGTCGAAACTATCACAATCTCTTTAGTGAAACAAGGAAAGACTTTTTTTTTCTTAATTTGAAGTCTATCACAAGCTCTGGATTCCATTCAGATTAGTCATTGGGAATATAAATACATATTCAGTTCATGATTGCAGTATTTGTACGTTAGTTTCATACAAAAGCAATTCAGGTTAATAAAACCATGGAACATAAACACAATTACAAATAGCTTGAAGAAATGGGGAAAACGGATACTAAGCATTTTATTATTTTCTTTATTCTTAAAGAAAGTCACCACTTTACTTTACTTGGCAGACGCTTTTATCCAAAGCGACTTACGAGGAGCTCCAGATGCTAAATGAACTCCATAAATAAATGGAAACAGCTGTCCTGTAACCCGAGTAAATCAAACACTGTCGTTAAAAATGATGTTCTGTCTGAACAGATTTTAACTCCAGTGTTGCCTCGGTCTTCTCTCTTAGTTGCTGAACACCTCATAGCCCAGCACAGCGCCATAAAGATGCTGCACAGTCGGGTGAAGATCATTCTAGAGTATGTGAAAGCTGTGGAATCAGGTGAGTGGAATGAGACAAAGCATGTGGAAAAAGTCTGAGCACAACTGTTTTTAAATACGATGTTTCCTTTAAACCATCAAGAGGCCTCTCGAACAGACGCCCATCATTACAAGCCTCTGTTTGTTCCTGTCTCGACATCTTTTTACACGCTTGCCTCTATTGCAGGAGAGGTGCCATTCAACCACGAGATCCTCCGGGAAGCGAACGCCCTGTGCCACAGACTGCCGGTCCTCAGCACCACAAAATTCAAAACCGACTTCTATGATGTAAGAAAGCTTTTTTGTTTTACTCACAAAAAAGTGTGGTGAAATATCAGCTGGACTAAAAACAGTGAATTAGTCAGTCTACCTGTGTGTGGCACTCAGGCCTGAGTTCATTTAGCAATTATTTTTTATTGTTGGGGACTATTTTTTTTAGTTGCGGATTAATACACATTGATACGGAGGAATAAGCTGTCAGGCTGTGTGTATTACACAGGCAATAACATGATAGGTTAACATCAGTTAAGTGTTCAGATGGTATCAATATGTTAGGATCTCAGTTATTGCCAACGTAACTTCGCCACTTGTTTCCCTGCAGCAATGTAATGACGTGGGCCTCATGGCCTACTTAGGCACCATCACCAAGACCTGCAACAGTATGAACCAGTTCATCAACAAGTTCAACGTCCTGTATGACAGACAGGGTATCGGCCGGAGGATGAGAGGACTCTTCTTTTGAGCTGGAAGAGAAGGACAAACCAGCACTGCAGGTTCTTTTTCGGTTTTTGTTTTTTTTTAGTTTGTATTTTGTTAGCTAAAACCAACAGTAGCTTTTCAAACCATTGTTAATCTGACAGCACTTATTTACACCAATCAGTAAAATAAATGTACAAAATCACTCTACTCCTTATTGGGTGTGCACAGTAATGAATCCACTGTACATGTATGTTATTTTATTCCGTTTTATTGTTTAATGTTCTGTATGTAATAAACGATCTGCTGATTTTTTTTTTTTCATGGGACTTCGATTCTTCTTCTTTCTAAACTTAAGTGGTTATATAGGGTCCACATTACAGTAACTATATAGAACACACAGCTCATAAAAATGTCAGACCAGCACTTTTAAAAGAGCCTGAAGTCAGATCTGTGGAGCTGGTTTAGCTGCAGGTTTATTGTCAGGGGTGTTTGCAGTTAGCTCGTCTTTTGAAGTTGTGTTCCTGCTGTTCGATGTGTGTTCCTGTGGAGGAGGACGGGGGAGTTATGTCTACAGAGTCAGAGGTCTAACAAGCGTCAGCATTTATGAGTAATAAATATACAGTGGAAGTAGACATAATGACCCCAAGGCTGCAAGTTGGCACTCCTGGTTTACTGCTCCTACCTGCCATGTGGCAAAAAGAGGAGCAAACATTTTCTTCTGTCTTCTTGCACCTTTTAACAAATATATTCAAAGTACTACTCATTCACTGGTCAGAAACTGTTTTCTCACATTTTATTTTCTTATTACTGACAAATCATTTGCACTACAGGGGTGCGCTGGTGTAAAGCTGCTTCTTTACATGCTGACAGTGATGGTAACATCGGGTTTTAACAAAAGCTACAACTTATAACTGGATGTTGTGTCTGAATTCCAGTGAAGCTAAAGATAAAAATACCCCAAAACATGGACATGTGCAACTTCAATGTTTGCAATCAAAGTCTTGAGAAATACCTTTCCTCCAAAACATCCTGGAGGTTTTACTGACTGTCCTCTTGAGGCTCATCTGCGGGATCAGCAGGCTGAGGGTACTGGAAGCGGACTGGGTCGTACAGATCATCCATGGGGTTATAGGGCACTGGGTACTGATATGGGTAAGGGTAGATGGTTAATTTCTTTTCGATGGGTGCAGGAGGTGCTGGCTTCTCCACGTGTTCCTCCTTCTCCTCGTCCTCCTCCACTGGAGGGGGTGGCGGGGGCGGCGGGACCACAACCTTTCCCTTGATGGGCCTGGGTGGGTGATCAATAAGGCAGTCAGGGTCCCAGTAGGGGTCACAGTCATACTCCATGCCCTTAAAGGTGCGGATGAGCCCTGGGGGGGATTTCTTGACCACAACGGGTGGGGGTGGGGCGGACTTCTTTGGTGGAGGTGGAGGAGGATGCGGCAACGTCGCTACGGGTGCTGGTGCAGTCTTCTGGGGGCTGCAGTGAGGGTGGTAGCGGGGGTCACAGAGCACCGGCACGGCACCGCTAGGCAGGTAGACAATGTGGGGCTTGCAGAGTGGGTCCTTGCTGTTGCACAGGTAAAGAACATCAGCCTGAGAAATGGATGGAGCAACAGGGAGAGGGGGTGGTGTTGCCGGGGGCTCTGTGGGCTTCGGGCCCCCTTTCATTGGAGGTGGAGCAGCGACTTTACACCTCTTGTCTGTAGTTGGGTCACACATGATCATCGGTACCCCCAGTTTGCTCTGGAAATAGGACGCGTTTGGGCCGTAGGTGTTCTCCAGGTACCTCATCTGCTGGTAGAGCATCCGCAGCTTGTCGATCTCATAGATCTGAGAGGAGGAACGAGCAGAGAGCAGTGAAACCACAGGGGAACCCGCTAATTTGTCTTTATAGCTCAGTTTTCAGATGTGGAGGAGAACATTAAGGCTCATTAAAAACAAGCTCATTACTGTCGTGTAAATTGTCTCAAACTCTTATGGGTCAGGCACACTTTCAGAATAAAAGAAAACAGCACCTGGCTAATTATCACACGGTTTCATTATCACAGCAAAGTACAGGAAGAGGTGGTTTACCAAATGTTATCTCTTCCAGATTTATGGGTAAAAACTGTCTAATACACTGACTAATAACACAATTTATGTTGTATATGTTGTTTTTAACTTGTCTATCTTGACTTTACATCTCTCTCCTTTTAGCTTTAGTTTGCCACTTGTATGGCTCGACTGGATTAATGTATTTACTTTCACTGTTCACTTAACACTGCAAGTAAATAATTTGAGTTAAAGAGATATTTAATCACCTTTTAATGGTTATTTTCCTGAGTAGCACCATGTTGAGTAAAAACAAACATGATTTAAACAGTGTTAAAATCTGGATATTATCATATTGTATATTTACGTTTTAAATATATATTTTAATGCCATAGTCTTGTAGCATGTGTAACAGAACAGCTGCCAAACAAACATCTTTCTGATGTTTGTAATTATTGGTGCAACATTGTTTTTATCTTGACTGGGTCTGAAAATTTTGATTTTAAGACTCGTATTTCCTAAAATTAAGAAAAGGATAAAAACACCATGAGGCATGACGATTACAGTCTGAACACATAATGATGACCCACTAATTTGAGGTGGTTATAAGCAGAAATCTGTCTGTCGTCTTTTAGTTTAGGATATATTTCAGTGTATTATAACAGCATCAAGATAAAAATGTAGCGATGGGAAGTCAGCATAGAAAATTATAAAAGCTTAAAACTACATAATTACGATGTTAATGCTGTTACAGGCTGAATTTCTCCTTTACTGTTCATCACACATAAACTACCAGGTTAAGACATGATTGTTAAAGGAGCTGACTAAAATAAGAATGTGTACAATTACCCCTTTACCAAGTATCACATCTTTACAGCCAACACAGATTCTGTATGTGTCTTACCCCCTCAGTGTGTCCAATACTGCTGTAGTATCTGTAGTAAGACTGGAAGTCTGGGTTTCCTCTGTACCACCTCGGGTCTGCGTTACGCCTCGGCCTGGAGTGAGTCAGGAAACTGTTGGCTTTCTCCGAGCCGATGCCAACATCACCGACAGGGACCATCTCTGTTAAAAGAGTCGTCGTCATTTTTCAGTACTTTAAAAGAAGCAAAGGTCTGTACACAGTGAATATTTGTGGTTACCTTCTTGCTTGATATCATTCAGTAATGATTTGGCCTCCAGCAGACCTAGAAGAGAATACAAACCATTTAGTGCAGGCTCGTGGTCAATTATGTATTTGCTGTATAACAAAGAAGCAGAACTGACCTGGCAGCATGAGATAGCACAGTGCTCCTGCCACCCATAGTGTGGAAATCATCTTGGACCCCTGTACGACACAGCTCACAGTTACAATGACACCAGGTAAGCCTGCAATTCTATGATGTCATAATAAATATAAATAAAAATAGTCATTTACACTATTTAACTGAATAAAACCGTTTCTAGTTACATGACTGAACATCATTCATAAAATCATCAGTTTTACTTACCTGTCTCAGGAGGCCGTCTTCACTGGACTAACAGGGTCGAGTGGATTAAATACACACCTCTGTGTCCGTCGTCCTGAAACATTACCTCCCAGCCAATAGCATTTCACAGATTTCAAGCCTAAAACCTTGCCTCCACCTCTCTCTTTACTACTGTTTAATACGAGGCCTTAGGCGCCAATTAAGAATAAAAGCCCCTGGATTTCAGCAGCACAGCCATAAAGAGAACAGACTTCAAATGGAAACTCACCATTAAGTCTGGAAGGAAAGTATCACCTGCTGGGACAACTGCAACTGTGGGTAAAATGCTGTCTACTAGCACAATATCTCAGCCAAAAAAAGAAAAAAAAAACAGATGACAGTCTGCGAAGTCTCGAACATAAATTTAAAATGACTTGTTTGAAATTTCTCTGAGCCCCTGAAAGGTGGTTATTTTAGCCCAGACAACACCTGCTTTTCTACATGTCCCGTGATTTAGTGGATGGTCTCAGAATAACTCAGCAAATAAAGACACTTTTAATGAAGACTTAACATTTTAAAAACAATCTTAAGCAATGCTGTCATACAGTCACTGCCCATTCACCTATATCCACCCCTGAGGAACCCATGTAACATAATGTACCATACGCAAAGGAACATAAAATATGTTCAAAATTTGTATTGTACATCACATTACTGAGACATTTTTGGTCTGTCTTTGCTGTTATATAAAAGTATATATAGAATATATAGGTATTGACTTAATATATTTCATTTACCCATACTTTCCAATATTTTTGGGATGCACTATGTTGTACAATCTAAAAATGTGTGTCCTTGAGGGCTCAACATACTGCAACCTAAAACACAAACTAATGCAACATACTTCACCAATCAGACAACACAGGAGCAACATTTAGAAAAAATTAAGAAAATACAACACATGACCAAAAAAGCTCAGTCATGCTTATGGTTGCTATGTGCCTGTGTTGTCAAATTGTTTACTTAATTTGCTTGTGTTATTCGCACACATTTTCAGAAGTTTCAGTCTGTTGAGCTCTAAAGGCCCACTGTAAAATAATACTGTCCTCTACCTCCCGGCCGTACAAGGCTGCACATTAATGCTAATGCATGAATCAGAAACAGAACATGATAGAAGAACGCTGACAGCGATATTATCCTTTGAGTGCTATATAAGCCAACTGTCAAGTAAAACTTCCAACACAGGACTTTTTACACAATAGTACTTTTACTGAATATAAATACTTGTACATGCGATAAACCTGTGTTTGGGCAAAGAGTATTTGAAGTCATCCGGCTTCAGGAAGCTGTAATGCGCATTTTTACAGTTTTATAGAGCAAACATAATGAAACCTTGTATGTTGTTTTACAGGAAAACATGTAAAAGCCGTCACTGAAAGCAGCAATTATATCAATAATGCTGCTCCAACAACAAACCAGGTGTTCACACTGGATTTTTCATCTATAAGCAAACAGGAGTCACAATGAACCAAATTCAACATGTTACTGAACCATAAATTTATTATAACCATCGTCACAATACAAGGCTCAACATTAATTTATCTTGCCTAATTTGTATTACAAAGTATAAAATTTACAGAAATGCTCAATGTCACCTGGAAGCTTTAAGCTGTAGACTGCAGAGGGCACTACACAATACCACGTTTTGAAATACATATTTACACGCAATTCACCAGTGAACAGGCATCTTAAACATAAAAAGCTATGGATTTCCAACAGTGGGTTTTCTTGCACAATGGCCCACTTAAAACACGTCCAAGTTCTGCTTGACTTGTGTTACAAAATGCTGAAGGAGGAACAATAAAGAGCTCCAGTAGAAGTCTGTAGAAAGCCCAAAATAAGAGTTTCCCACTCAGGCGGCTGAAATGCAGTGTGCACAAAGACGTGTCCCAGATCTTTAGACAAACGTGACACGGGTGCGAGCCTGGTTGACCTGCCACACGTTCAGCTCCTCGTACTCCTCCAAAGCCTCCTGGAACTGGGCAGGGGTGAAGCCACGTGACACACAACGCTGCTCCGCCTCAGACATCCGAACCACACCACCAGCTCCACCACGGCCTGCCACGCCCTCTGTGGCGAGCTCACGCACCAAAGAGAAGATGACGTCAGCCGGACGCTGGGTTCTATGCACAAGGAAATAGAATTGATTGGATTTTAGTTTCCCGGGAAAACACAAATTCACCTTTGACTGACTGTGAGCTGAGCGTCAATAAAGTTCTTATAAAGAAGATGAGCTTTAAACAATTATTTGAATTGTTATATAAACATTTGCGGAAATGCAAAGTTGGTGTTTAATATAAAGTCACAAATGGTATTTTTCACTTTGATTTTATTTAAACAAATGACGTGTGGTAATTAGTGAGCTTCTGGGACAGAGCCAGTTTAATTATTTAATCTGGCTAAAGCGTCAGCTTCATATGCAACATATAGACATGATGCTGTATTATTTACCTTAAAACTCTGCAAGTAAAAAGGAGCCATTTTTGTAAGATAAAGTTTGTAACTGGTGCTAGTTTAACACACTTTTCCCTCCCTCCTATTAAAAAGCCTCCTGAAGTTTTCAAACATGGACTGGAGAAACGGTAAAGGGGTGTGAACACTAGTCTTGACGCCTGCTTCTGTGTGAACAGAGCTCCATAAAAATCCAGAGGTTTTACAGGCTTCCTCCAGGACATGCAGCTACTGTTAGGGACACATGTGCAGCTAATAAATCAGGTTCTAGATCCAGTGACATCCGGTCTGTTGTGGGATTTTAGCTGACAGAACAACATCGGTAAGACTGGTCTGAGACCTGAGTGTTAACACTTACCTTGTGTTGCTGGACTTGTCAGCCTGTAGCGAGTCCTTCGACATTTCCATCAGTCTCATTGCTTCATTGACGTCTTCCTTCTCCACAGTGTCCATCATGCGGAGACGAGCCTGAATTCAAAGAAGAAGTGGATGTAGTGATTGAAATGACATGTCCGGTAAATAGAGCAGAGCATAGTCTTCAGTAAGTAGATGCCTCTTGATTTCCGTAGGCTGCGTTGTGCCGGCACTGTCAGACCGAGACAAGTGCAATGCCCTCTGGGATGGCTGGCAATTGCCCAAGTCTCCGCCTCTCAACACCAGCTAGTCTCTCTACAAGATTCTTTATTTTCCTCATGCAAAAAGCACAAGTAATCTGAATAATTTGAAAATCATGTTTTAATGTACAACACCTTGATGACAGTTCCAGCCGTGGTCAGTTTTGCATGGGTTTGCACAGCTGCTCCTAACGCACACAGGCTGACTGCCCACCCTGCAAAGCTGGCCAGGATCTGAAAAACCTCTCACAGCATGTCACTTATGAGGGTGTAATAAATCTGTAGCATTAGGACAAACTGCTGAGTTCAGTTGATGTGCAGCTGTGATGTGTTCAACATGACAGCTCAAGCAGCTCTTTCACAGAGACTGTTGTTGCAGCGTTTCGCCCCCTTGTGGACATTTCTGTACAGGATATTACCAACCTGTCTGCCTGAAGTGCTGGTTTTGCAGTAGGTGGATGACTGCTACCTGCACAAACAGCACTTTTGGCAACCAGGGGCTGAATTCAGTCAAATCATAAGACAGTAATGGTTTCTCCTCAGTACAATCTTTTATTAAGAAAGTTAAAGCACAAAATACACTGTTTTATCTGACTGCTGAGTCACTGAGGTGATGCGCTTCTTCACGTCTGGCAAACTGGAGATCTTTTGTTCAGCGAAGGAAAGAAGTGCTCACACTGCAGTAGGCCAGGTTATCATCACTACCTGCACTGTAAGCACTTTATCACACACTGGACCACTGGGTCACCACGAAGGATGAAAACAACAATTTAACTCTAATGAACAATTTAGTGATTACTGCATCCAGACACTCATGCACATGAATCTATTTTGGTAAATAAATATGATGCATTCATGTTCTATGTGCAAGATGCAATTCCAAAAAAAAACAAAACAATGTGACTTTATAGACCTGCTGTATGATTCAATCGTATCAAATGGCCTGTAAAAGTTTCCAGTTCTCACCAGGGCAGTGGAGAGGCGGAGGATGGAGAGCAGGGTACGGGCAGAGGTGAAAGTGGTGTCTTTACTGACTCTGGCCTCTTTCCTCATCTCCACATAAGCAGCTGTGATGTAATCAGCCAGTGACTCTGGGACAACGGGCTGCCGCTTCTTACACACAGCAATGTAACGCCTGAGGGAATTTTATTTCAGAGGCAGAAGTTAATATAGTGCATAATAAACTTTATTACATGTAGCATTAGGTCTCTTTCAAACATTTTCACACATAACCCACAATAACAAAGCCTTTCTCCTACAGACCTCATTAGCTTCATGTCGATGGGGGTGAAGTGAGTGGGTGGCTGGCGGGAGTGCTGGTGGACGTAAGTAATGTGCTGGGCCAGACGCAGGTCAGCATCGGCGTCCGGTTTGTCCTGGATCAGCCAGAGCAGGTCAAAACGGGAGAGCAGAGCAGCTGGTAACTGAATGTTCTGCTCTATGCTCTTCTTGGGATTATAGCGGCCGTAGGCAGGGTTAGCTGCTGCTAGAATAGAGCAACGGGCATTCAGGGAAGTCATGATGCCAGCCTGGGGACAAGAAAAACAAACAAAAAAAAAAAATGTGTGTTTCATAGACTTTTTATTTTAATGTATCAACAGAATGATTAATCATGTAAAGCAATTGTTCTCGTTACCTTTGCGATGGAAATGGTCTGCTGTTCCATCACCTCATGGATAGCTGTGCGGTCAGCATCAGCCATCTTATCAAACTCATCAATGCAGCAGATGCCCAGGTCAGCCAGGACCAAGGCTCCACCTTCCAGGGTCATTTCACCCGTCAGTGGGTCACGCATCACTGCCGCAGTCAAACCTACACCAGATGATCCACGACCTGTTGTGTACTGGCCTGAAGACAAAAAAAAAAAAGACAGGACAAAGTACACAAATGAAACCTGGATCAAGCTGCAGTGGTACAAATTTATGTAATAGTTTTTAAATCAAACTAAGACTTCTTATTCATAGGTTGTGAAAATCTACTTTACAATTTCTAAACCAGAGTTTAAATTGGTGCATTAATAAGAAACAAACAGCCTTTACTCTGCTCTCTTTCAGTCAGACCATCACCTCTAAAGTTAATATTTACCACATAAGCACTAATGGAAAGAAAAGGCCTTACTGGATAAAATATTAAACCAGATACAAGTCTTTTACTCTGACAAACAGGGCTGTACTCACTTCGAGGAGCCAGACGGTCAATGTAGGACAGCAGCTGGGACTTGGCGACTCCTGGGTCTCCCATCAGGCAGATGTTTATGTTGCCTTAAGGGAAAAGAGGCAAAACAGGAAGAGTTATGCAGTTATTAAAAGATCTCACAGAGACAAATACTTGTATTGAAACCAACTCTTATCTGTGTAATATTTATTTAAAAGTGTACAGGGAATGAAATGTATGGTATTTGCATCATTTTTTGTTTTATTATTAGTTATTTGAAGTTTCAAACATTAAATGTTTTCCACAGTATATAAAGAAGGTTAATGTTGCTCAAGACAGCACTCACCTCTGATTTTCATGCCTTTAGGTGCCTGTTCCACTCCTCCAACCAGCAGCAGCAGCAGAGCTTTTTTTACATCTTCATGTCCATAGATCTCTGGTGCTATTGAACCAGCAAGTTTCTCATAAAATCCTTCATCTGTAACACAGAACACAATGACTTCAGTGGTCAAACGAACGAGACCTTAATTGTCAGGTTTTGACATTCATAGAGGGCAATGTAGATTCGTCGTCTACACAAACCACCTACCTGTGATGCTACGCAGCTCCTCATCAGTCAGCTCCTCATTTCCAAGCTCATCATCCTCCGTCTTGTTCATAAGTATGATGCTCTGAGCCTCAAGGTAAGTTTCTGACAGAAGGCCCTAAAAATGACCAAAACATTTTACAGTGTGGAAGGTGAGAAGTGCGCGAAGGATGCAGAACAGAGACATGATCTTGGACAGCTTTAACTCATAGATTCTTCCTGAAGTCCCCTAACTGTTATGAATTTTCTCATAGGTTTGTGTTTGGGGTGCAGTCTGGGTTGGCATAACGCATCTAAAACTCACGTGAAATGCCTCTTACCTGTGTAGCTTGTTTGAAACCTGTGCGCAGAAGAGGGAGGAAAACTCCTGTAATGGCTACATGGTCTCCGGGCTGGGCAAGACGTGTGTTTTCTCCACGGGCATACACCGACATGCTCCTGGGGATATTACCCACAGGCACCTGGTCACTCTGTGGGGCAAGAAAACACATTAATGAGAAAAAACAATAATTCAATATAACTTACAATAACGACATTTTATTTATTATTCTTACATGCTCCTGAATACGCAGATCTTGGAATTTGACAAACTTGGAGCCTCTGGTCTGCAAGTAGAGACGACCTCCAGATTTGTTGGTCACACACTCTTGGCTGGGACACATGACGAGGGGCATGAAGGAAGGAGACTGGATCTGAAGGAAAGATGACGTGACCGATATGTGACGAATCTCATCACATGATTTTAAGATTCCTGAAGGATTTCAGAATCAAATTTAATCTTACTGGTTGATAGGTCTCAGCACCACACTGGTCACATGTGTAAGTGGCTACAGCCATCATTGGTTTGACCTCAGTAGCACGAGTTACTATGCCCCGAACTGTCACCAGGTGCCCGATACTGTCAGCTCTTACATCACGCACTACTTTAGGTTTAGTGGTGCTGGGAGGTTTGAAGTACAGTTCGCTGTGAAACAAGAAAAGAAAATGTAATCATCACGTCAGGAGGAGGAGAAAAAAAAACATTTTTATAAAAAGTAAAGTAAAAGAAAAGTAGCAGTAAAAAAAATTCCACTGTCAATCTGATTCAACTTACAATCTCCTCATGAGTTCAGGTGGGTATTGGTTACGAGGGTCTCGGGTGTCTGCGGGATCACGATTCCTCTGTTCCATCATCAGCCTGTGCTCAATGTACACATCCAGAGAATCTTTGGCCACAATCTGCATGCGACAACAGCACGTGTGCATTTACACAGCATTAAACAGGCAATGAGAGCATTAAGGCTGGAAATATTTAGTAGTTGATTCAAAACTCGTACACGATCAACTGTGCAAGATTTACATACATCTTTTTCTTTGTACTCTGGCAGCAGCTCATGGACAGCATCAGCAAACAGTCCCGTGTAACGTTTGGCATTCTCACAGATGCTCTCAACCAGCTCAGGGTCCTCCTCCGCCACATCGTCCAGCTCCACAAAGAGAGACACCTGCTCCCTGTGTGCCAGTGCCACCTACATGCACAGACAAATAATTATTAGATGAGCAACTTAATTACACGATGTCGTCTTCACAGATGCTGCTCAATAACAACACTACTCTTCACCAGACTTAGGACAGGCTGTGGCAGTGCATCCACTGACAAATCAATTGTCTAATATTTAAAATGACGTGTTCTGCTTTGTATGCAGTCTTTATGTTAAGGAGATATTATTTTGCTTTTAGATGTGCCACTTTTAAATCCAAATGACATATTTTGTGTGAACTTCTACTGGGTTTACTGATTCTCTTAGCACCAAAAGTTGAGTATTCAAAGAACAACTTCCGCCTCTAGGTCCTGGTTTAGCAAAATCAGATAGTTAGCTCTGAAATTCAAATCCATAATTAGTTTACTTTACTTACAAGCTGAGCTCCATACTTGAACATCTTCTTCCCATTGTCATCCTCTGTGTAAAACTCCTGCAGGAACCTTTTGCATTTCTCTGCAAAACAAAAACACTTACAGCATTATTTCACAGCAGATAAACACAGATCACATTCAGTCTAAGTAAACACTGGGAGGTTATACAGTGTGTACACACAGATACACAACTCTTTACTGAGGCTACCTTTTCGTTTGGTTGGATATTAAAACTGCTCTCCGAGTTTAAAAGCTGTTGAAATGTTGTTTAACACCAACACTTCCCCATCAGTGGGCCTACACACTGGGAGCTAATTTGTTGTCCTGCGACGACCCCCTTTGTTGAGTAACACGGCATCCTGTAATCTCGATGAGTCACTATTGCTACTGCGTATAGTAAAGCACACACTGTGCTACTGCGCTAACTAAATTCCGCTTCAATATCACTACCACTACGATTTCAGAGTGAAATAGCCGATATTACGCAGCAGATAGCTTCGGGGTAAGAATGTAAATACAACAGGCGCGCTGAGTTCAGTGTCCATTTTTTTGAGGAAAATATGCCTCACTTCTCGAAAGAGCCCCAACTAAAAATATTTAAATCCACAGTACAACTACTCACACTACTGATAGCACGGTACTTATAATATTCCACTTACTTTGACGCGGTAGCAGAGAATCAGCAGCTCTGGTTTAATATTTTCTCGGTTCGAGGATGTTATTGTAAACAAAGCAGCACATGGCTTTTGTGCCTCGCCACTCCGATATCCCTCCGCGACCCCTCCGCTCTTAAAAGTAATCCTAGCTGTTGTTTTCAAACCATGGCCAGCCATCTTCTAACGTTAGCTTAGGTTAAGTTAGCAGGGTTGTGCTGAATTCACAGCATCGTTATGAGCTAATGTTCTCAATATAATCAGTAAGCGATTAATAAATCGCAGACTTAATGTTTAACGCTTGACGTATTCAACGGTTCATAGACGCCCAAGTAAAAGGTTCTAACCTTAATGAAGCGATTTAAATCACAAATTGTGGTATAAGTCGTATCATTGTAAAGTTTCGCTTTTAGGCTAACGTTAGAGCCAAAGTAAACACCACAATAAATGGTGGCTCAGAGATAGCGTTAAGTCAAATGAAAGGCGGACGACTGTTATCTACGTTTTAATAATGCTGCCGTTAAAGTTCGAAGATTAGCTAAAATATTGTACATGGTTGTAACATTAACGTTGTATTAAATAAATATAATCTGAATAACGAACAAAGCCACTTTGTGGACTCAACTGAAACAGTAAACAACCGTTTAAAGTATACTTCTGGTGTTTGACCAGCTGTCGAAACGTTACGTTTGAAAGCAAAGTGGCATTGTAACAGTCAGCTAAAACAGCTAAGCTAACTTGGTAGCAAACAGCCGCAGTTGTAAGATGTCTTAGCGGAACAATGTGAAGTTTGTGGACACTTAAAAGTCTCAAACTGGAATTAAAAGTGTGTATTGTGGATTTTGATGAGTTAAAACCAAGAGCTAAAGAAACTGATTAACGTACTGACGGGCGAGTGTTCAGAAGTATTTAACGTAACGTACGTCATCATTACGCCGCTTCACCAGAAACACAAACAACTTAATTTAACTCTACATTAATTCGACGCCGTAACAACTGATCGATTATAATAACGCGTATGTCAAATAGTTTCCCGACGTTTCAGATTCGTTCTTACAACCCTATCTAGATAATTTGAAGTTAAAGAACACATACGTTAAATTACACAAACTTTGTTGAAATGCTACACACAAAAAACAAGCAATATAACTTAATAGCAGTAATATCTTTTTAATAAGAAATCCCTCTTTCCCTTGATTAGCCTAGATTAGCTAAGTTATTGTTGGACATGTGCTTGCACACTGGCGCCTGCTCCTTTGTTTAAGCGGATCCATCCGGGTCACTGTAGTCACAGGCTCTCAAATGCTTTTTAAAAAGTTTGTTCAAGGTGAACATCAGGCCCACATATCGCTGATTTTACTAACTGTACAGTGTAACATTACGTGCACACTAGCATGCATGATCCAGCATTGTGCTCTAGACAAACTGAGTTACTGTTGAATTAGTGCAGAGGGAAAATCAGATAAGATGAGTGACTGAATTACACAGTTCTGCACTGCACAAAACAAGATTGACTGGTTTTATACACGATAGATCCCACTATTACCATTAACTACACATCCAGTATTATTTTAGGGGAAACACTAACAGTCAAGTTAACGTTAGGTCAACCTGTTGCTGCCATGCTGTTATTGTGAAAGTGAATCCATTACCTTTCTCTGCCGCGTAATCCTTACGAGCCATGGTTGGAGACGTTAACCCTTAGGTAAGATAATTTAATTCCAAAATCTTAAAAGTACCACCGAACCAAAAAGCAGTTTAAAGTCTCGGTTTAGACTTTCCTCTATCACCGGTGACCAGTTTTCATTCACTTGAGTTTCTCCCCTATCGCGGTGCAAGAAGTGGCGCGAGTCTGACGTCTCCGGCAGCCAATCACGTTGCATCTTCCTCCAGCGAGAGGCGGGATTTCGTGGTGGCGCGAAAGTTGCGGGCGATTCTGTGTCACGTGACACAAAACCTTCCGCCCTGTTTTGTCGGGAATGGCGCGAAACTCGATGATTGGATTTTATACAAGCGGATGACCCCGGGGTGAACTTAATGTAGGCCAGTGCGAGGCGAATTACCGACCCATGAGCCAAACCTGACCGTCCAACAACACACAGCCCTCTGCTGAACGCGAAAGATTCAGCTTTATTTTCATACATTTTATGTAATTCTCCATTTCAAGCAATATAAGAGATCAGCATAAATACAGGGCTTATGTAAAGACCCCAAAATACTAATATATATATATATATATATATATATTTATCTCACAGGTAACTACGAAATTAGTATATTTAGTTATATATCCATGTTTGTCTTTTTTGACAGATAATATCAGAAGCTGCTTTTGAAGATGAAAAAAAAATCTATTCAGATAAAATGTCTAACATGGCTTACTAACTAAACAAAATTACATTATTGGCCAATTATTTAACTTGATTAGCTGTAGCCCAGCAGCACCGAGTCATGTCCAAAATAAAGCGTCAAATATTAAAGTTTATTTCCTAATCTCACATTGTAAACAATAGAAAAGTTACAAAAACCCCATATGAAAGCACATACTTTGATTCATGTAATAATGACCATATGGTGGTTTGGTTCTTACTTTTAGAAAATTATTTAAAGGGGTGTTCCCTAAACAGGTCACCTGGACTTATTTTGTTGTTTTAGCTGTAAAAGTGTCATAAAACCTGCTGTGAGTATGTGCTTTTGTCCCTTTTTTCAGGACTATTTCTTCTTTCAACATGTGGTAGTTGTTTTGCTTTACTGTATGCGAGAAGTGTCATAACAGGCTGTAATAACAGAAAAACACAAAAAAAACAAATTGAAATTTTAATTTAATGGTTTTTACTAAAGAACTCAGAATGCACATGAATAAAATGTTTTGAATGTTCAATATAAACTATGAACTCTAAAACACAGAAAAATAACAAGGATTTGAATTCTGGCCCAGTCTGATTCTCTGAGTCTCTTTTTTTCTAAATTAGTCCAGACGTTTTTGGCCCCTGATGGAACTCCAAAAAGCAATTCCTCTCAAGTTGTAAGCAGAGGCCTACATTGCACTGCTGACACTTCCAAGGAGTGCTTCTCTTGCACACAGTGCACTGCTTCCTTCCCATACTCGCCCTCTGTGTCTTTCCCATCTCTGCAGTGCTCGTAGGAACAGGAAAGTGCCCTTGACTTGGGGACTCAGGCCTGGCATCCAAACGAACCCCTAAAAGCTGTGCAGCAAGCTCCTCCTGGAAGTTCTGACGAGTCTTGTGCTTCTGCTGCTTGCTAATGCACAATTCTTTGTGCAGGATGAAGCTGTTTGTCACTGCAATGTCCAGAAGATGCTGGAAAACTGTCATGTTCCATCTTGTGGTTTTGCGGTGGACTGAATATGTTCCCAGCATTTGGTCTGATGTGTCCACTCCTCCCATGTATTTATTGTACTCTGTCACAGCTGTTGGTCTGGGGACAGGGACCCTCTCAAAATGGCCATCTTCACTTTTTATCAAGCGTAATGCTGTGTCCCCACTGTATACAGGGTGGACGGTGGAACAGAGTGAGACTTCACGAGTGTCCATCCACTTCACAAATAAAAGGTTACCGTCTCTGATCCACCGAATGGAGCCTCTTGGTGATCTTTTATCCAGAGCATTTTCTTGAGCGGCTGGAACGTCCACTCTGCCCTGTGTGTAAGTTCCACATGCCCCAAATCCTTGTTTTCTCAGATGCTGGAAGAGGGCTGGGCTGGTGTAGAAATTGTCACAATAGACAATATAACCAGATCCCAGGTACTCTTTGTTCACTAAAGATGTAACCACATCAAAAGAGAGCCCTTTCCCCAATGAAGACTTTGACTTCCTCGTGTACAGTTTGAAGTCTATGGTGTAACCATTCACATCAGCTAGCACAAAAAAATTGAGCCCCCACTTAGTGGGCTTGGCTTTCGTGTAGTGTTTGATGGCTACTCTTGCCTTGGTAGCAATCATCCTCTCATTTACTGAAATGTGCTGTTTTGGGTGGTAGTTAGTCATGCAGCGAGTTTTCATTATGTCAAGGAGGGGTCTGACCCAGTGAAGAGTGTCATAGTCCTCTGTGCCCTTTTTTCAGCCATTGGCTGCATCTTTCACTGGATCACTGATGTGAAGGTTAGAGGCGATGGCCATAAAGCGGTCTCTGGACATGACTGTGGCGGGAAAAGGAACATGAAAAATTGTCTTCCTTCTCCAAAAGTCTGCCATTTTGGGAAAATTGCAGACTGCCATGTAAAGCAACAAGCCCAGATACTTCTCAAGTTCTCTGGGTGTTATCTCCATCCAGGCAAATGTTTTCCCCTTTTGTTTATTTTTTGCAGCATTCTTGTTTGTATTTTCACACAAGAGTTTTAGGACGTCGTCATCAAAAAATCTGGAGAAAATTTCACCTGGAGATTGTGCATCTGTGACAGGAGGTTGAACACCGGGAGTTCTTTTTGGTCTGAACCTTGGAGGTGGAGGGACAGCGTCATCCATGTCTGCCTCTGTTCTCCAAGCCACTGAACGATGTGGGGATCGGCTGCGAGTGGCATCGCCACCAGCTTCACGGCGCTGCCCACACACTTCACTCCGACCTCGACTTAGACCACGGCCGGCACAGACCTGTGCTGACGACCTCCTCATCATGTTTGAAATAAAAGCACGACAAGAGAACAAAATAGAATAGACAAATAACAGCAAACAACAGTAAAAACAAATAATAGAGAACACGATAAAAAACAAACTCCTAAAAACACTTTTTAGCAGAGCTCCGTCTCACTCACTCACGTTCTCTTCCGGCCACCAACCCCCGTCTTCCCGGGGCTGCAGTGACGACAGTGGACTAATTACACTAATATCACTGAAAAGCGCAGCTTCTCCACTTCCAGAAGCCGTTGGATTTTTTTGGATTGCGCAAACGGTTCAAGGCTTACGGTAATAACAAAAAAACACATTGAAAAAACCTGTCGGCGGCGACAGCTTCGGTTTGTAAGGTGCAGACAGTGTCTATTCAGAATCACAATCCGCTTTACTCGCCGAGTATGCTAGCACATACAAGGAATTTGCTTCTGGTCTTTTGTGGCTCTTCTAGAACAGTACAAACATGTGAAAAACAATACACTATAGACAAATTACAGACGATAAATTATAACCAGTGTGGCACATAGACAGAAAGACAAGACAGTGTGTGTGTGTGTGTAGCAGATACAGAAACAGTAATCAGTGCAGTGTGTTGAATTGTGTGCAGATGGTGTCCATAAAGCAGCAGCAGTCAGTTGTTCATGAGTGTTATGGCCTGAGGGAAGAAGCTGTTCTTGTGTCTGGTAGTTTTAGAAAACAGAGCTCTGTAGCATCTGCAAGAGGGCAGAAGCCAGAAGAGGTTGTGTCCAGGGTGAGAGGGGTCTGTGCTGATTTTCTCTGCCCGCTTTCTGACCCTTGAGGTGTACAGGTCCTGAAGAGAGGGCAAAGGTGCACCAATAATCTTCTATGCTGTTCTGACTGTGCGCTGCAGTCTGTGCTTGCCCTGTGCAGTGGCTGCTCCAAACGAGACTATGATGGAGGAGCAGAGGATGGATTTGATGACAGCAGAGTAAAACTGGATCAGCAGCGCCTGAGGAAGGTGAAATGTCTTCAGCTGCTGCAGGAAGTACAGGGTGGGCCATTTATATGGATACACCTTAATAAAATGGGAATGGTTGGTGATATTAAAGTCCTGTTTGT
>JAUYWH010000002.1:16770886-16784469 GCA_034779795.1 Ctenopoma multispine
GTTGTATCCAAGATGGCCGACTTCAAAATGGCCACCATGGTCACCACCCACCTTGAGGAGTTTGCCCCCTCACATATACTAATGTGCCACAAACAGGACTTTAATATCACCAACCATTTTATTAAGGTGTATCCATATAAATGGCCCACCCTGTATATCCTCTGCTGAGCCTGATGTTGGGCTCCCACCTCACGTCTTGGGAGATGTTGGAACCCAAGAAGTTTCAGCCACTGACACAGCGGAGAGTATAGCGAGGGGGGCTGGAACAGTTGGGTGTCGTTTGAAATCTATCATCTTCACAGTTTTAAGCACGTTTAGCTCCAGGATGTTGTGACGGCACCAGAGTGCCAGCTGTTCGACCTCCTATCAATAGGCAGATTCATCACCATCTCAGAAGAGACCTATGACGGTGGTGTTGTCTGCGTACTTCAGGAACTTGACATCTGGATGTGAAGTCATTTGTGTACAGCTAGAATAGTAGGAGGGAGAGGACACCTCCTCGTGGGGCACCAGTGCTGATGTGATGTGTGTGAGATATCACTGTCCCCATCTTCACCTGTTGTGACCTGTTAGTCAGGAAGTTGTAGAACCACTGACAGGTGGAGGAGGGAACAGAGAGCTGGGCGAGTTTGGAGGAAAGTGTCTCAGGGATAATGGTGTTGAAAACAGATGAGAAGTCCACAAACAGAACTCTGGCATATGTGCCTGGGGAGACAAGGTGTTCCAGGATGTAATGTAATCCCATGTTGACCGCATCCTCAACAGACCTGTTTGCCCTGTAGGCGAACTGCAGGGGGTTCAGCAGAGGGCCTGTGATCTTTTTCAGGTGGGCAAGCAGGAGTCGTTCAAATGATTTCATGACCACAGATGTCAGAGCAATCAGTCTGTAGTCATTGTGTCCTGTTATTGTGGATCTCTTAGGGGCTGGGATTATAATTGAATGTTTGAAAGGAAGGGGAACTTGACACAACTGCAGGAATCTGTGGAAGATTTGGGTGAAGAGAGGGGTCAGTTGGTCAGCACAGACTTTTATGCAGGAGGACTCACTCCATCTGGGCCTGTGGACTTCCTTGTTTTCTGCTTGTGGAAGAGATGTCTCACCTCCTCTTCAGATATCCTGAGGGCAGTGCAGGAGGAGGAGGAAGAAGAGGTGAGGGGAGTATGGAGGAGGAGGGTGAGGTGAGGGGTGCGGAGCACACTGAGTTGGTGCAGGTGAGAGATGTGAGGTTTTGTCCGTCAAACCTGCAGTAAAAGTCATTCTTTCTGAAAATACAAATAATATATAGTATATTTTTCTGCCCTCCTACCTAAAACTGAGGTTCATATTGTTACTATGCTAACTGGTGACTAATTTCTGAAGTGTGACATAAAAAAATTAAAAAAAATCATACACTCAATCTTATATATTTTAGTTTTATACTGTGAATGTAAATGCACCAAAAAAAAGGCATTTGTTGTTTTGCAGAATGGGAGCATTACCTTTAAATCTCACACACAAAATAAGACTTAAAAAAATATATTTTTACACTTTCCTGCTTTATATTATTATAGCCATATTTAGGTCTGTACTGTGTTCTGTTTTATAGCTCCAAAGGTGATGATAAACATGTATGTGTAAACACATTTTATATATACTTTCTTGTTATTTTATTAAAGACACACAGTGTTTCTTTGCTCAATTAAACACTGTTTAATAAACGTTAAATTAATAAGTGTACAGGAAAAACAAAAGGTGCAAGATATTCAAATACAGGATGAAATTTTCAACATAACATTTTCTTTTAACCATTTGAAATATTCCTGAAAGTTCTTTACTGTCACTTTGTCACAAGTTTTTATCTCCATACGTCGGTATTTTATCTCGCTGCCAAAAATTATTGGCTGAACTCACTAACATGCTAATAGTTTGTCTAAACAACCTAACATTTTCATTTTCCCCTTGTAAATCAAACTAAATGTACAGAAACCACTGAAAACACAGCAGCGTAGAAGAAAAATGAGATGTGTTAACCAAGAAGAACTGTTGTAGCCAAGATGGTTCAGGTCTGTGTTGTCAGTCAAAAAGCTCATCAAGGACACTGGCTGAAGTGAGGCGTGTGGAAGGCTGCAAAGCAAAAACAGGATGGAGAAAGGCCGAGCTTGCCAGGAATGTAGTCCTTTATCTTGAGTTAAAAATGTTTACACCAAAGAAAGACAACCAGCACAAACTACTACACTACTAGAGGCAACTTGTCGGTGGCATCAAAACAGATGCACACTGATTCTAGAATTGCACACTGATGCTAGAGTTGCTAATATAATGTGTTATTACAGAGTCTGTAGACAGCTCCGTAATATTATTTGAAGGGGATACATTTAATTGTACCATAAGTGGCAATTTAAACCGATTATGAACACTTCAGCAACACAAATGAATCTATCAGAATCAAATCTGTATATTAAAGTCAAACCCTCAAAATAATTAAGACAAATAATAATTTAAAGTCAATTCACTAATAATTAAATTGTATTTGTATGACCAAGAATTTTCTGTTTTTACCAGTGTATAAGCAGATTCACGGTCAGAGTCACTTTCATAATCCTCAATCTCAGCCTCCTCTCTTTCTGCATTTTCATCCTCAATCAGCGACAATCTGTGGAGAAAACGGCTCACTCTAATTACATTATTATCTGAGATTAGCTTTTAGAGAAATGCGACAAATATTTACGTTTCTCAAAAGATTCTCGTCTAACATCAGTCTTACAACGTGAGGTGGGAGTTCAGGTCGTGCTGATCCAAAGTGGGGCCAGTCTGACTGGAGCGGAGCTGAGGTCGTTTTGTGGGCTTCACCTTTCGCATCTGTGACCTAGTGAGCAGCAGCTGGTAAATTTTGGCAGCTGTGAAGTCTTTGTCTCACACATTACAAATTCAAGCTCGCTGGCAAAATAATCAAACCACTTATTGAATGTTTTCTACATTTCTACCTAATGTTATTGTCTTTGTGAACAAGAGTTAAAAAAGTTGACTATATATGACTTTATTTCAACAACACACAGCAACATTAGAAAAACTTACTTCTTACTTCTACTTACTTCTACTGCCCAAAGTGACCATTTGAGTCCCACTAACCTTATGCCCAGTAACACTGCACTAATTGCTCATTTAGGACAAAATGGCAGGCTCTTGGCAAGTAGACAGACATAAATTAACCCTTGGCAATTTGGCATGTGCCTGGCAGTAATTTCCGAACCTCTGAAATAGAAACGGTAGATACTGCAGACACGCTGATGATTAAAATCAACTTACCCTGAGGAGAACTCGTCCTCTGACTCCATTTCATTTAGACCACTGCCAATATCAGACTCCGTGGCTCTGGGTTTCCTGGAGGCCAGCCGCGTGGGTGGTTGCCTCTGGACAGTGGAGGTGAGAGCTGGGGTGTCCAGGCTGCTGCGGATACTGCTGCTGTCCAACCAGGATTCTCTGGTGATACTGGCTGCTGAGCCTGGAGACAGAAATCGATACAGAAGGTTATTAATGAGTAAGTAAAAAGCACTGTATTTAATTTATTAACTGATTGTGTTTCTCTTCAGACTAACGCAAAGTTGAACAAAGTTTATCATACAAAAAGATGACCATATGTACAGTACATAGTTACGGTGTGTGTGTGCGTTATATATTACACTACAATGCAGTTTATCCTGGATAGCCACTGTATCCATACACAGTCTTTTTGTGTAGTTGTACCACGTGTGTCCACCTCACCCGGTGTGGTGGTCTTTCTGCGTTTAGCTGCAGGAGTTTCATGTAAGGAGACTGCTTCCTCCTCCTGCTCTCTGGGTTTAGAAGAGGATCGAGCCTCTAATGATCGCTGATACATTCTGACAGATGGCCAGGAGAGGACAGCACTGGGACACTCTGATTTCAGAAACTCAACCCTGAGAGTGAGGGAGACGAGAACAAAGACCAAGTAAGCCTTTGTTCATGTTGACTGGTTCTGTTTTGACAAGTTTCTACAAATTATTGTGAATCAGATTTTAGTCATTTAAATTATTATACATTTTCTCTCCACATTGTTAATAGTAGACGATGAATCTTTCTACACATAAATAATTTACACAGCTTAACTGAAACAGTGGCTCTGGACTTTCAACAGTATATATGGATGCAGAAGTATGTGTCTTTTAGTTCCTCACAGCTGAGCACGGTCCTGTTGCAGCAGCTTAAAACTGAACTCGCCGAGGACCTCCAGGAAAGTCACATTTGGATGCTGCTCCTCTTCTTCCTGTGATTCACGAAACGCAAAACGCACACCATCCCTGAAAGCAACACACAACGAGCACTAAAAAAACCACAGTAGTACAGATAAGTTCGACAAAATATTTCCATATAATATTAGTTTAATTTATACCCTCCCTTCATTTGTTACTATTGACTGATGTAAGAGGAAACAGGCTCTGAACTCTGATCAATAGTGAATAAAATGAGCAGATTTTGTCTGTATGTGTTTGAATAAACGTGTGTTACTGACATGTGCAGAGCCACCAGAGGTTTGCGGACACGGTTAAGATCGACACCGAAACTCATGGCGAGCCTCTTGGCCAAGTCTCTGATTTCAAGGACATCCTGTCTGCTGTGATCCTCCGTAAGCATCTCCGAGAAGAGCTGAACACGCACAAACATTACTTTACGGTAAACATATTTTTGGAGATAAAAAGTACAATATATGCAAACCAATATACTGTATATGGACATTAACAATGATGCCTTTCCTGTGATAAAAAAAAGAAAATTTTATACTAACCAAGTGTTACTCATATGGTAAATGGGGTGGGGGTGGGGGGGTTGGGGGGCATTCATAAATAGTCATATGCATTTAACTGTTGGGTAGAAAACAAACTCGTCACAAAGCCAAGTTCACTGCTATCACCTATGCTGATAAGAATTATCTGTCTAATCATCGATGAGTCAGATCATTAATAGTATTATTAACAGATACACACCTGCTGCAGACTCAGACAGACTGTCTTGGCGCTCTGTACAGGATTGATGAGCTTGCTCCTACTCACAGTCTCTTTAATGATGTCACCAAAGTCTTTAAAGTACTGGAGAAACCGGAAATGAAAATATATTAAATTATGATCATTAGTCAATCTAACTACCAGTGCTGACTAAATGTCTAAAAGTGTAAAAATAATCCGCTCAGTTCCAGTCATCTGTGCTTCTTTTAACCACAGTTCCTCTGACTCATTCTTAGCACCTCACTGGCTCTAAATCAGATTCTCTCACCCTCCTCCACTCTTCTACACATCCTCTTCATTGTTAATTTGTTCAATTTTACACGGTTTCCTGTTTTCCTAACCTAATTAATATCTTCAAAGAATGACGATGAGTGTTCTGAAATCTGACCGAACCTTGCTGTAGTGCTTGAAGACGTCGGTGGCGGCAGTGAGGTCCAGCACCCCATAAATGACCAACTTACAGTAGCCAGCCAGCTGGCTGCGCTTCCTCTGGAGAAGACTTATCTTCCTTTCCTCCTCACTTTCAGCTAGAGAGAAGAGTCAGGGTGGGGTAATGGGAAAGGAAAGGAGGGGAGAAACAGAACAATGGTCAACTTGAGAATGGTAGACAGGAGTGCGAGAGAAAGTGCTTTCAGGTGTTGTTTGCGATGAGCGACTGGTATATATCTTGGGAATTGGCAGTACATTGTGAAATATGGGGGTAAAAAAGGATTAGTTACAGGATAAGACTGTGAAAAAATACATCAAACCTATGACTGCAGGCATAAATGAGGTTAGAGTCCTTTGAGAGATTTTTGGCAGAGCTAAAATTTCCTGAACACCATTATTCACTAGAAAAAAATGGAGAACAGTATCTGTAACAGTGCTGTCACTCTTGTCAACACTGACTCCAAGAACTTGTCAAAAGTACCACAGTTTATGCATACATTGACTTAAAGATTTGTGCTTTTGATAATTTGGTGAAGAAGTACCATCTTCAGTATCAGTGAAGACGTAGTCAAGGAGGAAAGCAGCCAACTCAGAGCGCAGGGAATCAGACGGAAGGTGGACCAGTGATTGAAGAGCAGGTTCAGAGCGGACTGAGTTCACACTGTACAACAGCAGCAAGTCACATAGAAGCTCAAATGCCTGTGGATCAAAGCACACACGTTTTTAAAATCTAACGTCACTAAATTCACTCTTAATATTGAGATGGTGACATCAGCTTGTCAACCTTAGTCAAATTCGTCCGAAAATCCCTTTCTGTGTCACACAGGGGTAATTACTCTGAAGGATAACATCTCTGCTATTCACTAAAAGAGCAAAGGTATAAGAAAAATTATAAATGTCTTTTTAATAGAGATTTTAACATTTTATCACATATGGCCTTAGTTCAAATTATACTGTTTCACCTATTCCTTCCACTTCAAGGTATAAGGACTCAATCACGAAGCTGAAAGGCAACTGCATACTAAAAGGCAACTGCATACTAAAAGACAACACAGTTGACATTTGCAAAGGCTACGTGCAACTAAATTATAGTGAGTTTCAAACCATTTATTAAAGTTTATTAAACTTAAGTTGAGTGTTAGCACTGTAACAGAACTCTTACCTGATCTCTGATCTCAGGTTGGTTCACAGACAGAAATGTTTGACAGACTCTGCTGAATGAACGCACCTCCTTTTTCAGACGCTTCAATTCAGCCTGACAGAGGTAAAGAGATATATATTATTATCATATTAATGTGTATATGTCTGTGTGTTGGACATTGATGAAATTCCAGGTAGGTCACTTGTCCACCACTATTTAACAAAACAGGTGAGAGCATGGAGTTAATGTAAGGGTAGTGTTGCTGGTACCACTGGTGAGCCTTAAAGCGTGACAACCCACTTGAAGACTGGTGCCGATCAGCTAAAGGCATAATTCACTAGCATTTGTTTGCCCTATTTTACTGCCCTAAATTATCTGTGGACACTTTGATGTGCATTTCACAGAGGGAGAGAGTGATGCTATAATGATTTAACATGAAAGAATTTGTATGTTTGCTGTTTAGGAAAACAAAGAGTTGCTTCTATAATATTAACGTGCGTGTGAAAACAATAGTAAAAGAAAAATAGTAGAAAAAATGTAAATGACCAGAAAGGATGAGAGCAAAAGAGTAGAGACAAATAGAATGAGATAACAAATATATAAAAACAGTAAGAAAAAGAATGAATCAGTGTTAACTAAATAATGGAGTGTCACTGTGGGTTTGCATGCACACTAATAGATTGTTGTGTTAATTGCCTGCTGCCTGCACAGCTGGTTAATTGTTGAACTACACAGATGAGAAGAGCCCCACATGCACACAAAAACAACCAACACGGCCACCCTGGTTTAGCTGTGAGGAGACAGATCATACACATATTAATCAGGTAGGTTGTTTTATCACATACAGTCCCTGAAGCTGAGTTAGTATGTGAATGACAGAGATACAGATTATTTCTAAACACCAAACGCAGAAAAAAACAGCTCTTTTATAATATCAGACGAGGACCTCAGCTGGCTTGGAGTTGACTGCATTCACTTTAGCCCACATCAGGTGAAAGGCTGCACATTTCAGAGCTGACACCATGAGCTGCAATTACACAAAGAAAAGTTAAAATCAGCTTGTGAAGAGACTCTGCTGCAAATGGCAAAAATATTTTCTACTGAACTCTTCCAAGATGATTATTATTTACAAGAAATGTTCAATTTACATGATGGCATAACAATTTCCTCCTTTATGATTCATACTGTGGCATTTTGTCTTTTTCTACACTCTCATTCTTGTTAATCAAAGTTTTGAGATACCTGAAGTAAGATACTCGGGTGCCTATATGAACACAGAAAGAGGTTTTGGCCGCTATAACAATTTCTAACATTAATACTGGTTATGAACAAATCCCCTCCTAAAGCCATTTTAGAGGATGTGATCTAGCAGTTTTTGACTGTATCTACTACGCATGAATTAATCACACGTCTTGGAAAAAAATCACAGTATCACATATTATAGTTGTAAATTGTGTTTACTGGATTAGAGCGAAAACTTGAACAGAAGACAGGGCAACGCTCCCACATTTTAAAAAAGCCCACAGCACGAACAGCCTGTGGCACATTGTCTTCATCACAGATCGACATGGAATTTGCAAAGAAATAGTTAGTCATTTTTAAAAGATCTGCTCAGATGTGAGCACCCCGGCTGCAGCATAATCTTCAGCAATTTTTCTCTTTGGCACTCATTTTGCTGGCTCTGCCAAAGTGTTGCTCTAGGCTATTTTGTCCGTATGGAAGCATTGGTCACTGCATATAGTTCACAGTTACAAGTGGCCCTTGTAGCAACCGGAATGCTGATGTGGCTAAATGCTGAATTGAGTTTGACAGCATTGCTCTATCAGAACCATAAGTGCAGTCCACTTGTCGGTTTTTATGCAAATCTTTTGAAAAATAAATGTTTATATAAATGTATAAAGATGCAGTTTAGTGGTCAGGCTAAGGACAGTGTAGTTAAACAATGAACAGGTTAATAGGTAAAGAATGTTTTTTGTTTTTTTTTACATTTGTAAGTGTACCTGGAAAAAAAAGAGAAAAAGTGTTTATTACTAGCATAACTGTCAGGTCCTCCTAATCTGCTGCCATGATTCCTGACTCACGTTTACACAGCTGCTTTCAAGCCCTCATATTTCTCCCTTTTAATTAGGTATCTGATTGATTTTTTATTTTACAATTTTTAATTTTAATATTAATATTTGCCTGCTGTTTGAAAATTGCTCTGTAAATAAATTGGACTAAACAAACCTCCTTGTCAAGCTCTCTGGACTCCATCCTGCTCTTCATCAGTTCAAGGCAGGAGTCAAACAGCTTCCAGCTTGTCGGGTCCTTGGCACTAGACAACAACCATTCAAACAAGACACACAAATACTTCTGGGTAAGAATTACATAAAGAAAACACATTACCGTACCTATTATACTACTATCATCATGTGTATTATAAGAAGCCCACTTACCTGCTCAAGGCAGCAATCCTTTTCAAGGCAGAGGCTGCAGTGTATAAGTCATCATCATCTGCAGTACCCTAAGTACACAAACAGAAGATCCCCTTTATAGTACTGTGAAAAAGTATGTGCCCCCTTTATGTTGTTTTTTTTTTTTGTTTTATTCGTCACTGAAGAACTAAAAAAGGAAATATGGAATAAGAAAAAAACAACAATCAAACATGGTGGTGGCAGTGTGATGTTCTGGGGCTGCCTTACAGCTTCGGGACCTGGATGATTTGCTACAATTCTGTTCTGTACGAGAAAATCCTGAAGGAGAATGGCCAGCAATCAGTTTGTGACCTCAGGCTTTAGCATACTAAGATTATGCTGCAGCACAATGATCTGAAACACACCAACAAGTCCACCTCTGAATGGCTAAAAAAAAACAAAAACATTTTGGAGTGACCCAGTCAAAGACCAGACTTAAATCCAATTAAGATACTGTAGCATGACCATAAACAGCCTGTTCAATCTCGTAAAACCCTCCAATGTGGCTGAAAAAAAAAAAAAGAAATTCCTCCACAAAAATGGTAAAGACTCGTTGCCAGTCACCACAAACTACTACTGCACTATACAAGCATGTGTGCATGAATTAATACACAGCTACTGTATGCAGGCTTCATTAACACGTTCACCCACCTGCAGCAGGTCACATAAGTAGGTACTGAAGCATTCGGACAGACTGTCCAACAGCTGACTGAATGCCAAGTGTGCGCGGGAGGAGAAGGTATAGCAGTCGGAGCAAAGGGTATTGACAAGGTGGGCACAGGCCTCCAACACAGTGAGCTCAGTGTGCTTCTCCACAATGCCACATACCTGGGATAGCAGCAGGTCCAGATGCTGAAAGAAAAGTGTCGAGTGGAAGTTGGAATCAGACAAAAACATAACAGACATAAGATAAACAATAAACCTAGAATACTGTAGGTAAACACAACTTGAAACAACTTTATCTTAAGTTTACTGGATTTGCTTGCTTATTCAAGTACAGTAATTTGAGTCAGCAGGGGCAGGGTGTGTCAATAATTAATGATAATTGCAGAAGAAGGGCATGGTTAGAGAATCTTAACCAAGTGCTCAAGACAGAGTTAAGGTACTCATTAATGAGTGAGAGTCTTTAATATACTTTGTTACGTTAAAATTCACTGTTGCTACAATTCAGTATTGATATAGATACATGCTGAGCATCCCTAACTCACTAAAATTGTGTCTTATAAATTTGTTAATTTTTATAAATTGCTAATTTGGTGCCTCAAAGTGCCTTTGAAAAGAATACTTACTAACATCCCTGCTGGTTGTCCTATTATGTGTGCTCTCCACTGGCACTGGTTCACTGTCTGTGCCACAGGTGAGCTAATCAACTCAAACTTCCCATGGGGGTTTATGTCGGCAGCATATTCTGCTTTCATCACCTCATTGTGTTCAGTTTATTTATTTTCCCATGTGGTATTAATATCACATTTTAGGTTATCATACAAGATTAACCATGAAGCCCTAAATAGGACAGAAATCATTTATGAAATGTCTCTCCCCCTCTCTCTCTCTGAGCACCAGCAGCCAGTCCCTTGCCTTTAATATTTCTCATTTCTTTTCTTATTAGACTACCATCTCAGGCGTACAAAAGGAGAGAGTATATTAAAGTGGGTCAAGGAGGATTAAATGAAAGACAGATAATGCGTCATAGGGGCCATTATGTACAGTATAACTCCAGGAGAGATTTTAACCACCTATTTAGAGAAATTCTGTTAGTTCACCACTTTTTCAGTCCTCCTACCTTCTCCAACCACTGAGCACTGTTATACATCTCCAGGTCAAAGTAGAGGGGAGCTTTGAGAAGGAGGCTCACCTTCCGTGCATCTGCTGAGTACTGCAGGTAAGTGAGGGGTGAAGGAGAAAAAGCACAAATGCAGTATGTAATAATATAAAAAGAAATATATGTAGATAACTAGACATGGTACTTCCATCTTCATTCTCAATGAGTAATGAAGTAGTAATAGTAATGACAGTAGGGCGCTTTATTGTAGAAACTTCAAATAATTACTAGGTAATTTTCTTTAAATTTTTTCCACAACATCAGGTATGTTAAGTGAATCTTGACTGTGTACCTTTGCTAGTAACGGAGGAAGTAAAGGGACAAAGTGGGTGGTGATACGTCTCTTGTCTTGTTCCTGCATCTTCTTATCCTTCATACTCAGGATCTGATTCCAGAAATAGAAAAAAAAAGTAGCTCCACATGACCATTTGGAAAAGACAGAGCATACTGTGTGCTATGGGTTTTTTCTTGTACATGCAAGTTGTAAGACCACCTGTATGTACATGAAAAATACCCCTACCCCTGAAGACAATAACAAAACATTTTATATATTTGTCTGCAGCTGTGAAGTGCTAAATTGTGTGGTTGAATGTGTATTTTCATTAAACTGCTGTTTTAAATGAAGTCCATATACTGTGCTATTAGATTCTGGTGAGAGTAAATATAAGAAATCTTGGTTTGTTGTTGGTAAATATTTTTGAGTGTGAGAGAGAGCAGAATTGTATATTCATTTAATGAATAACTTAATATTCTTAACAATATTTAACATTTTAAGTAAGTTTGTCAGGTTCAGTAATCACTCGAATAAACTACCCATTTTAAAATGGGATATTGCTGAGACTGACATAATCACATAGTTGATGGAACCAGATATTCTCACACATGATGCAGACTGATGTGGCAAATCTCATGTATTCCAGTCTTAGAAAGTAGCATACTGTACTTTAAAACAGACTTTATTAGGTAAATGTCAAGTAAAAAAAATGACATTTCTCTCGCCCCCGAGTTCCACTGTTCCATTAAACATAAAGTACAGAGGATTATGCACATATTTATCTGTATGTGTTACCATCTTTTTGCCCTGAGCTCTCCCAACAGGTGGAGCTGCCTGTGCTGCCTGTCTGACGGCACACATCATCAGCTCTATGAGAGCCCCCTCCTCCTCATACATCAGACCTGACAACACAGAAGTAGAGACAGGAGCACAGCTGAGTGGGTGACAACACAAAGCAGCACAAGCTGGGAGGAGGTGCAGACTTGATGTCTGTGTGATAAAAAATGAGAATTACCTAAAGTATATACAGTTTTCATTTTAAGATGTATTGTCTGCACTGACTCTGAGTCTAACCCTCTAACTAATGAGTGGAGTTCTGATTGCTTGTCATATGTGCACTTATCTTTTTGCTCACCAGCCTCCTGTAGCAGGAATGTCGTCATAGTTTCCCAGTCTCTCAGCTCAGATCCTGCCACACCCCACAGACTGTCCACCAGGTATGCTCCGTGTTCGTGGAACTGTCAAGAGAATGAATGAGCTGATTTAGATTTATTTGAGGTGTCAAGTACTAGTGTGTTACAATTACTACAATGACCACTATTTATTTTACCCACGAATGTATGGCATGCTAAGACTATAATCTAATATTTGGTGCTAAACTTCCATTTCATGTTCTCTATCATTCAGAACAGGACAAAAACAGTTATGTGTTTAGTGGTGTCCTCTGAAAATAATATCTCCTGCTAAGCCTTACAGAAAGTGAAGAACTTTAGAGGAAACTCAAAATAAAACATGACCTGAAAACTGAATCAAAGATATGAAGGCTTGATTCAAGTACTTTACTTGGCAGACGCTTTTATCCAAAGCGACTTACAAGGAGAGTCTAAAAATCATTATATATGCATTTTAACACATCGTCAAACCATTATAATTTTAAAGATTGGAGATTGATGGGGGAACTAAGGAAATAAAAGAGAAACCTACCTCACTCTGGATGTAGAAGGAGATGAGCATCTGAAAAAAGTCTGCGTTGTCTTTTTTTCCATTCCCCTGGTTGCCACTGGAAATCAGACTTTTCAGCCTAACACACAAATGCACACATACCAAAATAGTTTTCAACATTTTAACTGAACCACAAATAAAGAAATGTGTAAATAAAGGTGGACAGCCGAATTAGTTTAATTAATAACCAATTAAAGTCTGGTTCTATATACAGGTGCCAATATAATCCACCATTATAAAGTAAGGTCGTTACTACTACTTAATATTTGAACGACTGTCCTTAAATTAATGACAGAATCTATCATATACACACACAACAGGCATTATGCAAGAACTCCACATATAAACTGATTTTGTTCTTAACTGGGACGGTCACGCGAACCAGTCTAGTATCTGCTCTCCTACTGTTGGCTGGAATATTCACAACTCTAATTCACCTTTTTGTATGTGTTGGGAATATAATAAATATTCTTTTTCCCAGTAAACTATGACTTTAACTGGTTGCATGTGAGATTGCACTGAGTTGATCCCTATTGTCAGTGCAGCAGCAAGTCTTGCTGCAATATGACTAAAAACATTTCAAATACTATGACATTCAAATATTTTGTCATAGTTGACATACTGAGAAAGCTTTAATGCTTTTGTCTTGGTGGAGTTTCATTGATTGATATTTACATAAAAAACATTAAAGTAGTGAGAAAATACAAAGCGAAGGAAAAGGGGGGGGGGGGGTACGCTGGTGCT
>JAUYWH010000002.1:16784479-16814220 GCA_034779795.1 Ctenopoma multispine
CCCCCCCCCCCCCCCCCCCCCCCCCCCGCCCCCCCCCCCCCCCCCCCCCCCCCCCCCATACTTGGGGTAGAGAAAAACACCAGCTGCAGATGCCAGACCTCTGTGTAAAGCATAAACCAGAGGATAGATGTGGCCACACTCATCTTCTCTCAGGCCTTCTTCGGTCCTCCTGCAAAAGAATCTAGTGAATCTTACACTGAAAACCTCTGTCATGTATCTTAGCAAATGATTTGTAGCTATATCTAATTTGAATCAGGGGTGTGAAATATTGGCAAACTTGAGTGATCACGATGTTGTGAATCATCAGCAGGTTCGACAAAAAGTGTTAATCACAGTTCTGAGTAACCATTACACTTCTTTTGTTACGAGGATGGACTTGGAATCATTTGCAGATGACCAAGATATATTTGCAGTATTTGGTTACTTTCACTTTAAGGTAAATTTCTGTGAGAAATGTTTACTTGGGTACAGTATCTTGAAGGAGTTGAAGAGGACTCATTCAGGAATCAATAGATTTGCAAAGACCACAATCTAACTGAACAAAAAAAAATTGCATAATGCTCTACATTGTTTTTGAATAAAAGATTGCTGTAAGTAATACTTAACGCAAAATATATATATATTTTACAAGTAATATTTACCTCAATTAGTATGTTTCCTACATAACATTCCTGTATAAGTATAATGCACATAGTTGTACAGAGAAACCACCAGCGACAGTAAAACGCTCACTGTTGAATCAGCAGCAACAGATTGACCACTTCCACTGCCACGTCTGGGTCCTTGTCCAGCACCATGCTGAGCATCCTCTCCTAAACACACACACACACACATTCAGATATGCAGTGGTACACACAGACAAATTCACAATCATGCACGCAGGCAGACAGACATAAATGACATGCACAGACATGCATAAATATGTCCACACTAACAGACATATACACACATGCACACAAACCCACTGATTAGGCACTAAGCCATGGCATGAAAACCATTTATCTGCTGTGGCACATGTGACTTAGGAGGATTTTGATGTGTTTGAGAAGAGCTTATTAACCATCAGTAATTGGCAGCAATTAATGCACCCAGACACATGCCCAGACAAAAGCAGACCATAACAACAAATGGGACTGACGAGGAAAAAAAGGGGAAAGGAAATAGGGGGAGGGGCACAAAATACTGTGAAGAGAGATAAAGGAAGGCAACAAAATAGTAACAATACAATAAGCTGAAACAATAGATTAAAGAGATGCTACAGACAGACAGACAGACAGACAGGGAAAAGGGAGGGGGAAAAGAGGCGTTAAAATGAGGTGCAAGTCCAATCCAGAGGGATGCCTCACTTTAAATCTGCTGGTGAAAAGCTCCAGGCGGCCAATGAATTCCTTCTCCTGGTACAGACCCTGCAAGGCATGCACACACTGCAGACGCACTGGACTTTGCTAAGGGAAAAGAAGAGAGTACAGTTACACTTATACTTTCTCTAAACTGCACACAGACTAATCCTTGAATGTATTGGAGACATGTCTCTCTGTGCCAGTGTGTGCACAGTATGGGATTGTTCTTGTGACCGTGTGCAGAAATTCTAGGGTTGTTGTCAAAGCTTATAACAAGTTTAAAGACAAATGAAAAGTAGCTGAATCTAAATCAATTTCCTATGTGCTGCAGTCACTGTTATCATTCCCTGCTTGCATGAAACAGCTGCTACTTCTGCTACACAAACCATTAAAGGAATGACAACAGTAATACTTTACTTTTTAATGTATTTTCCATGGTTAAGCCCTGTGAATGTGTTCTACCTTATCATGAAGGGTCCATCCCAGGTATTTAAGACATCCATCATTGAGGAAGTCTTCCGGGTCAGTTTTCAGCCACATGCCTAATTCCTCGATACACACCGCCCGGATCTCAGGCAGTCGGTCCCGGTAACGGTGCACAAAGACCCCACGAAAGGTGGCGTTCATCATGGAGGAAAGCTCTTCTCTGTTCTCCCGCAGCTACAACACATACATACGTATGAAACACATGCATATAACATGCACAACCAAAACTGCAAACAAATCAAGTTAGTCACTCAAGATATTTGTGTTTAACCCCTGTGCTTCAGCTGCAGAAATCAGTGCTTATTGTTTTGAGGACTGATCATAACAGCTAAAAATATTACTTTTATTAATTTTCCATGTTTGATAGGGACTAAGTATTAAATATCACCATATATACACACATCAGTTTATAAACATATTATGGATGATATTGTCACAGAAAGAGCCAATTAACAACCTGCATAAAACAATGAGTGCTGCCACATGCCCAAGATGCACAAGAGTCTCTGAAATATGTACTGTATGTGTATTTTATTCACATTGAGCAAATAGAAAACAGTCACAATATCGAAATCACAATATTTTCCTCATCGAGACAATATCACTTCACTTTAATACCCTGACCTGAACGTTTATGTAAAAGTGGCCGTGTCTGCTATCATACCAGTGTGTTTGTGTGTGAATGTGTCACCTCACTGATGGTGGCCTGTAGCTCTTCCAGTCTGTCAGAAGCTCTGCTGTTTACCCTCTTGCGGTTCTCCATGTCGTATTGCCGCTGGGTGGTCTGCAGCTGAACAGACACAATCACAGCTACTTCTACCAGCCCCGTCATCAGCTTCATGGCTATCAGAGAAAAACAAGCAGACTGACACAGCTAGACAAAACTACACATGATCAGAGGGAAACACAGGAATTGTTATTGGAAATAACACAAAACTGAATAAATAATTTAAAACACCCTTTGGATGAAGCCAAAAGCACACTGAAGACAAAGCCACCTCCAGTCTTCCACTTCAAAGGCCATTTTCACAATTTTTATATAGATTTTAACGTAGATGCAAGTTGCACACAGTAGATATAATCAAACATTTACACAGAAGGCTACAGTATATAAAACATGCTGTAAATCTAGAATCTTGATGTCGGTGTTTAATTTGGTCAGAAATAAACTATGAATTTCACTAGAAAGTGAATCAGAACACCACAAAATCATAATAACCAGTTTTTTTAAGTGTACGTATACTGTACTGACATTCTTACCTAGCAGGGTACTGGTGTGTCTGAAGGCTCGGACCTGAGAGTCAGACAGGCCAGTGAGCAGGGACAGCAGGGAGGGGAAAAGGAATTCATCGTAAATGATGCTATTTCGACAAGAACGGACCAAAACTTGCGCAAATTCACAAAGTCCAGCTTTAAAACGTTTCATCTGGGGGCCTGGAGTGCACAGAGGATAGTTCACTGAATCCTGGAGGACAACAGGAAACAAAAGAAATAGAGGAAATGTCTTGCTTAGGACACTTGTTTGAGGCAGAAGCCTATAGTTTGTTTTGCTAATTAAAAATCAGTGGTTGTCTAATTATTATGTCCATTTATTAGCAGCAGATTTTAATTAGTATGTTACATCACGCTTTACAGTTCCCTTCAGATTATAACGTGCATATTGGAGCAGAGGTCATTTAACTTTCTCAACTCATTCCAGCAGGATTATTGGTACAGAGAAGAGCTGCTATGAAAGATGCCATGAAAGAGATTCAAACATGTGAATCTATAAGAATAATCTTTAATTGTAGTGCTTACTCTTACTGCTATGTCTGAACTAGTTTTCCTCACCTCATTGAACTCTTTGGTTAATGTGCTGATGATCTCAGCATTCTGCATGCTGTCAAACATCTCTCTGCTAACCACACCTGAAAAAAGGAACTAAAGGTTAATGCTACCACTGACTGCCGATCACTGCCTAAACTGAAATTGGAAGATAATCTGTTGAACTTTGACCCTCCCTCCCAACCACCCATCTTTTAACCTCCCTCTTGACCTCTGACCTTTGCATCCACAGGACTGAACAATGAAGTTGATAAGCACCAGCAACCCCGCCTCCCGACTTCGCTTATAGCTGTCCAGCCACTCGTCCACCACCGTCTTAAGATTGACAGGAAGACAGCCACCAATGAGAACACTGCCCTCAGATCAAAGGACAGATGGATATAATAACAATATATAATTTGAATAACATGGATTTTAGCTTTCTTCGCGACTCTTTTGCATAATTATTTTCAACTGTGACATCATTATACATGGAAAGACACTGCTTCAGGCCATCTGTTGTGTTGATAATTATAGAAGTAAGCAGAAACATTTAGCTGAGAGCCCTTTTCAAAAAATATTAAATTTGCTGAACTGTAGCCATGTATGAGAGTGGGCCCTCAACCAGAATCACCATCTGCATTGTGTTGGGGCTCTATACTGTAGCGACAGACTCTTTTTATTACTGCTCACTACAATTTTTTTGTCTTTCTATTGTTACATGGCCCCTCTTTTCTAGTCTTAGCCCATAAGAGACTGGCCATAGCATAACAATAGCAGGGATGGATGCATGCTGTCAATCATTGACAACACAAACCTTCCTCTTTGTGCATCAAAGGCAATTCTCTAGGATCACATCAGTCAGCCACTGACAGCACATGATAATCTCCCTCATTGCAGGCCCTTAGAAGCATGTTTCTCTCCTCATTACACATGCCTCCTTCAGCACCTCCCTCACGTCATATTCTTTCTTCCTCTATACCCCCTTCCCTCCATGCTCTAAAGCCGAGGGTTTGCTCACCACCATAGCACTCTTTCCAGAGCAGACTGCATCGTAGATATTCTCTGCACTCATATCCTGGTTCCCCTCATTCACCCTTGTCACACGTCTAGGAGAGACCTGCCTGGATCTCCCCCGGGAGACTTGCAGCTGTTGTACCGAGGGGTCTACAGGAGAGGGGATAGGGCTACTACTGGGGCTCAACGTCACCCTCAGTGCCGCCTTACGCCTGGGTTTCTTAGGTGGCTTGTCATAAAAGAGAAATGGAAGGGCAGGTCAGCAGGGGATTCAAAGTGAATTGATGTGGTCAACTGAATTACCGCTAGCTAGGGTATGATAAGATGTGGTCTTGTGTTGACACCTATCTGAGTGTTGCAGTTACTATGACTTTGCTTAATCCTTTTTGATTTTTTACAAGAACTGAGATAATAAACAATAATGCATGTTTTTCTAATTCCAAAAAAACCCTAAAATGTTATCATAATCATGTTCTACAGTCTAGTAAATAAAAAACACCCACCATTTACAAGAATAAACAGTATAATTTACCTGAGGTCCCAGCAGTGCCTGCTTTCTCCTCTTTGTGGATTTAATTGTGGCCTCATAGTCACTGCCAGAGTCTGAGAAGTCATCCAACTCCTCAGGACTAAAAGATAAAGAAAACAGAATCAAGACAAATTTCAGCATCAGATTATTATATCTAAGATTAACAAGACATCAAAACCATTTTGATAATTTAAACACACTAGACAATCACCCAGTGATGGTATGGGCAGAACAGTATTTTATGACTGACCTGGAGGAAAAAAATCTGTAAAGTATAATACACTTTTCTTTACCTCTTAAGTTCTGTCTTCTATGCAATATTGAGTGCACACTAGACGGCATGTTTAAGCAACTTTCCTGACTGTTTTCTGTTTACGTTGGACACCATACAAAATACATTCGGCGACTCTAAAGCTACAAATACTTTATGATAGGAGCCTTTATCATTAAGGTATTTATGGACAAGTAAACTATTAATAGGACTTAGCTAACTTTACCTGTCCAGCACTGAGTCTTCACTTGGCATTGTAGAGGAAAGAGGTACCAGAGATTGTAAGATGATTTTGAAAAGCTGGGAAGCACTTGTCCAACACTTTTTTAGAGGAGAGAGCTATGATGAGGGACAGGAGACAAAATTAGTGTTAGCGCTAGCTAAGTTTCAAGACCACACCTAGCTAACCTTACCTGACCATAGGAGTAGATAGCTTTATCAGTAGCTTCATTTATAGTCTTTCACATGTCTTTTACCGGACAATAGTAAACACTTTATTACATATGTCGACCAATGGTAAGTTTAAACGGTTAGGGACATATTGTAAAGCAACTCGTAATCTTTGTTCATGAAATCTTGTTCAATAATAGCTAAACATTAGCTAACATTAGCAATAGCATCGTAGCCAACGAATAACTGCAACCAAAACTAATACGTACAAGTATAACTACAATCACTAACAGATTAACATTATAAGTTTACCACCTAATATAATTAGTGATCGGTATGATGTTTTCTTCAGGCTTTGTGGCTTAACAGGTTTTCTTTTCTCTTGACGCAACGACAGTGAAGGGCGCGCAAACGTACGCAAATAGATTCTGGATTCTGATTGGCCAGGATCTCCTCAGCTCAGAAGATGATTGGTCCATCCAAAACGACGCTTGATTATCATTGGTCACTTTAGTAGTTTTGTAGGCGGCATAATATAGATACGAAATATATACACGTGGTAATGTTAATTTAATTATGAAATAAATTGTCAGATATAGAAATGCACCTTTAAAATATTTGGGCTCTTGCAGCTAAATTGTCTCTCATGATATATAAATGTACAAAAGGAAGGTGTATTTATTGTTAGGCATTGTACCACTGTATAATCTTCCAGTCTGTCTATTCTGTGTCTGTCTGCCCAGTTTTTAAGACCTTGAAGTGGTTGGTTCAGCTGTTCTCCGCCTCCACCACCGCAGGCTCCTCACCTCTCCCCTGTTGGTGCCCCCCTGCACGGTCCATTGTTCTGTTTGTTGGCTATGAGAGTCAAGCTCGTTTGGATGAGACAACTTCTGGTCCAATGTTTCAAAATAAAATCCTTATTGTACCTTATTGTTTCTGGCCGTTCAACAGCCAATCCATTAAAACACTGGCATAACACATCAAGCTCTCAAAGGGATTAGTCCTCAATTTAATTAAATACATTTCCTTTATTGCTCTGTATTATGATGGAAACTGGGCTGAAAATGCGTACTGAGCACAAGAGTGTCAGGAGGCCTACACAGCAAATTGAATGATTCAACTAAAACATTGTCGTTATGACTCCTGTTAGCCTGTCAGTCAATAAAGGTCACACCTTCCAAGCCACCATAGGGTACGTTTTGGACAGACTGCCATTAAAATACACTTTGGGGAAATTTGTTTTGGGCTCCATTAATGCCTATGTGAAAAGAAAATATAGGCAGTAAAGGGCAGCTGAAGTTGCAACAAACCTGCAGCAAAAACCTACTGTAACTGCTGTATTAAGTAAATAGCAGCTGAGGTAGCAATACAGCAACACAACAGTACCAGCCAGCTATAAGATAACAGCACAGTAACATAGCATCCAAACCTCAGAATATCAGGCAGATGTTGCAGGGCATTTGAAACAAAAGCTTTCCCCCGCCTTTTCTTTTTAATAAATACATGCTGTATTTACCTGTTATCATTTTATTACACTACATATTTTTTCCAGCCGTTTTATAAAAATTTTTGCTTTGCGTATCTTTACATCTTATAGTCATTTCAATTACCTTAACAGAAAATATAAATAATCCCCGTCTGATATTGCCTTTACTTTTATTTTGAAGACAGTCGCGTTTCCGGTATACCCTTCCTTGATTAACGTGAACTTGGTGCAGATTGTAAGGGGATGCTGAGGGACGGGAGTGCCCCATCCACACTCCCTTTCTGTATCACAGCGGATCTCCCAGGAAGGACAAATTAACGGGACACGCTCGATGGAAACATATGTGTGATTAAAAAAAAAACAAAAAAAACACACAACTCGGTCCGGATGCATCTGTTCATCACACTTATCGGGAAAATTATGACTGTGTTAAACGACTGACGATTTGGGATACCGCTGTTACTTTTGCCTGCTTTCTTTCATTCATTTCTAACCTGCTGCACCCACAGTCTCGCTTTATATAAACCCACCCTCCACTGATCAGCTTTTGAGTCCTGCTGTGAGGATGGATGCCCGGTTATCTTTCTCCAGGTGTCCGCTGTTGCTGCTGCTGCTCTGCACGATCGCTGCTCTGTCGGGGACCCGGAGCCCCGTGGCTGATGCCGGGAGGAGCTGCGCCGACACACGGCAGGTGTACGCGGAGAAGGGGTACAGCACAGGCACCGCTCCGCTGACTCAAATCTCCGGTAAGACTCTGCATCTAAACTGATGGTGGGGGGGATAAATTACACAAACAGTTTTGGGGACTCATGCCCAACCACTGCTGTCTATTAAGAAATGTGACTTTATGAAATAAAATGTAAGACACAGGCTGTGTCGCAGTAGAGTAGGTGCGTCAGCGTGCTCTAGTTCGTCTAATCAGGGGTAGATATACCACTATGCACATTAAGGTCAGTGTCAACTCTGTGCTCAGCGTCACAAACACTCTACAACTCAATATGGGAAGAAGGCAAATAGCACAGCAACACAAATCACTACGGGAAAGTGATTGTGAAATCACAAAGTGTCTCAAAACTCACTAAAAGCACTAGAGACACAATGGGAGACTATCATAACGAGTTTTCCTCAGGGGAAACAATGCAGGATGGTTTAAAACAAACAGCCCCCTCTTCCCCTATGTGCAGTTTAAATAGGATGATTAAGCGGATGAGCAAATTGCCAACACCGGTGCAACAAAGAACCTCGCCCCTAATTAGTCTTTGCCTCCTCGCCTACTGTTAAATCTGTGCATATACCCAAAGGCTCTGTTCATTTGTGATAATCTTATCTGTTGAATGGAAATATAGCATGTGGAATGCAAACTCTTTGTGTGTTTGTGGATAAATGGAAGTTTTGAGAGGGTGTGATGGAGGAGAGAGAGAGAGAGAGAGGGAACATTAGTGAAAATGCGCATGTTTGACCATGTGAGGGAGCAAATGATGGAGCAGTTGAGTGTCTTAAGATGTAGTCTACTTCTTGGAGGTTAAGCTCTGCATGCAAATCGGTGAGAGAATGATGTTGAGTGTGTGTGTGTGTGTGTGTGTGTGTGTGTGTGTGTGTGTGTGTGTGTGTCGTCCAAAAACTGATCAGACCACAACCTTACACTATGAAATGTGTAATGTATGCATGTTTAAAAAGTGCAGAGGATTTATTTTGTGGCAATTCATCTCTGTGTGTGAGTCACTGAGACAACTGCAATATTGATTTATTTTGTGTGTGTGTGTGGGGCTATCACTGGCTGAGTCTTGGCTCACTGTCCCGTGGGCCAGGGGAGCAGATGGCAGGAAGAGTGAAGGATGAAGGGAGGCAGTTTAGCAATGGAAATAGAGGGATGAGAGAGGGCTAATAGTGAGACACACAGAGAGAACAAAAGAGGCAGAGAGGAACATCAGCAAGGGTGGAGTTAGGAATGAGACTTTCAACTGTTTTAACAGTGCCACAATCTAAAATTATAGAAACAAAACATTGACACCACATTTCAGTGCTCTGCTGTGTGTGTGTGTGTGTGTGTGTCCCTCCTGATTGTTGTTTGCATATCATTACCTCTGACGTATCAAAGAGCCAACCTGCGCTGACAAAGAAAGACAGATTGAAGGTGAATAATTCATGCACGGAAATTACAATTTTCTATCACCAGCACGTTTGATAAGATTTCCCCGTAGTAATGGAGGAGTGGAGGAATTGACTTTTTCATTAGAACATCTGCTTACTGCTGCTGAGGATAGGGTTTGTTAATTGTTGAGGTATTAATAATAACTGCACAAGATGCTGCACAAAAACCCATTTTATTCAGATTCAAAGCAAAACCATAAACGGTTCATGTTTAAACCAAAAATAATTAAACATATCCACTTACGTTTCTAAATGTGTGTGATTAGTGCTAATTTTACTTTGTCTCCTGACCTGGTTTTACTGTCCAGGTGAGCACCTGCGGCTGTGTCCTCAGGACTACACCTGCTGCTCCAGTCAGATGGAGGAGACGCTTGCCCTGCAGAGTGAGAGAGACTTCCTCAAAGCCACCGAAGACAACAGCCAGTTCCTTTTGACCACTTTTACCCAGAGACACCGCAGATTTGATGGTGAGAGGCTGACTCAGTACAGTTATTCACATGTTTAATAGGAACATTATCTGGTGTGAAATTGGTTAGAAAATAATGTTTTTCTTGAAGCCACAGTTGGTACATTTGAATGAATAAAGGGAACACAAACTGGACTCAGTTTCTCCTCATCTCACCCTCCTTTATTCTGGAGTTAGCAGCAATGAGTGACAGCTGAATGAAACTTATTCTGGATCTCTGACTGCACAGTTCCTCTCGCATGGTCAGATATCTGTGCCACAGAATTGACTTTGAAAGCTAAAAGCAGATCGGTGCATATATATTGCAGAGATCCTGGCATGATTCTTATTTATGTTTAATCAACGGATGAGAACTGCTGACATTAAAGAAATGCTCCAGTGATTTCAGTATTGCAACTTCATAAAGTTGTTGGACTCACGAGAGAGATGATAAAGATATTCACAGCCGAAGCAGCTGAAGACTTTTAGTCTTTAGTCTCTAGTATGGGTTAAGCTAGAGAAACACTGGATTCTATTTTCCATGATGCCGTTCAGTGGTGTTTTTATCTTATATTCCTGTCAGTTTGCCATGCAGGCTTTAAGTTGTCGTTTTAATGGCATCAATATGACTTTGTCAGGGTTACTCTCTAGACTTTTTTTTCTCACCAAGAAAAATATATGTTTGCCAGGATAAGGATGACTAAACATGTCCAGTAAACTGTGGAAAAGAGGTGGAGTTTCCCTTTAAACAAATGGTCAGTGTAGGAAACCTTCCTCGACAGCTTTAATGACCTTTGTGAGAGAATTTAGCTCACATTGTCTCAGTGCAGGTCGGTAGCAGGAGCTGCATAGAGCTGCATTTACACTTTCTCCTCCTACCTGCTGTGGACTGCTATCACCTTTTTTTTCCCTCCTCATCCTTTTATATAATGTATGTGATGAATCATTTAGAGATGCTGAAGGAGTGGGAGACTGCATATGAGTCTTAAGGATGGATTTTAAATAAAGTACATGTTGTTACACTCATTTACCAGTGTGCAGGATCTGATGTAACTGTCCCCATGAGCTGTTAATCTGGAAGGGAGGGCTTGGCCGAGCACCTACGTAGAAACCTGGCCAAGATATTAAAACAAAATAGGTGGGTGACAGACTCATATCTAATCTCTCTTTTATTCGTGTCTCTGCAGAGTTCTTTAGAGAGCTTATAGACTTGTCAGAGAAGTCTATGAACCAGATGTTTACGAAGACCTATGGCCGGCTCTTCACCCAGAATGCACATGTCTTCCAGGAGCTGTTTGTGGAGCTTCGCAGATATTACTCGGGTTAGTTTGATCCCATTAACCACCTCCATGCAAACTAATGTATTCAGATCAAAGGTGATATCAGTTGGGTTGGGTGTGCCATATTATCATATGTAATTAAGATTGCCCCAGGTTCCAGATGGGGACCTTTTTTTTGCATGTCACCCTTGATCTCTCCCTATGTTTCATGCTATATTGTATTTCATTACAGAGAAATTAAATACAAAGACTACATAAGCCTCTATCAGAACGACTTAATACCTCATACTGAAATATCACGTGGCCTGGTCAAAGACAGAATTATGGCGATTCCCTTTCACTGTTCAGTGTAAAAAGGCAGTATTGTCATCTGAGGTTATTAAAATGCCAAGGACAATTGGAGGGGAAAATAGAGAGAAAGAATTGGAATCCCATGGTTGCCAGACTGTTTCTATTTCCGTTCCGCATTGCTGTGTTTTGGCATGAAAGCGACTCGCTGGCGAGTCTATCTGCAGGCTGTTGCTGCTTAGTCAACCTGTCTTTGTCTGCCAAACAGCATATATGTCTAATTTGAGACTGTATAGTAGACTACAGATTGGATAGTCACATATTCAAAATCAGTTGACTAATGTACATGTACAGATACTGACAAGCACCCAATCACATTAAAATGAAGAAATGTGAAGATAAATTGTGCAATGCACATAGAAAATTATTTTATGTTACTGACATTATTTTATTGTGTTTAATAGAGTTTATACAAATTAAAGATAACATTTTGTTTATTTGAATTTGGCTTTCATGCAGTTTAAAAACTGCATTGGGCTATTAGCTGGTGAGCGCTGATATTTATCTAATTTAATGTAATTTAATCACAGTATTTTTCACCCAACATGAAAATTCACCACCATTTTGTCATAATATGTAGGAACAGCTCATAAATAAGGGTCCATGAGATGGACCCTTTTCCCAGATTATTTAACTTTAACTATTTCTCACTGTAACAACAACTCATTTAGTAGAAAATCTAAAATTTTGTCTAGATTTGTCCAAAGAGCTGGTGCAGTGTAGACTATTTTCTTTATTCTCCTTGTTGGCAAATCTCAAATGTATGTATAATGTACACCCTACAGTCAGGCAGAAGAGACTGAATGTAGAGTAAAAGTAACACAAGCATTATAACATTTAAACAGTCTGAAGAAATTCAATGGATATTTTATGCTGTTTTATTTTTAACTAGTTAAAATGTGGTCATGCTTCTCAAATTTTAGATCTGTCTGAAACTACAGGGGCTTGAAGTTTTTTTTTTTTATGATTTATAGTTTGTGATATTACTTTTAACTGGCATTCTCTGATGTGCTCTACTTGGTTCTGTTTCTTTCCCAGAAATCCACAGAGGAACAAAAACGTTTTGCTGAAAGATGCTAACAGTTGCTTTTGTGTCCACAGGGGGAAGCGTAAGTCTGACAGAGGTTCTCTCTGACTTCTGGTCTAGACTTGTGGAGCGGGTCTTTTCTCTAGTCAACCCCCAGTATCAGTTCAGTGAAGACTACCTGGAGTGTGTCAGCAAACACGCTGAACAGCTGCAGCCTTTCGGTGATGTGCCCCGCAAACTGCGCGTACAAGTGTGTGTCTTGTGATAAAACGATACATAGTTGATATTAATGGACTGGAAACACATGACTGAACCAGTATAACTCTATTTCCTTTTATGTGGAATTATGGCTGACCTTTTTCTGTCCCTGTGGGTTTTATAATCAGGTGTCCAGGGCTTTCATTGCAGCCAGAGCATTATCTCAGGGATTGGCCACTGGTCGGGACATTGTTAACAAAGCAACAAAAGTGAGTGATTATTACTTCTATCATGTATGTGCTTGGATTATGGTCATTCTAATATCATGTCAGGGTAGGAATACCCCCAAAAAGGACAGAGAAGCCAAAAGATAGAAACTGCCACAATGCTTCTTTCCCTTTTTGGAGCATCTTTACTTTTAAATATCAGTGGAATTTTTGTACCAATATGTCCGATTTATGTAGATATAAAACCTTCCTGTCAACATGAATAAAAAAAAAAGATGTTGCAGTAGATTTCCTTTATAACAAAACAAAGGTAGAGTTGAAATCCTGTAAATTAACAGATTAAATGATCAGGATAATTATCAGTATCAAACATCTCAAGTTAAACAGAAAATGTCTTGGCAGTGAATATGCATTTGTTCAGAAAAGGCAGTCTGTAATTTTAAAATCAAATGAGAGTGCTTGTTATTAAAGCGAATGAATTTCAGAGTTCTCCCACAGTGGCTGACTTTAGGAGCTGCTGACATGCAACACTCCCCTTGTGTGGTGGCAGGAATATTAATGGTAATATTGTGTTCTCTGTTATTCTCTCTACCCGAACTCCCACTGCTTTGTTTTGCAGTTGACTGCAGACTCAGAGTGCGTGCGTGGCCTGATGCGTCAGTGGTATTGCCCGCTGTGCCGAGGCGTGCCCTCCCTGCGGCCCTGCCACTCCCTTTGTCTTAATGTGATGAAGGGCTGTTTAGCCAATCAGGCCGACCTGGACACCGAATGGAACAATTTCATTGGTGGGTGAGGATAGGATGGAGTATTGTTGTTGTTGTTGAAGTGGGTGCAGGGTCAGGTGCATGACGCATTTTAGAATTTTGTTGGGCTGATCATATTTCAGCAGCAAGTTACAGTACATTTTTTATTTGAATAACTTTATATCCTTAAGAAGTTGTGGCCAGATAAAGTTTAACATCCCTTTGAATTATCATTATTAAACTGAGCATACCTAAAAGTAAAACCCTCTTATTGCTCCACTGTCACTCATTTACTTAACACTTCCCTTTCCCCTAATGAATTCCTCCTCCATTAATCATTCATGCTTCTCTGCTCCTTCACAATGGATCTGTCTTCCTGTGTTTCCTTCTCTCCGTCATCAAACACATACATTCCCTGCAATTTCTTTCTTTTCACGTACAATGCCTCCTCTTACCTTTGATCAGTCCATCCATGTACATCCTGAACCCATTTACCCTCATGTACTGTCGTCTACAACTACCATTCCTCTCTTTTTCACACTGTCTCCTAAACAGTTCTGTAACCTCAAACACACACTTAAATTCAACTTTGTAGTTTTAGCTTAGATAACAATTATCTGTTTCTTAGTGTTTACCAGGGTCTACAACAGATCACGAACAACATGATCATCTCTTTCCCTTTGTCTCTTCCTCTGTTCTCAATCAGATGCTCTGTACCAGGTTTCGGAGAAGTTAGAGGGGCCGTTCAACATGGAGCTGGCATCCGACTCCATTTCTGTCAAAGTGTCGGAGGCCATTATGCACATGCAGGAAAACAGTGTCACCATCTCCACTAAGGTAAGAAAAGCAAAAAAGGATAAGGCACAAACATATGATAGAGAAATAAAACTGAAATTAAAACTTAGATTGAGTTTTTTTTTGTTTTTTTTATAGCTTTCACAGGATTTAGTCCGGCTGTTCTACATAAACAGTATTACGTCCACAGTCATTATAAAAATCATTTACTCAGAGCCATAATCTTGATTATTGTTTAATTTCAATCTTCATAATGAGACAACATGCAATAAAAATTATACACTGAGAGCGTGACAGCCTCACACTATGATTAAAACATGGCAGGCGTCCCAGGAGCTAATCCACCAGAGAAACAGCCACATCTCATGGTTTGTGGTTTAAATACTTTAATGAACAGGAAGCGCTTGCCTTTACAGCTTAGCTGTGTGTGTGTGTTTGCTGGTTTTCCTTAACAGACAGTGATTATGGTGCTCATAGAGATCTTTTAGTGTAGATGCTGGTTTGATTTGCTGAGGTTATGATTTGAAAATTATTATTATAGAGAACACATGTAGCATCGAAATTAAAACATTCTCAAATGCCCTCAAAAAGGGCTTTTGTACATCTGTTCTTTGGATGATGTTGCCAGCCATTCATGGCCTGCAGATTAGCAAATATCTAGAAAATTCAATTGACAAAGATGCTCTTGTGACAGTAGTTGACAGTAGTGCTGCTTTTTTGATATTTACCTCAGGTGTTCCAGGGCTGTGGAAACCCCAGGCCAGCTCCAGGACGATCCAAGCGCTCACCCAAAGACTCAGGGGGTGTCAGGAGGCCGTTCCGTACCTACAGCCCTGAAGAGAAACCAACCACTGCTGCAGGCACCAATCTGGATCGGCTGGTGAGGAAGAAACATACTTTTTATAAACTGGGCGTAATAGCTACTCATGAATTGATATTTTCCAATATACTCAATTTAAAATGGTTTACGTGAATAGATTTTTGGCCACTTGAGGGAAACACAACAAGGTGTAAACAACATTATCTTATAAATTTTTTGTGGCAGACTTGCAATATTAACATTCATATTAAGTGTCTCAGCCCTGTTTCATTCATTATGGTGCAGTACAATACTTAAAGTTGAATAATCACCTTTCTGACAATTTAAACAAAACTGAGAAGTTATAACCTTTTGTTTAACCTTGGAAAAGCTGCTGTTTGGGATTGCATTACATTGAAGTGGCCAGTGATGTTCAATATCCATTTTTTTAGCTCAGTTCTGACCTACATCTGCTTCCTGGTGTGAAACATACGTACTAAATAGTTGCTAACCTTGTTAGTCTGCCATTTGGTGGTGTTAGTTTGCTATTTGGTAATGTACACTGAGATGATCACAGCTTTTTTCTGCCTGCTCTGTCTAGAAACAATGTGGATGAGATTGGAGAGACAGAGTAAAGCTGAGAGAAATTGCAGTGTGGTGACATTTGCCTTTAATCTCACTGAAAGTGACTCATTTGACATCACGTGATAATTTGACATGCTGCCTATATTAAAATATTTATTAGTGTAGCTTTAAAGTAAGTCAAAAATAGTCTTGTTTTGTGCTTGTCATCTTTTCGGCTTGAGTGCAGTTTCATTAAGAATGGCAAATATTTGCTCTGTGTCAGGATTCAGACATAGCACACTGAGCAGAAAGCAACTAATAATACAGAGTGCAACTGTCAGAGCCCAGACAGCGTTCTTGCAAGATAGGAGTGTTGGAAAAATAAATAAAACCAAGAGCAGAGTAAAGAGAAACAGAAAAGCAGGTATTCATACTTATTTATAAAACATAGGACGTGTGGAGTAAGAACTGAACCAGGAGCAGTGTCATGTCACTTTTTTCACTTAACCCAACATCACCGCTGCAGTTTCCATATGCTTCCTCCAACCAGCCATACCAAACAAGGATACTTTAAAACCCAGTCTGAGTCATAGCTGTTTCCTTTCCGCCTCCGTACAGGTTACTGAGCTGAAGGAGCGATTGCGGCCCATGCGGGGCTTCTGGGTGTCCCTCCCACACACCATCTGCAGTGATGAGAAGATGGCTGCCGACGTCACTAATGAGGACCGCTGCTGGAACGGGCAGACCCGGGGGAGGTGAGCGAGTTCAGAGCAGGCTGGGGTGTGGAGGAAGGGGTTCGATAGAGGTAGAAGAGGAGGAGGAGGAGGGAGTGATGATGGTGCAGACGTGGAAGGATGCAACAGATGGAAGGGAGTTTATTTAATTTTGCTATCACCAGTCACCCACATGCTCACTGCATGGGTCTGCTTGCATTTATTCACACAGATACAAGCCAGAATTGTGTGTCCTGGGTGATTTAGAGACACTGTGTGTGTGTTTGTGTTGTGAGACAGATACAGAGAGAAGGAAAAACAAGACAGCCTAATGGATGATTTTATGTCTGTGATGTTCCAACTGCATTTGGCAACAGTTTAATGTAAAAAAACACTCCCCTTAGCCGTGGAACTGCAGCTTGATGTGCTAGAGTAAATGTTTTTAAGTCTCGTGAATCAAAATAATGAAAATAATTGATACTTAATTGATCCCCTTGGGCAAATGCTTCGTGGACAGGTTGCCCCCTTAGGCACCAAGGGTGCTTTTTTTTTTTTTTCCCCCACTTTGCAAAACTAAGACCTACTACCAGATCTACTTTACCACGCCCCAAAATAGTATTTTATTGTAATGGCATACAGATATTCAATGCTAAAATGAGTATGGATGTGTTTAATTGTTTAATTAGATTGTGTTTGCAACATTACGGTATGTATTTTATTGGCAGCTTATCATGTAGATATCGTACGACTTACAGGCCAGAAAACTGCTGCTTAAACAATAGACAGCATCCTAAAAGACAACCCCAGCAACACATCTTAAAGGCTACTAATTTTAAAACAAGAATAAGCCTACAACCATACTAGAACTACTAATTACACTCTGTGCTGGACTGCACAGACGTGTTAAATGCTAAAAGCAGTGTGCTAACATTCATGTTTGCCATTAGCTGAATCTAGCATGCAGATATTTGTCAGCACCAACAAATACACTTCCCACTTCTGACAGCTTTATAGCAATACTGCAGCTACCTGCCATGTACTGGATACGAGAAGCTGCATTTTTGGGCAGCATGATAGCTCAGTGGGTAGGGCAGTCGTCTTCAAACCCAAGGGTGACCGGTTCAATTCCCAGACTCAACAAGCTAATATGCTAAGGTGTCCTCGGATAAGACACCAATACCCCGACCCGTGGAGCTTCACAGAGGCAGCCTGTCCAAAAGGGATTTCCCAAGGGGATCAATAAAGTATCTATTCTATTTTACAGCTGAGGCTACCAGAAAATCAGTTTTACATGTGTCTGGTTTAAGTCTGGAGTACTGGACACATAAAGATTTTGACCTAATAGTGCAAAATAAAAAGTAACAGTTCAAAGGGACACATTTCACTCTCAACCAAAAAAGGAAAGTACTAATTATTGCAATAATTTACTGCATATGCATTCAAGAGTGTGTTTTTCTACACAAACCCCCTGCGTATCCACACTAAGGTACCTCCCGGACGTGACAGGTGATGGCCTAGTCAGCCAGGTCAATAACCCCGAGGTGGAGGTGGACATTGCCAAGCCAGATGTGAGGACCAGACAGCTGATCATGGAGCTGAGAGTGGCGACCAACAAACTGAGACATGCTCAGAGTGGACAGGACATGGACTTCATGGACAGTAAGTGTTTCTACTACTTTATGTATCTGTATATAACCTTTTTTTCAGTTTCACTCACAGGAGTTCATCTTCTCTGTTCCAGGTGAGGAAGGCAGTGGTTCAGGGGGTGGAGATCATGGTGAAAGGTACAATGATGATTGGCCGGGCTACGGACCTTATTCGCCGCCCCACAACAACCCCCCACGTAACCCTGCCTCCAACCCTGCAAAGCCTCCCCGAGTCCGAGAACGAAACGGGTCCAAGTGGAACAGGAACAATGGACGGTCTCGATCTGCAACCACTCAGCTCACCTTCTCCTTGTTTCCTTTGTTTTCCTTGCCTTTTATGGCCACTCTTGCCCCCATGTGGAGATAGCTGGTTATTACAGTGAAGTTTTACTTCTGAAATCCTAAGCACATTATGGAGAAAAACAAAAAAAAGTTATTCTATTTGGTTACACCAGCAGGAAAAAAGACAAAACAGGCTAATTTAGCAATCAAAAACCTGTTTACAGCACAAAATTAAATACATGGGTTATAAGTGAATATTTTCCTACTGCCCAAGCCACAAAACAGAAATTAGCAGGTATTAATGGCAAACAAAACCTAACTAACAAGTACTGCCATGTTTTCAGTGCCAGTGAGAGATGTTTGACTTATTGGAGACTTGATGCTGAACAGTGCCCTGCGCTGGAGCACAGATGTATTTGAGAAAAGGGAACAAAAGTACTACAACAGCATGTTTTGGTGTTGGAGTTGATTGTCTCATGGTTTGATTAGCCATGCCACAGGTGCAGTTTTAGTGATCAGCCGATTTGATTGGAGTGCATTTGTGTGCTGGCCTTCTCATGAAATTAAGTCGATTAGTTTCATTGATTTGGTTTCGGTTTTGTTGGTTTTTGTTAAATTTGCATCTTATCGAAGCAACAAGACTTAATTTACTCACTTAATTAAACCTTGGAATTTTCACTTGGAAATTTATAAAAGTCAGCAGACTCTTGAAACCAAACAAGGGGTTTATTTTGAATGTACTAAAAGCTCAAATGAACTTTGGGTTACTTGTGATGACAAGGGGTTAATTGATGTAATATATTGATGTTTTTAATTTATTTGGAATGTTATATTTAATTGTTCTTGCTTTTATTATTATTATTGTTATTTAAGGCAAAGGTTATGTGTTTTATCTTCTAAAAGTGTTTGTCTTTAACATTCTCTAGTAAAAAAAGACAAATCAAGTTTTACTTATACTATTTGCAAAACAGTCATTTTTGAGATATTAAACCTATCACAACAAAAACAATTATCATAAAATACTGGGTCATCTACAATATTGTTTTTTCTGGTGTTTCTAGTCTTAACCAGATTTTGTTAAGGAGAAATCTGTGTGTTTGTATGGTGGTTTTATAATGTTGTATGTTCTGGTTTCAATTTACAGTTTCAGGTTTTTTTGAGAGGATGTTGGAATGTTTTATAATAGTGCGATTTTCTACTTATTTTTCCTAAAAGCAACAAAAGATTATGAAAACAATGATTGAGCTCATGATGTGATGTAAAATTAGATTGAATGTTGACAGAAAGACAAATGAGAGACAGTGGATCTTAACTTTCAGATGCTGAATGTAAAATCAACTAATTTTCATCTAAATGAATTTGTAAGAAGTTGATCATGAGTGTTGGAAGAGGAGGGTGAGCTTAAAGCAATAGTTCACAATTTAGGGAAATATGTGGTAGTTTTCTTTCCCTGAGAAAGATGAGATGATTGATACCGCTCAAATGTCAGTATGATTTTAACCTGCCATTAGCTGGCTAGCTTAGCATAAAGGCTGGAAACGGGCCGAAAGCAGTTTTTGGGCAACTAGCATATAAAATTATGAATTACTGTTTATACATTTTTGTCAATAAAATAAATGGTATAGTGTTTTAAATAGCTGGTTAACCGATGTGAGTAGGAAGATTGGGTTATCTTTGGACACAGCCAGTTGTTTCCCCATTTCCTAGCTTTATGCTAAGCTAAGCCAAGCTGAGGTAAACTAAGCTATCAGGCTGCTAGCTCCAGTTCCAACTCCTGTTCCAGCATATTTCTCCAAAAGTCTATTTCTTTAAATAGTAAAGTTGATTGAAAGGGTCCTAAAAGACAACAGAGACACAGATGGAGAGTATAAAAATGTCTGTTAAATGAAAAATTGTGAAATTCACTTAACACAAGCGTTAATGCACCTGTACAATACAAAAAAGGTGAGTTTTATTCTAAAACTCATCAATTTCTGCAAAAAGAACCTTAATTTCTCATCATGATAAAGACGATCTAAATTGTCACTGAACTGACACTAAATAATCAGTGAAGTATTACGTTTGACAAGTGATCAAAGTTTGACCACTTATTTTGGAATGAAACAATTCTATGTACAACTTCACCACAAACACAGTATTATGTTGCACAACTACATTAACAGTGTTTCACAGTATTTCAAAGCAGTCGGATTAGAATTTGTTGACTGTTAATATTTTCATCAAATTTCAGGTAAATTGTTCAACCTGTCAACTATTACCACGACTCGCACATATTCCTTCATGGTGAAAGTATAGCAACACCTTTTTCATGTTGTAACAGTTTTTTGGTATCAAACAAGTGATATTTTCTGCTTCATTAAAAAACTAAAGAACAGTATGTTGATGTGTTTTCTTTCTTTTCTCTTAAAAGTTTCTAAAATTTTCATAAAAGTATCTAATTTTGCTATGGGTACAGAAATCAGAAAACCATAGTAAAATTTAACTGATTAGAAAAATTTATTATTCAAGACAGAAAAACTAAATTAATTAAATCACTGAATCTTAAAAATAAGGGCAAATAGCATGAATATTTTGCCAGATATTCTTGCCAAGTATGCAGAAAAAAACACAAATTTATTACCTTCCACAAGAAAAAGACAAGAAACGCCAGAAACCATAGCAATTAAATGACTGTCAGGAAGATTATCCACCAGGCTATTTTGGTAAGGTATTCAATCTTTCTCCCAATGAACACTGTCAGTTTTTTACTTGTGGACAGTGATAAATGTTGAAGTCCTGAGGTACAATAACAGGTGAATCATGTACAGTCTCTAAGTCATCCAGGCAAAGTTGTCTGAAGATTTAGTCATGGCAACTGGACTTCTTTCAATCAGATTGATAAAGTTCTGTGGATGCAGAACGAAACGTCTCTACTTGGAAGAAAGAAGTCCAGTTGCCATGACTCAATCTTCAGACACCAAGATAAAATGTTCTTGTGCTGACATCTAAGCCCAAAGGGTAAATACAATCTGTAAAACAAGTAATTCTGCAAAATGTTTTGCATTTACCTTTGTCCTGGGCTTCTCCACTTTGAAGATTCTTTGGAGAGTTTGTTAGTGTCCACAACAATATCAAGATAGTTCAAAGAGCTGTAGATAGAAGAGGCAAATGAACGAATAAGTACTGTTCTATATGTTTTATATTTTGGCCAGTCTTGACGAACACACTGCAGACAACAGAATAAGTGAGGAAAGAAACGGTAAGTTCAACAGTTAAACAGAAACTAAAGCACCTGGTGTTCCAGATGTGTGAATGCAGAATCATCATTGTAGTGCTGTCCAGGCCCAGCAGAGGGGAGCGTAGTTGTGATCAACAAGTCTTGAATTCCTGGTCCCAGCATCTGCTTCAAAGGTTGTTCAGCAGTGTAAAACACTTTTAATACAGATATAGTTATTATCATTATTACTGTTAAAATGCAATAATTACTATTACTACTACTATACATACAGCAACCAGAAAAAAACCCTGATCTTGTGACTGTGATACTGACATTTTATTAGGTCTTCTACTCTGACACAAAGTTTTGTCAACCCAGAAACTAAGTTGTCCACAAGCTATGAAAATCACCATTACAGGTTATAACTCCATAACAAAAAAGGACCACTAAGGCTACAAAGACATCATGCTAAATGAAAAGAACTGCAAGTTAACATACAGATCACCATTGACCTCCACCACTACCACATCATAGCCAAAGGAAGAGGCCAGTCCTGGACCAGAGAGGACGGACAAACGTCTCTTTGCCGAAAGGTCTTTTCTTAAAGAAATCCCATTTGCTGTAGCCTCCTCGCAGTGCTCCTGATATAACTGCTAGCTCACCCTTTCTGATAAGGGGCATATCAGTGTCAATAGAGAAACCTAGAGAACATCACAGCAGGTTCATTATTATTATTAGTGTTAGTAGTAGTAGTAGTAAAATCTAGTCCTCACAAGGAGCTCCATTCACACAGCTCCTTCAAATATGACAAAACTTTTAATTTTAAACTTTAAATGTTTCACCATGTGGAAAACACATGTTTTACAGAAATTGGGTAATTTGGCATGTTTCCAACGGTTTAATGTTAAAAGAGGAACAAATCAATGCTAAAACATTCTTTTTGTCTAGATTATTAGACATGCAAAACATATTAATAATTGTATACCATTAGCTTATTTCCAAGGCATAGATTATATATAGTGTCTGAAGAAACAATGAACACCTGAGATGCTTTTGTTTTATTTTACCTTTCCACTGATAGGTGCCAGGTGCCCCAGTGACATGTTGTCCTTTGCAAAAGATGCTCCACCATGCTGGCACTATGCAAACCATTCTGGACATCTGGTAAAAAAAAGAAATAAAAATTTTTTAAATCACTTTTCCCCTGAACTCTAATGTGGTTAATCCTTCAGGTTAAATTGCGTTTATTCTGTTTGAGGTGTATTTTTAAAGAGTAGCTGAAATAAACACCTGAAATATATACTTTAGAGGAACATAAAGAGCTACACCTGGTTTCTGTTGAAACCAAATAATTAACATTTTCACATCACATCACATCATAAAATGTGAATTTTTTAAAGAACAGCAGTTCTACTACTGTAGGTCTACAGGAAATTTAAGGTTTATGTTTCACCAGGTGGCAGCAAAGTATGCAAGATGTCAGCCCTGCAGATCTACTGAAACAAAACTAAGACAGAGATTGGCCAACCAGACCAATAATCATTACTAAGATTTAGAATATTTGTAATAACAACTGTAATAAAAGTAGTTAGTTTTGCAGTAGCTGTACCACGATTGTGTTGTAAATATATATAAACACACTTTAGAGATGAGGATTTACTTTAAAGTCTATGTAATACTCCTGATCCTAACAGCCAACACGAAATATGTTATTTATAATGAAACTAAATGACAAATGAGTCAGTGTTTAGTTTGGAAAAATTAACTAAACTGGGCTATAATTTATGACAAACACTAAGTAGTTGCTAAATAATTTCTGCTGCATCATCCACTCTCTGTATTTCCTCCTGCCTCTGTATGATGAATATTTAAAAATCAACTGATTTGGTCTTAAATAATCTAGAAACAAAAAACACAAACTTATCTGTGACTAGTGTTGTCAAAATAAATAAAATAATATACATAAGATTATATTGTTGATGTTTCTCACACACTCTCAAACACACACACACAATTAATGGAAAATTCAGCGGCACTGTGGTTGTGTGGTCTGAATGAGGTGTGAATCCACAGTGGTTATTTTAGTTTTCTGTCTTGCTTTTAGTTTTAGATTCAGGGCATGCGGGAGATAATCATTTTTAAAGCATTTTCCAAAGAGGCAAGTGGATTAAACTTCAAATCATTATTAGTTAACAATAGCAGCTTACAGAAATAGACACACAAACACCTGAACTGTGATGCTGCTCAGTCCGTTAAACAGTGAGTGTTTACACAGTAAGTTGTTAGAGATGTGGCTCTCTTCTTCCTCTTGGTCTTTGGCCCCACCTACATCTTTGTGAAAGGAAATGAAACTGTTGATCTTCAGCTCTCACACCCATGTTTCTCCGAACTTTAGGTTCACAGTCACTCTGTCTTCATCTTTTGGTCTGCAAAAGTTACACATGCAAACCTGAGTAACTCTCTGTAGTTTGTATTACAAAATGTACTTATAATAATCACTATTACAACACTATTGTGTTGCAAAAATGTGATGTTATGAGGGATATGTCCAGCGGTATTTATTGATCAGGACCAGACCAGGACTCCTGGCTCAGAGAATTTATTTATAATTTCCTGCAAATGTGCAAAATTTTGTAATGTAATACAATTTCCAATTCAGTGCAATTTAGGTTAATTTATATTGCTCCAAATCACATCAAAAGTAATCTCAGGGTACTTTATATACAATTATACAGAAAACCCAGCACTAGGCAACAGCAAAGAGGAAAAACTCCCTTTAACGGAAGAAACCTTTAGCAGAACCAGGCTCTGGGTGGGCGGCGATCTGCTTCGACCGGTTGGGGTGAATGGAAAGAGGAAATAGAAGAGAGAAGTAGACAACAAGAGAACAACAACAATAACATGCAGCAGACAAAACACTGGGCAGGTTGGTAGGGCCAGTAACCGCAACTGGAATCATACAGATCCGAGGGTGGGGATACCTGCCCAAACGTACTACATGAGAGAGACAAAACACCAAGTTAATGATATGCAATGGTGGATTATGAGTGGACAGAGGAGCAGAGAGATAAAAACTATATTGAGACAGGCTGTTTCTTCCAGTGTTTGGGCCAACTAAGCTAAAGTTGTAGCTTCATATATACTGTACAAACATGAAAGTATCCATCTTCTCATCCAACTATCAGTATAAAAACACATTTCTTTTATAATATAAACTGCCCAGTCTATAAACTCAGTGTTTATTTGGGAGTAAATGTATTAAATCTGAATTTAGTTATAAAATAATGTTTTCCTTTTTCATGAACAACTGGATAAAAAAGTCTATGAAAGTCAACTAATATCTGGTTTGTTTGTTTAAAGTAGTGCCCACAGCCATTTCAAATTGTCCAGTATTCAACCACGCTGGTAGCATTGGGGGTCTTGTCCTTTTCCTTATGTGCTCAACCACACAGTCGATTATGGTTGAATGGGATTGAGTGGTTAGAAATATATATTTTTTGAGGATTGATTTCTACTAAAACAGAGCATATCCAGGAAGTCACACCTAAAAACTGTTTGCTAAATTTAGCCTGCGATGGCTTTTTGTACCTAAGCTCCATATCCTGTTGATGCCCAGAGTCATATGTGCATTCTGAGTAAACACGCATGGCGGTCTGTCAAAAGCAGAGAACTGGCCAGCCACAGCCTACGTCTTGCAGTTTAGCTGCTGCATGTGGCTTTGTTCTCTTTTTCACAGGCACTGACGTGCACATACCACTGTGCGATGTTTCAGTGTTACATGTGAAATATGTACTGTTATTATTTCTGAACAGAAACTATTTCACATATGATTTGGATGTGATGTAATAACAGGTGTTTTTTTTTTGTATAGCGGCTAAAGTATTATGGCAGAAAAGAAGTCACTAATCATCTCTTCATGAGAAATATATACATACCTACTGACTTTTTATTTTTACTGCACACGAAGAAGAACAGGATTAAACATACCAGGTTTTTCGTTCTGTGAAAATAAAGTGAATTTTTAGATTATTTTAGATTTTAGGAAATTTTTAAAAAAAGTAGATCTCACAAGTGGATTTTACTTTGTGCTTGGAGTCTGGTGGTAACAGTTCTATATAAAAAAATTTAAGGTGCCCCAGAGTTTGGTATTGTAGTTGTATATGGACATGTTGAAACTTTAGCCATGTACATTAAGGCATCTATCTGTGTTAAATTCAGTATCACACATTTCCCCTCTCATATACTTGCCTGCAGATCAAAGAAAGGTGTTCTTCCTGAAATTATTATAACGAGATAGTTGATTATCAAGTACATAGGAACATTTAGTTTAGTCATTATAAATCAGCAGTGAAAAGCCGTACTGAATGTGTTAGTTTAGTCCGGCCGTATTTACGTAATTGTGTCTGTGTGAATTCCTGAGATGAGAAGCCGACATGTCTGCTCTGAAGTGGTGAGACCCACCAACGGATGCGTGTACAGAAGTCAGCTTCAAAGCTCATCATCAAAGCCCAACACTGACTACACGACGCTTTTAGGTGCAAGGACAAATTAGTGTCATAGGCCTCTGCGCTCATTTGTCTCTATTTGAAAATGAAAATGATATAATCTTTACTTTCTTCACTGTCCCCTGACAGAAAGTGACGGAAATCTACAATAACTAATTTCTATTTAGACACCATGTGATACAGCAGTTCTCCCCAAAATATGTATTATTACAGGAAACTTGACTGTAAAATATAATAAATACTGTGAGTGCGTTTTCATCATATTAACATCAAGATGATGACTTACATGATAAAAGTCCTATATCAACTCCTTAGAACTCCTACACAACTAAACAGCAAATATGTTTGTATTGAGTATAATCATATTATTATATTCTGATGGTACATATTTTTAAAATGCATGAATGAAGTACTAGATTGATTAACAGAAGCAAGTAGCAAGGGTGGTGCTGGGCTTATAATGCACATGATGTTACACCAGAGACCCGATTTGTGTGTGTGGTTAGGCTTAGGCAAGTAAAGCACTTTGGTTAAGGTTAGTGAAGGATCGTGGTTTTGTTTAAAATTTAATGAACACGACATGTCCAGGGTGTACCGCACCTCTCGCCCAATCACAGCTGGGATAGGCTCCAGCACCCCCATGATCCTTAAGAGAACAAGTGGTTAGAATAATGGACGGATGGATTTCAAGGCTGCTCTTTCCCCTATGCCACTATGTTCTGATTGGCCAAATGTCAAAATCCTTTTATGGGCCAAATTATGCCCAGTTGGAACAGCGTCATTCTTCACCGACAACCTATCCAAAAATCTTGCTGCATAATGGGTCAAGTTGTGAATTCAGGAGTCAGCTGTGAGGTGCTCTGTCTGTCTGTGTCTGTTGCTAGCCTAAAAGTATCCACCTTTCTTTTATGGTTTCGCCATAAGGAAAAATGTCTTTCGCATATCAATCTCTAGGTACAGCATGGTGGGTTTGATCCCCGAGTTGGCAGGGTGCCGTTCTGTGTGGAGTTTGCATGTTGTCTGCGTGAGTTCTCTCTCGGTACTCCGGCGTCCTCTATATATCAGCTCCGTGATAGACTGTGTTCCCTGCCTCTCGCCTGAGGACAGTTAGGATAGGCAGCCCCCAAAACCCACAGCATTGTATTTTTTTAAATTGTGATAAGTCTAAATTTACAAAACAAACTGGCAAAAATAACTGAGGTAAACTTCAAGATACACAGGCACTGGACAAGCCATGAACGTATGACATTCACTCTATTAGAGTTGGTCGTTTTAGATGGCCATAATGCAGGATCACTGTAATTAAGTGTCTGGGTACCGAGCCATTTGATTTAATAGTATAATGAAGTATACTGACAGCGCGATTTTAGGTACCTTTTGAAGACATTACTTATTTACCTTAATTTATGTCCTTTTTAAAATTCTGGGCTTAGACTTTTTCTGAAGTTTCTAAATACTTCTTCCACCAATACTTACAGTCTGGGGAGATTTTCCCAATGATGTAGATCCCTCAATAAAGTTCTGTGAGTCTCATCTCTGTTTTCACTCACCATCTTCCAGTCAGAGTGACAGGACTTGTATAAAACTATAATTACCACCTCACGGTGGTACAGGATGCCTCCACCAGCAACTTGAGTTTCAGTCTCTAGAATCTTTCTCTGGTCAGTCCGCACATCACCCTTGTTCTTGAGAATCGGTACCAATACACTTCTTTTCTATTCCTCAAACTATCTGGTCAAAAAGTCCACTGCCCTCTCCCCTAGATATTTTCATACCTCCACAGATATGTCATCTGGGCCAACTTTCTTTCCAGTCTTCATCTGCTTCATAGCAGCCCTCACTTCCTCCTTACTTATCCTCTGCACTTCCTGATGCACTAACTCTGCTCCATCTGTATCTCTCTCTTATTTTCAACATTCATAAGCTCCTCAAAATACTCCTTCCATCTTCTCAACACACTCTCTTGACCTTTTATCAGAGATTCCTTTCTGTCTATAATCATCCTAACATCTGCACATCCTTTTCAGGTCAAACTATCTGCCTAGCCAATCGACCAAAATGCCTTTCTCCTTCCTTAGAGTTTAGCATCACATACAACTCACCATAAGCCTTTTCCTTCGCCTTTGCCACCTCTCTCTTTGTTGTACACCTGGCCTCCCAATACTCCTGTCTACTTCCTTCATCTCTCTGAATATTCCACTTTTCCCTTGCTAACTTCATCCTTTGAATACTTTCTTGTACTTCCTTATTCCACCACCAAGTCTCACTATCTTTTCTCTTTTCTCTGACTCTGGATACCCCAAACACTTTCTTGGCCGTTGCCCTCACCACAGCTGTACTTTCATCTGGTAACTCTTCCCTACCACCCAGTGCCTGTCTCAACTCCTCCCTTAAATCTGCACAGCATTCTTCTTTCCTCAACTTCCACCAATTCTTGCCTCTGCCTTCATTCGCTTCTTTGCCTTAATGTCACTTCTTGACCTTCAACTTCACCCTACTGACTACCATTCAATGCTGCCTAGCTATATTCTCCCCTGACACCACCCTACAGTCTCCTATCTCTTTCAGGTTACACCTTCTGCATAAGATGTAGCCTTCCTCCTCTCCTTTTCATCTGTCTTTGGTCAACAGTAGCAAAGTTTCCAACGGCGCCCTGTTGGCCAAGACCACAGGAGGCAGTCGATGTTAACCCGGACCTCCACCAATCAGGTATGGAAATCACATTATGATCTGCATCTTTAATTTGGCAAAGATTTTAAGCTGGAAGCTCTTCTTGATGCAACCCTCCTCATTTACCCACGGGCTTTGGCACAAGGAGTACACTGGCTTTTGGCCCCCACGTGGTTGGGTTAGGAATAGGTAATAACTGTAGGACAAGACAAATAATAACTATAAGTTTGTGTTTTGTTTCAGATCTGAGTATATTTAAGTTAATTTAGTTCTGAAATATATGCAAATAACTGTTTATTTAGCATAACAAATTGGCCATTATTATAAAACTAATACATATAGTTTATAAATAATTTTATAATTGTATAGTTATATTATATATAAATCATCACGTTGTTTAGTCATGATTATTTATTAGCCATTTGTTGAGATTTATTAACTAGTCTCTCAGTGAACAAAACAAATTATTCAGCTGATTCTTTGAAAATAGGTCACTGGTTTGCTAAATCTTCACAGGAAGCCCATTTTCTTTGTTTCAGCCAATCACCATGATTTTCACTTTGTAAACCTAGATCACATTGTCACCAAATCTTCCATTTGAGTAGGAAGACATCAGTAGTGCAAGACAAAAGTGATGTATCACAATGATCGGAAGACTGGCTGCTTTGATTCTTTTAAGTACCCTGTGTAAGTGCAGTTCTTGTCTCCTGTTGATGACTGCTAAAAACACTGTTGTGTGAGAGAGGTGAAAACACATGTATTTCAGTTATTTGTATTTAAAATGCATTGCTGTTGTCTTGTAACTCTTGTTTTTGACTCTTTTCTTTAGC
>JAUYWH010000002.1:16859288-16875668 GCA_034779795.1 Ctenopoma multispine
AGTCAGTACATTAAAATATGTATCATAAAAAAGAGCATGGTGTGCTGTTGCTTTTTTGTATTTATCACTAAACGGCTCACTCCCAACAAGGTTACAAGGCAACATTTATTTATTACTATTATAACTATTCACACTGTCAGAGGACAGTATGAACAAGCTCACAAACAGTCATACTCGGCATTTAATTTGAGAATATACACTTTCTTCATTCTTCAGCTCTTCTTTCTTCTTCCTTCCTCTTGTGGCTTTTCTTTCAGAGATATGTAACGCAGCATAGTGCAGATCATGTCCATCTCCAGTCTGTGCAGCAAATAAAGCAACTCATGTTGTTACAAGGCGTCGTTGGGGATGTTAATGGGCACAACAAATGTGATTTGATATATTTACTTACAGTATCATTTACTGGTTGGCTTGAGTTGTCACACCTTGTTTGTGAAGAGACGCTTTCTACTCATGATGAATGAAAATATGTTAGTATAGTGATTTTTTAAATTACCAACTGTTACCAATGATCACCAACTGTTCAAACAAGTTTTAATTTAAATATTAATGAAATAGAAAATAAAACATTCTCAATTAAACTTTCATGAGAAACACATGAAACAGAAATGTATGTGGAGACTTACTTACTGGAGACTGTGTATTATACAATAATAACAATATACTGTTTAAAAGACTTCAATTTCTGTCATTTAAGGACATGAGAATAAGGGTTAACCTGTCCTGACACGTCATACGATGAGTTGTCTGAGTCTAAAAGTTTTGTGCAGAATATAGCAGACAGTAGAAGAGCAGCACAGAGCGGGGAGAGGATTTGGTGACTCATGCTACCGCTCGCTTATGTTGCATTTTGGTTTAACATCTTTAATCCACTAAAAAACACTTACCTCTAAACTGTTGGCACGCTGGTCTTCGGTAACAGATGGAAACAATATTTCCAGTCACAGAAATGGCCAAACAGACTATTAATATTACCCATGCAATAAATTCTGAATTTACTTTTCGTTCTAGAAAAGGAAAAAACATACTTTGGAAAGTTAATACGTCATTAATATATTTTTAAATATCACTTCCATAATTGAGCATAAAATCATACCAATTTGCAGGTTTGTTCCATCTCCAAATAATATCTGTCCACATGTGGCCACAGCACAGTAATAAGTCCCAGCATCAGAGGAGCTGATGGTCTTAGAGAAGTTATAAACACAGCTCTTCAGAGAGTCAGATCTCTTCTCACATTCTTTGTTTCCATCAGTGTAGATGATGTGTGGATGAGATTTATCTGATCCAGCTCTGAACCAGTACACACTGTGATCTCCTGGACACGTCTTGTTGTCAGAGTCAGAGAGGACTGAACACTGGAGAGTCACTGAGTCTCCTGGACGGACTGGATCAGATACTGTCGGCCTCTGAACAACAGTATAGTTTGATGTCCTCTGATTGTTTCCTGTTTAATAAAAAAAAACTGTGTTAAAAGTATGAGATTTTCACAAACTATTACAATGTATAGCACAAATACAACTTTAAATTAAGTTTTGTAATGAAAAACATGAAGTTCTTTACATTTGCAAATACAGATCACATTTTTACCTTTTACTAACAAATATGTCCCACTCCATTCAGGATTTATCCCCTCTCTGACAGCACAGTGATAAAATCCCTCATCTTCTCCAGTGGTCCTCAAGATGGTCAGGTTGCTCAGGTTATTACTACTTTTTACCTGCATTCTTGTTTCAGAAAACCCTGGTGCATACTGAGGTCTAGATTCCCACAATATCACAATTAATTTTAGAGTGTCTCCAGCGCTCTGCTTGTACCAGTAGAGCTCTACAGCGCTGCTGATTTTATTATGTAAAGCACATGTGATGGTCACAGGTTCACCAAGTTCAACTGTGATCACTGGAACCAGTGAATCTGAATTAAAAGAAAAAATGCGGTAGATTTTAAAAAGAAAAATTCTATATGATGTGAACAAGTTATGATGCTGAAAGATCAAGTTGGCAGTTTTGTACTGGTAAAATTGCACTTACATCCTTGATGAAGAACAAACAGTGTAACCCACAGCAAGAGCATCTTGACATAGTCAGTTTTTGGTGTTTCAGTGAGTGAAGGAGGTCAGATGGCCGCGATAAGTCAGACCAGTAAATGCATCTGATTGGACATGACTGATTCAACAGTGTACTTCCTGTCACACAGGTCTCACCGTGGTCTTTGTGAAGCATATTACCTCTACTTTGGTGAACAATGTGTAGACTGTTCACTTTTTAGTTTTGGCTTTCCCTGTGTGAATTCTTTTTATTTTTTTTGCATTTTAACTTTTAAGGAGCAATTACTATGGTTGTTGCAAAGATCCAGTTTCAAAGCATTTGGAAATAAGGCACTTGTAGCTGAGAGCCAGAAAGAGCCCAGTATGACCAACCGTGCAGCACAGTAAACGATCATGTGTTCCATTGTCGATAATCAGAACTTAACCATGCTAACATTTACCATACCAGCCACAAAGTACACATCGTGCTGGTGTAAGTAGGTTGGCGATGGTGATGAAAGATGATTCAAACACCAGTTCATCTTTTGGCTGCTGCACTCCGTCATACACACTGAACACAGACAGGAACACAGACGCTGACTGAGACTCACCTCAGTCAGCGTAATTACTGGCTGACCAAAAAGTCACTAGATTTTGTATCTAGTCAATGTAAAAAGTCACTAAAAGGGTGTAAAAAGTAATTAAATGTAGCAACAAAAGAAGCTAAGCTGGCAAAACTACACACTGGAAAGTAACGTGATCATACACAGACTGAATGATCATGTGTTGTTTATGGGCGGGTGTAGGTAATAAGTAAACTGCATGCAAAATAATCACTCAGTGGCACTGATTAAAATATTAGTGCATCGACGAGTTGAATGACTGAAGAATGTGGTTTTAGTGAACACATCTAAAAAATAAACCAGTACAATAATTAAATGTGTCTGAGTCACTAATACTAATAAAAAATGTCCCACGTACTTCATAAAATTATGTTACACTATAAAATATTTCTCGGATGGACAAAGGCACATTACTCATACGATTTGAAAAATGAGAAATCATCACCTCTAATTTTGACATTGTATGACAGTGTATAATGATGATAATAATGCATTTTTATAACCTGAATTAATCAAATCGGATTAATCAAAATAAAAACACAAAGTAAACATAATGTAGAAAGTGAACTTTAACTACATAAAGAGATGATGATTTAAGACATTGAAGTTGAAGAAAACAAAGCAATGCAAAGATGTTTTATTGAAAACCCCCAAGAAGCTGGGCAGATATCAGGTAAAATAAAAAACAAGGCTGACACCTATTAGTAAAACATAACTATTTTTTATTTACCCATATTTATTTCCTTTTGTGAATGAATAAGTATATCATTCAATATTAGCAAACAATTTGTATAAAATGTAAAATGAATGTGCATTAAAATTATGGATTAAACATGCTGCTTTAAGTGCTGCTAAAATGTGCAACACACAAGAGTGTAACACATGAAAATTATATTAGAATCAGTTAATAAATTCAACGTTTGGATTGTTAATTAATCACAAAATCCCTGACATCAGTGTAAACTGTCTCTTCCTTCACTCCTGCGTTTCTTTTTCCTGCTTTGCCAGTTGTCCTGCTGGTGAACTTTGGTACATGATAAACCAAAGTGTCCTCATTTCTCTAAGGAAGCAAAGTGTAGACAAAGGATTTCAATACATGTACATGTAAATAGATTTAAAACTTTAACTACATGTTCAGGTTCCTCACCTGTTGACTTTGCTGATTATCACTGGTTGCTGCAACTGTATCAAAAATACAGTATAAAATAATTCACTGGACATTTCACTTATACAGCACAACTGTGAATCAATGCTAACGAAATCAGCTTTGTTCAAAATTAAAAAATCTTACCGTAGCAGCAGTCATACGATGTTTTCATGAGAGCGTAAACAAGGAAGGCTATAACAACCAGACTTATAGCCAAAGCAACACAGAGCAGGAAGAGAAGAGTATGGTCCTTCTGTGTATCACACGTTCTGACAACTAAAGCATAAAAAATAAGATAAAAGTTAGAAAAAGTTCATGAATTTACATTTGTTACTGTTGATAAGGTGATGATTGTGAAAAATATGGGGCAGTTACCGTCAATATTCAGCTTTGTTCCATTTCCAAATAAAATCTGTCCACATGTGGCCACAGCGCAGTAATAAGTCCCAGCATCAGAGGAGCTGATGTTTTTGGAGAAGCTATAGACACATGTCTGTGGAGAATGAGCCTCTGGACTCCTCTTACATTGATCACCACTGTTTCCATGAACATAAATTAATACAGGATGAGTTTCATCTGATCTGATTCTGAACCAGGACACACGGTGATCCTCTGAACATGTTTTCTCTCCAGAGTCAAAGAGGACTGAACACTGAAGAGTTACCGAGTCTCCTTTAAGAACAGGACCAGCTGGAAAGTCTTGAATGATGGCAGGGACATCTGGTTCTGCATCTGGAAGTTAAAGACGTAGATTTACTCACACACTTTTGTTAAAATTAATAAGTCAGTACAGGGACAATTATGAAGAAATACATTTTATCTTACACACATTTATAAATCACGTTTAACCATGATTGTTTTTAAATAGGCAACTTTTTAACATCTAATAAAATCCACATTAAATATTGTTGGAGGATAACACAAAATAACTAATAAAAGTTTTTTTTATTTATTTACCTTTGATTCTCAGAAATGTTCCCTTTAAAAAACTAATGTTAAGATGATGTTGTTTTAAACAGTAATAAAATCCAGAATCACTCAGCTTTGATTTTGTGATATTCAGGTAAAATCTTCCAGGCTCTTGTTTTGTTATAATGCGAGAAATTACATTTCCATCTTCATAGTTAAAGCTATATGCTCTCCCCAAGATTTCAGGCAAGTTTCCGAGAACAAGCTTGATCCAAAAAAAGGTTTCGATGTCCCGGGATATCTCGTGGGTGCATGTTAGAATCACATTTTCTCCCACACCAGCAACCTTTGTCACAAAGCTCTGATTGTCTGTGCATCCTGAAAAATTTAATAAACAGTACATTAATAAACATTTACAGAAACATATGCATGTGTTTGACCTATTCATTGCTATCAGATGGTGACAATATATACATCCTGAGTAATATAAAGTACTTACGTCCAACTCGGAGCATCAGCAGTAAGCAGAATATGATCAACATTTTTTTGGTTTTTGAAGCTGAAGTTAATTTAGACAGTGTTATAAACTGATTCGCCTTAATCTAATCCTATCAAATGGGAGGGAACAATTTCAAAGCCACCTGATTGGCCTCTTGTTACTGTATGTTGGCGTTTCACTTCACCACACCAGTGGAAATATATCAACAAAAACTTTCCAACATGAAATAAAAACAGCAGACACTGTCATATTATGACTTCATGTATCTGACACCCACAGTAAACACAGCAGGTCTTTTATGGCAGATAGTTTAAAAAGAAGAGCTGTTGTGTTCATAATATTTGTACTGTGAGGAAAATCTCAAATTGTTGAAATTGTTGTTTGGACAGTTGCTTGACCTGTGTCAGCGCTACTACAGGGTTTTGGTGTCTTGTCCATGGATAATTCGACAAGAACAGTCTGTCAGACAATCTCTCTTCCTCAGGCTGACTGGCAGTAGAAATTTACTGAACAAACATGTTCTGTCTAAGAACGTTCTTGAGGTAATTTGCCTTAAGAATCAACCATAGCTCTGTGATGAATTGATGGTGGTGGTACAAGAGATGAAAAGACAGGAGGGCCATCAGTCTTTACAGCTGATCTTGTAGGGGTCAGGTGTGTCTGCTACAATTATTATAATCCTTCCAACAGCTGTTGAAATGTTTCACTAAAAACCTCTGGTGGCACTAGACAACAAACAAGACACCATACTTATTACAATTAGGTAATCTCTTGCTGAGAAATTTCAGTTTGGACCAAAGTTACAGATGGACCAGCACAGAAGAAAAAAAAAATTACAAAGTCTCTGTAGAGTTTGTAACCTGAGAAAAGCCAACCAATCAATGATGACCCACCCACTCTGTCTTTGAGTCATATGTAGTGAAACACATGAGCAGGAAGAGCACAGCAGGCAGACATACAGCAACCGCACGGCTTCTGCTTCACTGCTATTCAGCGGGGCAGACACACAGTACTTTAAGCAAACAGCAGACAGAGAGAACTACTATGTTGCAGGGCTGTAACATAAACTCTTTAAGTAGAGTTTTTTCTTATAATGGAAGCTTTAAAACATTATAAATAGTATACACGTATATGGACATTATTACAGTTAGTACAATGATGAACCCCCTTAGCAGGGTCAGTGCAGTACAACAACAGAGACTCTGGAAACAAAACATTACATTATTAAACTAATCAAACAAAATGTTGCACACAGATGCAGCTACACAGTCCAGTTGCATACAAAAAAATCATGCATGGAGACATTGTTGGGGTTAGTCTTTTAAATTAAGATGTGTGTTTTTTTCCAAATTCAGTTTTGCTCTGTAGTTTTAGTGTAACGCAGAACGTGGGCTCACGCTCTGCTGTTTTACCATCTCAGTAAGGTGAATAACAAAATACAAATTTGTTTAACATTACAATTCAGGAGTAGTTGAAGTGTAGTTGAAGGGTGACACCCCCGTCAACATACATTTCTAAATGCACATCTCTGTGGTTTAGTGGTTTTCAGTAGTAAAGTTGCTGAGAAAGGGGGAGTGGTGTACCAAGAAAGGTCTGAACAGATCTGTCGTCTTAAACTTTGCATGGAAAAAAACCCCATTGCTTTGGCGAGATCTGCTCACGTGTAATGCATACCAGTTGTATCTTGACGCAAAATAAATATGCTACAACTAAAAAATAAATGCACGTGTGGGTATAAAACAATGTATGTTTCACCTGAATGCAAGACAAGTCTTCTTACTTACAATTATTAGCTTTTAGTTTAACTACTGGATCGAATTATATCAAAATCATAAAGTCTAGATTAACTAAGCTAAACAACCTATGACTGCTATGACTGCTTGTCCTGTAATGTGATGTATATTAAATGAAAATATGGCATGACAACCAATTCAATATTTTCATTTTTGCATTTGAGCTATAAACCTTATAAAATGTAAATAACAGAGTAAAATGTTCCCAAAATTTAACTGGACCAATAACAACAGTGTAGAAACTTTACTATTTGGACAAAACAAGACAAGCCCGTCCATTTTCTGTGCAGTTTAAATTGTGTTCTTGTGCTTCCATTGGTTTCCTCCAGTCAAGTCAAACTGAAAGTCTAAATAGCATGAGGTACATGTCAGTGTGACTTTAAGTGTGTGTGTCTGAGCTTGCCCACTACTGGATTAATACCCTTTTATCTTAAATCTTTGTTTATGCATTTTTCCCCACACTCTTAAAAGGACACATATGTTCTGTAAAACAGTTGTTGGCTTTTTTTCAACAAGCTAAACAAGCTCTCTTGCAGCTCTCCCCTCATTGCAACTTTACCTTCACTTCATATCCTGTTGAAGTACCATTGTCAGCTCTGCTCTGAGTAAACAACTTCAGTCATTGGTCAAAGGGCAGAGATGGCCCACCGCAGCCTTTGATTCTTCGTCTATCTGTTGCTTGTGGCTACACTTGTTATTCTCAAGACAGATATGCAGAATGCATTTACAAAGGCCTGGGAAACTACAGAGACAGAGATAAGACCCCTGACATCGTTCTTATAAAGTTCTTTATCTGTACCTGATGAAGAGAAAGATTACATGTTCCTTGTCTGTGATTTCATCTACATTTGTAAAAAAAAAAACTGCAAATGTATAATTTTCATCGGGAACATATTTTCCTCATCAGATTTCAAAAGATCAATGCCACCTTTACTTCCCTTACTTTTGTCATTCAGGTTGCTCTTATTACATCACCCCTCTTTGAAGTCTTTCTTTGAACTGTGGAGATAAGATCATTTTATTCATCAATTAAAATGAAACTTTGATCAAAAACTAGATTTTTTTTGTTGTTAGACCCAACCCTGTCTCCAGAAAGATGACACCACAATAAAAATAAGTATTTTAAACGCAACACAACACATCTCTACATTTATTAACTAAAACAGTCATACAGAGCACACAACTGTCACACTAGTGACCTGTTTGGCATCAATATTACAGGTGTCTGTTTCTCTATAAAGCCAGACCACAATCTTTCCCTAACCTTAACCTTTCAATAGTGTCATAGTGAAAAGACACAAAGAATAGATACTTTAACATGAGAGAAATATGTTTACATTTTATTGGTTCACTGTAAAATGTAACATAATATATGAGAAATGGGATTGTAAACAAACTGTGTGCCTGAATGGTTGTTCCTATTGCTTTTTAACATGGCTTTAAGGTTTTATGAGAATAAGGTACTTTGAAAAATACCATAACTTCCTTCTCGTTGGCAGTTAGATGAGAAAATTGATCAATTTAGAGGTTGATATTAGTTATTTTACTCTCATCCCTCTTCTGAGATGTGTACAGGTTGTATTGTATATATATTGGAAATGTTTTGATAAAACTGATTTGCACTTGTTAGATTTCCAGTGTTTCAGCACTAAACTAAGACCTCTGAGACCTCCACAACAACTGGAGGTATCAGCCAATCACAATGATTTCTACTTTGTCAACCTTCATCACCTTGTGACTGAACCTTCCATTTAGGTGGGAAGACGTCAGTAGTGCATGACAAGTGTCTGCACCACCATGATCGGAAAACTGGCTGCTTTGATTTTTCTCAGTTCAGCATGTAAGTGCAGTACTTGCCTACTGTAGGAAAAATACATTTTACTATTTTTTGTGTGAAAGTATAGACATACACGTTAGACAAGGCAATGTAATAATGTTTCTAATGAAAAATACTTAACATTTTTCACAGATTTCTCCTTGTTATAACATTTATTGTCTCTTTTCTACAGCTCTGATTCAAACTGCAGAGGTTCTGCACCAGATCTCTTTGACTGAAATAGAAGTTGGTGACAGTGTTACTTTAATATGTCCAGTCTCTGAGAAGGATGGAAAATTTTTTCATTGGTATAAGCAGCCTCTTGGCTATATGGTGCAAGAAGTTGCTACGGGAATACTGGGTGTAATAACAATTAATGAACAATTTAAAGAGTCACGTTTCAAAATATCTGAAGGGGAGGATCAATACTTTTTTACCATCAGAAATGTCACTAAAGGAGATGAAGCCATATATTTTTGCCAAAACGGGACAGCATATACACAGAAATTTGTCAGTGGCACGTTCTTGGTTGTCAATGGTAAATATCTTTTTCTTTCAATTTCATGTCTGCAATGTTTGTAAGTCATAAAGGTTTTGACTGTGAATTGCTTGTGAAAAAATATTTATCATATCATACAGATCGGAATGAGCAGAAACATGTCTATATGAAGCAAAGTCCGAAGACTGAGTCAGTCCAGCCGGGTGATTCAGTGACTCTACAATGTTCACTTCTCTCCAACAACAAAGAAAAGAGAGTCCAGTGTCCAGGTGAACACAGTGTGTACTGGTTCAGAGCTGGATCAGAACAATTTAATCCAGGCATTATTTACAAACACAGGAACAAAAGTGATGAACAAGGAGAAAGGAGCTGTGTCTACAGTTTGTCCAAAACTATACAGGACTCTTCTGATGCTGGGATTTACTACTGTGCTGTGGCCACATGTGGAGAGATCCTGTTTGGTGAAGGAACCAAAATTGAGACAGGTATGTATTTTCACATTTAACATCAAATATCTGACTTACAGACTGACAGTTTGCAGAATCTCTTTTTAACAAGTAATTGCTTCCAAATAAAAATAAATGCTGAGAATCTCCGATTTCCGTTTTCTGATTCCAGGACAACAATTAGACCTAGTTGTTCTTGTGCTTGGAGCACTGTTGGCCTGTTGTGTGACTGTGATCGCTGCCTTTATTGTCTATGTATGTCGAAGGACGGTTTGTGAACATTGCAAAGGTAACTCACACACTCATTTTTTTCTTTGAATATATTGGCTTGCAGTGCATCTTAAGTCCAATACTAATATTATATAAATATATTTATAATACTAGTAGTGCTAGTATTAGTAAACTATGAGATACTTGGAACATGCACTTTCTTCCTTCGTACAACATAGTGTTTGTTATTTTTTGACAACTTCCAAATAAAACTTAAATACTTTGCACACTTCTGAAAGTATTCATATCCCGTCAATTAATACACATTTTACTGCAAGTCAAATGGGGAAAAATGATATTTTTGTCCATCAGTCTATACATAATTATTCATAATGACAAAGTCAAGTGTTTGCTAATTTACATTAAAAAAATTCTAATTTACAAAAGTATTCACCTTTGGTATGGCCCCAAGTTGTGGTCAGGTACATGCTTTTTGTTTTCAGTTTTCTTGAGATGCATCTAGAACTTGACTGGAGTCCACCTGTGACTGGTGTTTTTGCCGGCCTGTCTCAATTTTTGTTTTAACCTAGTCTTTGCATCAAGCTGTCAGTTTAGTTTTTAGTAGTCTTAGTCACATCCATACTATTTTTAGTCTAGTCAAGTTTCAGTCAACTAAAAGTCTGAACATTTTCTTATTTTAGTCAGAATTATCCATGACTATTTTCATCTAGTTTTAGTCAATGAAAATTATATTTTAGTCTTTTTAGTATCTAGTACCTATTAGTGTAGACAAAAGCAAAATTTTCTTTTAGTCAAACACATTTCACAATTCAGACAAGGTTATCTTATTATATTATTGTTACCCTATAGACCTAAGAATACTGTACATCTAGTCCAGACACAGGTGCTCTGATTTGAAATTACAACATATTTATTTTGCCAACCAACCATGTTAGAACTTAGAGGTCATAAATGGTCTGTATGAGGTGTATCTTGTATCTAAATAATGCCGCGAGTGGGGATTGAGGAGGTGCCGGTGTCTGTGTCTGAGCAGTGCAAAGATGTAAGTGAGCCCCAGTGAGACACAGGAAACAGATACTGCTAAAATAATAATAATGCGATTACATAAGAGGAAATAACGTTTCGTCTTGTTTTAGTCACCAAAAGTGAAGAGACAACCTAATGATCTTATCTTGAGAGAATCTGACAGGAAGAATAGAATAATCTGCACAAATCCAGTTGTGAGAATATTGTAGACGCTTCTTACAGACTATTTGTTCTGCCTAATTGGGTGTTGAATCAAAATGAAACTTTGTGATTTGTTTTAAATTTACTTTTGTTTAGGAGAAGTGAGTGCATCCCATCACCATGGACATGATAGGTTAACTGTGGATCAAGCAAATGATGTGGTGAGTCTTCTTTAATGCTTCTATAACCAATATTATTTACGGACACACACACGGACACACGGACACACACACACACACACACGGACACACACACACACACACACGGACACACACACACACAGACACACACACACACACACACACACACACACGGACACACACACGCCGCTTTTGCTTGCCAAATGCCATTTGCATTAAAACAACTTCTCTTTAAGAATTTGACCATTTTTATCAATTGGTTATGCAGCCATGTTTTGTGTAATAGTTTAGCACATAATCCAGTGATTCAGTTATTTTCTTAAGTAACACATAAGCACTATACAAAGACAATACAAACTCCATTGCTTAAACTACCAGTGTACTGCATTTGGCAACATCTCATGCAGGTTTAAATATATCTGAGTAGTACCAAATGAGCACTGGAAATAATCAGATTTCTTAATTGATGGACTTCTACATTTCTCTATAACCTATTCAATTTACTCAAAGATATTCAGATTAGTCTCAAGTTCAGTGCTTGATTATTTTGACATGTATTTGTTTAGCATTAAAAAGTAAATTAATTGCCCCAAGTAATTAAGCACACCAGTATTTCTGACCTTGTGTAAATGGTCTGCACTTAAATAGATAAAGATATCAAAAGTTTTTTTTTTTCACCTGCACAAATACTATAAACCTAATCTGAAAGCTTGTTAACATCCATTTGTTTTTATTTGCAGGGTGATGCAGCAGAAGCAATGAGCTATGTAGCACTGAATTTTTCTACAAAGAATACAAAGCGTATGAAGACAAACAGGGAGACAGCAGAGGAGTGTGTGTACTCTGCTGTAGATTACAACATAGTGGATCACCACATACAGCATCAACCTACTTTCTAGAAAAGCAGGGCCCATACACGTGGCTCCAAATCCCGGAGGATTTTGTTGTATAGCTCATTATCTTGTCTGTTACACTATTTAATTCTGTTCTGCTTTTATTTCATGAAAATTATAATTAATTAATTCAGTATTATATTACTATATATATGAATGTCAGTTTTTAGAAAGGGAACTAAAGCAGATCACTGTGAAGGACATTTTTCCCCCCCCATTTACTATTAAAAAGATTTCAGAAATTCAGTTAAATAATATTATACAGGTAAGAGTTTCACATAAATGCAAACAATTAACAAGGAAATCTTTGTTTATTCTGTGTATTTCATCGTCATTTTTGAATCACCTTACAAAATACAGTTACAAGGACTGTACTTGAAATGGGAAATAAAAGGCTTTCAAGCTATGAACCAAAATAAAATTAAAGTATAAAAATTAAACACAAGCACTTAAGATAAAAAAAAATAACACAGGAGAATGCTGACTATTTTTAAGATTGCCAATGTTACATTAACACTGAAGATACTGTAAGACAACTGCATACACAAAGTTTGTTTGATCCTGGAATAGATCTAAATTATGGAAGAGGATTAGGGCCACCATGAAAATATTATTAAAGTTTAACTTTAATGAACTTAGAATTCAGAGAAAAAAAAACTAAATTCGGAGAAAAGAGTCAGAACTCTAATATTTTCATGGTGGCCCTAATCGTCTTCTGTACTAAATAAATTGTTCACTGTAACCTGTATAATAATTTTTTTCTGGTATATTTTGGAAATGTTTTTCCATCCATTATAGTTGCTTATACTGCAACACACTGTTTGTCCAGTAATTAGATTATAACTTAATCCTGTTTTGTAGAAAGAAGTTCCCTGTTAACACAACTTTAGGTACAAATCTAACTGCATTAGTTGATTTTCCGTCTCACTCTTTATCTGCATTCTGTGTGTAGCACCTGTAACTATTAATTTTACAGCTGTAAAAATTAAAATCATGGGTCACAAATGGAGGAGCCAGATGTGTTTAACCAACAATTCAAAAATGTCACTGTCCAATTAAAAAAATATTGACAAGGATGAAGGTTTCCTCTTCCAGCTCAAATGAGGTGAAATAACCCAAAATGACTTTTTGATAAAGTCAGATAAATGACTAGTCCAACTCAAAAGCCTTAACAGCATCATGGATCATCTCCCTCTCTGCTGCTTTTGTGCCATTTGTTCCAATATTGCTGGTTTTGATCATGGTAAAGACAGTTGAATAAGCCCGTATCTCTTCATCTAGCTGAGAAAATACGTAGCACATTTTTGTGAGATGACTATCACATTAAATACAAGAAAACAAGGAAGAAAGGAAGACAAAAGGAAAACTTTTTTCAGAAAGATAAACTTACCAATAAATGCTGATTTTGCTGTACATCACTGTTGCAGTGTCTGTTAACCAAATAATGATAACAATAACAATATATAAAGATAAGTGAGCTAAAGTTTTTACTAAATTGAAGATGAATGGTTGACACTTTCTAAATCTAAATTCTTAATTGATTTAATTAAATTAGCTTCTTAGATCAAAGTAATGTCCCTTACCATTTCTAGAATCCTGAGCCTTTATGGAAGAAATGAGGAGGGCTATAACAAAGAGACTTGTAGCGTAAACACACAACGAAAACAGAATAGTTTTGTTCCTCTGAGAATCCCACACACTGACCGCTGAAAATGAAGAAATTAAAAATATGAATAAATGTGTAATCATGCCTTCTTCAACATGATCATATTAATATCTGAAAGGTGGTTTCATGGTTTGAAATGAGTGACCATAGTTTAGTTACCTTCGTTGTTGAGTTTGGATTTGCTTTCAGATATTATGTCTCCACATGTGGCCACAGAATAAGTTCCAGCATCAGAGTAGCTCTTGTTCTTGAAGAAGCTGAAGACACATTTTTTCACTGAGAATCCTTCAGAGTTCTTTTATATCCACCAAATGTGATTGCTTCAGTGCAGTTAAAACTTGGATGAGATTCATTCGATCCAGATTTTAAAAAATAAACAGTTTTCTTCTGGACATGTGTTATTCTCAGACTCAAAGACTGAACACTGGAGAATCAGAGTCTCCTGGACAGACTGGATCAGATGGAGGGACTGCTGTGATGTGAGGTTCTGGGAAAACAAAAAAACCTAGTCAAACATAAAGAAATTAAGGTTTATAAATACAGTAAAATAATTAAAATTTTTAAGATATTTACAAAATATGTTATTTTCTGTTTTTACCTTCAACTCTCAGGTCTGTTCTTTTCAAAAATAAAACACTTTGTTGTTGTGTTTTCAAGCAAATGTAAACTGCAGTATCGCTCAGCTTTGCTTTTGTTATATGCAGAACAAATGTTCCCTGCTCTTTGGTTGCTGTAATGTGACGATGTAGAGTCTCTAAACTGAAAGTTTTTGCTAATATTTCAGGAAAATATCCAGAAACAAACCTGATCCAGAACAAGCTTCCTGTAGCCCTGTGGTCACTTGTCAGGTTCACATTATCTCCAACGTGAATTGTTTTTTTCTCAAAGAACTGTTCTTCTGTGCATCCTGAAAAGAAATTAAACAGATCAGCATTTAACGACGTAATGTACACTCTCTATACTGTAATAACATAATATGCTTCAAATATGTGCAGTAAATCAGGTTTTACTAAACATACTTACGTCCCACTCTGAGGATAACCAGCATGTAAACAATGATCCGCATTTTGCGATTGTAATTAGCAGTTTGATAATCCTGTTAATTTAGTTCATGATAAAATGATGGACTTTAATAATTTCACAAGTGGGAGGGAATCATTGCAGAGCAATCTGATTGGCCTCTAATGTTAGAGTTTTACTGTACACCCACAGTGGAAATCATATAAACCTGAACACACCAGCAGTTGTTTCATTTGTGTACTGTAATAAACACCAACAGCAGCAGAAGTAGTGTCTGATCCATGTTCAATACACTTTACTGTATATTGCCTCATTCGCTCTTCAATGAGCCAATATGTAAGTTTATATGAAACACACAAGTAACCAGGTTATAATCAGCCCACTCGAGTAAGTTTGTTTCTTAAATGTCAAGTAAACAAGAAACCTGTTTACCGTAATCACAGTAGGGGATTAGCAAAACCTGATTTTCCCCCGGTAGATTTCACCCAGATAGCTTAAATTACTCTGCTGTGTAAATGTGCAATTGGTTTTCTAATCTGCTTTTAACAAAAGTGCAGGAAAAAGGTTGCTGACACTTGCTGCTTTAATACTTTCAGCAGAGGAGCGCGACTGGATGAAAGGGGGCGATCATTACATGAAAATCTGTCCAAAATCCCACTAAAACTTAAACCAACATAACAAACTCCAAAGTCACGTAATATTTCTCACGTCTCCCGACACACAAAAAAAAGAAGCAATCAGGAAGCGGTATTTCCTATTTTAATTTTCTGTCTCCCAAAAGCAGCCCGAGGTAGAGAAGACATCTGATTACTCATCTGCTGTACTTAATTGTGAGTGGTAAAAGATCCTGGGTGTCCAGACTGAACACTGAAGAGTGTTCAAAATGTCATGACTATGAAAAAAATGGCATCAGCACTGTTTTCATTAGGTCCTGCAATGTGAGTAAAGCTTATGTGACCTAAGGTTAGGTTAGGCTTAACACATGCAAAATCATTTTAATTGAGAATACTTTGTTTGGATTACTGCATGACATATATCAACCACTAGTGAGTCAGTAACTGAACATCACTGCCATCTTCTGGTGAAAACCAACATAAGTCAGTACCGCATGTCACATGTCAATACGTCAGTATGTTAGTACTACTGACATAAAAGGGATTTTAACTGAGTCAGATGAATAAGTAACATAAAACCAGAAGGAAGCCAGTGGAGCCATTGTTAATAACCCAGAATGAAGTCAGTTGCTCCACAAAAAATATTGTCATATTTTATTGATCCCCTTGGTGAACTTGTTGTTTGACAGTTTCCATACTCTCTTGTTTTATCCGAGGTCACCTCGAAATGTAGCCAGGATGAACCAGGAACCAAACAACTGTCCCTACAACTGAGCTACTGTCGCTATCGACAGTGGTGACCCTGCATGACTCTGTATGTCTGTGGTGAAA
>JAUYWH010000002.1:16898413-16919536 GCA_034779795.1 Ctenopoma multispine
TACCCCAGAACTGGGAGCGTGTGGAGGACTTTAAGGGCGATTCACGTGGCACGGACTGCACACCATTACGGACTACAAATTTAAAGAAAGAGCTATGGTAAACGCAGACTCTGCTTTTCGCTGATTAACTCAACACGTTCTATGCAGTTTGCCTATCGACCAGACAGATCGAGGAGGATGCCATCTCGCATGTCCTGCACTCCATGCGTGGATAAGAAACAGGGTAACTATGTGAAATTGCTGTTTGTTGACTACAGTTCAGCTTTCAACAGCAGCAGTTTTAAGTACCTGGGCGTCCACATCTTCGTCATGGTCTGAACACATCAGACCAAAAGGGCGAAACAGCGTCTGTACCACCTAAGACAGTTAAGAAAGTTTTGGGTCTCCTCTGAGATCCTGAAGACTTTCTACGCTGGGGAGAGCATCCCAACACAGAAAATTACCTCATAGTTTGGTAAAATCTGTGTTCAGGATTGCAAAGCCCTACAGAGACTGATCTGTGCAGCTGAACGCTGTGGCAGGTCAGCTCTCCCATCTCTGCAGGACATTTACAACAAGAGATGTAGGAACAGAGCCACCAGGATTATCAAGGACTCATCCCACCCCAGTAACAGCCTGTTTCAGCTTCTGAAAACCTGGAAGAGATTCAGAAGCATCATTGTCAGGACTGAGACATTCAGGAGGAGTCTCTGCACATGCACTTCGAGCTGTCAATCTTTACAATGTGTAATAACTATTACTACTATCTGTAAACTGTACTATAACTATTCTCACTGCTACATCCACACCCTGTTCATACTGTATCAGTACATTATTCATATCCACTCTACCCAGTGATGTTTGTGCTACTGCTCTAGGGCCCTATGATTTCCGATGCGCAGACGGAATCGCGGAATTGAACCATTAAAATGGAATCCGTTGTTAAACGCGGAATGTCGTAGAATTCAGTGATATCCGTGTGCAGACATATCAAAAGAATAGTTTCTAATGAGTTTCAGCTGTTGCAGCGTCCTGTACGTGTCACCTGTTTAAACGGGACTCAGCTTTTCACACACAATCACAGAGGAAGAATGTCAGCGGTCAGTTATGACGAAAATAATCACTAAAACACAGATGGGATTCAATGCTTAATGCTACGTTTGGAGCAAGAACAATAGAACAATATCCAAACGATTTTTTAAATCAGGAGAACAACTCTTTTGTAAGTTTTACCTGTGATAGACTGGACCTACAACAACACATATGACTGCCACTTATAGTCAAAGACTCACATCAGAAACAGAGATAGGAAGCAAACTAGCGCGAGATGCTCACTCCAACAAAGTTGGAGTCATACTAACAGATCAGATTTGTAACCTAGGTGTTTCCTCTGTTTATCTATTTCTAATGTTTATTTCAAATGCAAAGCACTTCTATTTTACAAAAGAACAACTGTTTCTTTATTTTAATGTGAAATATATGAGGTCCTTTGTTTTGCATGAATAAAAAGGTTGAATAATAAATAAAATTTTAAATATTTTACTTTAACCCAACTGGAACTTGTAAAGTTTGCACAGTCTTAGAAATAGGGATGGCTCAGGATACATTTCACTGCGTGTTGTACACTGTAAAACTATGTACGTGACAAATAAAGAATCTTAAATCATCCCACAAGTGTAAAATAGAGGATGAATATCATCGGTTTAACCCGAGCAGACAAGTGTTTTTTTTATTTTACCAGCAAGAGCTGGTCCAAACGCCAAACCTGTGTTTATTTTGCCTTGAGTGTGTTGCGGTGTAGACCTGTGTTAGTTTCACTTCGGAAGAAATCAAATGTACTGGACATTACCCTACAACCTTGCCTGTGTGTCGTGTACAGTGTAGTTCCACAACCCACATGCAAAAGCGAACAATTTGTTTTTTGTTTGTCAATTGTTTTTGTCAGTTATGCAACTATGATGTTAAATAAAATTTTGTCCACATATTGAAACAAAGAAAAATGCACTCACACAGAAACAAACAAACACACACACACGCACACACACACCATTAGATATCTCTTTGCCTCTAGGCACTAAAATCCTCATTGTGTATCAGTCATTAGCAGCTCTTAATGACTACAGAGCGTCTCGGGTATGAAGCTTTTTCACACCTGATGCTGACATCCCAATCTCTGAAGGATCACTGCAGCGAGAGGTGTTACAAAAATACAAAATCCACAGTAAACATACAATGCAGCCTCCCGGCAAAGTTATGATGCAATCATTGCTTGTGAGACCAATAAGAAAAAGTAAACAGAAATGGTTTGACTTTAAAAGCCATCTTTCACGACGTATACATTTGTAGTAATAATTGACTTTTGATCTTGTTTACTAAGGATTTGAGTTTTCAGCGCAATAAAAATATCAATGAAACCCAGATACACGTTCATACACATTATAACACAGTAGCTCTTGGATCAGATAATGAACAACACAATTGCATTCATGCCACTGTTTTTGTTTTGTTTTAAAATTTTTTTGTACTTTATTTACCAAGAAGCAGTTCTCTTGTCATTCATTCATTCAGATAAGTCCACACTTGAGTTCACTGTACTTCTCCACTGAGCAGTTAGGGTTAAGGGGAAAAGGGTCTCTAGCGACCTTTGGTAACCCGCTTTGTTCTCTAACATTTGGGCCACACTGCCCAGTGAAACTGGTGGAAGGAACTGCTTACAGACTGTTGTGGCTTTTGGTGACTTGTGGTTTTTCAGTCAAAGTTATGTTTTTTTTATTATTTTTCTTTGTCATCAATCTCAGTTTGAATGTCTACACTAGTGATTTAACAGGTTGCATTATATTGCATGGGGTTGGGGGAAGAGCCTCTCTTCTCACTTCGACTAACACACAGGTGTTCTCAACTTTAATAAAAACCTTGTTCTCATCTTCTTTGAAGTGAAGCAACAACATCAGGATAACCTGTATTTCCCGAAGTAGTTTTGCTGCAAGACTTACTTTTTCCTGGTTCTGGATCATTACATCTACATGTATCACCCTCTTTTTTGTATGTTCCCACCAGAGCTGCTTTGAGGGATCTTTAATGGCTGTGTCCTTTTTAGGTTGCCCACTCGACACTGCAGTTGTTTCCCAATTGAACTGTAGACACTTCCCACAACCTCACCCTCAATTACATCAAGGCATCACATCGCCATCAGACACACCTGTAATGGATAGTAATCTAAATGAGACTACACCATACACATTAGAGGTGGGAATCACCAGAGACCCCATGATACAATATTATCACAATACTTAACTCACGATACAATATTATTACAAAATATTAATAAACAATTAATAATTTATATTATTATAATAAATAATAACATATATAATAGTGATTTAAATGTTCTGTGATATTTTAAGTATTGCGATATGATATATTGTGATTATCATTTTTTAAACTGCAAGTTATGTCCATAAAGGTAAACTTTGTCAAAATACATTAACTCTATTAAAAAAATATTCAGTCTTTCACTTCAATCATTTATATTGCTGACAAACTGTCTGTATTACAGTTTATTCCAACTTAACTAAATGCAAATATGTGGACTACTGTGTGCAATTACAGTTATTTTGAACACTAAAAAGTTTGATTCGTTTTTTTAATTTGTAAACAAAATATCAATATTTGGTGTCCCCTAACCTTACTAACCCTAACTTTATTACACATTAAGCCCTGTGTCATCAGTGTACTTAGCATAGTTCTAACCTGCTAGGTTTTAGTATTGTGAAAAGGTGGGCAAATGTTAACCGGAAAGAAATTTGACCACACACTAACTTGTAAGCTGTGTCCACAAAATTTTATTTATTGCGTAAGCAAAACTACAGAGCCCAGAGTCACAGAAAACAAACAAACAAACCAAATTTTTATAAATCTAATAAAATTAATAAATAAACTGTGCAAATGGATCACTAAGTTAAGAGTAGAGATTTATTAGTGTGTGATCAGGCATTACCTAACTTGGGCTCTCAATTTATTGCTGCCCTCATAGAAGGTTCCATGCGGTCATGAAGATAGAGCTTGAAAACACACAGGCATGAACAGACTCACAGAGTCATGGTCTGAACACATCAGACCAAAAGGGCGAAACAGCGTCTGTACCACCTAAGACAGTTAAGAAAGTTTTGGGTCTCCTCTGAGATCCTGAAGACTTTCTACGCTGGGGAGAGCATCCCAACACAGAAAATTACCTCATAGTTTGGTGAAAGCTGTGTTCAGGATTGCAAAGCCCTACAGAGAGTGATCTGTGAGACAGTCTGAGCTGTCCAGAACAGGGTTCAGAGCCAAAGACAGGGTGAGAGAGCCAAGGAGCACGAAGCCGACAGTGGGCAGGCAGAGGGAGGAAACCAGAGGTAGGTCGAGATCCAAAAAGTGTTTAGAAACACAAAGTTTTTCTATGGGTAAGGCTTAGGGCAGGTCAAGAGCAGAAGTCAGGACCAATAATCTAAATATAGCATTCCATAAAAAAGAAAGGCTGAGGCAGAGCAGGTGCATAACGACAGAAGCCCTTTGGGGGAAGAACTGGAGACAAAGCAGGTGGGCGACTTTGATGACAGAAGCCTTCTGTGGAGCAGGAAATGTGCCAGAGAGGTGCCGGCCTGTCTGGGAACAGGCATAGGAACGGAGGCTGCAGCAGCAAGTGGAACAGGAACCAATTGCTGCAGCTGCAGCAGCGATGACTGGAGCTGGGCTGTTAGGACCCGGCACAGCTGTCATTTCTTTTACTAGATGTGTGTCCAAGAATACTTTGATAATATTCTTATTCAGCTAGATGTGTGACATTTATATGAATAATCACGTTGAATATGTGTGTGAGGAAGAGGTAAAACTGCATCTGCATGTAGGGGAGGTCATGACGACCTGTGTCTGTGTGGAGTTTCTCTGGTCTTGGTTTTCAGCGCCAGGCACGGTTGGGAAAAGGAGGATGACAACACCTGAGCAGAATAACAACTTTGGATAGCAACGATCAAGGATCTCATCCAATAAGGAGGAAGACAACTCCCGCACCATCAGCCAATTATTAAAGACAACTCCTATATTTGTAAAATGTTTATATACTGGGTCAGCTAGAGCAGACTCTCAGTATTGATGTGCTGAGAGCATTCACTGTATTAGTGTTGTCACACATATCCAGACGTAGTGATGTCTTGTTTTATTTTGCTGAAGAATAAAACTGATCTAAGAGCTACAAGTCAGTCTCCTGCTTTTCCATCAACGAACACACAGAGAGAAGAAACCACAGTTACCAGTACTAGCAGCAGTATTAAGTGGCAAGTGGTGAGTGTGTGGTGAGCTGCTTAAATAAAGAGTGAGGAGCACAGGTGAAAGCAATTAAGACTGATTAGGGTGAAGCAGGCAGAAACAAGGGACTGAACAGACAGGAAGTGATCAGGGATTCAGAATAAAAGTCACTATAACAACATGGATACTGAGCATTAGCTTCTTGTCTATGGAGTGTTTGATGATTGGTGTAACCCTTCAGTGTATTTAAAGATATTCCACAACACTGACAAGGAGAATAATAAAATAACAAAATACACCCATGCTTTCAAACCATGTACGGCCATATAAAAAAAATGCATGGGTCTCCTGATCTGTTTTACTTCCTCACAGCTCTGCCACAACTGCTTCAGTGAAACTGTGAACCATCACAAAACAACACATTAACGAAAAGCACATTTATGACATTTATATTGAGAGAGAGGAGAAGTAGCTGAAGAGTTTAATGTATAACATGTGCATGGTAAGTAAAAGTTGTGTCATTAAAAGAGTAGAAAATATGTTCCAATATTACATTTTAATGCAGATATCGTCCGATAATATTGGTAGGTCGATAATTTCAGCAATTTCATGCTTTTTTACATTTTGAAGATGTTTTTATAATGCTGTTTATTTTTGCAAACACACACACAAACAGAAAGTGCGTTTTGGAAAATATATTGTGTAAACCATCTGTTATAAGAGCTCTGTAACACCTAAATTTCTCATTCGTGGGATGATAAAGTTTTATTTTATTCTATTCTTAGCCTGAAACCAGTTTTCCAAGAGCCAGTACTTAAGCTATTAAAATGCAAAGAACTGGTGTGAAATTAAGCACCAGCACAGATTTACAGACCCGGAACTAGCTTGGATGAAAAAGGGCAACAGATGAGAAGGAACAAACACTATCCTGCACCTTTGGAACAAGACTTGAGATCCAGAAATAAGGACCTCAATCTGTTGATAAGTAAGCTGCAAAAAGTTATCAGCCATTCAATTTCTTTAATGCCTTAAATGTAAAATGGATAGTTTTGACAAATTAAGAAGGTTACGAAGAACATGTACAATTGGATATCATCTGCATAGCAGTGATAAGATAAAACTCAATTATGTGCCCAACTGTAAGCAAAAAGAGGATGGAACCCAAAACAGACCCTTGTGGCATACCACACAACTGAGGTGCACGTGAGGAGGCATGTTTACCAACATAACCTTTACCCCTAACCCACTGATAACATTCTATAGGATGAAAACCACGGCAGGACTGAGCCAGAGATATCCACCTAGCCCTGAAGTCTGTCAAACTTTATAATAAAATTTGTAAATATCTGATCATTGTCTGATTATCATTTTTCAATAGTGGCCCAGTTGGTAAAGTTGTAAAGTAAAGTATAACCATTAAAATGTTAAAGCTTTAGTATTCTGCATTAGTGGGGAATGTACGGTTCGAAAGAAGAATGCTTTTTGGTTGGTGCCCAACCCACCAGTGAGAGAGAGAAAGAGAGAGAGAGGGCAACAGTGTACAGAGTAATGCATAGAACAAAGCACAGTCAGTATCCAAGACACATACTGAGAGGCATGAGAAGAGGTTGGGGAAAAGAGGAAATAAAATCAGCTGTACCACAGAGTTTTGGTGACAAAGATGCAATAGCAACAGCATCTCCACGCCTCCTCTCTGATGATGAAGACCCTGGAAGGAGCTGAGCTCTGTTTTCCACAGTTCCCCAACACCTCCTGCACAAAACCGATGCATCCTCACACCGGAGTCCTGTTCGTCTACTTTCAGTCCTTGATTTCTCTGCTCACTGCAGTACTCAACCTGCTGGTCATAATTTCAATCTCTCACTTCAGGCAAAGAAAACACATCAGTTCTAATACGCTGTTGGTTTACAGAAAAAAATAGCTGTAGAATTGATATTTTTACATGTAGCTCTTAGATTAACTATGATCTGTTCCATTAATATTTAAGAACTGTTGTTACCGATAATACTGTTGGTGTATATATTCACAGTGCTATTCTTTCACAGCAGGCAGCTGCACACTACCACAAACATCCTCCTCCTCTCTTTGGCTGTCTCAGACTTTCTTACGGGCCTCATGGTGATGCCAGGGGAAATTATCTTAAAACATAACTGCTGGTTCTTAGGTGACCTGATGTGTGTTATTTATTATTTGCTACTGTTCACCATTACATGTGCCTCAATTGTATGCATGGTGCTAATATCAGTCGACCGCTACATGGCTATTTGTCACCCTCTGCATTATCCCAACAAAGTCACTCTAATACGAGTCAAAATCTGTGTTTGTCTCTGTTGGAAATACTCTGTTTCTGTTAGCATTCTCTTTTTACATGAGAACATAAAACAACCTGGCAGGTATAATTCCTGCTATGGAGAGTGTGCAATTAACATTGCAGGAGATGTGGACCTTGTTGTGAGTTTTATTTTCCCCATTACTATTATCATAATTCTGTACTTCAGGATATTTTTGGTGGCTATCTCTCAAGCTCAGGCAATGCGCTCCCACATTGCAAGTGTCACACTTGAGGGTTCACATACGGTAACTGCTAAGAAATCTGAGCTCAAGGCAGCCAGAAATCTTGGTGTTGTTGTAGCTGTGTTTGTGATGTTTTACTGTCCATATTACGGTGTCTCTCTCACAGGTGGCCAACTATTTCTCGGCTCTTTAACTGATGCCTTCATGGCTTTTCTGGTGTATTCTAACTCTTGTATTAATCCTGTGATCTATGCTTTTTTATATCCCTGGTTTAGAAATGCTACTAGATTTATCGTTACACTTCAGATAATGCAACCTGGCTCCTGTGATGCTAAAATACTGTAGGCAGAGACTCACAGTGGACTGAGGGAATTTTTTTATTTTCTGTTAACCGTAAAGTTACTTAAGTAAAGTTTAGAGGCCTAAGTCTGGGCGTACAGGCATGCTGTAATGACAAAATAACAAACTCACAGGTCACTTTCAAGTATAGCTTAAGTATGTTTAAGACTAAAAAAACATTTTCCAATCACATTTTATTACATATTTTACATTCTACACCAGATAATCTGTTTAATTAAAATTTAGTGTCCCACTGGTTCTACATGTGGCCTGTAAGCTGGAAATTATATTTATGCAATTTATTCTGTAGATTGTCTCTTTTTTATTGTATACACTTTCCTCTATAGTTTACTTGTTATCGTCAGACATAACCACAGTAATAAGAAAGTCAGTAAAGTTATCGTGGACTTGTTTGTGTCCTCACTTTCCTCATAATGCCAACTCTGATTGTCTTGCATGCACTTGGTGTTTTGCATTAAGGTAGGTTTTAGCCTGGATGATTATAAATTACGCCTATGTTTTAAGAATATGAAGAAAAAATTAGAAATAGAAACTATTATACAGCTGAATAAAACATGTTTTGTTTATAATTAGTCATTTTAAATATAACTATTAATCTACCTATTCCTATAAAAGTACAGTAAAACAGCGATGACATATTGATCTGGCATGAAGCATAGATCAAATAATTTGATGCACACATGATTAATTTTCTGATCTCTGAACTTAACCTAGTCCTCTGTCTAGACATTGCTGCCATCTTTTGGTTAAAAAAAGATGGTGCTGATGATTTAACATCAGCCATCACTGCCATTATTGTACAATTATCAGTGGCATTACATAAAAGGTAGAATCCATTTTTCATATTGTGCTCAAGTTACATTTGAACTCCCAGATCTGTACAGATTATACTTCATAACAAAATGTCTGCAGTTGTGGAGATACAGTTGCATGAGAAACTATTTGCCCTCCTCTTGATTCATTCAGCAACCTGTGTTTTGATTAATTTTATTTATTGAAGCAAATAAAGTTATTTAACACCAACTGTACCAGTGTGAAAAACTATTTTCACAAATTAACAAATTAAAAAAACTTCCATAAAAACTGTGTTGCATTAAACAGCTGAATTAAACACACAGAGTCGCAATCATTTTACACAAAATGAACTGTATAACTGTTTTAACTGTATTCAGAGGTTTAAAGCACAGAAAGTTAACACTACCTTTTAATTTTTCTACTCAAGTACTAAAGTGCCACCTGTAAATGTTACAAAAGTAAAAGTACTTCACTAAGAAAACAGTGCATTTTAAACAATGTAGAGTTGTATTTTTTTGATACTATAAATGTAAAAGTTTAGTCCAGTTTTCCACAAATTCTCAATTCGGAGGAGAAAATTAAGACTAAAATGTGTTGTTACCTACAGACTGTGGAACAAAAACTGCAGTCAGCAAAGCCGGAGCTGATTTTAACCACCTTATATAGTAACATTAGGGTAATTCATTAATGATACAGATGATCAGAATTTTTCATAAGAATCTAATTCTGCAAAAATGAAACTATTAAGTAATGTTTAGAATAATTGTAGTAGAATAAAAGTACCAAATTTTCCTTTGATTTGTAGTGAAGTAAAAGTAATCTAAAATGGAAATACTCCAGTAAAGTACAAGTACCTCAAACTGTATTTTAGTACAGTACTTGAGTAAAGTAAGTAAATTAATTAGCACGTCCGACTGTATAGGCAGTTGGTTAAACAACTTCCCTCAGCATGCGGTACACCACACCACAGTCAAAAGAAATTCTATTAGAGATGATGTCAGCTTGGATGGGCCCCTGCACTAATGTGACTCTAGAGAACCCTATAAGTGGTTAGGATAATGGATGGATGAAGAAGAATATGATCAAAATACTTCAGTCTGTGAAGAGATAAAAAATGCCTTTTTCTAAATCTCTGAGGTTCTAAAGAATCACAGTGCTTGAATTAAAGACAACACATTTAAAGAATCAATTCTTTTAAATAGCAAAGTGAAATTTCCATGGATCTAACTTCCACAGGACAAGTTCCTCCATCCTCCATCTCTTCAATAGCTGTCCAGATGATTTACAAGCAATTGATTTTGAATTCGTCAATGTGTTTTTTGTTTTGTTTGTTTCACATCAAAACATATCAATGCATGTAGCCTGTCAAATACACCAGCTGCACATGAAAAATGTACAGGGCTTATATATATTTTATATCTTAAAATGTTCATTACTTATGGTGTAACTTATAAACAAAGTTACTACTCATAACACACCATATCACATAACAACACAATGTCCGGGCGCACAACATAAGAGCACATGTATGTACACTTCCTCCTGTGCAGCAGCAACTAACGTGACACAGCGAGAAGTTCAACACGCACAGATTTAACCAAAAGAAACACAAAGCAAAAACAGGAAGGAATGCGACTCACGTAATGCGAGGACGAAGCCCTTTTCTCATAACATGTCCCACTGCTGCACAGGTATCTGCATTAGTGCTGGAAGGGAAGCTAAATAACGCTTTCCTCTGCTTGTAGTGAGACCAACATATGCCTGATTTAGTTAACTTCATATCTCCATCTGTCCGTCTACTGTTCCACGGTAGCACGACACATTTACTGTTTGACGTTTGCGAGCTTGATTTTTTTAAAATCAGATGATATCAACTTCATCTGTCATTCATCGTCTTTGGTGGACGTCTTTGAGGGTGCAGTACCACGTTTGACCACACAGTGAAAAATACATGAACCGACCGTTGAAACACAGAGGGGCGCTGTTTCAGCCCTTCGAGCTATTTTGGATAGTATATAGACACTGCTTTTATCATCCATGCTGCTGATTAGTATAGTTAAGTATTAACGATCAATGAAGAATTATATGCAGATAAACAGTTGATTTATTTTCCCACGTAAACTGATGATAATTCACATCATCCCAGCACACAATATTTCTGTAATTATTGTAATACAGAAAGATTGTCCACCATCAACAAATCGACAATTCAAGAAATGTCACAGTAATACCTGATCTCAACTTGATAACTGAGTATTAGTTGTTTTAAGTTTCGTTTATTGCAAATAAGGTTAGAGAATGTTGTTTTAACCAAAACACGTTCAAACTTAGTTCAGTTAAAGGTAAAACACACACACACAGTTGCACTTAGTATCACTACCACTATAGGTAGAAACATAAGGAAGTTAATAAAAATATAACAGCAGTTATACTTTACACAGATATTAGAGTGAGAGACCATCTTTATAACCTGTCTTGTCAAAAACTATAACAGAAGAGGAAACCTGACTTCAGAAGATGCGTCTTTAATCCACTCTGCTGGAACTAATGAGGGGGGAAATTGTGTTGCACAAATAAAGATTTGCAGTCAAAAATTAACAAACGTGTAAGATTAGTGTAACTTCAATGGTAGTTTAATTTTAACATTCAACATAAGTATCAATTATCATCACTCACATATTCATGTTTTTAAAACAGTTACTTTTCTTCTGAATAACTAAAAGCTGAGGTGTTTTATTCTCTTCACAATGAAAATCTGAACCTTTAGGAAAAGAGGTAATTAGAGCAGGGAGATGGGGAGAGTGAACTGAGGCTTAATGAACAATGTCTCCTTCTCCAAAGACATGGAGAAGGAGAGGAAAGTGTGAAGAAAATAACAAAGGAGGATCAGGTAGATGGAGCTAAAAGGTGTGGAAAACTGTGACACTGAAAGAACTGGATAATACTGATATGTCAAAAATAACAGAGCTGTAAATTAATTGTAACCTGTTGTAAACAAAGCAACAATATATAAAGTAAACAATACAGTAGTAGTTACATTATGGTCTTTCACTATGATTTTAATTGCGTTAGTCTTTAATCGGATGCTAATAAAAACCTACTGAGGTTGAAGTTTTTCAGATGTGACGATTCTGTCATGTGAAAAACTAAAAAAAATAATCTTATTTGATGTAGCAGGCAGGTGAGACATGAATGTGGATATTTGCTGTGGTCAGACTGGAGACCTCTGTCGTTTGGTCTGTAACTGCAAATCACTTTTTAAAATCTCAATGTTTATGTTCAAATCATCAACAAATAATAAAAAATCTGCACTTTAAACTGAAAAAGGGACTGTTTCTGAAGTAGAGACCCAACGGAAATATTCATTTAACCATATGCCACTTGCAGTACGTCACTGTCCATCAAATAAACAGACCTGCATTATATAATCTTGTCAAATAACAAACTGAACGTGTGATACATTCATAATAACAGAAAAAGTGTTTCTCCTTGATGTCAAATTCAACATGAAGTTCTGAAAATAAGCTTTCTACAACAAAAAGAATATGGCATGATTAAGGCTTCTCTTGTATTTGGCCAAATTAATTTGTTTGAATTACTTTGGAATATAAAAGCATTTCATAGTCAGTAGCAACATATTTGACTGTCAAATAAGTACATAAAGGCACTGTAACATTTATAAATTGGATAATATAGTCATTGTTGACATCCTTTAAGGCAAATACTTGACTTTGGCAAAATGGCATTATTCAAAATGGCTTCCTTGCCCTGTCAGAAAACCACCTGAAGAGCAACTAAAGTGAAAATGTTTATGCTGTTTTAACTCCTCAGGTTTAAATTTGAATGTTTCTGCCCACATTGTGAGGTCTTGACATTTGTTTCATTTTCAACAGCTATAGCAGTTACAGACTCAGTTTTATCTCACTATTGTTTTTATATCTATTAATTAATTTTTCGTAAATAATTAATTAATCGATTTATAATGAACTCTTAATGAATAACAAATGTCTTTCAGGTGTTTGAGTCAAACCTCACGTGGCCGCCCGAGTCCTGTTTGCAACAGTGAACTACACAATAACACCAACAAGCTGTTAAATCACTTCTGTGGAAAGAGTCTTTTTGTTTTCTCAAAAAACTCACATGTGAGAATGATGTCCATTATATAGAGAAGTGGGTTAACAAGGCACACACAGTTCCCTTTTAGCCTCTAAGAAGGAGGACAACAACAACAGAGGACTGCCACCTTTTCCTTATTGAAGAATCAACTGGGCTCTTCCCTCTCAGTGTCCAAGGCTCACATTAACATCATGCAAATACACTTAGAAAATATACAATTCATTGGGTTAGGGGTATATATTTATATAGAATTATACATACATATAAATTCATATAACTTTAAGGAATGTTAATCTATTTTGTGGTATACGTTTACTTCTTACAAGGTACAAAATAACATTTTATACTATGTAACACATTATATAATCAACATATTAAAAAACAACTCATCAGTCCTTTAATCATCTCTTGGCAAAAAAATCCATAATAAAAATAAGTTCTATGTTTTTTCTCACTTATATCTTACAATATATTTTCTCTCTGTCAAAAAACACACACACATGTCCCGTTTTTGTTTGTGTTTTCTCCTGGCAGCAAATTGGCAGCGGTCAAAGTGAATGTGGAAAAAAAAGAATCACAATGATGATGCTCATCAACGTGGAAACATTTCAGAGCAACAGCCTTATTGACGTGTGGAATTCACAAAATTGGCAGCGGTCGGTGTCGCAAAACAAACTGACTGCGGTGCTGTTACAACGGGCACTTGGAGCATCCACATTCCAGAGCAGTTTCTAGTTCCTCGGAGTACGAGGTGCCATCATTGCAACGGAAAACCACCTTCCTTTTTCTGCTCTTGGTGACACCACAGCAAACACCAGGGGGCGCTGCGGCCTGACAAGATCTGGGGCAATCCATACGGGGAATCTTGCTCGTGGACGTGCATGTACGCATTGATTGGTGGCGCTTCAGCTGCTCCCTCACCATCTCTCCTTGACATGTAAGCTCTGGAAATTGGTGACAAAGAAATACGTATTACATATATTCTGATATATTCTCTTCTCATTTTCGTCTTTTTTTCCCTTTTCCTCCTCTCACCTGTGTCACAGGTTGGTCCTGTGTAGCCAGGCTGACAGTGGCAGACTGGCTCTCCCCCCTCTAACACACGACACTCCCCGTGTCCACAGCGCTGCCCTCTGCAGGCCAGAGGCTCCTGCCGTCGATCACAATACTGACCCTGGTAGCCATCACTACACTGGCAACTGTATGACTGACCCTTCGGCACACACAGACCGTGAACACATCTGGGGTAAGAAGAAGAAGACAGACAGAAAACGAGTTGCTTTAAGAAAACAAACACATGCTTTGGAATAAAACTTGTAACACATTCATTGAATTAGACACATCATAAACAACCGTGAGTGTCAGTCTGAATCTTCATCTGAATATCATTTTGCAATTATATATTATATACAAGTTGATTGTTAATTTTTAATGGATTGATGGAATTACTAATTCTTCTATTCAAGCACCACTGTTTTGAAACAGTGATAACTTCTATTATTGATAAACCAATAATCATCTCTATATTATCTGTTTAAGTACAAACAGTACATTCATCTGTCATCCTGAACCTTTACATAAATAGCCATATATTCTGTCCTTTTCTGCTGTCTCTGCCTACCTGCTGTTCTGACAGGAGTTTGGTGCTGTCGTCTGATCACACAGGGCCCCGCTGCGCCCTGGAGGACAGTCACATGTTACCCCTGTCTCACCTCCCTCTCTGCATGCACCGTGGGCACACACACTGCATGAATGACACCCTGGAAGAATGCCATCACTCTGGTGAGAGAAGGAAAAGGGAGAAAATATTGTCAGGACAAGCTAAACCAGTCTTGCTAACGGATAACAAGACAAAGGGTACATTGTGACACACATTTCAATGTTACCTGGAAGGTCCATAGTAAATTTAGTGGCTGTATTTGTTCTTTCCTAAAGCTGCTACAAACATGAATTTGTTTAAAACGTAATAAGATCAGTGATTTTTTTAGACTGATCTTGAATGTAAACTTCCAAACAGCTGCATTACTGTCATCACTGTGAGTGATTTTTCACCATCTCTTTCAACACTGATAGAAGGTACAACTTTATCGACATAGATTTGAAATGTGTTGTATAATTCTTAAGACTACAATAGTGTATTCTCTTCTCTCTATTCCCTTTTTCTAGCAAATAAACAGTGTCCATTATGTGTCTTTTTGCTAGGAGTCAACATTGCCACATGTCTTTACCTTGCCCCCTCCTCCTGTGGCTCTGTAACTCAGGTCTTGATGCTCCCCGTTGATTCGCACATTGTGAATACAGCCATTAAAAGCCTGTGGGGAACGATCGGGGCCAGGACGTAGACCTGAGGCCACCACCTGATGTGGTACTCCTGGAAAATGGAGAACAAAGAGTGGAAAAAAGGAGTGAGATATGATAAAGAAATTGGAGGAAAATTAAGGAATTGGAGAGAGAAAAAAAGAAGGATTTTTTGATGAACACATATGTCTCATGTCTTGTTTGTTTCTTTGGTTGGTGCTTACAGTTGAATACAGTGTTCCACCAAGATTAAGGCACCGTACTGTCATGTTTGCACAATAACATTATGTTTCTTTCCAATATTTGAGTTGACTGTTTTCAGGGGTGTGTCAGATGTTTTCCATCTCCTCACCACAACTCTTGCTGGGATTTATTAGTGTAAATGTGTATTTGCATGCTGTGGGTGACTACATTTGTATGTACCCATGCAGGGCAAACATATAATTACAACCACAAAGAAACAGTACAGGGCAGGAGGTGGCCACATCTGTATGTTCAATAGAAGTGTGAATTCATAGACATTTATATGTTTCAATGTGTGTGTGTGTGTGTGTGCGTACCTCCAATATACAGTTGTGTGTTGTGGTCGACAGAGGGCTGGCGTGCCAGCTTGCCCAGGCTCTTGGGAGCACCAGTATCCACCACCAGGCTCAGTGAACGGTTCTGAATCAACAGCTCGACTGTGTGGAAAAGACCATCATTCACAGACTCCACGCTGTTACAAACACACACACAAGGAAAAAAAAGGGAGATATTTTCAGTATGGTTTCTATTATGACAAATTACTGTTGAATTCTACACCAGACAGAAGAATTAAGGAGGAAAAAACACAGGATAAAACAACTGGAAACGCAAGACATAAAACAGACTCCAAACATTTTCAAGTCAAACATATTTTTCTTTGTTTTGTTTTGTTTGCAAATCGACAAAACTGTATGAAAAAGAAATTAGGCAGATCTGTTTTGAAACATTATTCTCAGACATAAAGCAGACTGATTACATCCTCAATGCACTGTTCTTTTGGAAGAGATTAAATATGCCCTTGATTTGTCCATGGTTTTCTGACATGAGGCCCAGAATGGGTCCCTGCGGCAAAGAGGCTTTGTTAGTGACGGTTTGCGCCTTGGGGTGAGACTAAATTTATACAATTTAATGGTCAGACAAACCCAGCTTAGACAATTGTATTAGAAAAAGTAGGCTTGTTACTAGAAATCTAATGTTTTTGGAGAAAACAAGTTTCCACTGAAAATGAGCCTGCAATGAACCAGGATCATGACCTCTTGCACCGTGTCTGACCTTGGGAAGAAATTGTGTGTGTTTGTGTATAAGAGTGTGTGTCTAAGAATCCCCACTAAGTGGTTTTTGCTGGAGGGGCGACAGACAGCTATAGAGACAGTGGTTTGGCACAGCTGAAAGAGGGGAGAGAGAGCGAGAGTGAGAGACAGAACGGGAAAGAGAGGTGGATGGCGGGGTGGTAAAGTTGACTGTGCCTCCGTTCACCCAAGTTCTTCCTTCCCCAAACTCGGGGAAAACAAGAAGGACATCAAAAACGCCAAAGAACAAGTGAAGCCACTTTTTCCGTTGGTGGTCTGCTCTGGACTCCCACAGCTAAACATCAAGACAATATGTCCCTTTGTCTGCTTGCTCTCATTGACTAACAAGCTAAGGAGCCTCAAGTCAGCTTGGATTGACAGCTGTTTATAGAGTATTCAGATTACAGCAATGTTACTTTAACAGCCAATTGAGCAGGGTTGTGAGTTCTGTATGTGAGCCAATGGGACTTTCATTGAAAATGCTGACCATACAAAAGGAGAAAAAACGGGAACAGAGTGGATATAATAACATTAGAAGAAGAGAAAAGAGTAGAATGGGATTACGATAAAAACAGTAAGGGACGATATATTTAGTATATTATTCAGTTATGATGTATTATTGTGCATATAGGTCTTTCTAAGTTTTTATACTGGCAGAACATAACTTAATAAATACAATACAAATATTTAAGACATTATCAATATTATTGAAATAACTTAATAAGATGAAAATGTTAACTAATCTAATCAAATAATCTTTGTTACTGAGATAAGACCAGACCCTTTATACCAGCATAACAATGGCAAAAAATATACTGCTCTTCTGTACATCAGTGTTGCTCAGCATTTAGCTTGTGGTTTCTACATTAAGTGCTCCAAATCCACTGTAGACCCAACACAGACACATACATGGTTTCCATTAGGAGCCATGTAATTTAATAACGGTTTCAAACAGGCCTGCTGCAACCAAGCAAAATGACAGTCTGCTAGCTTGAAAGATTAGTTTGCTACCTCACCATCCTCTTCTCCAGTCTTTACTTTGTATTACCTCTCTTGTTTCTCTTTTTCCCCATTTTGCATACATTTCTTATCCTTCTCTTCTTTCCTCTTTTCCTTCTCCTCATGTTCTTTTCCTCACCAATTTCTTTTTGGTTGTCTCTTTTCTTCACTTTATTCTCAGCTTTCCTTTCCTTTCATCCCTCACACCAGTCTTTTTCTGCCCCCTTTCCTCTTCTAAAGGCTTCTACACTTTCATCCAAAAAGCCCTTCATCCCCTTTTAAATTTGTTCAAGTGTCTGGAAAGTTAAATCAAACAAGCAGCTCACACAGCTGAAGACATTCTCAAATTGATTTATGCACACTTTTGAACTTTGCACACTGATTTTAAGACATCTCTCACACACTACGCTGAGCGCTGAACCTGCTGTGAGACTAAAGCTCCACTGGGTGGCAGTATATGACTAATAGTCAGCTCTGCAAGTGTGTGTGTGTGTTTGTTGTTTGCTCAAATCAGACTTCATCAGTGTTTTGACCAGTGGATGATTTTCAGAACCTGACTGAGGTGAGTGTGTTTGCAGGTTTGTAGCCTGTATGTGTGCAGACATAAATGTGTATTTAATATTTTTCAGGTTGGCCCTGTGTAATACTAAAATGCCGCCAATTATAGCATTCAATGAAAACAAACACAGTTGTTTGTAGTAGATTTCCATGGCCTCTCTCTCTTACTCTCTTTGTGTTCATCCAAACCCACAAGAGACGTCAATTTCCTGTCAGTGCAGAATCAAATGAATCCAGAATATACAGAAATAAATAAACCTTACTAAAAAAAGCACAACCTAAAACCAAAAACTGACTTATTCATATAACTGAATCAAATACAAAGCCAGGAGTAATTATAGGTCAGTGACTTTATCTCAAAGTGGAAAAAAATATTTGGATTAGAAACAATAGCACAGATCCACTTACACTGTTAAATCTAATTACATACTGCTATCATTTACTTAAGATGATTCTATAAACCACATTTGCAGTGTGTACGAGAAAGCATGAATGTGTTTGACAGTGAACCCTGTATGTTTGTGAATGTGTATTTTTTTGTTAACATACGGTGGCGCCTGGAACTTTGAACCCTTTAGAAATGTGTTTATTTCTGCATAAATATGACCTAAAACATATTCCGTTTTTTAAGGAAGCCCTCACGTTTATCTTGTAAGGAAATCCCTACATAGATAAAGGTTACCAAATTAAACATATAAGACAAAAAAAACTAATTTACTTAGGAGGATCCTTTGAGTTACAGTATGTGTGTGGTACAAGTATGTGACCTCCTAGGACGATCATTTTATTTGAAGGAAAGATTAGAATCAGGTGTTTCTGTTGATAATCAGGCATAAGTCTGGGAGGCCCTGTCTATTTAAAGAAGAGCAATCTGGGTCTTCACTGCCAGTCATGACTTGAACAAAGGAGATTTCTGAAGACCTTAAGAGTTTTTGATGCTCGGCAGGCTGGAAAGAGTTACAAAAGAATGTCTAAAGAGTTTGGACTCCACCAGTCAACTGTCAGGCAGATTGCATACAAATGGGGAATATTCAACACTATTGTTACCCTCTCCAACAGTGGTCGACCAACAAAGATCACAGCAGTAGTAATAGTATGACGAAGCTACTTGAGTAGTGAAACATTTTAACAACAAGAAAGAAGTCCAGTTTCCATGACACAACTATGAGATAGTAATAGTGTAGGTCACAAGGGCGAATGCGGTGGCGGTTAGAAAGAAAAGCTTCTCTTGCACTGGCTGATACCATTTTTTGACTCCGCCATCAGGAGAACTTTGAACAACAATGATGTGCATGGCAGAGCTGAAAGGAGGAAACGACTGCTCTCCAAAAAGAACATTTCTGCCTGTCTACAGTGTGCTTAAGGCCATGTGGATGTGCCAGAAGGCTATTGGAAGAATGGTTTGAGGACGGATGAGACCAAAGTAAAACTTTTTGGCTTGAATGAAAAGAGTTACATTTAATAATGACCAAACATTTAAGTTCAGCATAAGAACCTTATCCCATCTGTGAAGCATGGCAACGGCAGTATCATGATTTGGGCCTGCTTTGCTGCCTCTGGGCCAGGATGGCTTGCAATCAGCTATGCCAGCAAATTCTAAATGGTTCACAAACCTTTAAGCACAACCCCATGTTTATACAAGTGTAGGTTTGTCTTTACACATGCGTAGCCATTAGTGTCAGTATGCTTGAGTCAGGTTTGTATGCCTGTACGTGTTAGTGAATCTACGTATGTGTACGTCCCACTTGTGTGTCTGAAAGTCTTAACGGTTTATGTTGTGTGGATCAATTTTAGTTCAGTATGACTGAACATTTTGTTTACTCCAAGTACTGTTTAACAGTAAAGACTTTATTTTTGGGTTACATTAGAATTAGGTTAAGCTTGGCGTTAAGGTAATGGTTAGGTAGTTCGTTGTGATGGTTAAGGTTAGGGTACGGTTCTAGGGGATGCAATATGTCAATTAGTGTCCTCACAACTATAGAAAGACCAACATTTGTGTGTTTGTGATTAGCAGTCCAGTCTGATTAAAATGATGTTCAGCAGACAGGCATCTCAGTCCCATATTGCCGTGGTAACCTCAATTAGTCATTGCTGAGATGGCAGCTGCTGAACAGAGAGCTCCTTCACTGTTTTCTTTCTCTCTTTTCTCTGCTTTCATTAAACCAGGCCAGCCAGTCGGGAGAAATTTCTACTTTTCAGGAGTGGATTCATAGCGTTTTGATGTAGGGTCTCAGGAATGAGTCCTTGTTGTTTCAGACCTATGAGGTTTCAGTATTAGAATGTCTGAATGGCCCCGGAGCGTTTTAAACCTATAATATTTAAAGATTGTCTGTGTGTTTTAACCACAGCTGTGTAGTTTAGGAGCTAGATTCAGATCAGACATTCAGTCAGTCACTATTTTTCTCAATCTGTTCACATAATCATTTTTAAAACCTGTTTCCAAATAGAAATTTGATGTAAATGTTTGTGACAATCCAAGTGTAAATACATATCCATTTTCTAGCTGCAGTGTTTTACGTTACTTCCATAATATTTCGTTTATTTTAGATGGTGTCACACATATGATAAAATACAGCTGAGTTTATATGATTGCAATAACGAGATCCAACATACTAGCCCTGCAAAAACACTGTCACTTACATTTAATGTTTGTTAGCACACACACATTTTAGCCAACAAGGATCTGATCTGGGTTAGTCAGGAGCTCCTATTCAGGACAGATTCCTCATCAGCTTCTTACAAGCAAAACACCGCAGCTTCATTCAATCAAACCACAGCGGCGGAGATTGAGTGATATATTTTTATTATTTACTTTACTTATATCTTTTCAAGGTTCGATGCCTTTCTGTGTGGAGTTTGCATGTTCTCCCCGTGTCTGCGTGGGTTTCCTCCGGGTACTCCGGTTTCC
>JAUYWH010000002.1:16919636-16966674 GCA_034779795.1 Ctenopoma multispine
ATCTGTCCGGGCTGTACCCCGCCTCTCGCCCGAAGACAGCTGGGATAGGCTCCAGCACCCCCCGCGACCTGAATTCGAATTAAGCGGTAGATAATGGATGGATGGATATCTTTTCAATTTGGTGCAACTGGCTCAAAAGAAATAAAATCTATTCTCTCCGTTCTTTTCAAGAATCCCGTGCATCCATTTCCATCTTTCTTTGCTCCCACTACCCATCATTATCCCTCCTCACCCTACTTCTGTGTTTCCTCTGTCTACTTATCCATCCATTCACCCTATTTTTTTAACAATCCTTTTCTGTCTTCACGTTGCCATCCATCCCTGCATCCTTCTGTCTAACAGTACATGCACTCCCTTTGACCCGATGGGAGATTACTGTGGCATTTAGTAAAGGGCAGCACATTAATACACAACAAACACACTCTCTCTGTCTCTCTCTGCCTGCCACACACACACACACACACACACACACACATCCATACATGTTCATTTAACGCTGGGCATACTTTCATCTGTTGCTAATGAGGGCACAGTGAAGGACTTGTACACCTTCTCCCATCTCTCTTGCTGTCACTCTCTCTCTGCTCTTCTTACATCTACAAATGTAAAGTTCTCTGTTCCTACACATCTCTTGTATATTTTTCATTTTCAGTACTATTCCCTCTGCTTTCTACCCTTGCATATTTATGTCCACCCTGCTGAGATACATCCTCCAGTTTGCATTCCTCTATCTTCTTTTGCTTTCATTTTTGCCCTTTATTTTCTAATCCAATTTTTCTGATTTATTGTGGGTTGTACCTTCTGTCCAGTTGTCATCTGGGAAGGTGTGTCTGTGTCTATTAGTGTGTGGCTATACATATTCTTTCTATAAAAAGCATTTTTTATGCATAGCTCCTTGTTTTTTACATTTGTTTGTCACAAAGATGCATAAGTATGTGCACACAAGTGACGCAAAACAATGTGGGATTTAAAGACTTTCAATTTACATATATGAAGTCCATACAACATGTTTTTTGCCTCAAGAATATATACAATGAATTTTGTTGTTTAAATTAAAAACACTCCACAGTGCACCTTTGACATAATCCTTTGACATAATCTCATTTATGTAGGTATTTGAAAACTAAACTAAAATCTGCATGTCAATGTCTGGAAAATTAGGTGACTCATTGATTCACCCCTAATACAAGATTAGTTTTACACCAGCACTGGCCTTATCAAGATTGGAACATTTCAGCTTCTGCTAAAAGATAACCAACTAAAGGTTCGCTCAGGTCCCTGGCCTTCAGTGATACAACTGCGGTAACTTTACAGACAGTGCCACATTGAGTTTCTGCCAGAATATTTCTGCTCAGAGTGTGGGGGTGGTTAAATACTTACGCCATTCTTAACAGTATCAGTTAAATGGTAGCAGGACACCCTGCTCTGCCTGCGTAACCATGCGGTTATAGTCCTTTCAGAATGTATTTCCAAATCACAGATAAGGTCATTTGCAATACTCAGACTCATGCAATCAAAAGATGGCACATAGAAACGTATACATAGAAGCATGTGGTAAAATGAGCCCTCAGTTTGGAGCTGGGCTTTGTCTCCTTCCAGACTGCTAATGCTAACCATTACACACAGTGGAGACAGTACGTACGTAATGCTTAGCATTGTGCTCAGACATAATTTCATTCTGTGGATTTCTGCCTTTCTCTTGCTTTTAGTCTTCATTCTTATGTCCTTTCTGTTTCTTATATTCCCTGTTTCTCTAGTTATGTCACTTTAACACTTTCTATAACTCTCATTCAGACTTTCTTTACTGATCTACATGGTTTGCCCCGTCTGTCTGCATCTATCTCCCTTTTATGCTTCTTTTCTCCATTTCTCCCAATCTTTCTTGCACTTTCTCTCTGACTATTTCAAAGGCGTGGCCCATGTCAAGTTAACAAGACTAAAAAAAAGGATAATTCCCTGACTCACTCTGTGGTTTACTTTACCCCTCTGCTCTACCTCCTTTTCACCCCATCCTTCTGTCATCCCTTACTCCTCTCTCATCCATCCTGCCGTTCAGCTGTGTCTCATGGTCCTTGCATTTTGACTGCTTCTTTCCATCTGTTTTATCCCTCCCTCTTTCTCCACTGGCAGGCAACCTGTTCTACTCAGTTACCCATTTATTGTGTTTCTGGTATTTAATGCATACTTTCCGTCTAGCATCAGTCCATCCCTCTGACTTTCTGGCAGTCTATGTGTATGTATGCTTATTATGCAATCTATGTGTCTATACTTCCACATGTACCTCTGCTCAAGCTCTTCTCTCTCCCCCTCAACCTTTTCAACCCAACCTCCACTCCTTCCCATCTGTGCCAGTGCCTAATTAGATTCACCCGATTCTTTCCATTTTTTCATGTTATCCTTCCTTTCTGTCATGGCTTGCCTTTCACAGACCACTACATGTGTCACGTATTGCGAATATTAATACATATTCTGGTTAAGGTCAAATTTGGGATAAGTGGTTTCTATAATTTCCCCACCAAGATTACAAAACCAAAATGAGAAAAAAAACAGAATAAAAGTCTACAGCAAACTTGACATGTTGGTAAGTTGTTTTTGGTGAATAAGAACAGATGAACACTTCTGGCTTGCTGAAGTCTCCTTGAACACTCCAGGGCTGCAGCTCTACAGCTGACCCTGAACTGTGGCATCCCTGGAGGGCGATATGGAAAGGAATCATCTACGTACTTCAATATGGTATCACATTGTTATTATAATTAAGTTGTTTGTATGCATCACTTATCAAAGGTCACTGAAGACAGCATACAGAGTTCGGAAGCACCAACACAAAACTACACTACACTAAATAACCTCTACATATGGTGGTATAGATGCAGTCAATGTAACTTTTAAAATAAGAACATGCATGTAGCAGGTGTGGAACACAGTCAATTTCTGTAAATAAAGAATGTGCAACAGTGAACTAGCATAGTTCTCATAAATCTCAAGAAACCCTGAAAAACTTCTGAATACCAGCAGTGAATTCTGCATGTCACAGAAACCAGGAAAAGCTGCACCACGGTCCTATAGTGCTAAAGCCACATGGTACACACAGCAGGGTGGATGCAGACTGTCCACCTGGAGCCCAGAATTTATGACTGAGTGGACTGCATGTGTGGACCATACGCACTGACAAATGTGTGAACACATTCATGTCTGCGGACACCAACTGTAGTATAAACAGAACCACATGGGTGTCAGCTGTTCGTGTCCGTTTTGAGTATATCTGGCCATTAACAATTTAACATTTAACTCTAACCACCATGCAGAAACCTCATCAGTGTGCTAATCTGACTGACATGTGTCACTTGTGATCCCTGCCCCACGTGTACAGTGCAAACATATATATGTAGGGAAAAAAGTTAATCCAGAATGAGGCAAGTTGAAACCTCTTAATAACGGGGTCTAGTAGTACAACACTGTTGAGTACTGTCACTGTACTCTCGTTACAAGTAAAAAGAGGCAAAACAAAACAACACATTTTATCAAAACAATTTTTGTTTGGGAATATTTTTTATGTCTGCTTAGCTGAGTCACACCTCCCAGTACCCCGTTTAACAGTAAAACGTGGCTTTAATTTTCTTCTCCCACTGCTACAGAACTTACAGGATTTGTAATATGATGTAACATCCCAATCCTGAAGTCAAATTTGTTACAAGAAGACTGCATATTATGCTCAGAAGCAGTAAGGATACCATTACCTCCTATTTTCTCCTGTGCCCTTGTCTCGATGCACGGAGACAATAAAACAAAGCGCAGCCAAAACCACAACGCCAGACGTCACAGAAAATCACTGATTGGAATATGTGGAAAGAAGGATGGAGAGTGAATGAGAAAGTACTGAACTCGTTCCCTCATTTCTCCCCTTTCATCTCTCCTTCTCTTTCTTCTCTCACTTCTTTCTAATTTTTCCACTAACTTTCCTTTCTTTCTTAATTTGTACAATTACGGGAACATCTGTCTCTCTCTCTCTTGCTGTCTCTTATTTCTTCATTTGCAGTTGGCATTATTACATTGGCTGCTGTGATCATTTGAAGCTGGTAAAAACATTTTCAGTGTTTGTATAATATTGTATTAAATTAATTTTAATACCATGGTATAATTACCCTAAAAATAAGACCTTGGTCTAGATTGATTGGTAGCATAGTGCTAGTGTTTTTCAATATTACATCCTAATTTTTCCTCCACCCAGTTTTTCCTGTTGCAATTAATATTTTTGCTTTTACAGGTTGAATGTTTTTCTGTGGGTGTTTTTCCATGCTGGACTACATGTTTGTATTTTTGGCATCAGTATTAAACACCTTCCATTACCCCTTACTGCAAGAAACTCTGGAAACTTTAGCTCTATTTGGACTGGCAGCGACCTCACCCTTGTGCAATAAACCTACCTCTATTTTGTATAGTACCTCTTTTTACAATAATACATATAGTATAGTATAGTATATGACGCTTTATTTGATTGTATCTAGCTTCCTTCTACACTTTATCAAACAAACAACCTGCCAGTAGTTATTTTTTCATTATTCGTACAGATGTCTTGGCAATAAGCAGTTTATGCTGACGAGGCGTTTGCTCACCATGTTTTGCATTATGTGCACTGTTATCTCTGCTTGCGTTACAATGCGAACCAAACAGTGGTGTATTGAATCTTGTATCATATATCCCTCTCACATCTCTCACCCATCCCTCTTCTTCCAGACAGTGTAGATAGAGAAGCAGACAGAATCAATAGGAGTCGCACCAGACAAAGGTGGACATAGGCTCTATCTCTCTTTCAGTGTCCACTTCAATGTAAAGGCAGCCAATCCTTTCTTTTTCTCCATCTGCCACTTTCTTTTCTCGTTATCGTTTTTCCTTCTGTGCTTTCACATACACCTTTCTTTCTCTTTTTCACCTTGTTTGATGCCCCTTTGTGTCACATTTGAGTGCTCCTCTAAAATAGAGAAAGTTATTGGACATTACATTAGCGTCTTTCCATACAGCAGGCTACATTTTGACCTTTGACTTACATTATGACCTGTATTATTCAGAACCGTATTCATTTTCAGAAAAAAGGCTTATTAAGAGTCAAGTTTAAATAATTTGACAATTTACTTACTGCCTCAAACTAGTCTAGTTTCTGTAAATGCTTCTTTTTTCTTGCTAATGTACTTAATGGATTTAAGTTACTTTACTCAAAACAGTAACAATTTTTTACCCTGCAATTAACTCTAACTCAAATAACTCTCAGTATACTAAAATATTGAATTACCACTGCGGTTTTCATAGCTTACAGTGGACACAGCCATTACTATGAAACTGAAACTGTTCATATAGTTTATTAAATAATATCCAACAGATCCAAGAGATAGTAGTGACCCAGTGTTTGAAGCTTTACCAAGAGATACTTCGCTTTGGTTTCTCTCAAGTCTAATCAGAACTGTGAAGGAATCTTCTATGTTTCTGTTTGTTTATAGAAGGAAGTGCTCAGCTATGGATCTGTGCATGTGTGGGAGAAACAAAAGGCCCAATAATTTATGAACACATGGTTAATTCAGCACCTTCTGAACAGACCTTAAAGTCCTGTTTATAAAAGATGTCAAATTCTTGAAACCTTCAGCTCTTGGTATGCTTGTACCGTATGTATGTACATATGCTTTTTGTAATCTTAAATACCCTTGAACTGCCTGGAACCTCTGTTACATCTTAGCTTCATTCAATGGATACAAATAAGTGATTTTAAATATATGTTTATGTGAATGTATGAATTGTGAGACTGTGCATACATAAAGTAGCTGACTTAAAGTAGATGTGTGGGATCTTAAACTATGTTTAAACTTGACATTCAGAATAATATACTCACTGTATGAATTCAGAAAATCATAATTTAGTGTAGACGTTAATGAGGTGAGAGTATTTGTCTGTGTGTGTGTGTGTGACATACCTATACACAGTTGTTGGTGGGTAGTTGGCGATATCGTAAATGAGTCGTATATGCCCCTGGTACAACTCCAGTGCCAGGGGGTCATGGTCCTCCTTATACAATAAAATACCGTTGTCTTTATCGGTAGCCACCTGGAGAAACAAACATATTTTACTCAACTAAATATATTCCTTTCACTGAAGATACAGCTCAAGTTCAATCTGCTAGAAAAAAAAATATATAAAAAAAAGTGCAATTGTAAATTCCGCCACACACGTTCCTAAATGAGGTCACTTCTGCCTCCCTCCCACACACACACACACTCGGCATATCACGCTTGCTTGCATGCTCTGCTAAGCGCTAACTAACTAGCCAGTTGGAAATGGGGCCAAGGGGCCAAGCACTTAACACTTTGGTTTCAATGAAGCATAGCCAAGTCAACACCTGCTAACAAGGTACTGGAGAAAAGGCGAGAGAGGAGAAAAGGTGAGAGAGAGAGATGTAGAGAACAAAAGAGAGAGGAAGTAGGAGCGAGAGAAGGGGGATGGAAGGAGATGGGTGAAGAGTGAACTGGGGATACAAATTGGAAGAAAAGAGAGGAAAAAGACAAGAGGAAATACACAGTGATTTATGAAGTGCTACGGTCCTTTCATTCTTTTTTTTCATTTTCTCTTTCTTGCCTCAGAGTCAGGGCCTCTTGGTAGAGTTTTAAGAGCCTTGGCACTGACATTGAAAGCTTCTGGCAGGAACACAGAAGCATGCACGCACACACGCACACATACACATGCTCCACGGATCCAAACAGGTGGTAAATATCAATTAGACTGCCCTCATTTTCTTGTTTCTCATTTCCAAAGAGGAGGAAAATATGTCTGTATTAGGATATGACTCTCAGGTGTCCAAAATGTATAGTCTGTGAGAATGAGCATAAGTGTGTGTGTGTGTGTGTGTGCAAAGGCATAAGTGCTCAGTGTGCCATGGAAACAGAGGGAGCAGCAGATGTTTGCTTTGCTTTATTGGCGCCAAGTCGTGCAACTCTATAGGTTAGACTCACAACTGGCTACTCACAGGCCTCTTTTAGGCAGCCTAAAAGTGTGGTTTCCATGTAGCGCAGCAAAAATATGACTTTCAAAGGTTGACATAGTATATAAGATACTTTGTATTCTTAAGAAAATAACTTATTCAGATGATTTATGTTCTATATAAACAAACTAAATGCTAATATTATATACTATAAATACAGTGCCTGCAGGACTATTGGATTTCTACAATTTTAAACTAAAACTTTGTGAGCAGGTGTCAAAGGTCAACTGTACCTGTAATGAAATGTGGGCAGTCGGACGGAGTTTCGCGCCTGGTAACTCCACATACCCATCACGGCCCAGGAAGTGAACGGTGGCCATCTTGTCACATTTGCTGCCGTAAAAACCAGGCATGCAGCGGCACACAGGCTCCCCAGCAACAACCAGGCACTGGGCACCGTTCTGGCAGTCTGATTGGTCGCACGGGCTGGTCTGAAGCAAGATCATTGGTGGAGGATTCTCGCAGAACAGGCCGCTGAGGGAGGAGTAGATTAAACAGAAGATAACTTATTCATGGGCCTTTAATTGGATGATTTGTTGTGTCCTTAATCTTCTGAAAAATTTAGATAATACCCCTTAATGTTGATGACATCTCTATCTACATTTCCCTGGACCTTTTTGAATGTCCTCTTTTCTCTTCATGTTTCTGTTCGTTTCATGTATACCTTCGTCTTCCTCCCCCTGTCTCCTTTTCTCTCTGTCCCTTGTGATGAATTTGTTTCTATCTTGCCAACAGTCTCAACTATAATTAACCACATGGAGCTGCATCTGCTGCACACAGATACACACAGACACACACACACACACACAGTAGGTCCAGACAGTCAAGTGTCTGATTATGAAGTACCATCTGTATCTCCTCCCAGTCTGGCCCTTACGTGTGTGTGTGTTGTAATTGTGTTTGTGTCTATTCAAGTGATTTGTTGTTTCCATGATTCTCACCTGAAACCCTCCCTACAGATGCAGGTGTAGCCGTTGACAGCGTCGACACACTCCGCTCCATGTTGACACTTATTCTCCAGACAGTCATTATAGTCCTGCTCGCAGTGTTGGCCCACATAGCCGGGTAAACACTCACACCTATAGTGACACGGAGATAAAATTGTGATGACTGTGTGCGTCATGGTTTACCTCATGAACACAGATGTTGAAGAGGTCATGTGCAGGATATGTTCACTAACATCTGTTTCCTGCTGAAGTGCTATTAGACCAAGTTCTGTTTGGCTAAGATTGGTTTTGAATGTTTACATGAAAAATATAATAGATAAGTAGGACGTTCCACAGTTAAAGAACATCTGAAGTGTAAAAAACTTGAGGGAAAAATTAATTCTATATAAAAATAATTGTGTGGGATGGTGTACATGAAAGAAAGTGCTTTTATTCAGGAATTAAACCTTTTTAACTCGATGACAATATATTGTAGAGTTTCCATGATGGCTTACAAAGTTTGTGGAATTCACCTAAAAAAAAGCAAGCTTTTAACTTTTTGACCTCGCCGCTCCTTTCATTTTGTTATCCCTTTAAACTTTGAATGACCTCTGACCCTTTTAAGTGCTGAACTTCCTTGAAACTGTCACTCACCTGTAACTGCGACCAACATGGACGCACTTTGAGTCGTGCTGACAGGGGTCAAAACCCTGGAGACACGGGTCAACTACCTCCTCACACAGGTCACCTGGTGACAGAGTTAGTGAAAATATTTCTTTAGCAATTGAAAACTTGCAAGATCAACAGTCATCAAGAGTGAATATATATGTGTACTTGCTCTGGTGTTAAAAACAACTAGATGTTAATTTATCAGCAGTTCAGCAAGCAATGCAAATTTTTTTGCTCATGCTGACTTACCTTTAAATGAGACAAAAAAAAAGATAAGGGAAGTGGAAAAAGATCATTTATACATGGCGACTATACCATCCAAGGCCTTAGATAATGTATCACTTAAGTCCTATTTCATTGAAACACACAAACACACACACAGGGAATGGCATTATCAGCTTTTTCTCAGAGCCGAAGGAGATGGTGGTTTATAGGCTGTGTAACAGCAGCTGCAGCCTAAAGATGTACACCCACACGCTCACATGCTCAAAGGGTGTGAAGGGTTAACAGTGTGTGTAAAAGCTGTAGCTGAAGCCGGTCATATGAAGGAAGAAGGGATTGAGAAAGGTCAAACACATTTCCATCGTTCTCTGCCTGCTTTAATCTAATCCTGCTGCCTCACTCCCACCCTGTCTGTCTCCACCAACCTTTTCTCAAGGCCCTTTTAGAAGCATGTTGTTCTGGGCTATAGTGCAGTATATCTGCAACTTCAGGAAGTGATATCTGAAATTCTGTGAGCTGCAGAAAGTGATGTGACATGAAAGGTGATTTAAGTTGTCCAGTCTTCTCAACAGGCTCAGCTATTTCACACTTTTGACACTTTGTTTAAAGATGCCAAAATTAATTTATCAGTGTGAAATTACCTGTGATACCTCATTATAATTACAATATACAAATGAGACCACTGTTGAGATGATTACTGAAGAAGAAAAAACATTTTAGGACTGATTTACCCATTGGCCTTTAAATATTTCCCCATTGTCTATAAGAGAATTTGATTGTGGCTCAGTTTGCGATGGTGCATCTTAAACCATATAACAAAATTTGACCACCTCAAAGTAGCCCCATCATCAATGTGCAATATACAGTATGTGCCATAGGGATCGGTAAAGTACTTAGCTTAATATTTAATTGATGTTCATTCGCCCCCTGTTCATTTGCCACCTTGAAACGAACATAGCAAAATTGCAAAAGCTAAACAACAACCTGACATTTAATTTGTGAAGTGCATTCAGGTGCACGGCACTTTTTATAAACCACAGATTTCTCCTGTTAGAATGAAACTCCCCTGTTGCATAAACCTTATATCAGCTGTTTAAAAGGTCTTGAGCTCTTAAGTCTTGAGGGTTTTTTTTCCCCCTCTGCTGCAAATACAACGTGACAGTCCTGGTTGCTGAGTTTGGAGAAAGCAGAGAGACTAGCGAAGGACTGTCCTCTTAAAGTGACACCTGATGATTATGCTGTGGTTCACTGAGCAGAGTGGAGCTTCAGAGCCAGAGGAGCCAGCTGTGTGTGTGTGTGTGTGTGTGTGTGTGTGTGTGTGTGTGTGTGTGTGTGTGTGCGTGTGTGTAACTGCTGTATGTGGTAAGGTGGCTGGCAGTGTGTGAGGCTTTACTATGCCAACAATGATAATGACATGGTGTGTGTGTGTGTGTGTGTGTGTATGTGTGTGTGTGTGTGTGTGTGTGTGTGTGTGTGTGGGTGAGTGTTTGTGTATATATTGACCGAAACCCAGTGTCAAAGGGGACCAGCTGTGTGAGTTGGTGTGTGTTGTGTTGAAGCACATTGTCATAGATAGAAAAACTTTTTCCTAGTCAGCACTTTAGCTTGAACTTGCTGGACTCCAGTGAAGTCTGTCTCTCTCTCTCTCACTCTCTCTCTCACTGCTTCTGCCTTTTATCAGCCCTTTCTTTACCTTTTGCCTTGCTTTGTTTATTTTTCCCTTTCCTTCTTGTACACAGTCCCTCTTTGCCATTTTGCTGTCATTTTCCCCTCACTCGCTCCAACTCTCTGTCTCCTGTGTGATTGCTCTTTCAGCCTCCTGCAGGAGCAGTTTCAGGTCACTGCAGAGAGGCTGTCCATTACTAACTTGCCACCCAGTAAAGTGGAAAATATGATTTTGTATGTGTGAGTGTGGTAGTGGAGGGGACTTGGTGACCCTCCCGGTCTCTCAGGAGCAAAGACAGGATTTCAGGAATATCTGAGTGCAGAAATAGATGGTTCATGTAAGTTTGTGTGTGTGTGTGTGTGTGTGTGTGTGTGTGTGTGTGTGTGTGTGTACCTGTGTAGTTAGGTGGACAGACGCAGGTGTAGTTGTTGACTCCATCTATGCAGGTAGAGTTGTTCTCACAGTCGTTGTCTTCACAGTCATCTGGGTTTATCTCGCAACTGTGGCCCTCGAAACCAGGTGGACACACACAGCTACACTCAAAAACAAACACACAAACAAAAAATGGGCATTTTCAGATGATGACTGGATCAGATCTGAGCGCACGCTCCTGTTGCACAACTGGAAGTAAATCAACTATCAAAAATCCTTATATTCTCCAGTGAAAGCGTTAATGAATAACACTTTAATCTGTTGCAGGTCTTCATCCACCCTGTGCTGGTTCTTCAGTGCCACCGGAGAAACAGCTCATCTATATTTAATCATCCAACAGACACCATTTCATGGCTCATTTTTATACCTGCTGTTATATTATTATTATGTTATGCTATTACTGCCCCACACTAACCCTCCTTGACTATGTTCTCCTGCACTAGAATTTAGAAAGAAGAGGTTGTCCATTGTCCCTTTTATTTATCCCACCTGTGTCTTTGGTGTTAGATGATGTTTCATTAATGAACATCAGAAACTAAACTTCAAGCCAGTGCTGTCCAACACTGCTGCTGGACAATGCCCACCTGGGACACTCTAAAGGAATTATAAAAGCATCCTCCTCTTCTTCCCCTCGATTCATCTTCCTTCTTCTTCTCATTCTTGTTTCTGCTCTATCTTCAGACTCGTACCACCCCCCTCCTTTCTCACCAGCCCTTGATCTCTCGCCTCATCCCACCTTTCATATCTCAGCCCAGTTTACTGTGTATAAAAGATCACAAACACATGCGCTATCCTTTATGTAAAGCTCACTCTCCCCCACACACATAGTGAACAAAAGAGCGTGGACCACAGATGCACTCAGAAGCTTGCCCTCTCTCACAACTCCCTATTCCTCTTTCAGTCTCCTACACTTTATTGAGTCAAGCTACTTGTATTGGATGGAAAAAAGATTTGGATGCAAGGTCATCCGAACACATTAAGCATGGGAAAACTCGTTTCAGCAGTGAGAGTGACAAATATCAACCCACACACACACACACACACACACACACACAGAGATGGACGTAAACATGTTTCCTCTGTCCTTCTCACTTCATGGCACCTTTAAACGGATTCTGCTGCTTTGTTCCTTCTGTTTTTCTCTCAGTCTCTCTTTTCTAATCTAACTTTGGTCCTTCCCACACTTATCTCACTCAGTCCCTTTTCTCCACATTGTATATGATAGTCACTAGCCACCTCCACCCTGTCTGTCTGCTGGTTTCAAACATAAACCTGCATTTTTTACCTTTAGGGGGCAAAAGACTGAAAAACAAACTCAGAGTGAGCCTATTAAGTTGTTATGCCTAACATATTAGCAGAAATGTCAGCTACTTATTCATCCAACACACACAAAACTACACGAGCATCCCATTTGAGTCATTTTTGTGCCAGTTAATCAGGGGAACTCCAATGTTTGCGCTCTTTTTAGTTCTGTTTAATTTATCTCCACCAAATGAAGAAAAGAAAATATCTGGGTCTTTGCTCACAAGATGTTTGACTCTCTTAGCCAGACAGTGTTTTACTTCAGCTTTTTTAGGAGTGGCTGTTAAAAGGTTTTGAAAACAGTTTAAGGTTGATAAATACGTGAGTAAGAGGACCAGAATAATGAGTTAAAAACACAAGGAAAAAGACATTACGTGAGAAACGAGATAAAGAAATACAAATGAGAAGAGCACTTCCAGCACTGAGAGGGTCAGAGAGCACTGTTTCACCAATCAAATACTAGTCTTGACATTTAAACTATATAGTTTGACAAATGGCTGCCTGCTGAGAACCCAGGCTAATTGGACTTTAGATTGAATATCCCCAACTGATTATTTAACATGTTAAAATGCCACAGGGGTCTGGTCTCTGACTCTTGCTGCCCTTCCCTGTCTCTTACCGTGTGTCTCTCAGAGGGCACAAGTATCTACCTGTGTTGGTATTAACATTAAGAGAAGATCTGTAAAGGGTAAAGAGATCCCTAATAGCATTACCACGCAGGACGTTAAAGGCCAGATGCATATCAGAGCTTTTTAAAGGGCAAAGGCCTTATTAAGGGGCTTGAGGAAGAGAGGAATCTGGTTAAGATATTTATGACAATTGTTTCAATCAAAATGGCTGTTAGTCACGAGCCTGGGAAAACGGGGACTTTTTGGAGAGACACTGATGATCCTGGCAGGCACAATAAAAGACGCCCATGCACATACAAATATTGCACATGTGCCAACATGGCCCAAATTTAAGCACATGATTTTAATCTAACTTTTAAGCACTTGTATATTTTAATACAACGTACCAAGGCTGCCTCCTTGGCTTCTCATAAAAATTTAAGACTGTAAAATATTGTGTATTGCGTAATATGGTTTGTTTCAATTTAATGGATGAAGAGCTGTTTAAATAAAAAAAAAAATCATACGAGATACAGTCTGGTTTCAATTTATCACATTTCTAAACAATTTGTGACCATTTTGATTAATTTGGGTGTCTGGCCTACTACCAGAGTTACATTTTGTCTCTTGGCACTTATTTCCAAATGAACTTTGATGCTTTAGCTTTAGTTTCTAGGTCCAAAAGGGATTTGTCATGAGATGATAACAGACATGGGAATATAGTGTTTAACATTTGAGGTCATAAGCAGTGAACGTTTGAATGGTTCTACAGGTGTGAGAGAGTGCGTGTGACAAGCAAGTCTGACATCCACAATCAACTAGGTAAGATGGGAAGGAAAGTGAATGACTGATGCTCTGCTCCTTCCTCCCTCAACAACTGCCACTGGGAAGATCTTGACCCCCATCGCGTCCTGTGGAGCTGATCTGCAGCCAGGAGTCAAACACTGTGATTGTGTTGGGCAGCTCCCAGGTGTGAATTTGTGAAACTGTATGAATGTGAATCAGGGAGTTCCTGGAAAAGTGCTAGCATGTGCTGTATACATTCACTGGCTGAATGTATTGATGAATGGAGAAGTCAAAAACATCATCTTGAGGACAAAAATGTAAAAACTGTTACTTGATTGTTGGAAGCGTTTGTAATTTAAACAACTTAAAGATAAATTAACTTTTTCATGTATACCATATTTTGGAACTAACTACAAATCTCATTTCCAGAAAAGTTGGGACGTTTTAGATGATTTGAAAATTAGCAGGTTAATTGGTAACAGGTATGAAGGGCGATCAGCTATTCCTAACTGTCTAAGAGCACCAGAGTTGGTGGTTTGCATCCCGGCTCCTCCCTATGACAGTCCCAAGACCGGATCAATAACTAGGGTTGTGTCAGGAACAGCATCTGTCGTAAAATCTTTGCTAAATCAAATATGGGGAGTGATCCGCTTTGGTGACCCCGAAAGGGAGCAGCCAAAATAAACTTCCTTTTTATTATTTTACAGTGCAGTACATGATTAAGTTCTACAGGTATCTATACTTCTATGTTCAAATCAGCATTTCCTCCATTTTATCTCAGCTCTTTTAATAAATTACACATTGATGGAAACTACAGTGGATAAAAAAAACCTTAAACCGTAAACCTTACTGTGTATACTTCTCAATGTGTGATGATAATTTAAAAAAACACACGTCTATTACAGAAACAGCAGTGAAGAAACACTGACATGAGCAGAAGTTTAAAACATCTTTGAGTACTTGAGGAGGTCAAAGAGGGGACAAGGACTTAATGACCAACCCAAATAAGGGTTTTCTCCTACAAGATATTACACACACACACGCAGGCAGGAAAACACATCATAAGGTCAAAGTAAGTTGTAATTGTGGGTAATGCATTGTCCGGTGAAGCAAGACCGTCCACTCTAATCACTCTGTCTATATTTCTGGGGGCCGAGTAAAGTTAATTTTCTTTTTAGATGAGAATACAGGGTGAGTTTTTAAAATGTCTCCACTAATAGAGAGAGCGGCAGGGTGGAAAGGGCAATAAGATTTGACCCACAGCCTAGCTGGATTCCCAAAGGACGACACTGAAATGGCTCTTTGTTGTTTTTTTCCTCTTAAATGTCTACAAACAATACATATATTGAATAATGCTTGTAATCCTGTTTGAAATGCAAATAGAACAGTAACTGAGCAGGCAAAAGCCCATATACGTGCAAATACAACTGTCTTAGTGCTTAAAAGACAACACGCTTTAGCAAAACCTCAAAAAAGGAACCATTTAATATGACATATTTGTTATGAACAGATATTGTTGTACCTGAAGTGGTCTTCATGGCCAGGCTGAATGTGGCAGGTTCCTCCATTAGAGCAGGGGAAACTAATACAGGCATTGATGGGTATTTCACAGTTTTGACCCTGGAGAAGAGGACAAGCAGGGTAAAGACATTAATAATTGAACACTGGATGTTTCTCTTCCAGAGATAATTTAACTATTCAAACAAAGACTGTAATGGTTCAAGAATGTCTTCAATCACTACCTTATTGGCCGCTTTTTACACAGTGACCCAGACTCAACAGTTATGGGTGAGTAGCATAAATCCCCTCTCTCTCTTTCTCTCTCTCGCTGGTGTTCATTCGTATTTATAATAAGATACATCATTCCTTGGAAGTAATAAGCTACGCCACTGTCTTACATGCTATAGCAAAAAGTAAAACAACACAACAAGAAAAACAAAGTAGACCTATTTCTCCATTACTTAACGTTCAATGAGTTGCTATTATTTTTGTCTTATCCATAAGTCACTACCAATTTTCTGTTTTAGGACTACAGATTTTGTCATATTTTAATTGCAATGAAAGAAAATAGCCTGCACAGAGACATAGGGTTGAATAAATCCACCCTGGTTGGTTACAAACACACATGAATGCATGGCACAACCTACATTACTTGTTTGATTCATTGCTCTTCTAACCACACACCTGTTTTCTGAATAAACAGCTTTCACTTGGAACTGTATCATGTATCAGAGTCCCACACATACACACACACATACACTCCCTTTCCACATCGAACCCTGCGGCTGTAGTTTTAATTTCAAACCACCAAACCTTTGGCCGCCAACACACCCACTTCCTCTGATCAAAGCCAAAAGGCGAACGTTTATTCTCGTTTTCCCTCTCCATCTATCTTCATTATGTCCTTCTCCCTACGTTTTTACTGTAGCTCTTTGTTGATGTTTCGTTCTCTCTCACTTTCATCCGACCTCTCCTCGCTACTTTCTCTTACTTTCTTTTAGATGTTTTCTGTACATTTCTTTGGCGACATTTAACCATCTTCTACTACATTTCTTTTTCTTCTTATACCTACCTACTCTACGTCTCTTGCACTTTATGTTTCCCTCCCTCCTTTCCATCTTTCGGTTTTCTTTCTGCTTTTTTCTCTGCCTTTTTTTTTGTCTGCTGCTCCTTCTTTGCTTCCTCTAACACAATTTAATTAACATTGTCCCAGTGGATGCTCACACAGAAAGAAGAAAGTGCACACAGACATGTACACGCACAGGTGCACACACACACACACACACACACACACACACACCAACAGTCCTGATTTCCCAGTCTGTGACCTTGGCAAGTGATGTTTTAATTAAAAGTGAGACTAAGGCTTTGTCCTCCTGTAAATGCCTAAAGGTTAGTGTTTGTGCATTGGGATCACAAGTGTATCTTTAAAGTGCTTATACACACACAAGCACACACCCACATGGCCCAAAACCTCCCACAGAGGAGTGAACCCTCTAATCTCTGTACACACATGCAAACAAACTGGTGGGTGATCTGACATGTGCACATACATACGCACATGTTTAAATATATTACATCTCCAATGCAAATTGCCCTTTAAGTAGAAGATTTGCACGTTTTTCCTAATGCAGGGTCTTGACGATTATTACACCCTTTGTCTTTGGATCAGTCAATACTTCCAGTGCAGTCAGCTGTAGTCATTTCTCTATCAACGAACAGCTACATACATTATGCATGCAAGGCCAAAGCTAAGCCTGATGATGCTGCTAATACCACAGGCTTATGCTGCATGACAAGCCACCTAGGATACCCTTCACGCAAGCAGCCAATCCCAGCAAATGTAACATCTTCTCTGGCTTGGTGACAGCTGGGTCCTGTGATTCGTAAGCTTTAAAGTACAGATGAACCACTAAATAATGGTTGGTTAACTGACAGTGCAGGTGGCTGGTACTAGGGGATCAGACAGACAGAAGACCCTGATAAAGCAATTTGGATATGCTTCCTAAAAGCCAAGATTCCGCACAGCAATAAATAAATAAAAGAGCCACCATAAATTTGCTTGGGACAGAGAACAGAATAAAATGTAATAAAGCTGGCATATTAAAGTGCCCATCCATTAACAAGAGACAAGGCATTAAAATTGTTTTTGTAATCTAATATAAAATATTGCAATTTTACTGTGATAGCTTAAATAACTAGTAAGCTGCGGTGTTTACTCTTAAAACGCTTTTGCTGCTAATGGTATCTCACCTTGAATCCATATGGACAGGTGCAGTGGTAGGATCCTGCAGCATCAGAGACACAGGTACCATTGTTCTGGCAGGGTGATGCCAGGCAGGGGGCACACTTCGACATCAGGCTGATATCTACTGGGCCTAAAAAGATAACAGAAACAGGAGCAGATAAGAAGAAAGAAGAGAGAGAAAGCAACATATTTAGTCACATAGTGCTGAAAATGACTCTCACAGACTTCATTTAATGGATAGTGTGCTAAGAAAAGATCCCACAGAATAAGAAACACAAGAGCTTAACAGAGCAATACTTTTGATTTGTTTTAGAGGCCAGGGCATGTAGAAGCAAGACGAGGTGATCTGATTCAGCACAATGATGAGAGGTACATCTACTGTCTACTGCAGTAACGGTTTGATCTCAAACACCTACGTTACTCTAACGTACAGAACCTGGCCAACAATTATCAAGCACATCCTACATGCAGGGCCAGTGTTTTCAAGCTGTATCTTTACCTCTAGTCTTTTCCCAATCTAGGTGATGTTGAGTCATACACAACTGAGACGATGCCTATTTTCTTCTCAACCGTCTAGAAAATTTGAACTCAACCTCCGCCGACCATCTTGATATTGGGTAACATTGTTATCCATCAGCAATGCACTTTATCTTCTAATTATAAAGGATCTGGCAGCCCTCCTCATCTAAAACACTGAAACATGGCCAGGATAAATATTGACTATATGATAACATTAAAAAGTTTCTACATTTTTGCTGCCACACGTCCCTGTTGTAAACACCTTTCTTTGCACTGTCCAGTGATTCATAGAGTACTGAAATAGGTCAACACTGATATATACGGACAAACTGTAGAATACACTGAAACAGGTGTTAAGGAAAAAGGAGAGCAGTAAATAGTAGAGAACTGAAAAGGAAGCTATTTACCTTTACACTGAAATCTGTTGAGTGGTGTGGTGAGCAGCAGCCTGTCAGCCATATCAGGAGGTCCAGTACAGCGAGCAATGCCTATTTAAAATCACAGTGTATTGATAAACTGTTGATTTCTCATTTCTCTTAGGTGTAAAATCTGATGATTTAAAAGCAGACACCACATTTTAGTTACAGGCAATTTAATAGCTTATTGACTGTGATTTTTATATCTTACCAGGCTCTTTAAAGCCAGCCTTGACCCACTGAGAGAGCCAGCGCAGGTCACAGTTACAGTACAACGGGTTGGCACCAAGGGCTCTAGACACACACAAACACAATTAAAAACACTGCAGTGATAAATAACTCTCCCTGGTGAGACTGAAAACACACACATACATTTAAAAAGTACCCAGAAACAAATGCATGGGGCTGTGCTTACAGGTGGGACAGAGAGGTGAGGTGGTTGAAAGCGCCTTCAGGGATGGTTGAAAGGTCGTTACCATGGAGAGTCCTGGAGGAAAGAGAAAGAAACAGAAAGCAAGGGAAGAGTGTGCGTGAATATTAATCACATTACTGACCTTGTTACAAATTTAAGTAGTAGCTATGTGACCCATGGTTCATTTTATTGTATAATCAATAAATGTAATTATAAACACCAGAGTCATTTTTTCTTCATCACAGCTTTTGTAACCTTAAGTAATGCAGCAGGCAACGGATGGTACAAGTTGTTACTGCTACTTCTTCATCTGCTTACATTAACACTATTACTAATGAGTCTACAATTGCCTCTCCTACTATTTCATCAACTACTTTATAGTATTAACTGACTGGTCTATATTTAGTTCAAAATCTAGAAGCTGTGCTTAAGGTCTGCCCATGGATGAGAGTGCGCAGTTTCCCAACTTTTCAATGACACAACCATATATTGTGAATAGATATAAATAAACAAATCTACTGCATACTATCAGTGCTAAATGAAACCGACGGCACAGCTGCCTCACACTTGATTTGAAGCAAACTAATATAGCAGTCTAACCCAGAATCACTGCATACTAAATTATTTAAATTATTTGTAGTTCCTCAGCTGCAGACACACAATCACCTCTTTTTATAATGGAAAAAAAATAAAATATTTATGAAAGAATAAAACTAAATGAACAGAAAGCGTATTTTCACTGTTGGACAATAAAGATTCTCCTGGTATCCGAATGGAATATAAACGGTCTCATATGGTGAGTGAATGAAGAAAAAAACCTTGTGTCAGAGGGACAAACTGCAGGCTGTGATGTGTATCGGTGTAAGAATGTGCATTTTGGTTTTGTGCCTTTGGGTTTTCGTGCATGTCTTTGTGCGTGTAGATGTGTATGTGTGTGTTTGTGTGTCTGAAATTTTTGTCTCCAAGGGCTGAGACACTGCAGTGTGTGTCTGTGTGTGTGTCCTTTGTGTCTCGCCATTTGAGTGTGTTGCCTGCTGGATATAAGTTCACATTCCATTAGAGCGAAGGGCTGTAGCAAGGGACAGCTATCAAACCAACACTATTGGAAAAGTGTATGTGTGTGTGTGAGCATAATTCAGTGTGTGCGTGTTCAGGGCAGTGTGTGAGTGTACATAAGTGTGTGCGCTTAATGTCTTTGCATGTTTGTGTGCATGTTTGTGTGTGCTTGTGAATCCGTGTATGGTGGTCTAACAGCCCCCGCACAAGCCTGGTCCGGAGGGGTTTGTGGGTAATGAGGAAGTGACAGTGATGGCTGCCTGGCAACCAGTTGCTATGCGGGGGCAGAGAGGGATCAGTCCCTACGGCAACATCAACTAAAATGAAGGGGGAAAAAAAAGATCACTAAACTTCTGCAAGGTGAAAGTCTCGTAAGAGACACGGTCGATACAAGACAAAAGGCCAGAAACAAAGACGACTTTTTAGAGGGTGAAACACTCTCACACACAAGTTTTCTTTCTAAACATACTAAGGTGGCCAAAGTTCAGGAGCATATTTCTACAGAGAAATATACAAGATACAAGCTTCACATCTCTGATCAGTAGGTTTTCAGTTAAAAGTTACTTCCACGGAGCATGTCATTTAACAGCTATTCCTAAATAAAGCAATTCTGGAATATTAGAAGATACAGTTGTAAGAATAATTCCATGGTAAACTACATCCAGACATTATTTTTGTGTTGTTTTCCTTTAAGAGAAAGAGCCAAAACAATCATAGCGAAACCAACAATGATGAAGTGCTGGTTAAATCTTATATTTCATAAATCCTGCTGTCAGTTAATAACCAATGTGCAGGTGTCTTTGTATGTTTAGCTGCTTGTATGTGTGCGAGAGGATGCTCGGACAGCAGTATTCACACGCACGTCTGACATGTGTGCGCGTGGGGCGAGACAGAGGGTGGACAACCAGATGGATGACTGAGAGAAACGGAGGCTGAAGGTCGATTCATCAAACACAACATTGGGCGTAGAGAGAGAAAAAGAGGAGAGGATGGATGGGGGAAAGAGAGAGGGAGCCAGAGTGGAGGGACACAACGGGAGAGAGGGGCCAGAGCATGCAGATAGGGAGAGAGTATTAAGGAGCAGATGAGAGATCGTGACTTTTATCTCTTTTAGGACCCTGAAACAACAAGTGATTGGCTGACTGTGACTCATTTGTGACTGGGTTATAACACGGCACTTGGCCTGACACCAGGGAAGTGATTAAACTTTGATTTAACTCAGTACTATAACTAGCAAAGGGGACTGTTGAATATTGAATGCAATGCAGCACTTGAAGATGAAGCTTGCTACTCACAGCAGACGAAGTGACTTCAGGCCGTCGAAGGCGTGAACCGGGATGCAGCGAATCTGGTTGTAACTCAGGATGCTGGAAGAAAGATGACATTAACAAGGTCACAGGACTTCGTGCGTAACTGCTTTTCACACAATTATTTTCATATATAATCATATCAAATTATCTTCTCAGTCTTTTAGACTACATTCCTGAACACATAAAAATAGAGAAAGAAAAGAGGGACTGAGGTGATAAAGAGACAAAGAAGAGTGTGGTGAATGGTGACACAGCAGATTTGGTTTTATTATAACTTAGTAGAGAACCTGCAGCCACCGTAGCTTAAACAAGGGGAAATTACCAAAGGGGTTACATATTTAATAAAGTAGAAAAATGAGGCAGCAGTAAAAACACTGCCAGAGGCAAATCTGCCGTGTGTGGAATGTCAAACTCACACACTACACTTAATTTGTGCTCGTTTGAAACTGCTAATGAACCAACAATTAGGTTTAGCAATAACTGAAGGGGAAGAAAACAAAAATTAAAAGGACGAAAAAGGTCGCCTATTTCAATTAACAGCATGTGTGTAAAAAGCTTTCAGTGTGATGCGTATCTTAAGACAATAGAAGCCTAGAACAACATTTCGTGAAGAATCCCTAATCCCAATTACTGACTATTAAGATGCCTAAATTTGCCTCAGAGGAAAAACCAAAAACCAAAAAGGTTAACAACTGGCACAGATGTTAGGGAAAGGAGCATTACAGCCAGTAGATCAACAGATTAACTTAAAGACTGGAAAAGCCGATGTGGAAAGTAAAAGGTGAAACATACTCCTCCACCTCTACCTCTTCAACACTTGTTAAAGTGTACTTAAGCGAGGCATTTAACACAGGAAATGTTCCAGTGATACTATCTGCAGGCTGACAGTATAAGTCTGTGGTTGCACTGGGCAGCTGCAGGCATGAATCAGTGCAGCTGTATGAAATATGAAATGGGGAGTTGCTGGAAAAAGCAAAAATGCTCAGTCAACTTTCCCTGGACACACAAAATCCAGTGAGTTGATGTAAAATCAGTGCAATACACTGAATAAGCTAAAAGCAAAAAAAATAAAAAGAAACTGTTGCAATAAAAGGAATTTAGATGCAAGACAGAATGGCAGTAATGATACACAGAGGAGGTAAATTATATAAATTATATTATAATTAAACAAGTTCACTGAGTGAGTCATGGGGGAGTGAAAGGACAGTTTCAAGAACTTTCAATAATGCATAGAAAGACATAAAACAACACAGTATGTGTGTATTTGACTGTGGTATTCAAACAAAAAGAGAAAGCGGAAAGAGCTCAGCTAAGGAGGGTGAAACCTGAAGACATATTTCAAGCACCAACACGGGTGAAAGTAGGCCAGCACGGTCCAGTATTGTGTACCACTTCAGTGGCAATACACAGGACTGGAGGAGTACTGGAGAACAGCTGTCTGCAAAAACCCACATTCAAAACCAGTCATGGCAGCTAGAAAACACATCTGCTAAAATGATGTCATCCCAAACAACACTTTGCCACTTTATTAATTGTTTCTTAGTGATTCTGAGTTGCCTCTGAACCGTCCGTGTTGTGTTATGATATTTCATCACTGCTAGTTAACGTGACCGCGATCTGCCGCTGACTGACAACAAGTGCTGCGCGATGTTGGCAGGCAGACGTTTGTTGTAAACTGTGTAGCAGAATAAGCTATGATGCCTCATGACGTTCTGTTTTATTTCAACAACACAGACTGCAACTCAGACAAGCTGCATTCTTCAGGGAAACTCTGTGAGCAGTAGGGCTAAGCGACTGTGCATGCACGTCCTTCTTTACTTCCTAAACACGGATGTGAAAGGGTGCATTTTATGTTCTGGGATGTTCTGGGACCACAGACTTGATTAATACTGTTTGGACAGGACAAATATTAATTCCTATGGTTGGCATGCTTTCAACATGTGTTAAATACTGAATATCTGAGAGTTTTAGTTTTTTCTGAAGATAAAAAGTTAAAGTAACATCCTTTACACAGAAGAATAATACAAATGTGTAAGAGAAAAGACAGAGATGCTGAAAATGTACTGGCTAAAGTGAAAATATAAAGCAATGAATGTATAACAACCAGACGTGGGCGGAGCTGCATGATGTATGCATGGCTAGGTGTGTACGTTGCCACGGTAACTTACAGTGTGGATAGTTGAGTCATGTTGCTGAAGGTGTATGAAGCCAATGTGCTGATGCTGTTGTTGCTCAGATCTCTGTGTGCGTAGACACAAAAATACAATAAAGACACACTGAGAAGCAGACACAAATAGTACACACTGCATTGGGGTTTTTTCAAAACTGCTCAAAGATTTGTTATATGTATTCTGTTCAAGGTTAAGTGAGTGATACATACACCAGCGACAGCTGCTTCAGGGCAGCCAGCTCCTTGGGCACAGATGTCAGCATATTACCCTCCAGGTATCTGCAAAAAAGTTGCATAGCTAATGTAGCACTGTATGTATTACACACAAAAACACACACATACTGCACCTAACTGACTGTTAGGCATTTCAATTTATCTACTGAAGCAGGTTTCTGATGGTACTTATAACACATATCCCAGCTGTATGTAATAACTGAGATCTAGAATCAGGCCTACACCTGAACTATTCGTTATTGGTTGTTTTTTCAGTGCATTTCATGCTGCACCACCAAAGTAGATAATTGTTTTTGTTTCATTTATATAGTTTTTTGTTTAATATTGTTTTAGCAGCAATACTGGCATCAAAACTGGTATTTCAATGGTACAGACTACCAAAATCTCTGATATTGTGCGTTTCCTGACCTCAGCTCTAAGCTAGGCCAATTCTTACTCCTCTTTGTAAATGGTAAGGATTGGTCACACAAAAATGGTATGAAACTACAACTTGTTCACATAACTACAAGATAACATTTACACACATACACACAACATTTTATGATGCTTAGGTCTCTGTGCCTCTATCTCAGGTCATAAGTAGGTCATGTGGACAGTATGATGGAGTGTCTTCTTCAGTCTGATCAATACCTAATCACTGCTATTGACCCTGCAGAGCAGGCTTATTTCACAGCTAGAGCAATTTCTGTGTGCACGCGTGTGTGTGTAATAATTCACTTTCCCTACAAGAGAATTTTGGTCCTACTTTTCTCTAAATTCCCTTTTCTCGATTAACATAGTTTCACACTTGTTTTGTTCTTTATCACTTCAAACAATTACAATCATTACAGACATTACCTTTACAGGTCTCTTTCTTTATACAAACATTTCAAATAGCCCTAAATAAGGACGAATACAAAACAATTTTAAAGGTGTGGCAGGTGTAACCTAAAGGAGGACTCTTTTTAAATGTAAAAAGTGGATTTTGGATTTTTTGCATTAAAAATCATTGGAAAATCTGCATTTTTAAAATCATTTTTTTAAAATTATGTCTGGTTGTCTCTGTTTGGCAATACGTCATTTAAGACAGTATTTGACTTTGAGCTCTGGAGTTAAATGTGGTTTTCCATGGATTTATGACAAAAACATCAAAATAAATAAATAAACACACACGCAGCCCTCACTGGATGTGTGTACTTTATGTTTGTGAGTTTGCATGTTATTGGAGCTTAAGCAATGATAAATATATATATATATATATATATGCCTGCTTGTGTATATTCCTTATATAGTACATATCTGCAGGTGTGTTCATTGGTTTCAGTGTGCGTCTGTTGAAAGTGCACATCCTTGTGTTTGAGTTTGTGTCTGTGTAACTCACAGCTCGGTGGTGTCCTTGGGAATGCCCTTGGGCAGAGAGTGCAGCCCTCTGTTGCTGCATCGCACCACACTGTCTGAGCATGTGCAGACGTCAGGACAACCAGATGCAGGAAGACACCCATTATCTTCAGCACCTGGAGAGAGAGAGGGGGCAGAGAGAGCGATGAGGACAAGGTCAGAGAAATTAAAAAATGGACTGAGATGAGACGAAACTAAGAATAAAGAGAGAGAAAGAGATGGATATACGTAAACTATACATGTGGCACTAGATCAGTGGAACTCAACTCAGCTCTCAGCACCTAAAGAGTATTTTATATTCCATATCAAATGACCAGAAGCTGCTATAATCAGCTGCACTGGCGTGTTTCAACATCTGGCTCGGGACCTGGAGGCAAATCACAGTGAAATTAAACTCCCTTAGATGATTCTGTTGAACAGATGTTAATAGGATGGTCTGAAATAACTTTGAAAACTAATGTAAATACAGCAACAAAAAAAAATCACATCTGTGTGCATACTACCTGCATTGTTTTGTCATACCAAGTTATCAGTGTCCTTCTCTTTAAAACAATTAAATGATACTGATAATTATTAAAAATAAGGAAACTTGCATCTTGCCTACCCTGTGGCTGTTATTCTTTAAACTGCCACTTTTAGTCTGCTGTGAAAGAAGCACAGCACATGCACACAAACACATGGGCGAGACATGAAAACATCTGAGTGACTGTAATCATTCTAACACTCAGAGATAAGAAAGATCAGAAACCGTTGTTCTTGGCTTGAAACTGCTTCCATTTCCTTGATTGACAGACAAACTCACACACAGCTTTAATCTAGCTCTGCAGTATGTAAATAGCTGAACTGTGGTCCCAAATGTAAAACAATCTGAGTTAAAACCATAATGAAGGATAATGAAGAGTGGACACACAGCCAATCATAACACAAGTGCCGTCTGACTGTGTGTGTGTGTGTGTGTGTGTGCGGAGAGAGAAGCAAGATCAGCAACAAGAAACACCAAGTTTGTACTTGTGTGTTCATACTTTAATGTTGGCTGCAGTGACACACCGGCATGTGTGTAAGCACAAGTCTATGTGTGTGTGCACCTGCCGAGTATGGTGCATATTCACTTTGTTAAATAGCTATCTCCTTCTGTCCTATGGCCATTTTCTCATTCACTTTGTAGTTTCCTAATTGCGCTAATGTCTAAATGTCGAGCACATGGGCGCTTATGTGCCTGTGTGTAGCAGTGTGTGCGAGTGTATATGTGTATGTCTTATCTGATGTGTGTAGCTTGCGAGTCCACAGGGAAGCACAGCCGTGGGCTGACTCGCTTTACAGTTGGCTGATTGAACTAACATCTAAATGTGCGCTAAATATCTTCTCACAAATTCAATTAACTTTACCTTTCCCCTGGCTGACTCTGGACAACTTAACAGCCATTTTACTCAACTATAAATAGACTGGACATGGGGACCTTAGTTGTACGAGTGTGTGTGTTTCCTTGCTTCTATTCTTTTGAGAACCAGTTTGAGATTTACAGTACACCTTTAGAGTATAGATGTTTTAGGTTACACTGGCTCTGTTTAGCAGTGTTGGTGATGATCCAGATCTTTGATTGCTGTTATCAAATACTTGTACTTGTACTTTATTGTACTATGTTACTTAAAATTAGTATTGGGATCATCAGAAGCCTAAAATTAGATGTTTAGTGTAACCACTGCAGAGTCCTCATAAGGACAAACGTATCAGGGCTTCAATGTATTATAAACTATTTGAATTTATGCTTGTGCAGCTAAGTGAGTTTAAAGGGGTGTGTGTGTGTGTGTGTGTGTGTGTGTGTGTGTGTGTGTGTGTGTGTGTTTGTGTTTGCGTGCGTGTGTGTGTGTGTGTGTGCAAGATGCAAGAATGAATATTAAGATCCGATACCATCTTACAGTTTCCTTACTTGAGCCAACCCGGCTAACTACTTTCCAAACTCATTTTCAGTAAATGGTTGCAGCACAGCTACAGGAAATTAGAAAAGTGTAATGATTTCAAAGAAACTCAGGAAGGAGAGGCAGAAGTAGATGAGAGGAAAGTTCGAGAAGAGTTGAAGTGTAAAGCTATAAAGGAGGAAGAAGAAGAGGAAAAACAAAGCAAGATTAAATAGACATGAGAGCCAGGCCACACTTTGTTTGGTGGCGTCAAACTTGGCGGCCAAGTCAACGGCCTAAGTCACTGTAGACAGGCACCGCTGCGGTAACAGCAACGTCACTGTGGAAACCACAAACTGATGTCATGTAAGACTGCTGCTTGCCAGTGGTTACTGATTCTGTCAGCACAATATCCCGCTGAGGATGCATGTGTGTGTACAGTATGGTTATCTACTGGTTTTAGACTTGCAATGGTGACATTTTTTAGTAATGAGCATCTGGAAGGACTATTAATAACACAAGATACTGGAAGGCCACTTCAGTCGAGTTCAGTAGAAACTAAAAGGTCTGACATCCCTATGGATGTTATCGGATTTGATCGTGATATCAGTTCAGTCCCAGTGAAAACAATTTCCTTCCTCCCATGGCATCAAACATAAAATAACTTTTATGTTATGTTTTACCTCCTGCAAGAAACTTGCAGGAGGTTTTCACTGAGTGCCTGGCATGCGCAAACATGACAAGAACTAGTTTGAGATTCACTTGACCCATACTCTGTACATGGACACAGGTAATTTCTTTCAGGTTTCAAGCTGTAACCTTCCTGGTTTAGCTTCCTGTAAGGGTCTTTTAGAGTCTCACCATCACATGTAAAGTCCGGAGTTGCCACGTCCTGGATGGGGATCTCCTTCAGGAAGGCTGGCTTTTGACAGCGAGGGTTTCCGCTGACCACCCTAGTCTTCTTTAGCCACTGACCCAGCCAGGCCAAATGACAATCACACATGTACGGGTTGGACAGCAGATTACTATGGAAACAGATCGAGGAGAAGGACATTATTAAAACATAGACAACCAAATAACAGAGGAAATGGACACCAGGAGTAAAAGCTTCTCAGAAATGTCAATCTTAGCTGGAGCACATCCACTCTCCCACAGTATAATGAATTCATCATAGCAAAATGATGCACATTTGCAAAATGTTTTCCTGAATTTTGCCTTCATAAATAAAATATTGATGCATAAATTCTGTGCGTGAGCAGATGCCATCCGTCGAGACAACCTGCACTCACTACAGATTTACATTGAGGACCCATAATAAAACAGTGCAGCAAAACTGACAACAAAAGAGACACACAACGCAAAAGAAAGATTAATTCCGCCCCGAGCTGTCATGAGCCATTCTTAATTCTTAACAAATACATGATTAAAAAACATTATAAATTGTATGGTATAGTATACACTGCACATACATTACATGTAGGTAAACTGCAGGGCAGTCAGTCATAAATATAAGAACACATTTGGAAGACAAAGTGAGAGGAAGAGGGTGAAAGGAAACCAAAGAGAGAGACAGACAGAAAAGGTTATCAGTTATTTTTGTTTTGTACAGTACAAGGAAGATGACAAATAAAAGAGGTAAGGTGGTAGAGTGAGAAATTGTTGAGGGAGAAACAAAAAGAGAAAAGGTTATCTGTCCATTTTATTCAGTTTTGATCTCTTCTCATTTCATTTTGTTTGTCTGCTTTCGTGAGACTGCTCATGTAATATTTATGGTGAACCAGATTTAAACTGAATGGGATGGGATAGCAAGCAGCACCAGGAGCACATGCAAGAAGGGCTGCGTGCTTAAAGATGGTCTAAGTAACTTTCCTGGCAAATCCAGCTGACAGCAAGACACAATGTTCTGAAGTGTGTTATATTATATCTGTAATCGCCAGAATCCTGCCACACTAATAACATACAGTATTTATTAACATTTATATTTTTCTTGTCAGTGGGACATTGTTCAAGAAATCTCCAGGGATTTAAAACATCAACACTGAGCAGATATTATAAACAGATATTCAGGGGTGCAGTCATGTTGTATAAGACTATATATAATATTTTTAGTTTACTCAGAAGAGAACTTGTACTAACTGAAATTAAAAAGGAGCATTTCGATAGCAATTAACGTACGAGAAAGATGCATGTATCGCTTTGATGACGATGGGTTGTTTCCAAACTGTGTCAGCAGATTTGTAAGTGGCAAATCCTTACAACCACGTTTACTCCTGAAATAATAAACCCCAATGTTGCTTTTTGTGCTACAATATTAATGGCGTGCTGCTATAGATAGGGATGAGCTATTTCCTCATTTTTTTGTAATGAATTGACCTCACTGCGAGGCAACCAGACCTAAGCTAAATCCCTTCCTTCCTTTTCAATGTGTTAATCTTTTAATTAAATGGACAATCTCTATCGGGAAACAATGCACTAAAAATAGAGACAGATATTAGTAGGAGTGAGAGAGAAGGAGAGGTGAGGAAAGATGAGTAAATGAACAGAAGATGCACTGAGAACACCTATCTTTCTTCCAATTCAAGCGGCAGGCAGGTGTTGCATTCAAAAGCAAATGTTACTACAAGGCCACTGAAAATCTAATGCTGGAAAAAAAATGAATGGTGACAAATGACACCTTTCCGTTTGTGTAGTGATAATTACAGTCAACATATTAGTCAAAATAACAGTCACACTGAACAAACCTGAGTTTATGAAACATCCATCTATCCTCTCCCTCTACTGTCCCCATTTTCCCCTTGTTGTGTCCCATTGTTCCTCCCAAATACTCAAGTAGAAACTTGAATTAAAGATGACAGGTACATAGCAGTACAGAGAGCAGGAACAAAAAGCAGAACAGGGGAGGTAAAACATGGAGGAAAGACAGAGAGAGAATGTGAGGAGACATCTCTGGCATGACATGGCTTTGTGTTCAGAGTAACAACAAATACTGTATATAAAAATCAACCTGTAATGTTTTATTGAGCTGATAAGATATGTTATTTACAGCCTTCACATCTTGGTCAAGAGACTGAAGAGACACACAAGAAAATAAAAAGAAAAAAAACACATATTTTCCTCTCTCTTGTCTCACTCTCTCTGCTTCCTAACAATGATGTTATGTGGCAAGTTAATGCTCGTCATAACTTTACTTCATGGCAGTCGTTTCTGTGCTGCTCTGCACAGACTGAACACCAGTCATTTTCACTCTAATGAAAGTGAGTCCACACACACACACACACACACACACACACACGGCTTGAAGGAATATGGCATCCTAGAATTGGTAGCAGCATGTGTGTACATCTTTGGCAAGATAGAAAAAAAGAAAAGCTTGGAGATAGTCTGTCCGTGTATGTGTATTTATCTCAGCAGATGCTGAGATATATTTAGCTTTGATAACAAATGTCCTGGGATCCAGACCAAACTAGTCGATAATGATGGAGAGCATCTGTGAGGAGAACAGTGTCCAGAGATCTACATGTGTGCAAATGTGTGTGTGTTGCATGGTAGATAGCTCCCATGGAAGGGCTAGAGTTTGAAAAATAAGGGGAGGGACAGACATAAAGAACAAAAGCAGACACAAAAAGAAGGGGTGGTGACAAAGCAAAATTTTAAGACAGACAAGAAAACATTGTGACACACTTTTCAACGATAACGGGAGTGATGGAAATGAAAAAAACAAAACAAAAAAACAAAAGACAAAGACAATGGGATGAACAAGAAAGACCGATGAATGTGACTCACATGGTGGACAGGGAGTGGAGAGTGGAGAAGGCTCCTGGTGCAATGCTGGAGATCCTGTTGTCGTACAGTGACAGGAGACGCACTGAGCTCAGACCCGTAAATGTACCGTTGTCGATGCAGGTGATCTGGTTGCTCCGCAGCATTCTGGAAACATACATGCCACATGTTTAGTAAAGTTCAGTGTTAAAAGATTTACATTAAAGACTAGAGATTAGTCCAGTCACACTTATACGCTCACTCTCTTTTTTTTTTCTTCAACAGAAAGCAGGGTCAAATTCAAACCAGTCCCCAAACGACAGCCATGACAGACTGTAATATGACATTAGCTTCTGACATTCGGCCATGTGGGAGCAGGGTAACTAAGTTTGTTAGCATTAGCAATCTCTGGGACAGGCTAACCTAGTTACCAAAGCTATTACTGGAGCAGGGAGCCTCTTAACATAATACAGAGACAGCCATGATGCCATTAAAGAGTCATTAGATGGCATATATATACATGATAGCATTAGCAAGTCATTACTGAGCATACACAGACAACATTAGCTCATGATTCCGTATGCTATCCTCTAACCCCTAATTGGACGCTAGCCTATTTATGGTGGATGCCCAAATTGGAGAAACAACAATATGCTGTCATTAGCTTTGATTTCAGGTTGAGTGCGTAAACAATCTCCAGTCCTCTTTTTTTTTAATCTAGGGCAGAAAAAGTTAATAAAGTCTGACACAAGTCAGACGCTAACACAAGTCAGAGAAAGGAAAACTAGCGGGCCATTTTGTTGGAACCTACATTCAGTGAACATTGTGACATTGACATATTTGTACACGTCAAAATAAAAAAAAACAACAAATTTTACATGTTTATCAGCGTTTATTCACATTAGAACAGCTGTCCATACAACAGGCCCACTTACAGAGTTTTGAGGCCAGTGAGGCCTTTGAACATGCGCCCCTGGAGTCCAGTTAGCTTGTTTCCTGTCAGGAGCAGCTCTAAAACTCCACCTGCTCCATCGAACACACCTTCGCGAATGTCCCTCAGCTTGTTGTTGCTCAGATTGCTGAAGGAAGGACAGAGACATTACAGATTTCACAGTTTTTCATGTTTTCTGATTTTAAGCTTGTTTTAACTACATGCAGACGAGTCTGTGAAGTGTTTGACAAACTGTGAATTATCAGATACATAAAGATACAATACAGCTGCACATGAAAACACATATGCATCATTTAATTACATTAATCAATCAATCTTCGATTGTTAAATGTTAATACTTCTTTCTGTCATCTTAATATCCTCATCTTGTACAGTAGATATTCTAATAACACCTTATAGGCATCACTATCCCCCACACACAAAGACAACTGAACATGATTACGTTTTCTTCTTTGCACACACACAAAGAGAAAAATGAAAATGAAAAGTGAGCATTTGACCACAAAGACAATAACTTGAGATGATAGCTATCATAACTACTGTAGCTTTCATTCACAGCTAGTTTCGTGCTCCCTCTTATCAGCATCATTGACAATTCGAGGACAGAGATGAGGTGAAAAAAAAAGGAAACAGTAGGATGAATAGAACAATAGGAAACAAAAAATAATGACTGCCGACAAACTTTAAGCTAAGTGAACAGCGGCAGAGCAGTTGTGTGCGTGGAGTGATGGAAAGAAGGATAAGAGGAAAGGAAAGGAGATGAATAAAAAGAAAAAGGAAGGAATTGAGAGAAGCAAAATGGAAATGAGTGTTAGCCAATCTATATCGTCAGTGACACTGCTAGATGGTTAGCAATTTCCTCTCCAGTAAATCAACTGCTGGTCTCTGCTCTGTCTTTCTGTATCTCATACACACACACGCACGCACGCACACAAACCTAGTGTAGGTTGTAGATAAGGACTGACTGTAAATCTGAACCGAATGCCCATCTTCTCTTTCCATTTAATATTTGCTTCCTCTACACCTCCAACCCACTCTTCCCCTCTGCAATCTCTGTCTGTCCCTCCAATCTTCTTGCTTGGTTTCAGTCACTCCTCTACCTCCTTTGCTAATTCCTTCCTTTTTCTTTCTTTTTTTGCCTCATGCTTCCTTTGCCATTTTTCTTCCATTGCCCTGCCTTCGCCAGTTCTCTCCTAATAATATCTAATAATTTAACAGTAATGTCTTCCTAGTAAACATGCCCCCATCTCCCACTGAGCCCCATAAATGGTCCTCTTTACTTCTTTCACAAGAGGAACTGGACAAACGTGCACGATTTATTGAATCAATAAATGCAAAAACAAACATAAAATAGCAAACAAAAAATAAAGTAGACCCACATCTTTCTCAAGTTAGGCAGCTTCTTAAAAATCCCTGCAGTCTCCAGGATGGCAATCTCATTGTCGTTTAACCGCCTACAGAGAGAAAGATAGAGAGTGATTTAGACATTTATTCTTTCACTGCTTCAAGTAAACAGACCCACATGAACATGCACACACGCGGTGAGGAAATACAAAATGAAGAGAGGCTGCAAATCAGAGAGGAATGACCGCATGAAGGTTAAGAGACCTTTAGTGACTGCTGAAGTATGATGCTGCAGAAAATCAGAGGAGGGAGGAAAAATTATTTAAACATTTGGGGAAGAGTATTACAGAGAGACAAGAGCAGAGAAGAGAAGAGCAATGAATCTTTTCTATGTGGTCATCAATACACACTCTGCCCTAAGCCAAGAGAAAACAGTTTGAGAGACAGGAAGCTAAACATCTGCTTTATTAAGGTAATTTGCACTAAAAACGTGCCGCTGAAGGGGTGCTCTTTGTGAGCAGCACGTATGTGAGAAATAGTTTCTAAAGAAATACGGGGGAAGTTAAAGGACGGATCAACCTGGATAAGCCTAGACTGAAAGAATATATTGCAAAGACTGAAGATATTAGATATGAGTAGAGCACTGATATCAAGAAAATGATACCGTCTTTTCTGCTGGGTCCATTTACAGTATGTATATTGAATGTAGAGTGTAACGATGAAACATTTCTAATCTCTTTATCTCGTGATATACAGCCCCCGATATCCACTCAGAATTCACGAGGCATTATAGTGATTCTTTCATACTTATTGGACACTCTCAAGACTTGTCAAGGATTTTTATGGCTTGTGGGGAGAGTCACAAAGACGGACACGAAGACGGAGAGTGAGAAACAGAGAAAGAAATACATAAGCCTTCTGCTCAGGCACATCCTCCCCTGATTTCCCATGATAAGGCAGGTTACAGGGCACGACTGGAAGGTTGTGTGTGTGTGTTTCTGTGTCTGGATGTTTGTAGCCTTCAACAACCCACTGGTTGGTTATGCACTTGCACAAAAACTATAACTATACAAACTATGCACAAAAAACAAGAGAGAGAGGGTGTCGAAAATAGTAGAAACTTTGATGCGTCCTCCAACCAACCAAAAAGGGCAAAGCCTTTTTTTTTCTTGACACGAAGCACCCTGGGAATGAATGAAGAGAACTAGTGGCTGTAACTTCACAGAGGGAAACAGCACCAAAATAAGAAGAACTGGGGGCTAATGGTCTGTGGGATGCTGACATTATTAGTTATCTAAAGTGGCAGATGCTGAAATTCACCATTATACAACTACCTTCCAGAGGTAATGCTATAGCAACCATCCTGCATCTGCCTTTATGCTGCTGTGGTCTCTCACTCTGCAGCTATTCCCCGCTAGTACAACAGTGATAGCAATAGTAGAAGCTCACTATTATTCGCATTACCTACATTTTAATTCCTTGGGGATAAGAACATTTTGCTGAATTCTGCTCATTTCTACATTTTTTTGTTTAATTGCTTAATTGCAACTCCAAAGTCTAGACAAGTAGAAATGGTGTCATTGCTGTACAAACACTGAATTTTTTATGTGATGTGTCTAATTTACTTCTAGATCTAAAAAAGATTAATTAATGAAGAGTTAAACACTGAAAAAACTTTTTTGTTTAGATCATCTTTAAAAGGCTGTAAACAGCTAGCAGGTAAGCTGGTCTCACTGCTGTATGTGCAGCACTGCCATAAAACATTCCTCTGCCACTTCCACGTCATACATCCTACGTTAAATTAAATTATGTCTAAAGTTAATGTCGTAATGTTTGCAATATTTGGAATATTAAAATTTTCCAGAGCGCCTGCACACTTAGGTCCACCAAGGGGTTAAAGGATAAAGCTGGTGGTTTTCTATATTTTTGCTATTTTCAGAACCTCCCACACAGAGATTAACATCAGCATATAGTCACCATAATGTTTCTGAATCCAAAATCAACTTTATCTGATATGCCTGTGCTGCAGATCTACATTATCCAAAAACTACTACAGGCACGAGTGAAACAACACCACTTCACTGGCTTACATGTTTAATCATTACAAAAATGTTTAACAAAAAATATGAATAGTCATGACGTTTTACTGTCACTATAAGAAAGAAAGCTCATGGTCTCTGCTCTTTTAAGACAACTCTGCTATCCTCTTATGCTACACGTACCTTTGGATTACAGTTCTTCCACAAACTCAAACTGTCTTTTACGCAGTTATCAAATATGATGGCTCTACAGAAGCACACTTGTTTGAGTCTGAGTATTCATAAGAAGACAGCGAAATGCTGAGAGGTAGAAACTGATCCATGGCTAAACTACACTGACATTTGTCCAGCTTCTCAAACTCTATATGACAAAAAAAGGGTCCTACATTTTTCATGGGGAAGTAACATGTCACCCAGTGCAGCGGTGTTCCTCACTGATGCGTTTTTAATAGTTTTTGAACAATGGAAGTGTATGGCACAGACACAGGTTTTGGATTCAGAGACATTACAGTGAGCAGATGCAATTTATTGTTGGTTTTCATCTCCATATGGAATGTTTTGAAAATAACAAAATTATAGAAAACCATCAACCTTATCCTTTAAAGCTGCCAGTGAAAACTTTGCTTCTGATCTGATTCCTATTTCCTGGCAGGAAATATTAGCTTACTGAGTTTTCGGTCAAACGCCAGGTGCTGAAAGTAAAATGGGGCTTTCTGATTTTGGCATCCACACAGAGACCACTCTTTGGTTTCTGTGTATTTTATGGCTGAAGAGCAGTTTTTATCATTTCAATTTAAAGCCACATCACATCAATCACATTACATGTGATGATGTGCTGTATGTTGAGTGGTTCAAATGAATAAGCATCTCTTTACATATTATAATAGTCCATTAGCATAACATTTAAGCAACACCTTTACTGTCAGTGATTCTAACAGATTCTGCACACATTAACCTTTCTCACATTCAAATAATAGTATTTCTGTTGCGTGTTATTTGCAACTCCCTTTTCATTTTTCAGCTGTGAAATGAATGATCCATGGGACTATTCAGTATTCTACTGTGAGACCCTTTGCCAGACATGATGATGGCTCCTTTGGGACTTGGAGGGTAGATGGAAAAGACTGTTGAGAGGCATTTTGGTCTGGGAGCTAAAAATGAAAACTGACATTCATGATATTGCACTGAAAAAGGCAGATAGAAATGAGTAAGCCTGTGTGTGTACGTGTGTGTGTGTGTGTTTGTGTGCACACTGCATGTGTAGGTCACATATATGTAAGACTGCATGATTATGATTTGTTTGCATGTGATATTTTCTGGTTTCCCGGTTAGAACAGTGTAATACACAACTTTAAATGTGATTCTTCTTTATGTCTTTGCATGTTTATGTGTGTATATGTATATAACACTAGCTAACTTACAGGTCTGTAGTGTGATCAGGAATATGTGGGGGTATACGGGTCAGTTTGAGATTGGAACAGTCGACCACGGTGCCTTCACAGCGGCATTTCTCTGGACACACCAAGTCTTGGAAACACTCCCCACTCAGACGGCTACGATAATCCTCCTGACCTGCAGGGTAAGGAGAGAGGGAAAGAGAGAGAAAGACCAAAATAAAAAAGAAGGTAACACAAGAAAACAGGAAAAACAGGGAGGGGTGACAGAGACAAGGGTAGACAGCAGGTAGAAAAGAAAAGCCAGGTAAATTAAATCAAGAGGGGGGAAGGAAACAGAAAAGTAAAGGAAAAAGAGACACCAGTAAAAGACATGTTATTAGAGTTAGACTTATAATGCCCCAATGAAGTACAACACATTATGCCCAAAGTAGCAGTAAAAAAGAGCATATTAAGAAGTTCAGAGGTCCAGGTTCCACTGTCAGGCCATCAATTTATGTCTTGTTGCAGCTGAGTTGTTCTACTTTCAAAGGTTGTCAAAAATGGTGGAACATACAGGTTGTAAAACTTACAGCAATTAGCAAATCTGTCAACTGCAGGACATGACTGAGCTATCCAAAATACCTCCTACTGTATCTGCTTTGCTTATTAGAAAGAGCAGGCAGAACGTGCTCCTGCAGTACTGTACTGTAAGGTAGGCGTAGACCTGATGTAAGAAGGGTTAGTTCTGCATGGCTACCACTGTAAATCAAACAAACATATCCAGTTGGTTTCATGGAATTTTCTGTAGATTAATGCGGTTTAACCTTAGATGTTTTTGTTAACAAGATGAGCCAGAGACCACTTCTGTTACTTACATATAATGTGAGTAGATATTATTTATGTGGCAGTGGAGTAGACCTGGTTTTCATCATATTTGTGCACCAAATAGTTCTTGTTGTGAACATTAGGTCTTTTTCTCTCTGTTTCCAGCCCTGTTGTCTGTTTTCTGTCAGTTTAACCTTTTCTGATTTTCAACATTTTCCTATCAGATGCTGGCACATACCAAGAAGATCTTCCTCTACTTTCTCCTGGCACTGAACAGTTGTGGCTCATCTGTTCTCTGTTTGTCAATGTTAACCAACTAAGACCACCTATTGAGAGGCCATTTTTGAACGAAGAACCTTGATTTGAACAAATGGTCACTGCTCCTAAAATGCTGTCTTTCTTTTTATGAGATATGGCTGGCTCCTTTTAGTGGCAGAGTATTTTGGTATAATGTCTCTGGGCTGCGGCAAATCTTGTTGGTTGGCAAGTTGACAGGCAGGAAAGAGCAAGGGAATAAAGGAATAAAGCAAAGGATGGTAGATGACAAAACGGAAATAGAGGGTGGGTTTTTACAACCTTTATAATGATAGTAGTTTGAGGTTTTTTTTATTAACTTTTCTTCCTCAATAAGACCAGAAAAGGGTTAAGGGGTCTACGTAGCGGTAGCAGAGTCAGCCATGCTGACGACTGAAGCATTGGACAAAACCCCACAAAGTGAGTTCAGTATTTTTCAAAGCAAACGACACTCTGCAGGAAACAAACAAAAAAGAAGATATAGAGTTCAAATTTATACTGAATGTAGATGTGTGCACCATTTAAAGCCACCTGTGGAGTTTGGAGGCTTTGGAGCAATGTTTTTCTGATTTGTTTATATTGTGGATGCACATGAGGGCACCATTGTAATCACTGATGTCACACATCATGTCTACAATGTCTACAAATGTGAAAAAAGAAGAACACTAAAATCTATGCAAACAGTGGATGTGAACAATGAATGACTTTAAATATTCTAAACTATGGATTTCCTAACGTTTTATAAAAGGACACACACAATGAGTTTTGGTGAGAAACACGTGACTTTTGCTTGATGACAGTAAAACTCCACAGTGCACCTTTAATTTGCCCAAGTAGTAGAGCACTAGGGTAGACATTGAAACTCAACACTCACTGATGTGTGTATTTTATGTAAATAGTCTGTATATGGCTCATTTATTTCCACAACAGTCCCATGTATCAGAAACTGCACATATAAATAATAATAATGCAAACAGACAGAGGTATTTAGCTCCAAAATTTTGCTCCAAGGCATGTGATTGGCTGGGAGAGGCAGGTGGGTGTGTGCTTGGCGGTCCCTGGCGCTTGACGGAACCATGTGATGTCACAATAGGCGGGGCCACATGGTTAGATCAAGCACAAGAGACAGCTGCACGAACCAATCAGAAGGCAGGTCCACACAGGAGGAAGGCGGGGCAACAGAGAGCTGCACCAATCAGTTAGGGGGCGGGGTCCATACAGGAAAGGAGAGGCAACAGACAGCTGCAAAATCCACACAGGAAGGGAGCAGAACCAGAGAACCGCCCACCAATAGCAAAAACGTCCACACAGATCCAGAGAAGAAGAGAAAATGCATGGAGAGGCATAGGACTGCAGAGAGGAAGGACTGAAGCAAAGAGCACAGCCACAACTAGCTTTAAGAGCATTTATAATCCATCTGTCTTGATTAGTTCCATGGGCAAAGAACTAATACTGTATTAGGGTAAACCTCCATACTAAAAATGTAGCATATGATACTACAAAACCATAATTTCATAGTAGTGATTATTCTGTTAATGGTGTTCTTTCTGCTTGCTGTGTCTTTCTTAAGATTTCACATTACATGTTTTTGACTGAATCAAAAATAAAAGCAATCTTTCTGATAATTTTATTACTGCACATGATCTTTTCTTCGCAAATTCCCATTCAGTAAAAGGTAAAAAGGGATTGTTGGTACCAGTACAGCTGACAATCATCCCTTACTAAGCTGCTTTGTAAACCTGCTGATTTACCCACAACCAAAGTATTAACACCATTTTTTTGTAAAAGGGATTTTAAAAATTAATTTTCCAGTGAGCTTTACGAAGACATAATATTAAAGACAGGGTAACAACATGAAGAGCCACTGCAGGGAGACACGACGATCACTAGTGTATACAGTCACACACACACAACTTCTCACACTCACACAAGTGGGCAATCACAGCTTATGGCCAGTCCCCTGCTGAGTTAGTTATTGTGTTGCAGTATACCAAATGGGTCTGTGTTGTAATTAGTTAGACCCATGGCTCATATCAAAGGAAATTATGGACAGACACTACCACCGGAGAGAGAGAGACTGAATGTGAAGACTCATATGTATGTTTTAGTAAAGACAAATTTTAAATTCTATTTGTGCACATACACCAACATGCATACCTTTGAATGTTTTGCCTTTGCATCTATACATTTGACCTTTCACTTGATTAGTATTAGTCTTAGTTTGCATGTGTTTTTATGTGGGTGTTGTTGTGCATGTGTGGACTCGTCACCTTACCTGTGCACCTGAACTTCTTGCCTTTAACCTGGCTAATTCGTTTGTTAGCGAGCCTTCTTGGGTGACTGCAGCGAGCTCCACTGGTCTCAATAGGGTTGTCAAACAGGTAGTCAGCCACCCACTTCAGGTGACAGTCACACATAAAGGGATTTTGGGCCAAATGACTGAGAGAGGGAACCGAGAAAAGAGAAGCAAGATAATAGGTTTGTTATGGGAATGAGAAAACAAGAGGACAATACTTTCTTTTCATTGCTGAATGATATTTCCGATTCAATCGAAACCCACTGAAGCATTTACATTTGCTTCTGACATATTTCTTGTTTCAAACAGCAGAATACAAAAACAGGGAATATAACAGGAGAAGAACTACAGAGTTACAACCAACACTAGCAGACTTTACCGATTAACCAAACATTCCTAAACATCCAACTACTTTACGTTGTCCCCTTTCTTTTCTCTTCCATTGGACCATAAGATCAGCTTTAAGTAGATTTGTTTTCAGCTAACACAAATACTTACAGAGTCTTGATCGAGCGCAGGGGGGTAAACAGTCCTTTACTGATAGTTTGCAGCTTGTTGTCGTACAGTGAAAGCAGGTTGAGGTTCTGTAGGTCTTGGAAGGTGTTGACTCTCAAACAGTTGATTTTGTTGGCATTCAGTAGCCTAAAACATAAGAAAGAGCAATTAAACATTTGCTGTTTGCCTGGTTTTGTTTTCTTTATTTAGATTTGTTATCCCTTCATTACAGAAACAGAACGCACATGCAAATGTAGGGGATGAGAATTTATTATTTTTCTCAAATGCATAGCTACTGCAAAACTTCTCCACTTCTCCCCTGTCTCCTTCATCTCCCTGTCCTGTCCCCCTCAACACACCTATGATTATATTTTTTCTAGCTGTGACAGATAAATCTGAAAATTGCAGTTTTATATATTTTTACCTTCTCTACTGGAGCAGAAGGGGAATATCTACCGTTGGATGGGTGACTGTAATATCTTGTTTTGATGGGAGAGAGATGGCAAGGGGAAAAAAGGAAGACAGAGGAGAGGATATAGGAGAATGGAGATGGGATGGAGGAAATAATGGAGTGAGACAGTGAAGGGACAGGTGAAAATTTAATTTGGAGTGACACAGATATACATTTAAGTGAAAGACTCTGACAGCCAGAATGGAGGAGAAAGAGACAGGGAAATGAGAAATGTGATAGAGGGATTAGGTAAATGACAGGAAGGGTTTGGACCTCCACCCTGTCCTTTCATACCTTCACATCATTAGCTAATATATTCAGACTGTCAGGTTTTTCCCTACTTCCTTTCATTTTCTTTGTCTCATTCTGCACCTTTTTGCTCTTTTCTCATACTCAACAATCCTCCTTTTACTGTCTCTTCTTTCATTCTTTCTCTCCTCATCACTCTCACATACTCTTCCGTCTTTTCTCGCCCTCTTTTCTTTCGTTGCCTGACAGGTGACTAACTCGATTCTTGGTACAGCAGCTCAGCTTAATCAGCTCGAGTCATCCTAACGAGAGCCTATAGCGCCACGACCCATTTATACATTCGCACACTCACAGGCAGATACGTGCACACACATGCTGCTCTGCGACATATCCACGCCTCATTAGGCAGCTCACAGGGGGAACTAATTACTTGAAACTGCACCAGTAAAACAAAGCAGTGCAAACACAAACAGCAGAGTCGTAGCTATACAAAGCAATAAACACATATTTGTCATGGAAGGTTGACATGCTGCTTGATTCACCAGTGAAAGTGAATATATATTTTACAACTACTTGGCATATGGGAGGATCATTCCTGACAAACTGACTGAGGTTTTAGAGACGGGAGGTTTCCTTGTGACAGTGGGCAAAATATGAAAATACTTTTCCTATTTGCTGTCTGAACACCCAAAGGCAGTGTCTTTGTGGAATTAACCAACAATCTATTCATTGACTGAGGCAGTCACAAATGCGTAGAAAGACATGTATGTAAGCGCATGTATGAACAAATATAAAGCATTCTGTGCTACAGTGTTTAACATTTTATCAAGACACAGTCTAAGTGAAGTGTTTTCTTTTTCCTAATTAGGTGCTACTAAATGTTAATGAGGTCGCACCAGACATACTTTAACATGGAAAAGCGCCACTCCTTCTCACTCTCTTATAATATTTTCTGTAATCATGCTTTATGTATCCTCATATCTCAGTTCTTTGTTATGCCTTTATCTTTTATCCATCTTTCCCTCTCCATCAATCCATTCATCAATCTATTCCTTAATTTATCCTTCCACACACCCACCTACCACCCCTTCTCTCTGTGTGACTATGCAGCGTGCATCATAATGATGCACTTCAGCCCGTAAAAGGTGTTTGTGGGTTAGATTCACTCATCCTCATTCTCTTTGCATCACTTCACTTTACGATGCAAGAGCCCAGAACATTAGCCGTTTCTGCAGTGGACTGCGGCATTTCTGAGGACCATATGCCACATACAGTACCAATCCAGTCATTACAGTAGTCCGTTTTTTTTTCTTCACTGCATGCTGAAGCGCTGCTGCAGTTCAAACCTGTGCCCATGAGGATTTATCCAGAACTAATAGTTTTCCTCTACATAGACACTAAATATTAGAAGAACCATGAGGGGTAAGAATTGTTATTCATGTTGATCATTTAAAAAAGAAAGGACAGATGGAGGCTTAATGTATGAAGAGAGGATTCTACAGTAGATGCTTCTCTGCTACAGTGATAATTACAAAGATTCTGTCCTGTGATTCTGGGTGAAATGTGTGATTCTCTCCACATGAAATGACCCCCATATATTGAAGCAATAAGGATCTATAGCATTGGCCTGAGCTGTGATTATGTTTGTGCTTCCACTGGAACCAATACATTAATGCCATATTAACATCTGAAATGAATACATTAAAGCACGTTTATGTCTAAAAAGAAATATACAGTGTTTGTGGGTAGTTCATCCTGTAAGTGTGTTATTCTTCTGTTTATTGAATAATGTGCATTTTCTTTCTGTAGGGACCACACACATGCAGAACAGAATACACAGACAGTACTTACAGTAGCTGCAGGGAAACCAGTCCATCAAACAATCCCTTGGGCAACTCGGTGATCTTGTTGCCATACAGCACACTGCACAGGACAGTCAAAACAGCATCGTTTAGGTCTCAGAATTCACAAGGCTTTTTGTATTACTTGTGTGGTCTGAAGATGATGCAGATGCTTTCACTGCTTTGTCAACATTATTCTTACAGATTTTTCTATATATATTTTCTAGATAAAATATATATATATATGTAAATGCAACATTTTTTATTGATGCTAATAAAATGACAGAGATACATACTGAATCTCTTTACATTTAGCTTTAGTAAACTTTGATATTGCTGTCTGAATCATATTCAATATAATTTAGTTTTCATCGTACCTATAGGAATGTTGATATGATATTTTGATAATGAGTGGTGGGCTTAATGAAGAGGTATCAGCTGAATACAGCCCATAAAACAAGAGGCAGGAGTAATGTTTAGTTGTTTTCCAGTGAAAGCAGTTTATCTACTAAATGCAAAGTTGTCATTAGCTGCAATTTCATAAGCTTCATAAGCATTCTCTACATAAAACAAACACAACATTTGAATATAAATGGTTTATAGTCAGAAATGATTACATTTTAAATGAAAACAATTTGAAATGTTACTGTAAACCAATCAGTTGTATGTAGATTTACAAGCTTTTCCAACTCTATTTTCTATGAATCCACTAATGTTCAGCTCTACAATAAGCAAGGAAGACCCTCAATATATGTACCAGAAGTGAGAAGTGAGAAAGCCATTGTGCTCACCCAGCTGGAAAACTATTTAGTGAGAAGAAATGAAGCAGTTTTGCAATCAAAGACAAAAAAATCACAGGGCAATTTTGAACTTTATTCTGTTAAATTAAAAAAAGAAACAAGCGCAGGAAAGTTGTTTCAGCGCTGAAGCTTTGCTCACTAAGCACACTGTTTTGAATCATATATTTGATCATAAACTGAAACTGTGGTTGAGATGTGCTTCAAATTACAGTTCCAACCATTTAATTAATTTGAGATTTTTTTTATTTTATTTTGCTATACCATGCCTCAGCTGGTCTCTCCTGCAGAAGTTATGCCTCTCAGTGACAACTCAGTTGTGTGTATACATGTGTGCACTCAGTCTTAACACCCAACAGGGTTCACCTTGTCTGCCCCTTCTTGTCTGTGTGTCTGTCTCATTTTCATGCTCCAGATTGATTCAAATTAAACTGTCCTTCATGTTCTTATCACATTCACCCTCAGAGACACATATACACTCAGTGATTACATACACGTACAATCACACACACATAAACCAATACAAAGACATACACACACAGTGTGTGTGTTCCAGTTGGCTGCAACAAGATTTTTATTTGCTAAATGTCTGGAAATGCAATTACTTTGATGCCTGGATATGTGTTTGTGTACGAATGTGTGAATGTATTTGCAGGTAAGTGTGTCATACTCACAGAGAGGTGAGTGAGCGAAGGCCACCGAAAGCGTCTGCCGCAATGTCAGAAATCTGGTTCTTACTCAAGTCACTGGGGGAGAAGAGACAGAAGAGGTAAGTGTTATACTGTAATACACTGTAATGGGGACCCCATTACTGTGTATTACACATTATTCTGTGTGGACGTCCCAGAATTGTCTGACAAATGATCCTGACAGAATACATCAGCAGAGGTCAAGGCAAGGGGACATTGGAAACAAAGTAAGAGGGGCTGAATGTGTAAGTAAATGAGAGAGAGATGGAAAGGTTGAGGAAAAAGGAGTGAAGTGAGAAAGAGTGAGAGAAACTGAAGTGATGACATGTTAAGTGCAGTTCATGTCATTCACTTCCACCGCTGTACAATAAATTATTTAACACTTCTGTTGAGGTTAAAATTCCATCTGTGTGTGTGCGTGTGTGTGTGTAGAGGGGGTGGGGGGTGGGGTGGGGAGTAACCTTACAACCCTGCACAAGACTGCAACTCTGACATTTTTAGGCATTTGCATGATTAGGACATTTTTCACCAGTGAGTTTTGTGCTTGTGGTTGTGTGTGAAAGAAAAGATGAACAGTGTGATTTTAGTTTGGACTTATTACTTATGTAATATAAGACATACAATCTTCTCTTTGGCTACATCAGCAGTTTAGATCAGATCGTCTTTATCAGTTACTGATTATTTATATAATTATTCGTTGTTTATATACATGATGGTTTTATTATAAATTTGTGAAATGCATCTCATCTGCACCAACATGAAATAACTCAAAAAGACCCTTAAAATTGGAGATGACTTGCAATTTAATTTGTCAGACTTTTAGTTTCAGTTTCAAAAGCAACGTAGCCTGATTGCAGCTGCAGTGAAGATTGTGACACTATTGAAGCTCTAGGTGGTCCAGTCTTATTTATTGACTTTTTTAAAAGCCTTTGACACAGTCCCTCATGCCTCGCTAAAGCTGAAGCTGATTGCATATTAAGCTCTGACAAGCAATATGTTTAAAAATGGACGCTGGTATGACTCCGTGTGTGAAAGTCAATTGGCTCATCTTATGCTGCATTGCTGTACTTAACCTTGGAGTGCCCCAAGGTTCTATAGAGGACCTCGTTTTTTCTGTTCCCTTAAGCTAGTGACTGGGCATGAAACGTAAACTCACTGTTGACATGACATGAGTGGGACTTACATAATATACATGCTAAATAAATGAATGTGTGCATTTGAGGTGCCACAAAATGTTAGTGCCGTGCAAGCAACGTTCAGGTTTATGTTTATATGCATGTGTGTTTGAGAAAATGTACACAATTTTATCCAGACATACTTACATTCTCTTCAGCTTCTTGTAGGTAGTGAAGGCTCCTGCTGGGACACTTTTAATCAAGTTCTGCTCCAAACGACTGCAGCAAGGGAGAGAAAAAAAAGGGGGGGAATCAAATGGTTTTAACAATTAATTATAATAACACTTTTTCACTAACAGCATAGAATGGAAAATCAGAACGCAACTTCAACATCATTTCTTACACAACATTTTCCACATTAATTTTCCATCCTTTCAATATTTATTTTCACACAGGACACAGGAATTATGGTTTTCCCGAATTCATGTTTACCCATGAACCTCAGCCAAGCTCAAGCGCACAAGGAGTTCAAAAGGTGGCTGTTCCAATCAAATTCTACACAACATTTTTGCAGGTTGGTCAGTGCTTTAAAGCGGGGGCTCGCTTAGGTCATTCAGTGTGAAATATTGACTTGAGTTTTGCAGCTCAGCAATAATGAGCTTACATGGGACCGGTGCTCTGAATCTGTTGCTGACCACAATTAGTGTTTGCTTAGTGAGGCTCCGAGTGAGGAGGTAGAGAGACGTAAAAAATGTTTCCAGTGGTAAAGTATGACAACTAGCTAACTGGCGATATAAAGATTGCTGCCACTCAGCCACGGTGACATACAAGTTTAGTTTGTAAACTGAACATGGGGAGGTAAGTAACTGTACAACTGGCAGCAGTACATAAATAACTATCAATGGAAAATCATAAATTATAATATTTCTTATTTGGATCTCCCATAAATTCATTTGAAGGAGACAGTATTTTCTTCTTTAGATGCAGCCAGGCAGTATTTATGAACACATTTCTAGGTTCTTCAACTTTTTCAGGCTAAGAGCCAAAGGGAATTTATTACATCTCTTTCTCTGGAAGACAGCAAACTCATTACACCATACTGGTAGTATTAGTCTATTATCATGTGGGGAGCCATCAGAACTAGGCACACAGCCCGCATTTGGGGAAATGTACTGTAGTTTAGATTCGGCTCTCTTGATGGTCTAAGCAACACATTCATTCCACGTGACTCATGCATTTTTCATGTGTCCTTGTTTCTGGGATAAGGAAGAGGCAAGGCAGGAGGGAGGGGCAGAAGGTAAAGGAGAAAAGGTAGGAGGTGAATAAAAAGATAGAGAGTTGTAGCAGAAAATTAATTCTATACAAAAAAAAAGAAAATGAGACAGGAAAAACAAAGAAGGTGAAGAGAGAAATCATGGATAGGGATAGGGAAAGAAGGACAACAAAGGTTAACTCAGAGGAGTGAAAAGGTGTGAACAACAGGGGAGAAGATAGGAAAAATCAGAGGAGAAGAGGAGGATGCAGTGAGGTCCCAAGGCCAGCCACGGGGGCAGCTGTCAGAATGATAAATGGGAACTAATCCACCTTACTTTTCCTCTCCTCTTCTTCTCCTGTCCTCACCCAATCCTGCTCTTGACCTCCACTCATCCCTCTCTTTTCCTTTATTTAGCCCTATCTATCTATCTATCTATCTATCTATCTATCTATCTATCTATCTATCTATCTATCTATCTATCTATCTATCTAT
>JAUYWH010000002.1:16966774-16982225 GCA_034779795.1 Ctenopoma multispine
TCTATCTATCTATCTATCTATCTATCTATCTATCTATCTATCTATCTATCTATCTATCTATCTATCTATCTATCGAAGCATTTATGCATCATTTTTGTGACGACTACTCAATAACACAAAGCTCAAAGGTGCCTGTTTCTTGGCTCGTGGCCCTCTCTAAATTCCCACAACTCACGCCCCTGGCAGCCAACAAAACCTTATTTCATCCAAGGGGTCAAAATAAATCAAGGATGTACAGATATTGACGAAGTTACAAATTATATCAGGGGGCAGTGAAACAAGGTTGAAACAAAGACACTTAAAAGCTCAATATCAAAGAACGCAATAAAAGGATGACATTTTAAGAGGCTATATAAAAAATCTATATGGTGAGATGGCGATTAAATGACGAGTGGAACAGGAGATGGGTTTGGCAGGTGAGCAGGTACCTGATGGGGTCTGTATGAAAACACATACACACACTGATAAAAGTCACTCAAACACACACTTCTCTTTTTTCACTGAGCAATGAAATTAAATGCCTTGAGACAAACCTGTTTTGTTAAATTGCTTTATGAATATATTTGTTTCGAAGAGACAGATTAATGCGCAAACACTCAAAAACACACACTGGAATTTTGGAATTGGCAATGGTCTTTGCCACCAGCATGTAGAGAGACGACTTTGTTGTCTACCGGAGGACTGATCATCCTATCACAATAAAGATTTCATCAGATGCATTTTGATGCCTATGGCTCGATTGAAGTACATATCTGTGTGTGTTGGGACCTCCCAAAATCTGTGTGTAGGCATAAGATTGTGCTCAGGCACAGATTTCGTTTCTGCAAAACCAGTGTGTATGCATATATGCGTGTGCATTAGTGTGTATGTGTGTGTGAATCTATTACTTATGCTGGGGGCGTATAGAGGTATTGGTGTAGCATTGCAGGGGAGAATTGCTCCTTCATTCAGAGCAATCAACCAGCTGTCCTCCGTACAAACAAACAGGGTACAGCGATCAATACGGATATCAAACACGTCCCATTGTGGGGTGTGTGTGTGTGTGTGTGTGTTTAAACTTGTGGAGAAAAGAGAGAACAAGGATGTAAAGCATGTGCAAAGAAGGACTGCCTGAAATTGAAAACGGATTAACCCTGTAAAAACCCAGTGTGTCACACACATTGTGTATGTTTGCATTTTATTTAGTGACTATTGTTTTTTAATGTTACACAAGCTGCAATTTAATTTCTCTTAGTGAAATCAGCTGCTGGTTTATCTATGTACTGATTTACAAATATGCATATAACTAGTCTGAAATTAAAATGTATAACATGGAGCACAACATGCAAGTGACATGATATTCGTGGGTAATGGGAACACTGATGAGGAAGGCAATTTAGAAAAGTATGACAAAAATACTGACACAACACATAAAAGTAATTAAAGTATTAAAGTCTGCTATCCCAGCAGTTCACACACGTACTGTACTTGTATACAATACGATTTAGGGAAAATTAAGCTTACATCTCCACGATGCCCTCAGGGAGGTTGGCTGGTATTTCAGTGAGTCCTTTACGACGACAGTCCACTATGTTGTTGTTACAGCTGCAGCTGGGGGGGCAGACAGCCACCTGAGGAACACAAGTCCTCGACTCTGTCTGTGCTGGACCTATTTAAAGCAAAATACAAGTACAGTATATGATATCAGATTCTGGAAATACCTGAGAAAGACTGGGTTTTGTGAAAAGATGGTCCACGTGCACGTTGTTAAGCTTATCTTACTTTCCCCTCATGACACTGATCTCAGCTTCAGTGGACAATTTAAACTTTTAGACACCTGATCGGAATTTTTACGGAGACATTGCTTTAGCATAGAACTGAAAAAAAAGTGATATGATTTGAATATTTGGATATGTAAGGAAAAATAAAATGATAGGATAGAATCGGGAAATGAAGGCAGGAAAGACGGAACACAGAGACAAAAACAGATGAAAGGAGGGTAGGAGTGGGATGAATATTGAAATAGAAATGATAGACAGTGGAAGGGAGAAAACTATATGAGTTACAATAAGGGGTAGTGGATTGACATAAGTGAAACAAGAGGAGGTCTGATGTGGAGCATGTAGGCAAAAAAAATATGAGGCTGAAAGCTAATAAAGAGAAAGCTGCTTGACAGTCTATTAGCACAGAGTGCTGAATCAGAGGTCCTTAAACATTGCCTATTCTATATACTGCTGATAACATTACTGCTCTTGCACTGGCCTTTTAACTGATTACATGTGCTACGCCGTAATTCTTTTAGTGTTATAAACTCAGTGATGAGCAAACTGGAGAAGATAATGATGCTGCTTGTTATAATAAGGTTTATCAGACTCTCTGTATTGTATACCTTAAGTGTCAGAAGCACTTAAATAAAAAGTAAACTTCCACTTGAAACGATGTCTTATACATACATCTGTGCTGCTTTATATGGCAATGAACTATAAAGCAATGAGCCAATACAATATACATTTGTTGTAATTAAGCAAAACTAGGAGTTTTTCTAAGTAAGTATGTTTTAATTTAATTTATTGATTTTTCTAAGTAAGTTGCTGCCTTCTCAGGGTGCCTTCCATTGAAGGTCTTCTAGGTACAACCAAATGGTAGGAGATCCCAGGATAGGACCAGAACATACCAGAGAGATTATATACCTCATCTGGCCTGGCAATGTCTCAGGATCCCCCATAAGGAGCTGGATAATGTTGCTGGGGAAGGAATGTCTGGACTACCTTGCTGAGCCTGCTGCTACCACAACCCGACTACAAACAAGCAGCAGAAAATGTTTGCATGCACGGAAACTAAAACTTTGCTACGTTCCATTTTTTATGAACCATTTAAGTAAAGAAAAAGCAATATCCTGACTGTAATAATTACTTACTTAATTACTGAACATCACAGTAGAAAGTAGTTAATGTTATTCAAGGCGTCTCTCAGCCAATTTGAAATACTGTAATGTCTGAAAAGAATCTTATGAGTGTGTTGATATCAGCTCACCACTGCAGACAAAATCCTTCTTCTGTACGTCTGGAACATTGAGGCCCCTCATGTGGGCGGGGGCCATGCACTGAGTGAAGGGAGCCAAGCCCCGTCTGGCTCTGAGCCAATCAGAAAGCCAGGACAGGTGACAGTCACAGTGGAGGTTGTTGGAGTGCAAACGCCTGAGACAGATGGAGAAAGGGATTAGTTACTTTTGTGCATACAAACTGTGTGTAAATAAACACATATATCAGATATCAGATATCAAATCTAAAAAAATCAACTCACTAAAGTCTTGAGTGTCCTCTCTGGCACTTTCTAGACATGTTCAAAGAGTATGAAGTGCAATTGAGCACATCAGCTCAAGAGCAAATGTATTTGAGTCTGCATTCAAATAGGTTCTATTTTTCACACAGCTTACATCCTTGGCCAGAATCATGAGGCTGTTGCTTTGGCGAAACACACACACACACACACACACACACACACACACACACACACACACACACACAAACAGGCACTCACACACAAATACAAAGAGTAATATCCTCCCCTCTCATTCCCCCAAGGTCTGTGACAATATGACTCCCTTCAGAGGAGCAACTAAATCACATCTATTCAGAAAGACAGAAACAGAGCCAGAAAAAAAAGAGGCAGGGCTGTGAAAGACGGTTTTAACAGAATACATAATGCACAATACATTTTTACATAAAGAAAAACAGAATTTATAGGAAAGAAAAGAACTATAGCCACCTACGAATGACAAAACATCACTTTTATTGGTAACCAATTGTACATATAAAAATAAAAAAATAAACAAAAAATTTAAAGTGGTGCAAATCCCTAATGCTGACAGCGAGATCTGGCAATTATGTTGATTAATCAGGATACTGTCCAGTGTTATAGTATTGTCTGCTCTCCTTTTCTCTCTCCACTATCCACTCACCCCAACCGCTCAAGGCAGCTAACCGCGCACCCTGAGCCTCGTTCTACTGTATGATTTTTAACTTATTCACGTTATCTTGTGCCATATAAATAAAATTGAAAATTGAAAAGATGTCACTGTTGAACTTTCAACATGTAAATGTAATGTGCAACATGAAACTAATCAATAAAGGATGTGAGACGACAGAACTAAATCACATTTTCATGCAACAGGTGAATGGAAAATCTAAGTGGCATCCTGAACGCATTCAATTAAAAACTGAGTCATTAAAAATATTGCTCAGTAAACTATAGAACAGATCAGCTGATGTTTCACAAAGCTGAGACTCTCTACAGGCTGCACTGTCTGGATTTGGCACCTTGAGAGAGAGAGAGAGAGAGAGAGAGAGATGAAGAGGAGGAGGGGGCATGAACGGCAGAATGTCCTGTCAGCGTATTATATGCCAGCCGGGATATCTAGTCTTTCAGAAGACAGGCCTCCCTTTGTAATAAAGCAGAGGACAAATCCTGTTATGGAACAGAGATGGGCTCATTGATGCTAGCAGCGGGGGCAGTGGGTTTTAATACTGTTCTCCCATTATAAATCCAGTTTATAGTCAAACCCCCGCCTGGAGATAGCCACGTCCCGGCCCACCCCCGGCTCAGCCTTAATTACTGACAAGTAGGATTAAAACACAGGGGAGAATGGGAACAGGCGAGGGGGGTGATGTTTGTGTGTGTGTATGTGTGGAGTGTAGCCAGTGTTAGCGTTTGTTTGGTTTAATGGTTGCAGGTGACTTATGGCATTGTGCATGGTGTTTCTGTGTGTGTGTGTGTCTTTTTCTTTGTATGCATGTCTGCCTCTGTGCGTTTATTTTTAGTATTTGCTGCAGAGGGTTACTGGGCACATGTTTGGAACAGTGAGTTTCAACAATACACACATACACATGCACAGAGAGGAGCAGTGGGAGTTCTAATCTTTTCATTGGTTCAAGTTTCTGTATAACAGGATTATATCATTAGTGCTAATAAACTAGATGGACACTGCAGAAGAAAAAAATAAGTATGTATAGATGGATGGATATATAACTAAATACCTTTTATGTAAAAGTGTAAAATGTAGTATATATATATATATATATATATATATATAAAAATAAAACAACATATTGAGGTGTTTAACACATACACACAAACAGCTACACACACATCCTGGATAATCATATTAGGGACAGTTCCAAACATCTGACTGAAAGAGTCGTTTTTATAAAAGCTGTAAATTCAACACTGAGATCTGAGGGCAGCAATAAAAAACAGACACAAAATTTTGAACACAGGAGGCAGCGAGAAGGGACAGAGAGGAGGAGGGGATTCGAGGAGGCTGGACTGACATGTGAACATGAGTGGAACTTGAGTGGAACAAAAAGGAGCCGAAAAAATAAGATCAGACAAGAAGAGTGAACAAAGGAAAGTGAATAAGGAAACAGAAGGAAACAGAAGGAGCCAGATGGTAGAAGGAAGGATAGCACTAAGGGAAGATTCAGAGAATATCACAGTCTGTGGTTTACTTATAATCAAAGAGGTAGAAGCTGGGACAAAGTGAGACTGAACCAGAAAATAAGGAAACAAAAGGAGTGAAGAAAGTAAAAGGAAGCACGAGGAAATCAAAGGAGACAGTCACTCAGTGTTGACAGAAAACAGAAGCAGACGAGGGCTTCTGATTAAAAGATATTGGATATTGGTAACTCTGCACTCATCTGCTGGCAACTATGTAGCTGTGCTGCTGCCTGAAATCCAATTTTAAAAGGCTGATTTCGAGCTGCATTGCCACTGAGGTTGCAGCAATATGCAGGGAATATAGGAACAGTGCCATGTGATTATCTGTTTTGACAGACACTGTCAATCAAAAGTCAGAAAAAATGCCAGTAAAAGACGAATGGACCTCTTTTGGCCTGCTTGTATTTAGTTGTGCTGTGTATTTAGAAATCCCCAGTGCTGAATGCTAAGTAGGGTTGCGTGACCACACAAGTGCCTCGTAAAAATGGTGACTTGGGAAGGAAATCCCATTCTATGGATGCTGGTTTGGCAGAATTCAACCCCACTGTGGCCAGCAGGAATGCAACCAATGGTCTGCCTCTCCGGCAGTCCCACGGGATTATGGGGAGTCTCCCTTGAGATGTCGTGCCATTGCCTTGGCAACTCTAAGTTAAGTCACACATAAACACAGAAACAACACACACAAAATGACACATATATACACACAAGCCAAAGCCCCCATTGTAATCAATCAGAGAGGATGATTTGGCCTGAGGTTCATGTTGGATCTGTGTGTGTGTGAGCGCGCTTGTATCCTAGTACATGCATCAATAACACTAGTATAGGATGTTACTCATAATGAATCAAAGCAGATTGAACTATGAAGCCCGAACGAGGCTTTCGTGTGGTTTTCATCAGGTTACGTTACTCAGCTGTTTGTGTGTGTGGTGCTTGTCACTGTATCCACCTCCGTGTGTCTTCATGTGTATGTGTGCACGTAATGGCCACATGATTATTCACAGTCATGAAACAATAGAAGATTTACTCTCTTATTATGGCATGATTACATGATCACACACAGGCCCCTGCTGCCAAGCTGTGTGTGTTTGTGGCATGTGTGTATGAAAGTGAACATTACTTTGTGTGTGTGTCTGTGCTCACCCAGCTTGCTTGAAAGTAGGCATGTATTCTTATATATGTACTGCATGTGTGCATATGTGTAACCACAGAGTGCATGTGTGAGCGTGTGCACTATATGTACGTGTTTTTAAGTGAACGTGTGTGCGAGTGTGTATGATACTCACAGAGTCCGCAGCTTGGGCATGTGGTTGAAGCTGGACAGGGGAATGAGGGTGATGTTGTTGTTGTTGAGGGTACTGGATAGAGAAAAATAGAGAGGCAACACAGGGGGAGAGAAGAGAAAAACATAGTGTTATTAAAATTAGATCCTGGTGTCACTAACTGTTCTGACAGTTTAAAGAGGTCACATTAGGCTTTTCATTGTCTGTTGTCAAACACGTTTCAGTGACTGGCGCTACATTTTGGGTTTACACCATCTAAGTATGACATGTGTCAACTACATGACATATGGTGTTTTCATAGTAAATTAGTAGTAAAGTATTACGTTTTATGGCAAACTGGAAAATAAGCTGGCACAAATTTTTATTAGGATGTAAGGGTTGACCTGGATGTAAGGGTTCTCCCCTTTCACTGTTAAAGTAATATTTCTCAGCTAATGTATAAAGTATTTATGTATGATGTATACATTGTAAAATGCATTAGAACTAATTTGTAATTCTGGATCATATAAATAAATTCTAAATCACAAAATTGTACAAACATCACTGGTACTACTTCAAACATCATATAAAACAAAATATAGCATTTTTAAATTTTTACATTCTGTCCAAGGCGCCTCTCTTGTGCCAAGTCAGAGTTTTTACTCATTATTTATTAACACATACACACATATGATCCGTGCTTCTTCCATCTCTAAGTCATACTATAAGCAGGTCACTGCTGTCTCTGACTATTAGCTCTCTCATAAACTACACTTTGTCTCATATGTAGTATCGATCTAAAGCGGAATGAAAAATAAGGTTGGCTGTCATTGCAAACACACACACACACACACACACACACACACAAAATACCACTCAGTGATTAAAAAACAAAAAACCTATTGATTCTCGGTGGTTTCCATGTGCAGAAATGGAGACAGAAATAAGACTACATATGAGAAAGTGCAGAAAATATGTTTTGTTCTATGAAGATTATCCACAGCGGGATCATATTACACAGTGACAGACCAGTATGAACTAGATAAAAATGAATATGCAGTACCCAGTACAACAAAATATCTACAATAAAAATAAATACATAAAAAGAACATGAGAGGTTCACAATAAGTTACAATACAGCCTAACACCAGACTGGACAAAGACACATAACTCGTCAAAAGGCTCCGTCTTTTTTAAAGGATCAATCCAGACCAGCAGTCGAGCGATATGTCTCTCGATGCAAGAGGATACTAGTCACTGTAGCTTTACGGTACTGGAGTGTTTGACATCATTACCTTCACAACTTCACCAGAGAATCCAGAAATTCATTAAAAACAACTTTGATCAGCTTTGATCTATTATCACAACAAACAGATGAATATCAGGATTGATTTGGGAAGAAAAGCAACAATCCAGGCCTGCAGGGAGCTTAATGAACCGTTATGAGACATTGAAAACATAAGGCCGTAAATCCATGTTAAATAAGAAATCCAGAGATTTTTCTCAAATTTCTAATATGGTGTAATTTTCCTGGTGGCATGTGAAAGCCAACATCAACGCAAACAAGTGCAAGTTTCATGGACCATTAATTTCACTGGATATAAAATAAGACTAGTTTACTTTACATATCACCCGAAACCTTGTGTATTCAAAGAGTCATTGTTTCAGGAAGAATGAAGACCGAGCAGTCGTTTTTAAAATGTGAAACCCATTCATTTTTCACATCTGACAATGGGTTTTTAATGCCTTCAGACAAGGACAAGGCCAGCGTTCTCTCCCCCCCAAAAATGGCTCACATTCAAGATGAAAGGATTTTTTACAGCATCTGCAATATGTTTGTGCCTAAACATACAGTGTGACCACAGACAGATTTCGCTGACAGAAATCAAAGATGGTTTGTTTTACATACTATCGTCACAACTGTTCGAAATAGGCTCATTACTGGGGGTTTGCTGTGTTTTCACTAACACCCACTCAGACCTAAAATAGACTGTTTTTGCTTCACTCTGTTGATGTTAGTTCTTCTCTTTCTCTTTAATTCTCTCTCCTTCCGATTCACTTTCTGCGTTCTCCTCCCTGCCAGTGTAGCCTCAGTGGCCTTGGTAGACGGATAAAGTTTCACACTCGCTCTCACATACACACACATAGGTATGGTCAACCCTGTCATGGGTGATTCCACCCAGTATATATAATTTAATTGTGGAATAACAATAATTTCCCTCTGCAATTTCCCTGTCAGTTATTCTCCCACTGATTCTGTTTAACCCCCTCCCCCCATTCCTATCCCCTAATAAAGCAGTGACTGGACTGAATTAAGCCAATATAAACACTAAAAACAACATTTAGAAGTCCACAACTATGTTTTATATTGTGGTAGTCCCCCCCCCCCCAGCTTATTGTATTGGGAGATCACCATTTATTTTCACTAAGATAGAGAGTCCAGTTACTAAAAAGTGAAATCACCTGAAAGTATCCCAGACAGCCTTGTTTTGTGCAGTAGCTATATTTTAAAGACTTTAACATTTGACTCAAATGATGGACCAACTCCAGCGGTTAAATAAGCATACACCTGTGGATCTCTACGTACGATTCACTCTTTGGTTTCTGAAGTGGAAAGTGTCTGATAGGCCCAGATGGGGACTTTCCACTCATTCTGCGCTCCACCTTACAGCATGTCTGTCTAAACTTTATAATCCTGCAGCCTTGAGAGATCCCAACACACCATACCGTGCTGCCACCACAAAATCACACAGTGCAAACCAGAACATTGGCTGTGTAGCCGTGGTCTAACTTTCAAATGTTTTCACAACTGATGTTATATTCTTAGGAAGTTACTGTAAACTATATATTAGCACCCTGTGTTGGAGTTGTTCTTTAAAGTGTCTTTTGAAATTCTGCTGGCCTTTTACGGTTCTCCTCAGTTTTACGGCTGATTTGAGAACTGGTGGTATAACACGTTAAGAATATTACTTCACACAAGCAGGTCAAAGACACACTGATATCTACTGGCTCCTATTTGATTTTTTATTTGTGTCAAGAAAAATTCAGTAAGATTTTACTGCAAACCTAGGCCACATATAAAGTCTACATTTTAATGGTGGCTTGCTGCTCTGAAGATTGAAGAAAAAAAAAGTCAGCTTTATTTTTGCAGTCACAGTAAAAAAAAGAACTAAATGACTGTTTGTATGTTTCTACAACAAAATGCTTATTCAGCTCTATTTTTTGTTTTAATTTCAAATAGGCTGCAGTGACCGCTGCAGTGACATTGTGGGATAGATCCATGATCCCAGAGTGTGTGTGTGTGTGTGTACGTGTATTACAAAGTGTGTTTTCTTGAGTCAGCATGTACAGTACATGCTTGGGTGTATCCGTTTGTGTGTGAATTTTCGACGCAGTGCTCTTTCTCTTGCAGTAAAAGGGCCTCTGCAGTCAGTGATGGAGCAGACTCTTTAGAGGCAACCCACCAGGGAGGAGCTGTTTGTGTGTGCTTGTGTGTGTCTGAGTGCGTGAATGTGTGTGTGTGTGTGTATGAGATGAGGAGAGAGAGAGAAAGAGGGTGATGTTATCATATGTGGCTTTGCTGCAGCCTACACACTGAGGTCAAAGCTTTACTTGTCAGTCTTTCCTCCGTCCTTCACACAGACACACACACACACAGACACACACACACACGTTTAATCACCTACAGAAGAATAACTTGATGTTTGTAAAGGTCCAGAGTCAGATAAACAAACTTGCAGATACAGTGTGGGTTTTCTGTCATTTTAATGTGACTAAAGCCCACAGTAGACATCATACTTTCACATGCTTTTACCTGCTTGACACGTTCACTACATATCTGATCTGTTACATACACGCAACAAAGATCTCTCCTGGCAGGTGTTTATTCTATGGGATCAAGCCACTGATGTTTTTCTACAAGAAGACAGCTCGTGTTTATACAAGAAGTATTCTACAGGATGTCCAAACCATGTGACCACAGAGTCATAATTTCATTTTAATTAATGTCTTTCCACATGTGCACAGGGACATTTACTGTATGTTTCTCTGCTTGTCTGTTTGTATCTATTTGTGTCTGGCTCCACGAAGTCTGAGCTGCCATAATGTGTGTCTAAGTGTTTGTGTGTAAGTGAATTTTCTATTAGTCTCTATTATGCTCAATCAGCCTTTACAGACACAGATCAATACGCTGACAGAATGTCTGAATTACTACAGCCACTAAAACACAACACAACAATGTGTAAAATTACGACTGTGATTGTAACTAATATTGACGACACATTCAATACAATTAGTCTCTCACCTAATCACTAACATCAGTTATGGTCTGTAAAAAGGAACAAAAAGGAGAGCATCGATGACCGAATTAAAACAAGTATTAGCATTATTGTAATGCGAGTATTAGTATTCGCATTACAAATTTGTAAATATATACTATAGCAGTTTGTGCACCAGTGTATCAGCTTCCCAGCTGCTGTTCTTCCTTTTCAATGTAACGTTAAATGTCTTTCACAGTTTATTAATGATTCGCTTCATCTGTTTAAATTTTCGGTTTTTGATAGCTCAGTGTGTAGAGCAGTCGTCTTCCAACCCAAAGGTGAGCAGTTCGATTCTCAGTCCGAACTGCTCAGTCCCAGCAAGCTACATGTCGAAGTGTCCTTGGACAAGATACCGAAACCCCGTAGTAGCGCTGACACAGGTCTAGCAGCTGTCCAAAGAACAATTTCCCCAAGAGGATCAATGAAGTATCTATTATTATTATTATTATTATCACAAATTAGGTTAATCTTTTTTGACATTGACAGAAGTGTCATCATTTTGTGCACCAGAGGCTAAACATCATTGCTTCCAGTGTAAAAACGCCACATTTTATTTCAATTTCCTGCAATCGTCTTGGAATATTATACTTCACTTTTTCTTGCCTTGACGTCTCATTTTAGATGGAACTCTGGGGTAAAAACCGTCTGGTGCACTTGGACCTGCTCTGAAATCTCAAATCAATACTCCATTGTGAGAGTAAAACTACAAACTACAAGCGCACAAAACTATTTTATGATGCTGCTTACAACCACACTGTTACTGCAATTCGTCAACCTGACTCTAATAATTGCAAACATTACAGTAATCTCTGATGTGACAAAGCACAGACGCCAAAAGCACACATTGTTTCTATTTAATTATTTTGTTTGTAGATATTTATACAGATATCACTGGTGCAAGTATGTCCTTTGTGTAAACTATGTGAAATGTGAGTAATCGTTGTGTATCCTTACTGAGTGAGTAGCACTGCCAGTATTGTATGTGCTGGTGATGTTGAGTAACTTTCATGTGTGACCAGAGTTATACTGTTAAAGCTCTTTTTTTTTTTTTAGCTTTCTCTGCATTCATAGAGTAAACTGCTGTAAAAAGTACTTGTTAAAAATAGCAATGTGGAGCACAACAAATGTTCATCCTATAAAAAAAGGATTGAAGAGTGAAACACCAATAAAAATCAATTTCAGTATCTAAAATAATAAAGAAAAATAAAGCACAGATTTTGTTGGTTTTAGGTCGACTTGGAATCCCAGTGCTGTCACCAGAAAACAAAAAAATATTGATTAAAGGCAAATGTTGTTTGCTAAAAACTAAAATGGGGTAAATAGCAAAGGTTTTGCAGATGTTGGCGGGTGTTTTACCACAGAGGAATGCTGATTCAATACACGTGATAAACTGAAGCCAGTGTAAAATAAAATGTGTAGGACAGTGGGAGTAAACAGATTTAAATTCATCCAATCAACTGGATAATCCTTGAGAATCTATTCTTAATCTAGTTGATATAAGCGCCAGTTTGTCGCATCCACTACAAGTATGTGAATAGTATGTGCTGTACGATATTCTTCCTGTCCAGAACTATCACATTCTGTAACCTCAGTAAAAGGGTATTTTTTTAAGTATCTAGTGATATGCTGGCCTTATTTTATTAAATAAATGCACTTTTAACGTGGTCTCAGGAGTTGCAGTTGGACCATCATTTTTGAATTTAAAAGAATTTGTGGGCATTTTCTGATTCACTTCAACGCAGTACGAGCTTTGGGCATTAGGCACTTCCTCTTTAACACTGGGACACAACCATAGATAAACCATAAATAAATCACTACTTGCACAATGTTAAATCTTTAGGCATAAAACATATAGAAAACAGTTGTTTGATATAATAACTGGTCATACAGAGCATACATATTGTTATTTGCAAATATGATAATTCACTCTATGATGCCAAGTATTACTTTAAAACTACTGTTTTTGTAACGTGCCATGCAGTGTATCCAGCTGCAGTTGCTGTTGCTTTGACACAAGTTCTAACAGGAATTAAATTCTCTGAGAGCTTTCCCACACAGACACTGAAAAGGGACCAACTATCGAAAGGCCTCAAAGGCTCTTTGAGTTGTGTGAAGAGCCCTCAGCATCTTCCCCAAGGCCTCATTACAGGCTTGAGGAGAGGAGGCGAAAGAAAACGCACAGACACTTAACTCCTTCAATCACTCATTTGTTTAACCTCTTCACACCTACTATTCACTTTTCACTCTTTCACTATGAAGAGCGAGAGAGCAACAAGCCGAAAACCTGTGTCAGGCTTTTATGATCATTTAACCTCTTCACTCTTTCTATTCACTACGTCACCACGAGAGAGTTGATGGAGGGGACGCATATGTCTATAGGAGGTGTCGAGATAGGCATCTACTATATGCGTGATTGCTTATTAGCATGCTGCTGTGTCGGTAAGTTGTATGTGGCAGGCAGGACATGTGACGCTGAGTCAGACGTGGAGACTCAGAAACCCTAAGAATCTGCATATGCGGGTGTTTGTGTGCGTTAGAGGGTGTAAACGTGGATGTGTGGGCGCATTGTCTTGAATGCATGTTTGTTGATTTGCGGTGTTAGTGGTTCGGTGGACCAGGACAAGGATGTAACTGTGTGTGATATGACTGTGTGTCATAAAAGTGAATGTACATGTATGTATTTGTGTGTGTGTGTGTCTGTGTGTGTGTGTAGGAGAGTGGTGAGCCTAAGAAACAGAAACACAGGAAGCACAGGGAAAGAATGCTCCTGTCCTTCATTCAGAGTGTGTCTCTTTTGACTGGGATATTTCGGTTTGTAAGTTGAAGTGATTTTTGACCCTGTTGACTTGGACACTGAGCTCAAACGGTCTATGAGGTCTGCAAACAGGCTTTAATTTAAGGACCTTTAGGTATAAGAGTTGAGAGCTTTTAGTGGTTGAATTGTCTCATATTTGAACTTTCCCACGAGGTTTAATGCCTGCTTTACTGCTTTACCCTGGCAGCCTGGTGTTAAATTGTGCGATGTGCAGCAAGTGTCTTTTGTTGGTGTGTCTATGTCAAGTATGTGTGTGTGTGTGTGTGTTTTTGTGCTTCTTCTACTTTGTGTGTATGTGCTGTTGCATACATGTGTGTATGTGACTGTTCAAGTTAGTTTAATAAACTCTCAAGTGTTTGAACAACCAGAGTCACGCAATTTGCTCCTCTCATCTCAGAGAAAATTGACATTGCCAGAGTGTTGCCGTTGGAAACCACCCTGGGAAAGCTCAATCATTTACAACACTAACCAAAAAAGCTCTAAGGGTGTTGAGGTGTTTGGTATATAAGGTATTTTCTGACCAAAGCTTGAGCTAGTCTGCTAAGTCTCAAGTTATGTTCATGACAAAGTGAAAACTTAGCAGGTAAAAATAAACTCATAAACCATTCTGTAAGTGAAACCTTGACAGTTTTATTTTTCTGCTGAAAATGTAGTTGCACAAGAAAAGCCATCTGTATCGGTACTTCAATTAGCTGATTAACGGACGCTCACATTACTTCTCACTGAGACCACTAGGTGCTGAGCGCTGCAAGCTTTTCAAACTGTTTCAAGGATAATGGGAAAAAAACATTTACAATAATGTGGCAAGCTCTTGGCGAAGAGCTTTAACAGATTCAAACTTGAAATACGAAGGTATTTCGGTGAAATAGTGAGGTTCTTTAAAGTAAATGAAAGGCTGCTCCCTAAAACCACAATCTGATGATGCTGATTTTAACCAAATGACACTAAGTAAACAGGAATATAGGATGATCACCACTGGACAATTCCATGTGGTTTGGCATGGGCCTGTATGTGTGTGCAAGTGCAAGTGAGAGCGAGAGCCATGCGGAGAAACAAATATTATGTGTATGCGTGAGAGCGTGGTATTTGCTTCCTGAGGAAAGAAAGAGGCCCAAGCTAATAGTATAGGAGGGGCAAAGATAGATGAAAAGAAAGATCGGCATAAAATGCGCTGATGAGACCATTACACCTTAAACGAGAACAAATTACATTGCAGATTGCCTCTCTGCCTTGACTCTTATTTCTTCTCACATCTTCTCTCAAGTGTCTTTTAGCGCTCTTTGATTTCCACCTTAAATCACTTTTCTCTCTACTCCTTCCCTCCCTCATCACCATCTCTCCCCATTCTTTCCTGTCCTGCCACCCAGTGGGATGTGATTAATTGTGCGTGGGTCAGACTGCTGGCACCAGGCTCTTCCGATATCTGACGCTGCTCCCACCTCTGCAGAGAGGAGGCGACTCTGTCCAAAGGTAACAGAATTAGCTATCTAGCATCTGAAAAACTCATAACTCATCTATCTATCTATCTATCTATCTATCTATCTATCTATCTATCTATCTATCTATCTATCTATCTATCTATC
>JAUYWH010000002.1:16982325-17008066 GCA_034779795.1 Ctenopoma multispine
CTATCTATCTATCTATCTATCTATCTATCTATCTATCTATCTATCTATCTATCTATCTATCTATCTATCTATCATATTTCCCCAAGGGGATTAATAACGTATCTGTAATAAAAAAGTAAACTTTATAATAATGAGTAAGTGCAAAAAGGTTTTACATTGACTGGTTTCTTTCAACAAAGGGAATTTTCACTTGATGATGATGATGCCTGAGGAATATATCTGGTGAGCAAAATATTTTTATATCTATGCGAAGAAATATCTTCATTAATTGGGTTTTAAATGCGCTAGATTTGCCAAACAAGACATTTCCACAAGACATTTTGACAGGCTTATAATTAATGGCACACAGACTAGAGTTGTTCCAATCCCCAAAACAAATGAATACCATAAATTCAGTCTGAAACTGATTGGTTCAGAGTAAGCTCAGTTCCAGTTCCATCATCAGAACAAAGCCACACACTTCTCCATCTCCCAAACACCTCAAAACTCACAGGATAATGCATAAACTCTGTTACATTTGGATCTCCTTGGGTATTACACGTAATACCTGAGACACAGACCAACCTGATCAGAATGAGCAGACTCAGGTCCTGGTTTCAGGTCTGTGTTTTTCCTGAGAACTGAGTGGACCCATGAAACCCTCATCCTACAGTAGGCTTTAGTTGGTAGCAACTGACTAAATATTTTAGTTTCTTATAAAATCAGCCACTTATTGTGTGTCAGTAATAGTTTGTCTGTCTGTCTGTTGTCCACAAAGCTTTTCCAGCCTTTGTCATTTCTCACACCTCTGTTTGTTTATTTACTGTCTCTTCTATCCACCTCTCACACTGTCTGACTGTTTCTTCGTTCTTCATCATCTCATTCTTTTCTTGCTCCATAAATCCACTATCATTATTCCAGTGGAAAACTGTCACACTTTGTCTGTTTTTCAGGCCCTTATCCCTCCACCCTGATCACCTCCCAACTACTTTCCCTAAATCCCCAACAAATATGTCATTATTCTGAAGACAGAAGTTACCTTACGCACTTCTCTGACTCTCAGCTCGTCTCCTTAGCCATATTTTCTCTTTTTTTCCTAATTTTTTTTTTTAAAAACCCTTCCAGCGATTTTTATGCAGCTCTTTGAAAGCTTTACTTTTTGTTCCAGCTGTGCCGCTTTTCTTTTTGACCCTCTAACTTGTCTTTTGTGTTTCTTGCCATTTCCCACTCTTTCCCACACTGCCTCATCCCTCAACATCTATTCTCTTCCTTCTCTCTCTCTCTTTCAGGTCAGATCCTCTGTCTTACCAGAATGCTGTTTGTTGCCAGGGTGTGATGGCTCTGTGGAGCCCGCTGACTCAAATAGAAGCCAAAAGGCCAGCCAAACCAAAATCACTGAACAGCAGAAAGCTGCACCGCTTGTTCTCTTCTGACCCTTCTGTACACACACACACACGCGTGCGCAAACACACGAAACACACGAATGGACGGAAAGATACGCACATACAGATACATAAAAAACAAGATGCGGTCAAGCATGCAGGGCACAAACATAGATAGATGTTGACAATAGACACTTAAAGAACATGGATCCACTCAAAATGAATTTGCTTTCTCAGAAACCTTCATCGTATGTACACACATGCCGAAACACACACACACACACACACACCTACACAGCAGCTTTTGTATTACTAAACTTCAGGTTCAAGAACGGTTCATTTCAGGGGCTTCAATCCAGGGCCCACGCGTCGCAGATATAAGACAGATCTGGAGGCAGGACACAACCACAGAAATGCAATCGTTACTGGGGGCGACCGAGGCTGGACACACGCTGACTGCACAGGGGATATTTTGACATGTAGGGTGCACATACAGTTTTTCTACTCACCAACTCTTTTTTCTTTCCCCCTCTCTCTCTCTCTTTTTTTTTTTACTTTGACAGTTGTACCAGTGGAGTTGCACAAACAACTTGGTCATACTGTGAGTTTCAATTACACAGTATTTCAGTATTTCATCATGTTTAAACTACTATTAAAGAAAACATGACTCGCTGTCTTTAGTATTTCTTCACAACAGCAAAAGACAATAGATCAAAAGATACTTAGCAGCATATATATTATTCATTATCTTGTTAGTCAGTTTTCTTCTCGTGTTTCTCTTCTCTTTAAGGCATCAGTCAGCAGCTGCAGTGTGGGGAAACTCAGTTTTCCCATGAGTGGCTTTTGGGTTTTACACACTGATTTGGAATCTATGAATGGTTTGTTTATGCTGATTCAGGAACTCTGACAATATGTTTTCATATGCATAGCGTGGTCTTAAACTAACCTTATATTGTCATTAGTTAAGAAACTTGAGAATTTGTGGCACACGCCAATTTTCTCACTCTCATAGATATGAACTAAATTCACAAGTGGTCAAGAGCAGTAATAAACAGATAAATTAACTTACTCCACAGTGGGAAAAACACACTCCTTTCACTTAACTATCAACTGTCTTTTATCAAACTTATATGACTGACAGTGTAACATCACCTACCGTAGGCTAGAACATTTTTTACTCTAATATCGCACTGATTATCAGCCCCTTCACCTATTTGCATATTACTCATAGAAAGCTTTGCTTCTTCTATATTCCTTTCTTCATTTCTGTACATGATACTGATGACTGTCATTACATTTTTTTAAATCGTTTACAATCTTGTACTATAAGTATCTGTCTGTTGTGACTTGCAGCTCTGCAGTGTCACATTCTTGTGTGTGACTCTTTACCATCAATGTAGTGTAACAGGAGCCTTACATGGAAATTTTAGAGGCATTGTTAATGATCAAATCTCAGAGATATGTATGTGCATCTTGAACAGGTCGCACACACTTTTTTGCATGAGATTTATTTCACTTCATTCTCACCACTTAGCTCAATTTCTCAATAAACGTGTTTAACCTTCGAAAGTATTTTACAGGAAAGAAAATACTAATAGATTTTACTCCTTTTCTACATCTTATATTATATGTTTATAATTTGCTTAGTATAACACTAAGGATTTTCTAGGACATGAAAGTGGTAAATGCTTTACACTGTATAATGAACAAGATATAGGATTTTTGCCTAAAAGGTTAAACTTAATAACTAGATTACTATTATTCATATTATTTATTTTTGGTCATAGTCATTTGTGCTTTCATCTTAGTGCGGCATTAAAATGTTAGACTATCTCTCCTAGGGTGCATCATTGTCATATAGCGTGCATAGTTGACCAAGTGTAAGAAATGCCATGTGGCAGAAAAAGTACTTCAGGCATTCATGAGATGATTTCCTTATAGCAGTGAAGTTATCATTAAAGAGTAATGCTAACACTCATTCTCATTCCACCATCTCTTTTTAAAGTGTATTTTCAAACTCTGTCATCTGGAAAAAAAAAAAAAAGTTTGAGGAGGTGGAAATGTGTAGTCAACAGCTCACTGGGTGAAAATACAATTCACTGCCTCCAGCTTACAAGCTTGAAACACGTCATTCTATTTTTCTTGGTGCTCTTCTCCCCTGATGTTATAGAAATAAACAGTCCCAGAAAAAGTTATTCTGGTCTCACTGCTCGGTTAAATAGTCACTGAACTGAAACAACACATTGATGATGTCTCCTGTCCAGTCTTATCCCTGTTAGGTGACACAGGGACATAACACAGGATGTTTTTTTAATACCTACACCAGCATATTTTGTAATCAAGCTAAAAACAGATCATAGCGGTAAAGGTGGGAGGCGGTGATGCTAAAACGGTACCAAGCAGAGAAGGGAAGAGTAAGAAGACGATACGGAGAAGAGATCAGAGCAAAGAAGGAGAAATGAGGAAACAACAGACAGGAGGAATATAGCAGGTGAAAACTGAATGAAAAAAGCAAGAAAGTGTATAAAGGGAAAAAAATGCTGGAAAAAGACTCAAGTGTATGAGTGTGTGGAAGTCACCTTGTGGACCTACTCTGTCCCTCTCCTCTTATGAATTATGACAGTAGCTGTAGTAGTTGCACCCCCCCCACACACACACCTTCCTCCTCTCTGTCTCTCTTGCTCGATCTTTTTCTCACTCTCTCAGCAGTACACCCTTATCCAGAGAGCTGTGCTTCATGGAGAAAAGCGATCATAAAATATGCAGCTGTTCCACCGCTCTTTAGAGTGCTTCTCAGGCTCCTCGACTCTTTCTGTGTCTCTTTTTTCTCTTGTACTTTTCTAACCAGCTTATTGTTCACCTCTCCACCTTGTCTCTTTTTGACACACTCTGTGTTTCTGTCTGTCCTGGTCACAGTTTCAGTTTCTGAAAAACTGAATTCATTTCAGCTCAGTGGACGTCACTGCTGTGACGTCTGATCTTCTTCTCATTAGTTTTTGCTATCTTTAAAGTTCAATCACTACTTGCGCCCTCTTGTAAATTTTTTCTGTGGTATCAGCAGAAAGGTAGGTTCTCCTAAAAGGAGAAATCAAACAGGGATACATCAGACATCAAGCTTCCCATCTTTTTTTAAACATGGCCTTTCTCTGTACATGTGTAAGATGCTATTAGCAAAGGATTCTCTTTTATCCAAGTCTTTCATCTGTAGTGCATTTTCTTTTCAATGCTTTTAAGCACTCCCAACACAAATCTGCAGAATATCTCTCTGGTTTCTGTTTCTGTGTAAGTGCACTGAGTTCTCAAAGATGTTTTCATCTATTTAGTTTTTTCTTAAACCTAATGTAGTGTACTGTATTTCCATTGTACTCCAAACATCCTTGATATCATTAAAAAGGTTGAAAAGAAAATGTTGTTTTGACATGGCCAACCAATTACAGATCATAATGACTTCCAGTAAGCTCAGGAAAGAAATTAGCTTGTGTCTGAAAGACACGTCAATAGGTGCCGAATGCTGATAGACACATACGGTATTGACTCTTCCATGGACTGAACGGGTAGAGATTATCTGATTTCGGATGGTATCGATAGTGTGCAAACAGAGGTAAAGAGTGGCTTCAGAAATCTATAATGGTAACGTACAAACACTGTCCTAAGGTCACACTTCATATCTGAAGCATGCCATTCAACTGTGAGACATGAAATTATGGCTCTGCAGTGACACCTGCAGAAATAAAAAGCTTTTTTATTATTACTGCATTACTTCTTAGTTCTAAAGAAAACTTTAGAGAAGAGAAGCAACAGAGAAAGTTCAACAGGGCAACACAGTACAGTGAATGTGCAGTAAAATGTGGTGCATGAAGTACACTCCAATCACCTTGAGAAATAAACCGCTTTTAGATATGAAGATAAACGATTCACTGGAACCTCACCCTCTTTAAATTTTCGGACTGAGATAGAGACCCGTTTGAAAAATGAAACTGATTAATTCTATTTATAACTGAAAATGATCAAGTACTTATCATCCATTTTCATCAATCTTAATTGCCAGGAGAGAAAAAACTAGAGTCGAAGGATCAGTGAACGAAAACCATATCTAATTCAACTGGTTGAAAACTGGCCTGTGAATAATTATTAATTAATCAGCCTCATATTGGCCTGACATCGCTGCTCTCCACTACTCATGGAGGTCTTAAGAGGCATACACACACGTGCACATATCGCCTACACAAAAACACACACGCAGATACAACCACAGCTTATGTGTGTGTGTGTGTGTGTGCGTGCGCGCGTTTGTGGCTCCCTGCCGGAACCATTTGTGAATTTAGCATTGTGTATGCATGCATTTATTATAACACTTCTGTTTATTTTTCCTCTCGGTGTGATTGTCTCTCTCTGTGTGTATGGGTGCCCTTTCTCCAGCTCATTGGGATGCAAGACATGAGCCCGTCGAGTGAGAGCTGTCCAGCCTACCTTTGGAGTCATTAGCGTGCTCGTTAGTCCAGTTATGTTAAATCTAAATTACCATTCATCATCACACAGGGACCCATCATTTATTCTGATGTGGCCTGGCAGACACATGCACTAACTGGATTAACTCATTCAAACGCAGGCAGACACCCTTGCTAAAACACAGTGGAATTCCAAATCAGGTGTTAGCCATTCAATAAGCGTTTTAAAATAGATTATATATTATTGATTGAGACATTGCAGGGCATTAACAATGATAGTCTTGCACTTGTGAATGCAATCAATCTACAAATTGCATCCTTCTACAGACAGATGCAAGTGAACGAAAAATGATAAAGTGAAAAGATAAACTAGCAGGTATAACTAGAAGCTAAAGGTTAACTAACTTAGCTTACAGGTTGGTGGCTCTAACCACCAAGGAAATGCTCACTATTCTAGTGTAGTTAATTAAGTTTTCATATTTTGGGGATAAAAGTAAGTTTTTCCTTCGATGCTCCATTTCTCATTGATACAAATGAACACAATAATATATGGAAAGACGTCAGAGTACAGCAAATGAAGGCTGGCCTGCATTCAGCACCGGCACTCAGCATTAAATTAGCTCTCACTGAGTAAAAACACACACACACACTGGCACACATAGTCATTAGTCGCTGCAGGAGGAATGCCTACCATCTGCGCTGACATGATTGCAAAGACGAGGAATTTGCGGGAATCAAACCGAGAAAGAGGATCGAGCGGCTCCACTGCCATATATAAAGACAGGGTTTATCACATAATTACATTTCCACTTTTGCTGTGTTTATTGGCCTTACAAGTTTGAGCACATACAGCTTTGACAATCAAAGGATTTAAAAAAAAAAAGGTGAAATCCAAGTATTAGGACAAAAGTCGCTCGGTTTAGCAGTCATATGTTTCTCAGTTGTGCACTGAAGGAAAGTCATGTTCCAGTTTCCCGCAATGTGCTTGTTGTGGCTTTGACCGTTGAAACATGAAATGGAGATTTTATGACAAAAATAGTCTTTGTATTTGTTGTCATTATTAAACAGAGCACATTTCTCAGTCGTGCACTGTTAGGAAGTTTTACAGTAAATTACCTTAACATGTTTATTAGCTGTAAACCTTTGAGGGCATGCAGCTATAGGCAGATTTTGACCTATATAACGTATACAGAGACCAAACATTGCCTGTACTTATAATTTCCGATAATGTGCAGATTAAATTCACTTCTAAATTCCAAATTTCAACTCGGTCAAAAACCTTTGAAAAACTGTACGGAGATGAAAAGGGCTGTCAAGTAATTGAGATTAGTCTTTTTCTCTACTGTCAACACAAGTTTGTGAAGCTCGTCATTAGGGAAATCACTTGTTAAGACTCTTAGGCTCTGATTGATTCTGATAGGTGTTTAATGACAAATATGAAAAGCCACCCCGGCTAACAATGTGTTTATGGTTTTAAGTAGAAGAATAATGAGTCACGCGTGGGTCTATGTCTGTGTTTGTAGATGACAGAGAGAAATTTTCAGGCTTTTTTCATCATCATTTAAAGGCACTTCAGTGTCCCATCACTAAACCAACATGGGCGCCTTTGAAATAGAGCTGTTGTCATATACCTTAGTCAATCCTGCTGATTTCTCGCAGGGCGTCACAGAACACAGACAGAGGAATGTCGATGAATTGAATCATTGGGTAAAGCAAAGAATATTTTCTGCTTGAATATTGTTTCAGTTCTGACTTTAACTTGATGTATTAGTTGTCAAACCTAAACTATATCCTGACACTGACCAAGTATTTCGTATTAAAAATTTCTCAGAATCCTTTCACACCTACAGGCTTTGGCCCATTTGAATCAAAGTCAAGTTCTTTTTCCCTTCTTCATGTATTTAATTTTTTGTTCCCCCAGCAGACACATCTCATCACCAAGAAGAGAGGACGTTCTCACAGAGTTTGGATTTTTCTCTGTGTGAAAGGAAACCGAACCAAGGGGGAAAAAATAGTTTCCAAACTCATCAAGTGTTCGACCAGAGCAAAAGTACTAAGGTGTGAAAATGCCCTAAGTTTTTTGGTGCTGCAGAATTTTCTGGTATGATTGTAGTTGTAGGGGGCTCATTCACACCTTCAGCTGCATCTCCCACCAAAGCACTCGTGATACTGGATGTTAGGGATATTGTAAGGTTTCCCCATTTCGTCACCCAGTGTGTGGCTAAATTGCACAAAATGGATTGAAACTGTCACTCACACCAGTAAATGTACTACATCATTTGTCTATCTATGAATCATTGTGGTGCTACCTCTGCACTGGCTTGTGTCTCAAAAGTTTGTTTATACGAACTCTGTGATATAAAGTGTTTGGCTTACTGTGAAATGTATTCCTGCCATACATGGTGCGCCATCTGACCATGAGGCAAACACTTTCTTTTTTAAAGAAGCTTCTCACCAAGTGCCTGTTTCTATGGCTCTCAGCAAAATGGAAATTTTCTGTTGCTATCAAAATGTGTTTTGAGCACAAAGGGTGACTTCTGGCAGGTAATATATTGTATATATTAGTATATGAGCCCTTGTGTACAATTTCAGAAAATGAATGGCAACTTTGCATTACTTACTACTTACTTATTAATTACTTGCATACTAATCTTTAGGTATTAAAGGCTTACTGTAAATTATCTAAGCTTGCAAATTTAAATTTTTTTGTATTTTCACTGTGACAGTGGAGTTTATCTTCATTACAGGCCAGTGGAAAAGGACTGGAGGGATATTAAGAAGGGAGATAAGATGACCTGTAGCAGAGGTTAAGTTGGACTTAAAGCCAAACTATGACAGCAGTTTATAACAGGTTGTATACCGGCTGGTATTCGGACACTGTTGCGTAACATTTGAACTGCATTAAAATGTATTGCCTTAATGTGAAGACGTTTACCCAATTTAGGCTTTTGTTAAGCAGCTTGTTGATTCGTTCACTTGGCTACTTGAGTTTGCACCTTTTTTCCCCAGGAGCATCAGTTCGTATCGCTTTAGTTAAATGATAAAAAATCTTAATAACATATACTCATGTGAAATCAGATATAAAACACAATATCAATCTTACCTTCAGCAGTAATAAAATAAACTGTAATTTTTGGCCCATGCTTGCATATCCTCCCATGCTGATAAAACATAAGGACCCAGAAATTAGACCAGGAACCCAATCGGGGTCTCCGTCCTCATTTTGAAAAATGTAGTTCTGAATGTATCTGACAGCCTTGGTGGTCTGGAAACAACAAAGGGCCAAATTGAGTCAGTCAGTCAGACATTTGTTCCATCAATAATTAATGCCTCTCAGCTTTCCCCCCTCTGATCTTTTCAATCTATTTTCTATCACTGTCCTTTCTTCTAACCACTAACGTCACATCAGTGTTTCTTCTTGCTTTTCCGTCCACTGTTTCATCTCTTTTATGCTTCCTCATGTCTTTTACACCTTCGGATCCTAAATCTATTTCTCGTTGTTTCATTTTATACCTCCAACAACTGGACAAGTTTTTGTCTCCATTCTTTGTCTACTCTTGGTTGTATTTATCTATCCATTTTATGTATCTGTCTAGTGCTTTGGCGTTTTTCCTAACGCCTTATTTCCCTTCTTGTTATTAGCTTTCATGTTTTCTGCTTATATCTTTGTATATTCTGTGTCCATTTCTCTGGATTTCCCTCTTTCCTTTTCTATCTCTTCCTCTGCATCACCTGCTTTCACCCCTCCCTCCCCCTCCTCAGGTCCAATAGCAGATAAATAAATGATGTCCACGAAACTGGCTGCTTTTACAACACCAATACCACAGTCTTTGCTTCTCCTCCAATCTCTCTTGTCTCTTGCTTCTTTTGGCAAAAAAGAAAGGAAAGGATAGTAACTGCAGTCCTTTTGGGTCTAAATAAATCATAGCTCAGCACTGCCTTGCTTTTACAACACCGATCCTCCACTTTCATCCAGGCAACCATGGAAGTGAGAGCAGATAGAAGGGGAATCAAGGGAGAAAGAGACTATCTAAGGACGTGAGTAGAGGGAGCAGATATCAAAGGAAGTGGTGAATGTTAAAGTGTCTTTAGTCATATCGTCTTTCTTCCTGAACCTGTTCTGTCAAAGTGAGACAGTAGATTAACAGCAATTCAAACTGTTCCACCCAGAACTCAGAGATGTATCAATGAGACGACTACTGTCTTTTACATTGTGTGACTGGTATGTATTTTATTTCAGACAATGCTCGGCGATGCTCTGGGATGTCTACATCTGTATATGAAAACTCTACATCTCAAAAAAGCCTATATAGTGAAAACAACAGAAATTATGCTGCATTTCGACTTTTCTTAATGAGAAATAATCACAAAACTCCAAATTAGTGATTCCTTGAATATAAGTTTGCGCAACAAAGAAAAATCATTATGTCCTTTAGCTGCCTTGGAACATACAGAAGATTTATCAATTTGTAATGTGTCTGATATCTTATAAAATATAAATTCAATCCTTTTAAATGTCTCATAATTTTAACATGTTGTCTAATTAAATAATAACAAAAAACACCCTGTCATTTACCAGAGAACAATTACAAGAAGATTAATAAAACTTACAAACAAAAATCCATTTAGCATTTTAAAAATGAGCCTGACGTTTCAATATTCAGCTTTGATTTGTCAATGCTGCTGCTGTGAAACATATTAAGCAGCTCAGATAAAGCCTAGTCTACCAGGAAACAGCAGCTAATTAAAAATGACTAGATTAATTAATGTGCAGATTCGTTAGAGGCACGCACACAGCGGCGTGCTTCTTTCAATTAGCATGACGCATACGCACACACACACACACACAGACACACACTCAACATGTATCCATTTGCTTGCCAGCCCACATGCAGTGGGCCATCGTTGCAGTTTTTTAAACTAATGTTAAACTGTCACACTGTAAGACAGAAAAGGACATTCACACAAACACAGACATGTATGCAGACAGACATCTTTTGGACCGCTGATGGTGGAGGAAATATTTCAATCATTCACACATAAATAAACAGCAACAAACACACAAACACAAATGGACACAAGGATACTGAGGACTAACATGCATATTCGAGCACAGCGAAACACAGACGCTCATTCTACTACATGCTTCATTCAAGTTGAAGCTCTGTGATTTCCTAAAGAGGGCCTCAACTAACAATGATCTCATCCATCCATTTTGTTCTGCTTCTGGGGTCGAGTCGCTGTGGCAGCAGATTCAGTAAAGTAATATAGACATCCCTCTCCCTAGGGTTTTGCAGTACGTCCTGGGAGATCCCAAGATGCTCTCAGCCTAGATGAGATATATAATCTCCACAGTGTGGGATCTCCTACCATTTGGATGTGCTTAGAAGACCTCCAACGAGAGGTGCCCAAAGGGGGCATCTGATCAGATGCTTGTGAGACAAAGAAGTGGCGTCCATATTCCGAAATCTACATATTATCTTTAAGGACACCATACTAATAATTATTTGTCTTGTGTCTTTAAAATCACTATGAATAAATTGTTTAATCTCTCCGATCACCAGTCAAAAGAAATTATATGGAGCAGAAAAAAGCTGTAAATCCGTAGGATAGAGCCAACCAATTACATCTAATCAGATTTTTATGCTTGGTAAGAGGGCCAGCTATTGATTGACTAATGAATTAATCAACTAATTATTTGAATTCCACCCTAAACCGTGAAACATCTTAACCCTCTAACAGCCTTTTGAAGAAGTGAGCCTGAAACGCAAACCAGTCCAAAACTACACTTACAGACACATTCATGTCAACAGACCCTGTTCCCATGTGCGCGCACACACACACACACACACACACACACACACACACACACACACACACACACCCATACCTGATGCCACAGTCACATGACCTCCAATCACTTTTACATCTATCATCCCATTTTGTACTGCAGTCACGAAATGAACCCCTAGAACTGCACAGATGGGGCTGTGTCTGTGCTTGCGTGTCTGAATATGTGTGGCTACACATACATCTGTGTGTGAGTGTGTGTGTAAGATGCTCAAAATGAAGATCAGTTCAGTGGCAGAATTGCTTACTGTCATTCATGCCCTTTGCACATGTGCACAAACACTTCCACACAAGCACACACACACACACACACACACCTGCCTTTATTAAAATGTCACATTCAGTGAATATACTGTGTGCTGTCATGCTGTCCGCTGTGAATGCGAATGGCTGCGTATTTACAGTGAATTGTAAATCCTATTGAGCACTCAGCTGTCAGAGTCTTATGAATTGCTAATATGTTGTATCTTGCACTACCGATCCCCCTCTATCTGCCCCCATCACTTTCATTGTGCGCTGAGCAAAAAGTGAAGCTGGGGAATCAAAAAAAGCTAACTTTGCTAAAAAGAACTACAAAGAAAAAATGGGAATCACAGGGTTGAAGGAAAGATGGTAAAATAAAATTTTGCTACATCAAGCAAAATCAAGCGGATTTTAAATATTTTCAACACAAAAATATCTATATTTTCCTGATGTTGCATTTGCACTGGATGTGGTCCACAGTTTAAGCTGCAATGTATTGAACCATTTCCCACTGTATCTCTTGCTGTCTTTAATCATTCATGTGAACACATTAGGCAGCACCAGCCGGCACCAAGAGCAACCACCTACAGCAGGACAGTTATAAAAACGTGCCTGATACTGCTGGGAATCTCAATGAGCTTTCACATTAAAATAGCTGGATTCTACTAGATTTAGATTTTGTATATAGTCACTGTTAGATAGAATTGTACAATATATACAAGAGAGGAGTCAATGACGTTATGTTGTAGGTCTGTTGTTAAAAAGGACGCATGTACTCATGACATTAATGCAGTTTATGAATTTTACATACATGCATAAGATGGTGAGAGATTTCTGACAGAAGCAGCTTTTCAGAGACCTGTTCTTCATTTGGGTTGATCAATTCGATGGAACTGAATCATGTCCACCTGTAATGATAAGCCAGCATTTTCCCTGTGCAACGTAGCCGGGGACACGCAAACTAGAGGTTGAGACATTGAGTGATGTCAACTTTCCTTCCTCTTCTCATTCTTTCCTCCCCTCAGCTGCCTCCTTTTCTTATCTCTTCTTTTGTCTCTATCTTTCTTTACCCTCATGCTTCTCTTTCCTTCTTTCTTTCTATCTCTGCATTGTTTGCTCTACAGTTTTACCCTCTAATAAACATATTCAGCAACAACACCAGTGACCTTTTCACCTATCAGCACTAAAACACAGAATCTGCATGCATTGCCAACAACCCTGCAGACAAATGAGCCAATACTTGTGTCAACCAAATAAGGCATTTTATTTCTTAATAACCTTCCAGCCCTGTTTTTCACAAAATTAAGTCCTGGAACTATTACCATTATATAATGTATTTTAGCACAAAAGTTGGAAAAAATATTCTTGGACATCTCAGTTGTTGCAATGAGCTGAGGCTAAAAAGCACAAAACACAATGACGCACAGAAGCTGCTTCTGTGATGAGAACACATGTTTGCTACAGACACACATACACACACACGAATGTGAAAAATGATGCACACACACAAAAGTATGGGGAAGGCAGACATGACTCCCAACGCAACCTAATAGTCACCAGTTACACCTCTGAGCAAAGTGACAAATGAGCAGCTCTAAAAATGTGGACAGTTCAAACACACAAACTTGTGCGCACGCGCACACGCACGCACACACACACACACAATCACACACACACACACACAATCACACACACAATCACACACACAATCACATACACAGCTGGAAGCAAACACCAAAGAACATTAATGTGTTGCCATATGCACTAACACACATGATGCAGAGAAAACGCAAAGCACAGCAGGTGGCAGATACACTTTTTCCTCATTCTCTCCGTGTGCGTCTAGCAGTGTATTGTAAGTCAAGGACACATTTGCCGGTGAATTAACAGGTACGCTACATTTAATCCTTGCGTGCAATACACATCTAGACGTGCACCTCGGCACACACATGGACACACGCACACATGAACAGCCAGAAACAGTGAAATCAACATTTTTCAACAAAAACATCTTTGACTTAAAGTTTTTCTCATGTTCAAGATGCACAGCAAACATTTATACAGAGATTGATCAAAAGATGAGATAGAAAAGTAGATGAAGGGGAAAGAATGAGGAGAGAGGAGAGGAGAGAAAGATGCTAATTTTTACATGAATGGAAAGAGAATAATAAAATGACGAGGACACGTAATGAAACTGAAAACAAAGCTGATAGCGAAAGGAAGAAAGCACAGGATTGATCCCTGCTTCACAGACAACCCATGGAAAGGGGGAGAGGGGAGAAGAGAGGAGAAGGAGAGAGATGGAGCAGCCTGAGTGAGAGTACCGGGGTTTTTCTCTACTTACAGAATCTCCAGATCGCGCAGTGCTCGGAAAGCTCCATCTTCGATGCAGCTGATGTGGTTGCTGTCCAGTTGCCTGCATCATGCACACACACACACAGACAAACACACACACACACAGATGAGAGAGAGAGATGGGAGAGAGTCAGGCGCAAGTCTACAAGGTCTGCTCAGCTGGGGGAGGGACTAACAAAAGACGAGTTCTGTGAATGAGTATGTGTGCCTGTCGGGGTGTGTGTGAGGTGATACCCCAGTGGTAGGATTCAGGTAGCAGGTAGGAGACACTGGCGTAAACTCTCTCACACATGCTCACATACACAAACACACTCTAGGGAAACCCAGTCCAGACGACAGCACACGAGCTAAGGTTATGTCTCTCACCTCAGCGCTGATATGGCCAACCCTGAGGAGAGGAGGAGAGGAAAAGGAGAACGCAAGAGAAGAGACCGGTGCGCTGAAGTGGCCTGTCTGGCGTCAGCCTATCACCTCCCTCCCCTGCCTCACGCCCAGCACACACTGGCCACCAGGAAAGAGAGGGACGGGAGAGGTAGACACAGTGAAGAAGAGAGTGAGCGAGCCGTAGCTACTAAAGCCCACCCTGCTTGTCTGTTCTGTAAATATTAATTGCATTTTCTCCTCTCCCACCCCTCCTCTCCCATCCTCCTCCTCCTCTTCCTCATGTCCTCTTTTATTCTTTTTTTCCTCTCTCTGTAGTGAAAGAGGGAGTAATTTCATTACATTAGGCCAGCCAATCCATTAAGGGCCTTTTACCGGCTCTGTCAGTGAAACAATTTCATTAAAAGGAAAGCCTCCGTAAATCAAGCCACAGTCACGACTCTGCCTCTCTTTCCCGTTCTCCTTGCTTCCTCTCTCTCTCTCCCTACCTCGCAACTCTGCTCTCTCCCCCTCCTCCATGGCTCGCTTGTAGCCTTGTTCACTGGACTCCCAGATGGACCCTGTACCCTCCTCCATCATCAATCCTTTGCTTTTACTTTAATTTGCAGCTCTTGGTATTCAACCCCCCCTTTCCATCGCCATCCATCCCTCCATCCATGAACCCAACAACCCCAAAACCTCCGCTCTTCACTCCCTCCTTCTTAACCATTCATCCCTCTATCTCTCCTCCCCCTCTTTTCTTCTTCTGCAGAGGAGCAGATGGATGGACTGCAGATGGAAAGATATAAGGAAGATATTTAAAAGTATGTTTGTTTGTTTAGTTCTCTTATTATTTCTTTAACTCAACCAGTACGGATGACTTACACACACACACACTCAGATGGACATGTTGACACACACAAACACACACAAAGTATGGAATGCAAACATTTATAAGTCTACAAACACAAATATCCTCATGGACACTCATAGACAGGGTTGCTAGTTACCACCTGCTCTCTAGACACTAGAAGATAAAAGCATATCACTCCACCTTAATCTTCTTCTCCTTGTCCCTTTTCCCATCTCATCTTTCCTCCAATAGATCCCTCCATCCCTAATCCTTTTTTTCTTTGATTTCTAGACTCTCTATTTCTTTTTTTTCTCCCTTATTTTCAAGCATCTATCTTCTACATTTTTCATGTTTTCTCCCTCTCCCCATTCATAATCCATTTTTCTTCTCCCTCCAGTGCCCTCTCATCTCCTCCTCCTTATTCCCCTTCACCTTTTCTCTTCACACACTCCATCTATCCATTGCTAATCCATTTCTTCTCCCCATTTTCTTTTATCAATGTTTTAAATCCCCTTTTCTTCTCGTGTCTGCTCGACACACTGCAGCACCTGTTGTATCAGTCATGTGAGCGTTTAACCCTGAAGAAAGTGCGTCCCCAAAAACAGAAGCAACTTTTCTCTGCAGGGCAACATCAATGACATCAGGGCTTCAGGAGCATATTCTTTACTTTGTTTTTATACGTTTCTGTGAGAAGAATCTGAGCAACCAGTTTGTCCCCAGAGTCTGAAAAATGCAGCAAAAGTGTACCTTAATATCAAGATTCAGCTGTTCAAAGAAAGGCCTACAGGTAGGCATAAGACAAGATAAATGGAAAAATGTATTTGAAAAAATTGTCCCCTCAACCCTGCAACCTAAACAAACTTAAAAAACACTTAGACATGATCAAAACTTAAAAAAACAACCACACTAATAATTCTATAATTATGTTTGAATCTTACGCTTTTATTTTGAAGGCTTTTGCACACTGAATGCGTGATGGGTTCATGGAAAGCAGGTTTCAGAGCAGAAGAGCAAAGCACATTTTTCATGTTTTTCTACCTGATATTGACCAGGTGCTGGTGGTTAATGGTTGGCATGAGTTCAGGTTGGACTCAAGACAGTAAATATCAAACAAGTCTGTGCCCACAGGCCAGGTTTGGCTTGCAACATAATTGTTTTCGGCCCTCCAAAGGCTTACACAGACTGAAGAGATGTTTGGTTTGCTTTGATGTAATGCAATTATATTTTAGAAGTGATTTATAGATAGGTTGTTTACTGCCTTGCCATGGTGCACTTGATCATTTGAGCATGATTTGTAAAGACTTAAAATCATCAGTGGTCTGTTGTATAACAGTATAAAAGAATATACTGTACTGGCAGGGTTTGCTCGTAAGAAGCTGTGTTTTGAATCTAAGATTGTTTTTTTCTTTTGGCTACTTGTTGCTACAGGAACTGTGAACGTGAGCATCTGTTAAATGACTGGGCTGTAAAATATAGTTAGTCTGGGGATCATACCAACATATGTCTGTGCCATGTTTGTGTTTCATGTAATTAAAAGCATGTTGTTTTTGGGACAGAAAACTGGCGCACATCCTGCTCAGCCATATGGAGATGCATGGCACTTTGAAAGTTGACTAGTTATCAAAGCCTTTTTTTCAGTGCAGCTTGATTTACAAAACAGAAAATGAAACGTAAGGTTGAGAACGTGACATTACACAGAACTGAGGTCTATTAAAGGTGTCAGTACTAGTATACTGGTAACTGCATCCATACTGGACAATTTCCCTTTAGGAATCAAGGCAGAAAGTACTGTAAGGGATGGTGGATAAACATCTGATGTTCATGCAGGTCATTGAGGTTCATGTGCCACAATTATTGTTCACCTTTTAATACTTATCTTCAATTTCCCATCTTATTCCTTAAGCATAGTTTAGCCAAAGCTTTCCCTTAACAGGCAACCATGAGTTTACAGAATAGTAGAATAGGAAACCAAAAATATGTATTAGATTTTATTTAATGTGTTAGACAAAAAAAACCCATTGGCACATAATCCAGGGTTTAAAGATTCTCCTAATATTAATATTCTTGCCAGGCAAGTGACTTATGTGGTGAGATCTTCGGTTTACCCTCACCAGGTACCTTTAGGAAAACCTTAACCAGAAGGTTGGTAGATCTACAAATGCTCAGGAATATCATTTTTGGAGGTAGGATGTACTAACAAACTACTTCCTTTTGTTTGGGAGAACTTGTTGTGTTGATTTAAAAACGGCAGAGATGGGCACCACCACATCTTCAGTCATGTTTCAGCCACGTTACATCAATGAAAACGTCTTAATGTGAGCAAGTGGCAGTGATATGTATGCATGTAAGTCCACAGGACTGTGTTAGTAATTTAGAGAACAGTGTCACAATTTTCCAGAAACCTCACATCTGTAATTTTCCTAGAATCGAGTATAACTGGTGAATTCATATTGGCGGCAATGCACTTCATCTTCCATCCTCATCCACAGTAAATGACTCCATCATCTGTGATATGATTGGATTCCTCTGACAGCTTTGTTCACCAAGCACCCTGATTACCAGTGACATGGTTGTACTTGTGTGTGTACTTTGCGTGTCTGTCTGGATGCGTATGTGTGTTCTCTACCTGTACCACCTTGTTGCACCCACAGTCCTGTGTGCTTTCCTCTGCTCTGATCATAAATGTTTGTTACAGGGGAATACAATTGGAGTCCAAAATTTAATTTACTTCCATATAATTAGTTAGTATGTTTAATCATGTCTATCATAGGGCCTATTGGCAGACGGATTCAATGCTTCCCTCTGCTACCATCTGGAGTAGAGGGAAGCACACACACATAAACATGCACACGGCAGCCCTGCCACTCCATGAATCCATCAATCCAACAACTACTGACTGAGTAATTAATGAAAGGACAGCAGAAGGGAATGAGGATACAGTATATCCCCCTGGGTGTCCATCCAATGCAAAAAAATAATGCTTCATCAAATCTGAAAATAATGGAAAGGGTATTTGTTATTATGATAGATGAGTATTGGATTGTTGCTCTTTTTATTACTACTAATTTATATTTGACAAATTAGGGCCAATGTGAAACACATCAACACATATAAAGTCAACAGAAACAACATCTTTCTATTATCCTCAAGAACCGTTTTTTCTCTTTAAAACTGATAATCACTTCTTCCACTGATTCTGTTGTTTCCATTGTAGAGTAATTATGGGTTAATAAATTGCAGATATATGTATTGTTACATTTATTTAGGTTATAGGGGGGACGGGATAATGTTGTCCTGGGCCCAGCCAGAACTGTCAGTGGGCCTGCATACACACACACACACAAACAATGTAGGAGCATGAACAATGCACAAATGAGCAAGGTAAAAAAAAAGGCTCATGGAGAAGAATGGTACGAGAATGAGCAAATGAAAAATGGAGGGAGAAAGGAGTCAGCAGAACCAGTGTGTGAAATCCCAGAAAAGGTACAGGAGAGTTGATGGGTAGAAAAAAAATAGAAGGAAGGTCTAAAGGAAGAAGAATGTGGACTAAGGATGAGTATAAATGTTTTCTCATGATAGGATTCACTTTCTCTCTTCATGTCAACCATTAAACCTCATTACGTCTTTCTGTACCTTCCTCTCTGCCTCCTCTGGATTTCTTTCCAGCTAAAAATACAAACAATACAACATATTTGTATAAACAGAGCAATAAATGCAGTTAAGGAAACTTTCAGTTTTGCTGATGTCAAACAGATGCCGGGTGGACGGACGCCGCTTCATGAAGCCTCAGTATGGTAAATGAGGATTTGTACAATACAGGGTCAGCTTTGACTTGCAAATGATGAGTCTGCTTTTAGTGATGTTCAAGGGTAAAGGAAGTCATAACATGTTTTTCCTATAATTAAGTCCATCTCTGTTTGATTGTGTTCCACACTAAGATCGGAACATGCAGCGAGGACACCAAATGGATTTTTATGAGATTTGAATCAGATTGAACTGAATGTAAAGATACATTTGCTTGAAGAGCTTTTGCTATTTATTATAATTCCATTAGCACGAAAAATAAATGTTAGACATGACATGTGTCTAATGGTGAAGTTAAACTTAAATAATGGCAACCCTGCAAAACTCTAAAATCCAATTTGACGGTCTTAGAAGTGACCCTAGCTCAAACTAAGCACCACGCTGTGAAGAATGCGTCTTCTTGGATGTTAATTTAAGTAAATAACTTGATGTAACATTTACTTTAAGTAAATGTTACATCAAAACTGAAACACAAATCCTATTACTGTGATGAAAAATACACCTATTAGGCGCTCGATGTGTTACAATTCAGACAAAGCCATTGACTTTTTCTTCTGTCCCGTCTTGTCTCGGCTGGTCGTGACCTTTAATGAATAAGCCACATCCTGCCATTCAAGGCAAGAGCATGGGGGGTTGGTGTCATGCAAAGAGTGATGGGAATCTGAGTAAACAATTTCAGGAAGCTAGATTTTTATCTTAATTTTTCTTACATATACTGTAGTTACATGGCACTGTACCCGCACTGCAAAACTTGCATTTAAAAACATTCTTCTCCAAAACGTTGCCCATTATTAATCCATTTTGTAAACACACACACACACACACACACACACACACACACACACGCGCGCACGCACGCACGCACACACACACACACACACACACACACTTGCTAGATATATGTCTGGCTTTAGCTGTCCATTGCTGGAATTGTGGTAAACATAAAAACAACTGGAGGCAAGCAACTGCAATGACAGAGACACACAACAGCTCAGGTCAGAAATGTGTGTGTGTGTGTGTGTGTGTGTGTGTGTGTGTGTGTGCACGCAGACGACACAATGTTCTCACCTCTCTCTAAGGCACTGTAGTCATAATTCACACAAACGGCCATCCTGCACTGCATTGTGGGTAGAGAAGCGTGAAGCGTGGAGGCGTTTTACGAGGGGGAAGAGAAAGGAGAGAATGATAGGAAGGAGAAAGGTAAAGAAGTAAAGCCATGGGGTTTGGTTCTTTTGTGTTCTCACACTGATGTACTATATGGTTGTATTGTTTGAAGAAATTACATATTACATTCTTTGCACACATTTTTACCAGCGCTACTAAAGGTACGAGTGTGTAGATGTTGAGCGCAGGTGGACCCGGTGGGAAAAATGAAATAAATTTTATCACAATAAAAAAGTGTTCAAGAGAGCGAGAAGGCGGGCAGATGGAAAACAAGGTACAATATGAGGACGTGATGGCTGCAGAAGATAAAAAGCGTGTCTGTGTGGGCACTGAGGTGTAATGTGAGGGCATATGAAACAGCTATCTGATGCGTTCATGCTCCTCTGTAACCCAACTACAGCGAACACCTCCCAGCGTGAGTGACTCACATATGTTGTGATTTAAGCATGACTATAACTGTACACATACTGTGTCTGTGGTTGAGCACATTTATCTCTGCTGCCATGTGAGCAGAAGCGCAGTGGTTGAATAACATTTTTGTACTGTACTGTAGGCCTCAAGACAAAATGTTTTACAAGAAGTCTGATGTTTCTTATATATTCGGCATTCTGTGTCTGCATGTGGAAGTAAACAGTTATTGAAGGTTATTCAGGTTTTGCTGTTGTTGTTTGCTGTAACCAGATTTTGGAGCATGTTGAGATTCTTTCTTTTGACTGTATAAAGCTTCAGTTATCTGAAGTTACTCAATTAAATCAGAAATTCCTTGTAAGTGTGGATTAATCGGTTGTTGTGAATTTATGTTGTTTGCAAACCAGCTTGCATAAAATTACTCCCTGAGGGATGAATGCATTTAGTATAAAATGAAATTAGTTGTGAGTTGTTTGATAATTTTCTTTTTCTTTAATTTAATATATGTGCTGAGCTCTACAACTTGCAAAAAAACAGCACGACCTGGTGAATGTTATATCCCTATTGTTGCATTGTTAAAACAACTGAAGGGAAGGCCCAAGCAAGATCGCCTCAAAATATAATTCAAGCCTGTACAGTCAATTGTTGGATTTGTATATTTTCACACTGAACAAATTGACAGTTTTACTTTTGATTGATTTAAATACTAAGATGTTGTTTAACTTAACTGCTCTGCCCACTTCACCAACTGAAATGTTTTCTTTTTGGCTCATTGTGGGGGTGGGGGTGCAAAGGGTCAATCAGCTTTTCTCATTGCTACTTGCAAAGAGAAATTGCGTCATACTTGAAACAGGTTACTTGGAAACATTTTGCAGTTTTACAGAGCATCTTGTTTTTCACAAAGGGATCGTGCATTTTTCCCTGCTGCATTCTGACTTTGTGATAAGTTCATGAGCAGAAAAGCAAAGCAGCCCAGCATGCTGTTGGACATTCACAGGAGTGGTTAACATGATGACTTTCCTGATAAGGCAAGACAAGACAAGACAGGACACAACAATATTGGATTATGGAAAATATGATTTGGTTAGATGGGATGGCATTTAAGCATCCAGAATATGACACAAAAAAAGCTGTAAAGCACAAAGAGTTCAGGAATTTTAGCACAGTGCTTTCTATCCACTCAAACTTTACCTATATCATCTGTGGTTTGACTGACAGGTTGGGTTTAGAGAAATGACAGGACCAGCAGTCAGCAAAATGTATAGGGGCAATATACACGCACACACACAAACACCTACACATAGATGTATGGCATATACATGTCTCCTTAGGTTAGTGTGAGACTACAGTAATCGTATTTGCCAGGTGCATGGCAGTTTCAGCAGAGCAGTCAATCTGATAGCAGGGTCGAAAAGGACCTGTGTGCATGTGTGTGTGTATGAGAGAAGTGCAATAAATGACATACAATGCCACTAGGCAGCATGAAAGGGAACAAGTAAGAGAGAAAGAAGAAGAAGAAGAAAGATAGAGACCTTATACCTCTGAGAAACAGTGAGCGAGACAGAAAGGTAGAGAGACATAGATTGGGAATGACTGAGAGAGGTGGAGAGAGAGACAGACGTAAGTGTGTGAGAGAGAGAGAGAGAGAGAGAGAGAGAGAGAGAGAGAGAGAGACAAAGTGAGAGGGAGACATATGAGAAAATCAATGCTGTGTCCACCAGGGACAGAATGTCATGAAGGTTTTTTTTACTCTGTGGTATAATGGAGAGTTGGAGCCTTTTACTGCAGGAGTCACCTTGTCTAATGGAGGAAGAGATGAAGAGATGGAAGAGGGTAAAAAAAGAAAGAAAAGAGGTAAAAGAGGCAACTGAAAATGTTGGGATGTGGAGACAGGAGGGAGGAATGGATAGAATATGGTGAGCGGGCATAGAGTGTATAATACTGGGAAGAATGGAGAGAAACAACGGACGCAGAGCAGAATACAAAGAAAAAAAAGACAAAGGCGCTGAAAGAAAGAAAAGAGCCAAGAGGAAAAGACCAATTGACAAGCAGATGAGACAATAAGAGAAACAAGATCAAGAACAATAGATGAAGATAGAGTGAAATTGTTGGCAGGAAGGATAGAAGATAAAGATGAGAAGACAGCGAAAGGAGGAAGGGGAAAGGGATGCAATTTAAAGGCAAGAAAAGCAGGAAGACAGAGGAGTGCAGACAAGAGGAGTAACTACAGAAAGGAAGACAAAGAGAAGGAGGAAAGAGGAGGACGTGGTGCACTAAAACGTCAAACAGAGAGAGGAAGAAATGAATGATCTTTACATGCCTGAGTCACTCCTAATTTTGGAAGAGGGAAAAAAAGTAAAATGATTCACTTTGTAGGTCAGAGCAATTCAGTGAAAAACATTTTAACGGGGGCAGACACAATTTTACCGTCAAATTTGATTGATATAACTTTATAGCTTTGGCAGAAAGTGAGAAGCCGTGTTAGAACGGCGAGCCCGGTGTCAAAAAGGGGGCAGCGTTTTAGAGTGGAATATATCCAACGTGCAAAATCTGGAAACTCATATTGAGTTTCACCTACTCTTCAGTGGATCTGCTCAGTGGGAAACTGAGCTTCTGCTGGGGCAGTACTCAGGTGTAAATGTGTGTTAAATAAATGTGATGCAGGCAGCTCAGAGACGCTCAGCAACCCCTCCCTGGATAAACACAGGTTAAATACATCAATATCAACATGTCAACTTAGATATGATAGGCTCTGCTGTTGGTTCATTTTTGTAGCACTGCTGCAAAAACTGGAGTGAGTCTGAGGTCAGAGAGGTAAGAGGGTGTGTAGCATTTAGTTTGGACCATGTTCGATGTGAGAGGGAAGAGTGGATTAGACGATCAGAGGCCAACCTGAACTCAAAGGTTTGGAGCTTAGCCATGGGAACTGACACTTATACACACACACACACACACACACGCAGCCGTACACAGCACAGAGTACAGGCACTTTAAGGTTCATTTAACCTAAGAGTAATAATCTCCTGTGGACTTTGGCAGCCATATTGAACTTGCATCAAACGCAGGAGAGGAAAGTAACCAGAAGAGCACATTTGCCTGTAGCTAATCTGTGAATTACTGATCTGCAGTTAGATGCATTTACAGATCAGCCAATGAAGTGAAGTGCTAGAATCACATAGGTCTTAATAATTCACGGAGACATGGCAGCTAAAAAAAAAAAAAAGAAAAATCTCACCATGTAGTAGTAGCTGTTCTGGAGCTTTCATTCACATAACATGATCTTCATTGGAACAACAGAATCAGTCCAGTGGAAATATATGACAGAGATAGGTGTACAGTCAAATGCATCATTGATTGTGATGCTAATCTATTTACTGTACTTAAAATAAGATCTACGTCCTATTTTATTTACCCATGTACATGCAGTCATCCCACCTTTTTCTATCCTTACACTCCCGCTTTCCATTTTCTTTATATTCTATTAAGCCAAAGAATATTGCTTGTTTTTTTTCTGTCAGTCAGCAGCTTTGGTAGTGAAATTATACTTGGGGAGGATCCAGAAGGATGGGTTAATATCTTTTCGCATCTTGTAGTTATTATGTTCTGCTCTGTTATTCAATCCTGTCTTCTCTTTCTTTCCTCTGTCACATCAGTCATGACTGATAAGACACAACAGCAAACTTTAATTTACACAGGGGAGATTTGTTGATTTTTTTTTCAGCCCCATTGAAACCTGAACTGTCTTATACAAATAAAATGGCGGGTCACTGCACTACTCTGTTCTGACAATGTTCAATTTTGTTTCCATCTTATCCGTATGTTGAACTTTCTTGCATTAATGACATTGTTTACCCCCAAGAGTCTGTCTAGTAGTTTCCTATGCAGAATTGATCAGCTATTATAGATGAGAAGCATTGATTAGGCAACATATCGATCACAGTATTGGTGATTAGGGCATCATGAATAAATGACAGGGGGTATTGAGCGATTGACGTAGGACAAAGCCTCTCTGGACAACCAAATAGGAGAGGAAGAAGATGAGGGAAGTGACAATTTGGAGAAGGTGAAAGAAAAGAGTAGGATGTGGAAGAAGGGAAAATGAAGAAGATGGGCAGAAGTTATGTAAAGCAGGATGCTAACATGAGCAAGGAGACACTGGGAAACGGAAATGGACAAACAAAGTGCAACAGCAGCATGTGAAGTAGTTTTATTCATACAAGGATATGTAAACCAAACTCATCGTGATTCACAACAAAAGATTTTTACCACAATTTTATGTGAAAATAAATGGTCAACACTGTAAATTTAGCTGATTCAATTTTGTATTATTATGTATTATCCAAACATTTGTCTACTATTTCCCTCCTTAAGTAGTTTTTAGGCTGAAAAAAATCATCATGTCTGATGGAAAACACCCACACGCGGTGTTCTCTAATACTTTCTGTGCAAGCTTTACTGAAAAGGCAGGACACTATCTGGTATCAACATTCCAGGAAAATATTCTAGATGCACTGTGCATCGACATGTGCTGTGTATTTTGTGTCTCCATGAAAAATGTTTGTTTGCACAATTAATGAACAACAGAATGGCAGGTTTTGAAGTTTAAGGAAATGTGAAAAGGCTGCACCGGTGTCTAAGACAAACATTTTTATAAGGAAAGAAAGAAAGGATGATATTCAGCAGGGAGGAAGATGAAGGGATGGGAAGAGAGATAAAGGAAAGAAGAAGAGTAATTGTGCTTACAGGTTCTTGACACTGGTGATTCCTCTGAAAGCTTTCCTTGGAACTGCCTGAATCTGGTTCTCACTGAGGTCTCTGGAGAGAGAGAGAGAGAGAGAGAGAGAGAGAGAGAGAGAGAGAGAGAGAGAGAGAGAGAGAGAGAGAGAGAGAGTGAG